>CM050327.1:20673339-21083869 GCA_027475135.1 Bactrocera correcta | reverse complement strand
AGTTATGGTTAAAAAAGTGTTCTTAACCGAAAGAAGTAGTCCTGGTTAAGTTAGCCAGAACCTAACTGACAGATGACTGCTAAACAGATATTGAGAAAACGCTCCCAAGAAGTTCAAATATACAATTCTAAAAATGTTATTTTAAATAATATTTTGTTGTTGTTGTTATAGCAGCAGAACACATTTCGGAAGTAATTTCGAGACCGGATAAAAATTCAAGTCCATTCCGGTTAATTATGTAATCATTGATAAATAATAAACATCTGTTGATTGTGAATGACACCTTGAATTTTAATAATATTCCAACGCCTGTGATTCTATCCCAACGGCGGCTATAACAGCTGATTGTCGTTTTCACAGAGTCGCTTCAATTCTTAGCAATTTCTTCTCACACTAGAGTCCATATTTTACACGCTAGATGTCGCTCTCTATGTTTTACTGTCTCTATTTCCAGCCTTCGTGCACGAAAATTCCCGGTAAAGAAAAATTAACCAAATCTGAATTCAGTTTTGTAGAAAATCCCGTCGCGTTTAGACTTGCGAAATTAAATGTGACCGGAAAAAGGTATGATAAAAACAAAGAAGTCGGGAGAGAAGTGGAGAAGGAAATAATTGTAAAAAAATAAACGATAAACATTAATAAAAAGTGAAAAGAAGTGCGAAAAAACGCAAAAAAAAAAATTAAAACTGAAAGTGAACTTAAAACGTCGTTGCTTCAGCAATAACAGATTCCAAAACCAATTAAAAATCACACCATTACAATATATACATATATAGAGAGTTATCTGCTCGTCAGTTGGCTACGCTTCAGTGTGAAATTTCTGGGAGGGAAGAGCGGCGTCTGACGGAGTCGTCGTTACAAAATGTCGGACGGCAGCCCAGTGCGTGCGCGACAAAATTGCTGTCGCCTCTGCTTGGCTCCGGGCAGTGAATGCATATCCATATTAAACAGCTATGCGGCGGACAAGGAACCGTTGGCTACTAAGATACAGAACTGCGTCAGCATCAAGGTGAGTACATAGTATATCTACCAACACATATATGTAAATATAATGAGAAAAACTGGGTATGACCCAATCAATCATGGATGGCGATGAGTGGTTCCTATCTAGAAACATGCATAAGTGTGAGTATTCTATATGTATGGAATCTAGTTAAAACTTTATGTTGTAATAGCTAAGGAAAAATAGGAAAATTACCAAAATTTGTTAATAAAGAAGAATGTGATTGAGGTTAGGATGAGCACAGTGAACGACAGCCAATGCGATTGATTGTGCAAGTTTTGCGTCCGTGCTCCCACATGTGTCATGCCACGCCATGCGGAATTGCCAAGTCACCATATTGGCGTTAATGGCGTTTGTTGGTTAGTTGCGCTGGTGTAGCGTTGCCAGCCCGTGAGCTCTGAGCAATCTGAACAAGCAATCAATGATGGTGCCGTCTGGCGTGTTATATGTGCGCGCGCTCTCTTCCGCTGCCGCTCAGTGCCTCCACGATTGTGACATGACATGGCTGGCTAGCTGGTGTATTATGGCGTATAATAATGTTGTGCTGTTGTGTGGAATCGATTCCATTTCGGATCCGGATTCACAGCGCTCACATCGTTATCGCATTCGCGTTGACTCACTAAGACTCGTGGTTGGTTGGTTGGTTACTTAGTTGGCAGTTGTTGATTGTATAGCTGAGTGGTTGAATGGCTGAATAATGGTTCACTGTGTGTGGATGTGACCGCGAGGTGTAGTCGGCTGGTAGCTACGACCGCAGCTGTAGCTACAACGACTGCTGCTTTCGAGGCAGTCGTCTGAAATATCATCGCCAGATTCGTTACTTAGCTGTCACGTTGCCTGCTGCTGTTGCTAATTGCTCACAGAACAAAGCGTGTCCACTATTTTCACAGTAAGAACCGGATGGATGAGCAGCTGCAGAGGGCGATACATTGAATTTTCTTACTAAAGTTCATTACTACTGATTGTTTTTCTTTAATCTGTCTATACCCTAGTTAGAGGTTTTTTTTTATCGGTTTTTATGTAAAAATTGATAACTGATAAGAAATATCAATAAAGAATGCCAATCAATATGTGGTTATATATATTGAACTAAGTACATATTAACATCAGTGATCTCCACTTCTATCCGTAGCCTTAATCGGTTGACATATTTTCTTTACAAGATGCAGAAGGAATATTTGGCTGATCAGTTGAAATTTGACCTGCGTTTTTCTATAGAAACCATGGCAAAAACAACAAAGCCGGTAATAACAATTATACGCACACATGCATACAAACGCATGTATACTCGATTACGAAGGAGCGAAAGACATAGTCGGCGATAAAGAACGATATGGGCAAAGAAGCGATGAAAACAATGCGATTTTTTTTTTGTATATCAAAACAAAAGAGAATTGGATTCGGAAAGCGCTGTAAATGTATGGAAGATTTACCAACTCTAAGGATGAATTTCATTATTTTAGGAAACTTTGCGAAATGCGCGTACAGAACGGTACGGTGCACGAGGAACATTTCATAACCGTAACTGCCGACGCACATGTGCTATTTAGCTGGAACGCTACGATTGACAGGCAGCAGTTAAATGCTTGCTGGTAACCGAGTACCGTGTGGTATTGGCTACTACGCTATCTCTTTCTGGCCTGCGTTCGACGCGCATTATCGGTGGTAGTAGTGCGTCGACTACATCGTTGTCATTTCCCTCGCTTGGCGTGCTGTTTTGTGCTGGGAATTGACGACGTGCATGCCTGTATCGAGTACTTGGAATACGTTGTGACTTCGTTGTTGCCATTACCTTATGTTCGTTCCATAGCCGTTATCTTCGTTGCTGTCTATCGATTCGCTCACCATCTGTGACCGATTCCAAAAGTGGAGATGGCTTTGTTTGTCGTCTGGCGGTTGTTGGTATACGAGTACTATGCTTTCCACATGAATTAATGTTGATAAGTGGAGTAATTTGAGAGCAGCTCTTAGGTACAAAATAATGTAGGCAGTAATTTTGCTACATTGTTGGAGGGATTTAATAAATGTGTATTCGTTGCTTGAGCCGTACTTCCAGCTAGCACCAGACAAACTGTATGAAACTAAGGCGATGCCGCGCAGTTTGGAGTAACTAAGCAGTTTCACCTTGAGAGTTGCATAACGTGTTTGAGCAGCTGGCAGCTGCTTACACATTTTAATGCGTGTGCTATATTTTGATAAAAGATTTTGAGGTTATGAACACAATAGCTTTTTCAGACATCATCCCAAAGGAAATGCGTGCATGCATTTTCATCAATAAGGGATTAATTGTTATTTTTGTTATAGTTTGTCATTTTTGGCGACGTCTCATGTCATCGGTACGTCATATTGGCTTTAGAAACTGAAAAAAAAAACTAATCGAATTTATTCATCTAAGATTTTCTATCGCTCTCCATGAGATTGACTTTCTGTGCTATATTTCTATATTTTATGTAAGCGATATTTAAAAATAAATACTTTTGTAACAGTTTGTTAAAAATGTATATAAAAAACCGATAAGATTGCAATATTATCTTTTTTAATGGCTATGGTTTGGTCGCTCATCTAGAAAAAGAATTCATTTCAGGCTTGTATCGTTTATAATATGTCAACACGTTACCTTGGTCAAATGTACTAATGTTGCTATATAATAACAAAATTAAAACTACCTTCACGCTAACTACCATAGCTACATTTGCCAGCGTTGTCAGCCAAACACGCTAACGTTTACTTCGTTTCACGCTACGAATACTCAGTGCGTTCGTCATGTGTTTATCAGGGCACGTTGTTCCACTTGCTGTTCTCTGTGGCGAAAGGGCTGTGGTTGAAGCTAAATTCATTCGCTTTACTCAGAATCGGCTGTAATGTTTAAAAGTTCGCTCCTCCCATAAAGGTAACATTCAAAACTTTGTGGAATTTTCATTTCTAAATACATACATATGTGCCCTGATCATTTCAGTTGTATGTTTGTATAACTAACTATTATAATTTGTCGCTTTTCAATAGCTGGTACTCTAGTGATTACTTGGAGCGACGGTTACCACGTCAGCGTATTTGTTAGGTAATTCACCCTCACCGTAAACCAGTGTTGACGACGTCATCACTCCCAAGTTATTTGGTAGATATACTCTTATCGTTGTATTGGAGCACAAATAGATAGGTGCCTATAATATTTGCGTACATGATATCATTGCATAGTGAGGTACCCAGCTAAGTTGTTATGTGGTTTGGAACTTTGGACAATTAGCAGCTCTGCATTGTGTTCACGTGGCTTTGAGGTTTCACTTGAATGGCTCAGAAATGTTCAAATATCCATTTTATATGTAGAGCCCTGTATATGAGTTAAGTTTATTTAAGAAATTTTGAAATTGTATATATAAATAGCAAATACTCTGGAATTGCTTTGTATCGTCGTAAGCACTAGCTGTCATGTTTTCGATGTGACGATGCCTATATGTCTACAGGGCAAGGAACATGTGAGTAAATGCATATTGAAACCAGTATTATACAAATGTACTGATACAACATTTTTATGCTTTCAGATTAGTAGAAATATATGCACAACACATTGTTGGAGGCTTTTGAAGTCGATCAAAACAAATACTGTTACATTTTTGAGCATTGCTTGAACACCTATAAAAGATTTCTTTTATAACTTACGTGCTAATTTTGAAATGCTATGAAGATGGAGAAATTTATCGTGAGAGTTTGTAACATTGAGGAGCAACCTATGGGAATTATTGCGTCAATTTGTGAAATATTGCTCTGAAATTTTTGGCACTTCCTTTTCTCTCCAAGAATTTGCTTATTTTGTCGGGACCGCTTTGGCATAAAGCTGCCATATAACCTGAATGTTCAATATAAAATTTATGTATGGACAACTGTTTTTATTGAAGGAGATATTTCAATGAAATGTGTAGAGAAAATTTTCAAAAACATACACAATCTCCGTAGAAAATAATGGCATACAAACATATATGTAGCTGTATGCAAATGGACGCAATTTATTTTACAATGATATTGCAAACGTTTCGGCTTTATGTTGAATAACTTTTTTTTATATTTTTATATGTTCTTTTTATCTCCAAGTTTTCAACTTAACCTTTTCTCCAAAAAGACACCGTTATTGTCTTATTTCTCTCAATATGCACCATTACAATTATCAGCCAAAAAATAACCATGCAAAATTTGTATATTTCCTTAAATGAATTATATATTTTGCTTCCATTATCGATCGCTTGAAGAAAAGTTGAATGATAATTATGAAAATGAGGAGTTCGACGCAACACAAAAAGCCAGTAGCTGCCATGCATTATATGCTACGCAGTCACAGATGAGCAACGGTGTGTCTGTGTGTAGCTTTAGGTAATTCGTTTGCAGCGTGGAGCATGGGCAAGGTGAATGAACATCAAATGGACCACCGCCCAGTCGCCGTATGGATACGACGCACTATTATAACCCTCCAAAGCTATGCTTAGCCACAAACAGTTATGTCTATGTGTATACACATTTATCCACGCATGTGTTTGTTTGCGTGTTCATTGGTATGCTGTACTCCTACCTGCATAATTAAAGGAAAATAAGGAGTCACAATTAAAATACATTTTCTTATAGTTGTATTAGTGCTTCTTTATGTATACAATCAATATTTCTGCATATTTGCGCATCTGTGTATGTGTGTGTGTAGTAGTAGTAGCGTATGCGTAGATTGGCATCTGTAATTTTCTTTATTCGCCCATTTAATTCTATCCGTTTAGTCTTTCTGCAAGGATAATTATAATTAGCATTGTTGTTGCACTTATTGGTCGCTTGACTGTCATACAACGCTTTGATTGTCATGCAAAGTTTGTACATATGTTTGTATGTGTATACATATTTAAGGTTATGTGCATTGCATTTGTTGCATGTATGTGCATGTAAATTTGGCAATAATATGCACTAAGTTATCAATCTATATGCATTCATACAATTAAAGGGATATGTAATATGTACATACATACATACATGCATATGTATTTCTTAATTATTCTAGTTAACTGAATGTTCTATAAGTATGTATGTCGGTATGTAGTAATGCATTAATGTTATGTTCTTATATACACACATACATTTAGGCGCACTTTCAACAATGTATTCCCACTCCAACTTCAATATTTATACAGCCTAATGTGTTGTATATACAGTCACGTGCGTATCGAAAGCATAAAATCCAAATTTTTATTTTATTATATTTTGACCTGGTTCAAAGGAAATATTTTTTAAGATTTTGTGATACTTTCTAAAAATAAAAAGAACCATTAATTCAAATAATTAATTTAAATTAATAAATGTTTCACATTTCGAGGGTCAATGTAAACCAATAGAGATATTTTTTAATGTAATACCTCGTTTGGAATAGCACCAAAAATTAATATATAATACCATCCACAAATAAACAAGTTTCAACTCAAGAACTTGACTTTCATCGGTCAGTTTGTATGTCAGCTACACGCTATAATGTGCCGATTTCAACAATTTCTTGGGACATTATTGGGAAGCTTTGAACTATAGTCCATGCTAAATTTCATGAATATATCTTTTCAAATAAAAAAGTTTTCCATACATGTCCTTGCTTTCGAACAGCCAGTCTCTATGGCAACTACAAGTTATAGTAGTCCGATTCGAACATTATTTGCAGATATTGTAACTTTGACTTGAGCAATAATCTGTGCCAAATTTCATGAATATATCTTGTCAAATAAAAAAGTTGTCCATACAAGGATGAGATTTTGAACGTCCAGTTTGTATGACAGCTACATGTTATAGTTGACCGATTCGAACATTATGTTCAGAGATTGTAACATTGACTTGGACAATAATCTGTGCCAAATTTCGTGAATATATCTTGTCAAATAAAAAAGTTTTCCATACAAGGATGAGATTTTGAACGCCCAGTTTGTATGACAGCTGCATGTTATAGTTGACCGATTCGAACGTTATGTTCAGAGATTGTAACATTGACTTGGACAATAATCTGTGTCAAATTTCGTGAATATATCTTGTGAAATAAAAAAGTTTTCCATTCAAGGATGAGATTTTGAACGCCCAGTTTGTATGACAGCTGCATGTTATAGTTGACCGATTCGAACGTTATGTTCAGAGATTGTAACATTGACTTGGACAATAATCTGTGCCAAATTTCGGTAAGATATATCGTCAAATGAACAAGTTTTCCATATAAAAACTTGATTTTAATCGGTCAGTTTGTATGGCAGCTAGATGTTATAATGGCCCGATGCCATTCGATCATCTTAGGGGGAAAAACCGTGTGCAAAATACACAAAAACTGGGGGAGTAGTTCAGTTCGCGTATTTTTTTACAGACTTTTAGGTCTCCGAACTTTGTTGTTGTAGCAGCAGCATTCTGCCGAGTTGACAGTTGTTGACTGAATAAAAAATCCGGGTGCGTTCTGGTTACGTAGCCCCGACTGTCTTAGGAACGGTTCTCCGAAGTTTCTTTCTGGGCGTTCAGGGTATAGTAAATATCTTTTGCCGTTTAAGGTGCTGTTTAAAAAAATAAAAAAGTACTTTTGGTGAAAAAAAACGGTCAATATCAAAAATTTCGAAAATTTTTAGCCACAGCGCTATATAAAGCTTACTGCTTCTGCATTTAACACAGTTGTATTGCATTGGGGCTAGCATATATGATGCTTATGTATGCCCTTAGGTAAAACGGCACTGAAGATGAGCGTTTCCATGTATACCTTCATTAGTACATAATTATTAGAAATACATTTCGACGCACTTATTCGATTTAGCTACACTTTGGCTTACACGCATGAACGCAAAACGCCTACATACATACATAATATGTCTTTATATGGTTATGTATGTCTTTGTGTGTTTGTCTTTAATCATTATCCTTGCGAAATGACAAAGGTTTTGTGTTTAATCGGCTTGAGTGCCTTCATAGGCCAATACAAAACACAACTAACACCGGTCTCTATGCCTTGTCAAGTCGTGTTTAAGTGCCTGAAAGCTTTGCGTGCGTGTGCAGGTGTGTTTGCCAGATTGTATGCGGCGACAAATGATATTAAACTTAAATATTAAATTAAAACATTCAATTAAATGCCATTGTCTGCAGCTAAAAATGTTACACACACACACACGGCAGCTGCATTATCCTTTTTGGTTGCTGCTTAACACAATGTGTGTGTTTAGGTGTGTGTATGTAGCTGCTACTTGTTCATAATCACACTCAATTGTTTGTTTGTTTATCTTGACCTCTTGTCTTTGCGGCGGTCGGCGTGCATAATGAGACATTCCACACACTTATACATGTACATACATACATATGTAATAAAAACACACATACATACAAGCACATTATCATACATGTATGCGAAATCACTCAGTCAAGCATATAAACCCCACATGTTCCATTGCTAGAGAAATTTAGAGTGTGGGAACTCATTTGTGCTGGTCAAGTCCTGGGGTGTAGGCTTATAAGGATACATATGTATGTATATGTACATATCAGCATGTCTACTTGTATATAGCTACATATGGACCAGCGTTCGTACATCACAGCTAAGACATTTCCGTTGTCTACATACATATATTTACTGTTGTTTTGAGCAGGAACAGGTCATTGACATCAATATCCAATAGAAATTGCGGCAGTCGGTGTTCCCCTGCTGCCTGCTGCTTGCTCATTATTATAACTACTGTTATGCGTATATAGTTGTGCTACCGCTCCTGCTGCTGTTGTTGTTGTTCGCCTGGCCGGCGGTTGGAGTAATTTGCGGCGACAATTTAAAATCAATTTCCCAAATAGAATTGAAGTGCAATTTGAATATTTTATTTGCAAGAAATTAATAAGATTCTTAATTTTTTCTTCATTAAAAATGCATCTACATTCATCGCCTTCATGCATATTTCATTAAACAAACGAAAAGTGTGCAATACACACGCTTAAACTAAAATTGAAAACATAACAGTAAAATTTTCGGCAAAATCGAAGTCTGGAGTGAGTGAAAGATAAGAAATTATTCCTTTCCGTTTATTTTCGTTGTTGTTACAGTACAGCAAATACTTCCAAAATAATTTTAATAAATTATGTAAGGCTAACGGTCCCACGTCGGAAAGAAATACGGGTCCATGCTAGTTATGTAGGCCCAACTGTCGTGAAAATGTATTTCAATTGGTCTTTTAGTGGCAAAACACAGTTTAAGAATCGAAAACGAGGCGCTCCTAAAAGTATGCAATACACGCGCAAACTAAAACAAATCCCTAAATGGTAAAATTTCGACGACATTGAGTTCTGGATTGAGGAAAAGATTGGAAAATATGCTTGTCCTGTTGTAGTTGTTGTCATAGAAGAGAAGACATTTTCCAAATATTTTTTGATAAATTTTGCCGAGCTTATAGTGCTTAGTGGGGTATAATTCAGGAACCGTTTCGGTTACGTCGATCCAGCTGTTGTGGAAACTGATTTCAAATCTATTGTTATTGTTTTATCACTAGATATTCCCTGAATAATTCTTAAGGAACTCTGCATAGTTGAAAGTCTTTGGTTTCATACAAATTCGGATTCGTTCCGTTTCGGTAGACCCGAATGTTGTGAAAACGGATTTCAAACCTTTTGTTTTATATGCTGCATCACTACAAGACATTCCCCGAGTAACTTTGATGAACTCGGAAGTCGTTGGCTCGATAAAAATTCCGATCCGTTCCGTTTCGGAAGACCCGACTCTCTTCGAAACGGATTTCAAACCTTCTCTTATTGATGTTGTATTACTAGAAGACACTCCTCGAATAATTTTAAGGAACTCTACAGAGTTGGTGGTATCCGAATCGATAAAAATTCGGATTCGTTCCATTTCGGTAGATCCGACCCGCGTGGAAACGATTTTCAAACCCTTTGTTGTTGATGTTGTATTATCAGAAGATATTAAGCCGAGTAGTTTTAAGGAAATCTGTAAAGTTGGCAGTCTTTGGCTCGATAGCAATACGGATCTGTTATGTTTCGGTAAACCAGACTATCGTGGAAACGAATTTCAATCTCCTTGTGGTTGATGTTGTATCAGCAGAAGACATTCTCTGAATAAAATTGAGTATGTTGCCGAGTTGACAGCCATTGGCTCGAAAAAAATTCGTATCTGTTCC
Organism: Bactrocera correcta; assembly: GCA_027475135.1. NCBI lineage: Eukaryota > Metazoa > Arthropoda > Insecta > Diptera > Tephritidae > Bactrocera > Bactrocera correcta. Next base: position 21,073,723 of record CM050327.1, on the reverse strand, counting down.
GTTTCGGTAGACCCGACTGTAGTGATAACGGTTTTTTATCCACAATTTTCACTTGCTGACAGTATAAGACATACTCAATTTACGCTCGAAACGATATGAAAGTCTTTTTTTCCAAACCGTTAAATTTGGTTGTTAAAAATGGGACAAAATACTCTCGAAGTTAAGTCTAAGGCTTCATTAATCAAAGTATATTTATCCGCTCCATTAATATGATGATTAAAAGAGAAATTTTTACCAATTTATATTAAGATTTTTTACATACCAATAAAAAAATGTACCGTTATATCTGATTTTTAATTATTTCGGAGCGATAAAGGCATTTTTGGAGAATTCATCTATAATATTTACAGAAATTAATAAATTATTCCAATAGGAATTATTTTAAATATTAGTTATCTACATTAATCTTTTTTATTACCTATACATATAAATAAATATATTCTTTATACTTCTCATATAGGCTACACACCACGACATTACTCAATACAACACTCTCTAATAAAAAAAAAAATTTTCTGCTCTCAATTTCAGATCAATCCCGAAGATCACCTATCGCTGCGCATTTGTCATGCGTGCATCAGTTACCTGAATTCCTGGCAGAGTTTCAAGAATCGCTGCCTCGCCTCACAAAGCAAGCAACGCAGTTGGTTGGACACGAATAAACGTCAACAATTGCTCGACAACAATGTCAGCATATCAACGATTGGTGCCGATGGCACCGGCCAACAACAGCAACACCAAGCGGACGACAGTGAACAACACAACGCGCCGAGCTTGGCATCATCGATTTTGGATGGAATTTCGTCGTTGAAGAAACGCAAATCTTTAACTGTTTATGTGAGTCCTAAAGAAAACCCCACAACTACTACTAGCACTACTACCACTACTTGTACTAGTACTACTAGCCACGCGGTTAGCAGCACTGCTGCTACCACCTCGATTACTAGCACTACTACCACGTCTACCGCCAGTAAACAGCAATTGGCAGCAACCACCGCCGCTCCGCTTCATGCGAAACCGACAGCAACACAACCATTGCTATTGGAGCAACATTTACCTTATAGGAAATACAGTCGGCAATTTGCGCCCACAGCCGGTTTGATAGCTGCTGCCGCTGTGGGTCGCGCACCGCCGGTGGCTGTGGCACCAACGTCGCAAGCGCCACCGCGTCGTGCGCGGCATTATCATCGCAGTCAGCAGCAGCGGCAACAGCAGCAGCATCATCAGCAACAACAACAAAAAGAATTGCAACAACATGTGCAAGCCGAAGTGGAAAAATATCAACGGCAACAACAACAGCAGCAACAGCAATTGCTCTTAGAGCAGCAAAAGTTGTTGGAACAACAGCAATTGCAACAACAACTGCAACCACAGCATCCCCAACAGTTAGTGCAACAACAAGCACCGCCAATTGCCGTTGCTGCTGCAACTTCTACGCCATCGTGTCAGAGTGCCGCACAGCAATTGCGTTTATTTAGACGTTACACGTACAATAACGTAAACGTATCGGCAACAACGTTTTGCTTATCTACCTATATACGTCTATATATATTATAAATTTTTGATTGTGTGTATTTTTTTTTTTTTTATCCTTGCGAAAGAAATTATTTTGGATAGGTATATAAATATTAGGGCTTAGTAGTCTGTCTGTCTGCATATATGCGACCTTTCACCTCAGTTCTTTTGATATCGATCTGAAATTTCGCACACATTATTTTCTCATTAAGAAGCTGCTCGTTTGTCGGGAACGCTGGTAATCCGATCACTATAGCATGTAGCTGCCATACAAACTGGCCGTTGGAGATATTGTCCTTGTATTTAACACTCTCTTATTTGTAAAGGTATCTTTACGAAATTTGGCGTGGATGATTGCCTAAGCAAAAGCTACAATCTCTGAAGAAATTGTACATATCGGACCACTATTCCATATAGCTGCCATACAAACTGACCGTTGAAAAACAAGTCTTTGTATGAAAAACATTTTTATTTCCCGAGATATTTTCATAAAATTCGACATAGATGATCGTCCAAGGCAGCGTTACTTTTTCCGAACAAATTGTCCATATTCGAGCCGTTATAGCACATAGTGACCATATTAACTGACTAATCAAAATCTTGTATGAAAAACTTTTTTTGTGAAGGGTATTCAATAGCGTAGGTGTAACCGAATTAACATTTAATCTTATTTTATCCTATATTTTATCAAAAATCCGTTCTTTTTTCGAGTATTAACACATTATACGCAAAAATTATACCAAAATCAATATACTTGGGATATCGGTAGGCCAGATTATTATATTATCTGGAACTGAATGGGGTATATATATTTTGAAAACTAGATTTTCAATTCTTAATATTTTTATTTGCTAATTTTAGGAATTCAATTCCAAAAGACGGACTTTGATTTGATAATTTAAAGGGTTTTGTTCTGTGAACATTTATTTTCAGCAGACAGATCTTTAGGGATCCTTTTCTATGTGTATTATATTTTATAAATAAATAATATATAAACTGTTTGGATCCTAAAATTTTGTATTTTTGGTTATAACGAAAGAAAAAATTTATTTCTCCTAACCTAACTTTTTTTTTATACACCAAACCAAAATTATCTTTTTCAGCGACTCTAATGAAATTAAAAATTACTAACATATAAAGCCCATGTCCATAAATTATTTTAGTTTTTGTTGAAAACTTAACACCACTAATTAATTTTTTTTAAATTTTTCTCCTCTTCTCCACAGCCTTTGCCAGCTGTAGAAATCAAAGATGAACCAATGGATCCTGATGATGAATACAATACCAAACAGCATGACGAGTCCGATGACATGGTTGACCCAACACTCTTCTTGGAACGCACCGAAGAGGAGGGCGACGAGTCGCTCATGGTAAATCTCCTACACAATTCCAATATAAAACACATTTCCTAGCAATTAAAATTAATAAATTGTTTACGCAATACACCACCTGCAGGAACATATGCCCTATCAATATGAGCAACCGCGACCGCCCATTGAGCTAGCCGCACTGGTGGACACCAAAGAGGCGTCCTGTCGCGCCTGCAATCTGAAATTCTCCACACGCGCCAACGCACGCCGCCACGAACGCAATCTGCACCCCAATCTCTTCGAGCTATCAACATCGACACCCAACAATATGCCGGTGACTAAACCCACACCCGCCTTGGCAGCCGCACTGGAGCTGCAACGCGCCACAGCAGCCGCCGTAGCCGCGGCGGAGGCGTCGAACGCCGCTTCCGGCATGATAACACCGCTCAAGTACCGACAGCAAATCGTAAACGCATTCAACAAGTGTGAAATCGGCGGTTTCGACTATGAGCACCCGGAGAAGTATCAACACCATTTGACCGATGAGAAGATCGTTTTCCTACAGCAGAACGATGAATTTTTGCGCCAATATCAGAATATGACTTGTCGTTGTTGTAACAAAACCTATTCGACCTATAAGAATTTCATGGCACACATGCGCAAGAAATATCTAGCATTGCCGCGCAATCTCTGCTTCAATTGCCTGAAGCTGAACGACTCGAAGGCGCTGTTCATATCGCATTTGAAGCGCCGCAACTGCATCAACTTGTACAAAGTGTTGCATGCGCTCATGGCGAAGGACAGCAACTTCGCCGCTGCAGTCACGGCCACAGCGGCCGCAGTGCCCGACAAGTTGCGCGCCAAGGAGTTGCTCGTCAATAAGATGTACGAGTGCAAGTTGTGCCCGCAGAAGTATCGGCTGAAGTTGGAGTTCCGTTCGCACGTGTACGACGAGCACGCCGACATGCAACGCAAGGACACCATGCAAAAACAATGCTGTTACTGTGGCTTGGAGTTGGAAGATCCGGCCGAACGGAAGCGTCACTACAACAACATGGATTGCATTGTGTCACTGCGTTGCGTCACATGCGATGCCAAATTCGATAATCACCAGAAATTCCTCGATCACGTGTACGAGAAGCATTTGGCTGGCTTCGGCGAGCAAATGTCCACATCGTCGCTAAATGCTAGCGCTATAAGCACGGAAAATTCGCCGGCCAAGAAGTCAACCGTCGGTTTGGGTGGTGAGTCACATGCGTCTACGGTCACTGCTGTGTCAGTGCTAATTCACCATTTTCTCTTTTACTTTATTTAGGCGCCTCCTCCACCGATGAGTCACGCAGCAGTCACCAGGCTGCCTCCACAAATCAACCGAAATCACAATATTTCTCACGTATGCCACAAGCTTGCCCCATATGCGATCAACAGTACAATAACTACAACAATGTGTTGCGCCACATGGAATCGAAACATCCGGACCAATTGCCACAGACATACAAATGTGTCAAATGCGGCATTGGCTATCCGCGTCTGTCCAATTTGCGCGAGCACATGGTCAGCGCTCATTCGGCGGACAAGGCGCGTCATACGGGCTTTGAGTATATTGTGAATGCGGATGCGGTTAAAATTGCCTATGGCACACAACAGAATGTCTACACGGGACGCTATGATTATGTGATGAAGGATTTGATGTCGATCACGAATGGCGGCTCAATTGGTAGGTGTTGGGCCATCTTTGCTCAGCTAGTAGAGTATTGTTGTTGTAGTGGTAGTATATATTTTCTAAATAGTTTGAAGGATGTGAGTTGTTGTTGTAGCCGTGCAGAAAAAAATTCCTGAAATAAATTTGAGTAATGGTGCTTAGATGACAGTCCTTGGCCGTATAAGAATTCGTTGTTGTTGTAGCTGCCGAGTTGACAGTCCTTGGCCGAAAAATAACCAGGTCCGGTACGGTTACCTAGACCCGACTGTCATGGGAACGGCATTCGTATCTATTCGAGTTACTTATACCCGACTGTTGTGGGAACGATTTGGTAATAGATTGTTCTAATCTGTTTTGAATATATTTTCACTTAACGGTTGTTTGTAATACCACAAAGTCATCGTGTTAGCTTTTGAATTTTAATTCAATGTGGTAGTTACGAGTCGTGTAACTCGTATTGTTTTTGTAATTGGTCATTATTACATTATTGCCACGCCCCCAAAAAATTATGGGCCGCAAAACCTAAAAATATTTGGAACAAGAGCTCCTAACCGACCTACTTCAATCTGTCAATCTCGGTGACTATATTTCAACTTATTTACCACATAACGGTATATTGCAAAAGTAAAAGAAAAACAAGAAAAAACGGTATCTTTGGCTGCCTCTAAGTTACAAATAAGAAAATCTAACATTTTTATTTATTTAGACGTTAATTTCTATTATTATTCATTATTTTCTAATAAAATCTGCTTCTAACCTCCAAAAACTGCAGCTGACGACGATGAGAACTCCAGCGAGAATCCAGCAAAGAAAATGCGCACAGACACGGGTGCCGCTGTGACGACCAGCACTGGCTCCGGTGGCAGCGGCGGCAACATGTACAGCAGTCTGAAGGAGTGCCCCATCTGCAACGCGGTCTTCAGCAACAACATCGGACTCTCCAATCACATGCGTTCACATAGTGCGGCGGCACAGAACAATTCGCTGACACCGGGTGCGATTAGCGCCAGCAAATCGGCACCGAGCGGCCTAACTATTACACCAGCACCACCGGCGAAATCCACAACGCCACCGGCTATGCAACATCAAACCGCCGTGCAGAAGGCGATATTCAAGCGCAGCTTGGAACAGGCAGCCGATCGACGTTTCCGACGCATGCGCTGTCGCCTCTGTCAGCGTCGTTTCTCATCGAAGAAATCGTATCGTTTCCACATGCTCAACGACCATCAAATACGCAATGTACAGTTTATCAAATGCAAGCTGTGCGATGCGGAATTCGCTTACGAGAAGGGCCTGAAGGTGCACATGTTCAAGATACACAATACACTGCTCAAGGACGAGATGATCGAGAAGCAATTTGAATGTGATATTTGTTCGATTGTGTACCGCAGTGAGCTACAGCTGCAGCACCACAAGAAGACTGTGCACGGCAGCGCTGTCGGCGGCGCCGATCAAGCCGATACGACCTTCGACGACAGCGTGGCCGGCGGTGCTGGTGGCGCTGATGTCAGTGCGGCCGCGAATCCGGCTGATCGCTCGGGCTTGTCGACGCCGGTGAGTAGTGTGGGCGCCGAACGCAGCACGTTGGACAACTCAACGAGCGGTCCGCTGTACTGGTACCAGTGCAAGTACTGTCCATCGAACTTCAATACGAACAAGAAGTTGGCTATACACATAAATTCGCATGACGAATTCGATTCGAATGACTATTCCTGCAAGGATTGCGGCAATGTCTATAGCGGACGCAAGAGTCTATGGGTAAGCTGTCTACGAAAATATCTAACAAACGATATTTACACACGCGGTTTTACACCGTTTTCCATTTGCAGGTGCATCGCTACAAGAAACATCCACAATTCCCTGAACCTTCGGAATGTGTGCTCTGCAAGAAGGTGTTCTTCGATAGTCAGATGCTGGAGAATCACATACCGACCTGTAATCGCAAACCGATTAACGCATCGGGCGCTGTAGCCGAAAGCGCTGGACCGCCACCAATTTACAAGCATAAAACGGGCGATGACGATGATGATGCATCACACGATGCTAGCGGTGTAATAACGACAAGTGCTTTGGGTGGTGGCGAACTGGAGATTACACCGATACCGGCCAGTGGCATGAAGATTAAGCTACCCGAAGTGGCTTGTACCATATGTGGGCAGCGTTTCACCGATCAGGAATTGTTCGCCAAACACATACAAATGCATGAAATGGAATTGTATACGGATAATCCGTTGGCGGCCATGTTTGATACTGGCCCAGCGGATCCGAATCAATTCTATTTGGATCGGGTGAATGATAATGGCGAATACGCCTGCGATTTGTGTAATAAAACATTTACACAAATGACTGCACTTAAAGTGCATCGTAAATGGCATTTCAGAGGTGATAGCAAACAGGTGAGCTTTTGGGCTAGTGCAGTGAGGCTGGAAGCAAAATGTCCCATTGTTTTGGTGTTCGAAATTCTAGTGTTTCACAAAAAAAAAAATATACCTGATAGTATGCGTATTGACGGTTGAGGCTCTTGAAGTGAAGATATTGAAGAGAGGGAGTGAAAAGAGAGAGGGAGGAGATAGTCAGAGGGAAGGGATGATAAGAGGGAGCGATAGAGAGGTATAACAGAGAGAGGGAGTAGAGAGAGGAGGAAGAGAGAGTCAGGAAGGAGAGTGAGAGGGGAAGAAGAGAGAGGAAGGGCAGAAAGAGAGAGTGTGCAGAAGAGCGAGGAAGATATATAGGGAGAGAGAAAGAGCAATATTTAGTTTTTTAATGAAGTAAATAGCAAACAGAGTCGCATACAAACGGGGAGAGATCGATAGCTAGTAAGACCGATAAGTCTGAGAGAGAAATATGTAAATTAACAAGTGGGTGGAAACTATTTTTGGATAGAAATTGATTCTTTGGTTACATAGTCATGCCTTTACTACAAATATTACAACAAAAACGTTCGTAATTTAGATAGTTCTTGCGTACCAATCTACACAGCGTACCCCCAACCGCGACCGCATACAAATTTATGCAACAGTGTTTAGTCATCAAAATTTACAACTCGGCATTTTAGCATTTCAAGCCGCGTCCTCCGCACCAGTCACAAAAATAAATATAAATTAAATTGTATATAAACCAGCCATGAATATCCGTACTAATTTTACTTACTCCCATAGAACCAAGCCGACGGGGATCTTTCAGCCAATGCAGCAACGAACCACTTATCACAGATCCAGATCAACCATCAACATCCACCGGGATTACAAGCGGTGGGCCTTATGCCCAATCCCCATCATCACTCTTCAAAATCCCAGAAACGCAAACGCGAACTTAAATGCGAATACTGCCCGTCCACCTTCATCAGCAACAACAACCTGCGTCGTCACATCTACGAATTGCATAAAGAGGAAATCGGCAATTTGCCGGTGCCGCCGAAAATCAACACCGACCCGTATTTGCAATGTCGTCGCTGCCAGGAGAAATTCGATACGAAGCACGAATGGATCACACACAAAGTGAACGATGCGCGCGTCACTAAACCATTCGGACCCTTCCAGTGGGGCTGTGACTTGTGCGGTGCCTATGTTTCGCGCAAAGAGAAACTGATCAATCACATACACAATCACCTGAAGGAGAAGGAGATTGTGCCGGTGGAGGATCAGACGCATGATCAGAATCAGAATCGTGCGGTGAAGCCAAAACCAGCGACGTCCGCAGGTGTGGTGGCGCCGATGACTATTAAAATGAGTGATGGTGAGGTGAAGGTGAAGCAAGAGCGTGACAGCGATGAGGAGAAGGAAGACTTGCATGACGGTGTGCTTAAGGGAGAGGATGAGGAGTCCGAAGAGGAGGATGTCGGCGGTGAAGTGGATGGTGAAGTAGAGGAGGATGAATCGGCACAACATAGTGTTAGTGCGGCGCGTCGTCCCGGCGTGGACACAGATGACGAAGTCGATGAAGATGCTTCCGAAGAGGACGCAGACGCAGACGCGGACGAGGATGAAGAATATGAAGTTATGCCAGCGGCTTTGAATGAGCAGACCGACGGTGAAGTGGCGGATGAAGATGACGCCGATGATGCCGAAGACGGTGCGGAAGATGCAGACGAAGCCGATGACGTTGATATCGATAATGAAGAAGACTCCAATGATCGCACGATCACCGCACCAAATGGACGCAGTTATGCGCGCGTACCACCGGCCGCAACACAAGTCACCATCGAACCGAATCGCATATCGACAGATACAACCGAAGACTCATCGCCGTCGTACGATGAGGATGACGATGATGATAACGACAATGATTCGGTTGATGACAGTGATGCCGAGAGTGGCGATAGCTCATCGCAGGCATCGAAGACACCGGCACCGGCGCCGAAAGCACGCTTTTCCTGCGATCTCTGTCGCGTCTTCTTCGATTCGCAACAGGAGCTGCAGAAGCATGTGAAAATGCATTTCCTTAACGGACCCGGCTCGGTGTCGCTAACCGAAATCAAGCCAAAGACGGGCAACAAGTCGAGCCGCAGCAGCAGCAGCGACGTGGTGGCGGTGTAGTCGTGACGCAACGCCGCCGCCGCCGCAACACTCGCTACCTGCCAATGCTAAGTAATATCTTTGTTGTTGTTTTTAGTACTGTCACATAACAGAAATGCCGTTAAATTTTTTTCTAGTTATAATTTTTATTTTATTATTATTCGGCAGCGCCTACGAGCGCCGCTCATAAACACTTTAGTGAGTTACTGCCTAATTTATTTAATTCATATTTTATTCTAAAAAATTAAAAAAAAGAAATATGAAGAGTTTGTGTTGCTTATGAATTGTTGTTGCAATTTGGTGAAGTATGTATGCAAACTTTTTATAATAATAACTGTAAACCTTAACTATACAGCAATAATGCAAAGCGTATGTATGTATTAAACTAAAATAATATATATACATATGTACATATATAATAAATACAAAAATAATAATTTAAGATAATCCTGCTCAGTTAGCTTACGCATGGAAAATGCACGACAAACAATGTGAAACCACCAATAACGGCTTTCACTACAAATACATATACATGTTTGTATGTATGTAATGAATTGAATACGAAATATACATACATAACCTAAAATGTGCTGCAGCATTGCAGGGAATCGCAAACATTTCCAAAAATCAGGAAATAAGTTAATAATTTTTATTTTAATTTTAATTCTATTTTTCTTTCTTCACTTCTAAGTGAACCCAAATGAATATACATAAATGCGTGCATAATGTAACTGTTAATATGTTTATTTATTTCTTCAATTTTATTCTATTTTTTGCTTTTATTGTTCAACACAATTAATAAAATAAATAAATACATACTATAGAAATATAAATTAGTTTTAGTTTTAGTAACACTCTTACAAATACAAACTAGTTATAAGGCTTCAACTGTAAACACATGAATTCAAGCAAAATTAAATTCAATAAATATTTATGAAAAAATTATTTAAAATTAATTTTTTTTAGCCTGATGGTCCTTAACGCATCTAATCGCCAGCATGCATACTTTTTTAAGCTGTATCACGGCAAAATGATTTTTTTTTTTTGTTCGTGGTTATACCTTAAACAACAAAATAAAAAAAATACCCCAATACAGATGGTGCATCTCACCCCATAAAAGCGATTATTGCCAAAGTACTGAGCCGCAACAATAATCCTCACGTCTTTAGTCGGCAGCAATGGGACAAAAGCACAAAGAAACCTTGTGATCAAATTGAAAAGTGAATTTTGTCCATTTCATTTGCTTTCAAAGTAATCTTTCTCCCACTGACAATACACTTATGCAAGGAATTTCCCAGTCATCAAAGCACTTAGAAAAATCCTCCGTCTAATCGGCAGCTATTAAATGACTAATGAATTGTGTTAAACGGTGAATTTCCATCAGTGTCATAGTAATCCCGCTGAATAATTTATGAGTCCTCACAAAACGACGCGTATCTCAAATACTTTAATTGATCAAATTGTTGACAAGTGAAGGGTTGGCCTAGCATAGATGTTTCATTACATCAGTACTACCAACTTACAGAAAAAAAAATGTATCGATTCGAAAAACACGCAAAGTAAAAACCTTCACATTTCAATTTGATCACAGTACAGAGGCAATCGGCCAGCATGATGCCCATTGACATCCAGGGTGACGAATACGAACGGAACGGAACGGATATGCATGTTATCAGACCGCCTATACGAGCCAAAAGAGTAGAGCTAGGCAAACTTAACTCAAAGAACACTGGACTAACGACTGATACCGGACATTCATTCGTGAAACGACAGATGAATGGAGTTGGGAGTGGTTAGGTTTAGCGGTTAAAGTTCCACACTTCGCTTTCGATGCTTCTCCCTACTTAAAAAAAGGCAATGGCCGGCGGTCCTTAACAAATTCAGATGATCAGGATCAGACAAGCTAGAACACTGCATTGCAAACTATAGCGGGCTGCCTCTTGATGTCTCCTATCGAAATCTATACAGTGAGGTCTTTAAACTCCCAGTCAAGGAGCGTAATGAACTCTACCCGAAGCAGTTCTTTTGGGTGTTTTCGTTGAAACTATCCCTGCAGTCGCCTGCTTGAAGTGGAAACCGCCTCCTAGGAACATCAAGAGATCCTTCCTTATACGTTGATCAAACTTCGGACGTAACTAACTTCAGACATGCACTGACCGGCATTTACAGCATTTACACCTATCACTTTCACCGACTCCCTCTCAGTGAATGGTGTACTTGGAGTCAAATTACCATCCATTTCACACGACGAGCTCGAGTTTCCGCGAGTTCTTTCTGGATACTGTAGCAGGTTAAACTTCTACCTATCCAGAATCGACCCCGATATACCAAATATATGTCTAGCGTGCAAGAGTCACCGCATGTCCCTAACAACCTCTTGCTTGCCCTGCTAACCTACACAGGTGACACCCCTCTCCCTATGGTCCCACCCCGTCAAAACGGCACGTTTACTTCCACTACCGTTGGATGACCTCGAAAACAACCTGTCTGAATCTTACTATCCTAACGAGAACTACATAGCCGTTGCAACAACAACATACTAAAAATTAAAATTGATATTCCAAAAGTTTTTGAGTTTTTGAGAACCTTTCTCTCGAAAACTCGTAACGTCGACTCTTCAGATGTTGTCATCGTCCATATCTCTGCACCATATAGCTGGACGGGAATAATGAGTGACTTATAGAGTTTGCTCTTTGTTCGTCGATAGAAGACTTTATTTCTCAATTGCCTAATTCAGTCCAGAAGTAGCACCTGTTGGCAAGAGTTATTCTGCGTTGGATTTCCAGGCTGACATTGTTGGTGGTGTTTATGTTGGTTGCTAAATATACGAAACTATCTACAACTTCAAAGTTACGACTGTCAACAGTGACGTGGGACATGAGATATTTCGTCTTGCCCTCGTTCACTGCCTGACCCATTTGTTTTGCTTTTTTATCCAGAAAGTAGAATTAATGGCGCGGTTGTTGGAGAACGGAGTCATGTGTGGAAGTTCACGCAAGTGAGGAAAGTTCTCTGATCGTCATTCACTTGGGAGTGGCCAGAAACGATTCTTTTACATATGACTCAAGCAGCTCACGACTTCTGGTCTTTGACCAAGTATCCTCTGGGTAGCCAAAGAACATCCGTTTGATGGCGAGCTAAAGTCAGAAGGCGAACCAACTCTCCCCAGGGTTGTGCTGATAAACGTTATGTTCAAGAAAAAAGTGAACTTCAGGTTTCACCAAAGCCATAACACCCTTCACAGGGCCATTTCTTATTATATAAAAGAGTATAAATATAGACAGTATAGACAGACGGGCAGACAGATGGATAAGGCTAATTCGAATCAGTTCATCATGTTGATCATGTTTATGTACCTGTATGTATGTATATATTTTTTAGGGTCTCCAACGTTCCATTGTGGCATAAATATTTCCCAATTAAGTTGTCTATGTAATCCTAAAATTGTTTAGTGGAGTTTCGAAGTTTCCTGGCAAACAAATTGTGTTAAAGAACTGACTATCATACAATAAATCAGAGCAAATAGATAAGTAAGAGAAAGAACAGTAAGGGCGAGAGATAGAGGAAATAAAGGGTAGAAAGACATTTGGCAAAATCTCGTCTAAATCCGAGAATAAAATATATAAAATATTTATATAGCTGTGACAAGTTCTCTGCCTTACTTGAAAGAGACATAAAGGGAAAGAATAAAAAGAGAGAGATGAGAATTATCCATTCAAAATACGTTACCTTTCACTTACTGCCAGCTGTTATATAAAAGAAAGTGTTTTTCTCTTTATTTGCCATTCAAATTGAATTTATTGATATTCGTAGTACATATATATAATTTTATACCGTTATGTATGTATTGTATTTAAAAAGTTGTTTGTTTTTGATTTTGTTTTGTTTTGTTGTTTTTGTCAATACGAGTACACAGTTAATTTACAAGTACCTAAAGTTGTATTTGTTGTTGTTGTTTGTTTTATTGCATACATTATTTTAATTAGCATAATATTAATAAAAGTAATATTATTGTTGTAAATTTATTTTAAATTACACGCCCTATAACAACACTTATTTATGCACACACATACACATTTAAGTTTTAGTAAGATACACAATTGTTTTTTTTGCATTATTTCTTAATTTTTATACATTTATTATGGAAATTATGATTTTTCTTATATTTTCTTTTAAATTTTTACTTAATTTTAATCTAGTTTTTTTAATATTAATTTAGTTTTTTTTATAATTAAATTTTTTTTTTTAATTTTTTTGTTTAAATTTTTTTTATAATTTTTATAAGTGTTTTTGTTTTTGTTTTTGTTTTTTCAATGTCTTCGCTTTCAAAACATTGCATTGCATTGCATACGTTTCCCTTCAAAAGATTGGTGTTACAATTTCATATCATCAGTTTTGTACCTCGTCACATCTACATACGTATGTATTGATGCGTGTGTGTGTATGTGTGTATGTACGACACGCAGTTTCAATTCTCTAACAGCAACCTATAAATGAGTCTCTACTTATGCATTTATACAAACACTTATTACATAATATCTTATTTAATAAATTTTAATTTTTTATTAATTTTTTGGAAGATTTTTTGTTGTTTAAATGTTTCTATGCAAAGCAAAACATTTTGGAAGCAAATTAAATTTTATTTTAATTTTTTGTTTATTTAAAATTTAAATTCAATATTAATTTAATTTAATTGCTTTTTGTCTTTAGTTTCTATTTTAAAATAATAAAATTATCTGAAATTAAATTTTTTTTGTAGTATTTAGCTTTATATTTTAAAAGAACATTTTTAGTAAATATGTTAAATAAAATATAATGCATTATTATATTACTATTGAAATATTCCATAATTAAAATATTTAATTATATTAAAAAATAAGAAAAAAAAAAAAATGGAAAAAAAAAAAAAAAAATTAAAAGAAAAAAGAAAAATATTTAATAAAAATTTTATAAAATATTAAAAATAAAAAAATAAAAAAAATTTAGAAATAATGCAATAATTATTAGAGCTGATTCACATATGAATATGACCTTCAAATGGCATTATTAAATATTCATCGCGAGGCTAGCGGTTTAATTACGACAAGTACTTTGGGAGTTGTTGTTGGAGATTACAGCCAAAACGACACATGATGACTAAACTACCTTAATTGTAGTCAGAATTAATATTTGTTTCTGTGAATTTTTTTATGGAGACATTTTAATTAACAAATAAATAAAAATAGTGCATTTACAGAATTTATTGCAAGGTTAATAATCCTTGATTCATTTTGAATAATTTTGGCTGCCGTGCATAGCTGAACTCCAGAAGGACTTCCCAAAAAAATTTTCTGACGGTTAAAAATTATTTTCTATTTAAAATCATTTAAAATTTAAAAGTTAGATGAATAGCGGTAATGCTCGAATGACTTTTGATTTTCGACAAAATAACGTCTTTCCAAAAATATTTTTTTTCTAAAAAAAATTTATACTACAGAGTGGCTTAAAAAATCGAAAATCTTATTCCTACCATTGTTACTTGTCAAGTATGTATGTATGTATATCTAAGAAGATCGTTTGATAATTTGATGTCGAAATTCGATTAAGAAATTGTGCTCCCTGAGCTGGTAAAGAACATTTGGAACCAAGCGCAAAAATTATTATTAAGGTGAGATACTGAGGATCTGGTCTCTGAGCTATTCTTATGATATGATGTTAGGCATTTGTTTATGAGGAATTACGGTTAGTAAGAAATAAAAAATAAAATCGATTTGCTTTTGCAATTAGAATATAATAGAAATATTTGCTGAAAATTTTAAGTAAGATATTTAATAATTTGCGCTTCGTAACGTTCTAGACCAGATCGAATACATATTTTTCTTCAAAACTATATTTTTTGAACTAGTGACCATTGTAGCTCGAAAACGGCTCAGTAGATTTAAATTATATTCATTTTTGAAAACAGGTCTATTAAGAGCTTATATATTAATAAAACTAGTTCCTCTTATTCGATTGATTTTAAGTGAATATCTAAGTATTAGTGATGGTCACCGCAAAAGGCTTCGGTTGGAACTGAAGCAACAAACACAGGCAATACTTTTAAAAATATATATTTTTTCAAATTTCTGTTAAGTCAATTCCCTATCCTAGTTTAATCGATTCCCAAAACATTAAACGTGTTTTCAGAGTCAGTAAAGAAAATGTCTTCGAAACACTTAGATCTATCAGCTTAAAGTTTTCAAACGAACTTCTAAGATATATAGTATTTTAGGTAGAAATCGAAGGAAAAGATTTTCGATAATAATCTTGACTTTTTTCCAAAATTAGGCCTTGGATCAGTACTATATTTTTTTTACGTTTTTAGGTTTGAGATAATTTTAACTGGAAAAATTTTCCTCACCACTAGACTCTCTTAGGTCTTCCTGGAAAGTGACAACAGGATCAAGAAAATCTAAAATTTTAAAAATAAATTGGTGTTTATTGAAATACATTAAACCCAGTAAATGTACATGATTTCTATTTATTTATTAAATAACATGAACATAAAAGAAAGAACGATTTAGCCGCCAGACGTTTAAATATTTACTATTCAGTTAACGATACAAAATAGAAGAGAATGTGAAGGACCCTTGAATATGGTGGCTGCTTACATAATTTTTATTTAATGATTTCTTGGCATACGAAAAAAATTTCTAGAGACGCATGATTTGAGTCTCAAAAATAAGCTATAAGAAGAGTACAGTATAACAAATGGAAGGTAAAATCTATTTTTTATAAACTCATTGAAACTGAGAATTTCAGTAACTCAAAAATCATAAGCTTCCTATATGATAAATAGTTATAGTATTCACTTCCAACACTTAATGTGATTGTATTAATTAAGGCTTGATTTGAATGAAAATGTTACTCATACGCACGGGATGGTCAATACAAAGTGTCAAAGGACTCGTTATCTTATATTTAACAAATTTTTGACTTTCGTCTGACGTTTAACCGAATTATATATGGGTGGTATTTCTTTGTTTGGAATGTAAAAAACCAAATGGTGATTTTTACTATGGAAGAAGTATCACTTAGTATAATTTCAATGCTAACCAAGCTAGAAGATCATTGTAAATGTTAGAAAAATATTTCTTGGAATGAAAATCCAACGAATTTCATTGGTAAAAGCGAGAATAAAAAATAATAAAATAATTATGTTAATAAAAGATTGTGGTAATATAAAATTAAAATATTAATTAATATAATATTAATAACAAAATATGTAAAGCAATAAAAAATTTTCAAAATATTTACCTAAATGATATTTATTTACTAACTAACAGCTGATATGCTAACAACTACAAGAATAGGTCAATACGCATATATAATATAGTATTTAAATTATATTTTTTACTTTGTTTTGTAACAAATATATTATACTTCGTAATAATATACGACTATTAGTAGTAAACTGAATTATTTTTTGGTGTTTTTGTATTAGTTTTTTTATAATTTTCAAGCTACTAGTGTTTATTTATAGTAAACTACATAAGTATTTATATATCTAGGTGTATATTGTACATATATAAATAATATATATATGTTTATATTATGTAAATACTAAGAAGGTTATATATATAGTCAATTAATACCTAGTAAGTAAGCACATAATTAAGTATATATTTATGTAGGTATTTCATATAATAGACGCTAAGTACCCGTAGTTGGAAAGTAACAAACTATCCTCAGCTAAGAGATTTTTATTATATATATCAGAGATTTTTTTTTTTTATTTTCGACAGGTACGAATGGATTAAATACCTGATTAGCAAGAGAAAATTATTCGCTTTATTAGTTTAGTATTTAAATGATAATTTTATGTGTGTTTGCATGATTTATATAATTATTTTATATCTTTTTTTTATTTTTGGTTAATTATAGCTTTTAATAATCAAAATACTTAAAAGTAAAAATTAGAAAAAAAATTTTAAATGCTTTAAAAAAATAAAAATATATTTCTAAGATTAAATTTAAATTTTTTTTATAATAATTATTATTTATTCATTATTATTATTATTAAAAATAAAAATATGAAATATGAAAAAAATATATTAAATATTAAAGATAAATAATAGAAAACTTATTAAAATACTTAAAAAAATCCAAAATCTAAATAATTGAAAATCGTAATATTAAATTTATTAAGTATAATAGTTTATATTACCATTAAGTATGTTAAGTATTATATTTTAATTTTATTACTATTTTTGGTTAATAAAATTTTTATTTTTAAATAATATATTATTTTTTAATTTTTATAATTTATTTTTAGTTAAATTTTTTTATTTTTAAGGTATTTTATTAGTTTTATATACATGTATGTATATACAATGTATACTATACATATATCTTTTATAATTTTAAAATATTTAATTGTTTATATTATTTAAATTTGGCTTATATTTTTATTTTTTTATTTATTTATGAAATTTTTTTATATTATTTATTATTAATATTTTTGGATATTAAATTTTTTTTTTTTTAAATAATTTTATTATTTATTTTTTTATGAGTTTCCGTCAATTAAATTTTAACTTTTTATATGCTTTTTAATTGTTAAGGTATTTTATTATTTTTTTGTATATATTTTATAACTTTAAAATATTTAATTGTTTATATTATTAAAATTTTTTTTTATATTTTTATTTTGTTATTTATTTTTGAAAATTTTCTATATTATTTATTTTAATATTTTTATTTAGTAAAATTTTTAATATTTTAATATTTGTTTTAGTTTTCGTGAATAGATTTACTTTTTATTCATTTATGTAGTTTTTTTATTTTCATGGTATTTATATATATTGTTTATTTGAAATTTTATAATTGTTTATATTATTTAAATATTGTCATATTTTCTCTATTTTCTATTAATTTATCTGTTATTTTTAATTTAATTATTTTTTATTTATTATTATAATTTTTTGTTATAAAAATTTTTATTTTTAAAGTATTTTACTATTTTTTTAGGTTTTAGTTAATTATATTTTTTTATGTTATATATTTATTTTTTGTTTTATATTCACGGTATTTTGAATATTATTTTTTTATTTTAAATTATATATAACTATTTAAATTATTTGAAAATTGTCATATTTTCCATATATACAATTTATTTATTTATTTTATTTTTTTAATAATTGATATTTGTTTATTGTTATATATTGTTTATCTTTTCATTTATTTAATTGTTTACATCATTATTATAATCTTTTTATAATTATATTTTTTTTTTTTTGGTTATTAATTTATTTTAATAATTTTATGTTTTATTTTTTTTACAAGTTTAGTTATAAGGGTTATTATTTTTTCTTGTTTTTTTTTCTTTTTATTTTTAAGATTAATTTAATTATTTTTTTTTAATTCTAAATTTTTTTTTTTATTTATTTATTATTAATATTTTTGGTTATAAAAAATTTTGTACTTAAATTATTTTATTTTCTGTTAATTAAATATTATGTTTTTAAATTTGTTTTTAACCTTGGAAAATTATGTTTTAATTTTACAGTAGTAAAATATTTAATCTTTTATATTTTTTATTATTTTCCAAAAATTTTGTATTGTATTTATATAAACATTTTTTTTAAATTTTGTTATTATTATTTTTGCCATAATCTTTTATATTTATATTTTAGTTATTTTTTATTAATATATTTAGTAAATTTTTTAGTTTTAAGTTATTTCCTTATTTAATTTTTTGTTAATTAAATTAATTTTTTTAATATTTTCTAAAGAATTTAAATTTTATTTTTTTAATTTAAAGTATTAAAATATTTACTTGTTCATATTTTCAATATTTTCCATACGTTTTTCATTTATATTGTATTTTTTAATATTTTTAATTTTTTTATTTACTAATTATCTTAATATAGTAATTTTAATACCTTAATATAATATTTATATGAATATACTGACTGCTTATAGATTTAGTTTTCATAGCATAAATTATTGTAATAGTTATTAATTAAGTTTTGACATTTGCGGAATTTGAGGTTATGTTTATAAGTCGTTGAAATATTGGCGCATAAAATGGAATACATATAACTGAGAAGCGATTTATCTATAATAATTAATTATCTGTATATATGTATGTATATTTCGGCTATTTTTTTTATATTATTTTGTTATATTTTTGTTGTTTTAATTAATAATTATGCGGAAACCAGTCATTACGCACGTCTGTATATAAATCGCACGTAATATATCTTTGTATTATTGTATAAATATGTTTGTTTGTATGTGTTTACATTGCATTAGTTATACAGTTAAAGTATTTGGATAGTTGCAGGCATAAATTTCAATAACTTTTTTCTATATAAGTACATAAGTAAGTATGTTTGTATGTATTTGCATTTTTTGTAGTTGTCTCTCATCCGTTGAAGTAAATTATTTTTAGTTTGTGTGAAATCAGGTAATTCATTGCAAAATCACTGTTTGTTTCGAACGGAAGAAGTTTTGAAGAGTTGTCGCTTCGAAGAGTGTTTTCGCGCCACTGTGCGCTGCGTCATTGCATCCATATTTCATGCGGTTTTATGTAAGTACTATATTTAACGCTATGTGTTTGTATGTGAGTTCTGCAGTGACACACATATATATATATGTATATATGTTTATATAAATCTAATGTTTATTCTAATATTTGCTATAGCATTGTTCACTGACGCGCAGAAATGCACACACACATATGCAGTGTTGGAATAACTGTACATTTGCATTGTTATATCGCAATAGTTTACAATACATACAGACATTTGCTTTTAGCTGCCGTAATCAATGTCCATTACGAAGTTGTGTTGCTCGTTTTTTGTGTGCCCAATCGTTCATATGCTAAATTTATGTGGGTACACTAAGCGGCAAGTGAAAGTGCACAGATGGGTTTTTATTAAAAAAATTGTATTGTATACATTCGGGTGATTTGCATGTCTAAAAATTTATTGAAAAAAAAAAAGAAGAAAAAACTCTAACTTATATTGTATCGAAACTAAATTCTGTTTGTGGAAGATTAAGGAGTGAACCTGGAACCTCATACCCTGAACATGAGGTATTGAATGATGGCCACCAGGAAATTTCAACAGAAACTCCGCATACTTTCTGAACTGACGATATCTTGTTTGTTTTTCAATCTCTTTTTTTTGGATTTAGGAATAAATCGCTTGATTTCTGAGATAAGGAACGGGGGGAAAGAACTATAAAAAATATATGATTAAAACCTGTGGGATTAGCGTTACACCTAAACGCTTACCGAAAATCAAAATAAGAGGGAATGAATAAGTACTTTGAAGTTATTTCGCATCCTAAAAGAAGTCATCATTGTATTTATGAAGTGCCCACATTTCATGTAACACAAACAAGGCCAAAACTATGGAGGACTATTGAGAGCCATTAAAGAAAGCATAGAGTCATTTTATATTTAAAGACATTCACAATGATCTATCTTCGTACGGGGAATTTTTGTAATCTAATCTTGAGGATATAAGTTCGAGCCACTTAACTTATATCGCGTGATTTGTTTACATCTAACAATTTTGTCATCGACCCTAGAAAAAAATTTTCTTAGATAAATAATTATAAACAGCTCATAAACCAATAAAGCGTTTTGGGCAGATATCAAATTTTTTGAGGCGGCTAAGGTCAGTTTCAGCTTTGTCTCCTGGTCCGCCAAAGATATAATTTCCGAGAGGTTTCAATCTCAGACTTGATAATAGAGGATTGTCTGCGTGTTTCTACCTCACCTTCTTCCATACAACTTTTACAATTTGCGTCGGACAAGATCTTTAACCTTTACGCGAGAACTCGTTTAGAAAATATCCTGTAAGAACTCCTATCATTGTGACAAGATAGCTTTTACTTACTTTTACTACTTAAGTACTAGTTAAGTAGATCTTCTGAGTTCTAAAATACTCTAGGCGGGAAGGATATCGTAGTCTCATAGGACTTGGTCGCCAAGAACTGCAAGATGACAACGGAGAACCAATTCGTCCTGCTCCTATATGAGCAGGTCGAGGCTACCTCCCATCGCCAGCTCATTAACCTTGCAGTTGAAAGCGACCAAGAATCGATAAAACTATATAATCGTTGTCTAAAATCTGTTGAAAAATCTTGGTTGTATCTACATAGGCAATAAAATGTGGGGCATTAAGCGAGCAAAGTAAAAATGTTGGTAAGCTCCGTGTCTTTAAAGGCTGCTAAATGAGTCGAAATACCAAACCTTAAATGAAATAATATAATAATAATTAGAGGATGGAGTCATGAGTAGAAGTTCATGCAAGTGAGCAAAGTTAGCTAACCGCCTTTCACTTGGGAATGGCCAGAAACGATTCTTCTATTTAAATATGGCTCAAGCAGCTCACGACTTCCGGTCTTAGACCAAGTATCGTCTGGGTAGCCGAAAAAAATTCGTTTGAAATCGAGCGAAAGTGAGAAGACGAAACATCTAGCCCCAGGTTTGAGTGCTTGGTTTGGGACCCGCCACGTAAAAGACACTCCTTAAAGGAAGGATGAAACTCGGCTATAACCGCGTAATCAGTGTTCCCATCAATAAAGAAGAAGAAGAAATGAAATAATAAATAAAATATGCAAATGATATTTACTTTTATTATTTACTTGTGACTGAAAACCTTCACTTGTCGCTTGGTGTATGGGCGCGCCTTCATTTACCTATTTGTGTGTATGTATGCATGTATTTGCAGATAAATGTGCATTTCTTCAGTAGTTCGTCACTGCCACTGCCGCTCCCATCGCTGCTGCATATTGACTTTAGGATATTGTGCACGAATTCCGTTTGCTGCCCAAGCTCCGCTCCTGTATCCTCTGCAAATGTTGTATTTGCGCGGCCGTTGGCGCATGCGATGGTAATGTTGAGCCGTGTGCACTGCCCGCTGCCGATGTGTTGGCTGCATGTGATGGATGATGGTGATGGGTGGGCGTGCCCGCGCCATTATTGCCCACTTGCTGTGGCAACGATTGTCGTCGGCGCCGCAGTGCTGGACTCAGATTGTACGTGATTTTCGCCTGTGACAGCAGCTCTTTGAAGACCTGCAAGTGCGAAGTTTTGGGGATTAAATAAATGTTTTTTTTTTGTTGTGAAGAGAGTCAGATATTTTATTAAATGTTAAATATTCACCTGTGTGATGTTTTCATTCATCGCCGCAGACGCTTCGACAAAGCCATTTTCCCAGTCTAGAGTGACCACCGATTCTGTGGTGGCATATTCAACCTAAGGGAGAAAGAGTTAAGAAGAAAAGACGAGGAAATTTTAACAATTATTATATGGGAATAATCAAAAGTAATTAAATAAATTAATAAAAAATGATATTCCAATTTAAATATAATGAAGGTTGATGTTTTCTTCTTAAGACAAACCACATCAAACCAGAGTTAAATCTGTATGCCAAAGTCTTCTTGCTTCATGAAGTCACTGAATATGGTTACTACACATCGTTTCTTACTTTACCATCTCTCTTTCTCAATGCTCAAGTAACAGACTTATACTGAGAGAACGAGTAAGAATTATCCATAAGACTGACTTTACTGGTCAAGAAGTCGAAATGAAATCCACACATCCGGGAGTATCCAACATATAACTTATTGAAACAAATTCCATTCCAAGTAGAAGCTTTCATTGAAGTAAAGGTGACTTAGCGGAGTTACACGGTGCATTAGGGATATTTCGCTTTTTTACAATGGTAGAGCCATATCAGAAAAGAAAATTTCCAAAATTACTTGGGTTAGACTAGGTTAGGGTTCGGATCTCTGTGATAAATAAAGGTAGAGATTACCTATCTTCTCACTTAGTCTGTTGAACAGCCAATCCGATGGTAAAACTTTGAGTTATGGATTGAGAGATCCTCATGTATCGATGAAACGCTTCAAATGGATATACAAGATGCTAAAACGTTGGTCTAGCGGAAGCAAAGTGTTGATTATGCAAGGACTAGCAATCCTGTTCTTGAATGCCATTGCAATTTCCAGCGATTTTGCTGTGGTCTATTTTGGGCATATAAATTAAATTCATTCCGACGGTTTGCTAAAGGCTAAAAGGGTGGGACCTGCTTTTTTAACAACAAGGATTATGATGAGCCGCTCGTAAAAAGCTTGTGTTAACTCTAGGGTTAGGAAAAACTTAGTAAACTCGGTTGTATGAAAGATTTAGATGGCAACGATCAAAGCAGAAGTTAATATTAATCGTAACTTATTCCTCTGCTCGAAGGTCGGCCCAGTGAACCATGAAGTAGTAAACTTTATAATATACTTTTTTCTAGAAGAAACTCATTCGAAGGCTGGAATCTCCTTGTGTTAACGCATATCTCTAAATGATATAACCTCCATAGATAGATAGATAGATAGTAAAGATTGAGTTTTTACACTGCGACCTACGATCTATTGTGCCCTCCCCTATATCGCACATGGTCACTCCTGTCCGGCATCCTGAACAGTTCCAGGAGTTGGCTGGGCAGAATTGAGATGATGTGATCCATGTTCATTTAGGTGGAACCTAGAGCCTTTAGCGAAATTGCTGGACAATCCAGAATCAGGTATTCTGGTATTTCCTGTTCCATGTCGCAGAACCGGCAGTTGGCGTAAGAGACTACGCCCATGTTAGACAAGTGCTTTCTGAGCCTGCAGGGCACTGTATAGAGTGCGAAAAGAAGGCGGAATTTGTGTCGGGGGAGGTTCATAATTTCCTTAAACTTTCCGAGGTTGTACTCTCCCAGAATCAGTTTGGCAATGTGCATTTCTGCTACCTGCTGCCAATGCTGTTCTCTCCCTACTCTCTCCTCCGTGTAATACATGGTTCTGGTCCCATCATCCTGGACGCTGTCGCAGAGCGAGCTTGTTCATCACCCAGCTCATTTTCGGCTACCCCTTTATGCTCCGGCGCCCAGATTAGGAGCACTGATAAGCAGTTTGGCCTTTCTATACACTCCTCCACAAAAAGCGATTTAATCTCTTATGCTGAGATCGCCTTTAGTGCCGCTTGACTGGCGCTATAAATGACAACACTCTGGTTGCGATGGATATTGAGTTCTGCGCGTTGACTTATAGCAAAGACTTCTGCTTGAAAAATGTTTGAAAAACGTACCATTGGTATGGATAGTTTGGTATGCGGTCCGGCAATGCCTGCTCCAATGCCTCCTGGTGTTTTCGAGCTGTCAGTGAATCATTGGATAGTACTGCCTCTCAGCTGTATATCGAGCGTGGATTCATTCCACTCCCTCTTACTGCCGGGAGTAACTCTAAAAATCTTTTTAAACTTATTCCTCTTTGTAACGCCGTCCCTTGAAAGAAAGACCAGTGGAGTGTTTTCCCAGGGCCTTCATTTGTTGAGATGACATTAGCTGGTACCTGCTTAATCACCAGATGTAGTGATGTTAGCTTAAGCATGACTTCAAGTGCTGCAGTGGGGCAAGTGTGCATTGCTCCAGAAGCGCAGACACAGGCGAGTCTTTGCAGCTTCGATAGTTGAAGGTCATGGTATATAGCCATCTTATAATACCTGGGGCTGAAGGATCTGCCGGCTAGGCGTCTACATGTCCATACTTGGTGGCTTTGGACAGTTTTTATATATTACACTAATTTGGGAATGATGAAGTGAGGTTTCGTTTTGATCCAAACGTGCAAGTGACGCCATTCACTATTCTCAGCTAATCATGGTTCCACAAGCAAAAAATTATGCAAGCGTTGCGTTTACATCGAAGCAATGTAAAACCTTAAGGAAAACCAGCTCAATATAAAACAAAAAGCTCTCAGCATTTGTCATTCTATTCTATATCATCTTCCATCTCCCGGTAAAATATTAACTATATGTGCGACCAAATCTAACCAAAATCTTTTCAAACCAATTAAACCAATTTTAATAGCTTCAAATAACCAGCAATAAATAAAAGGATATTACACTTAAGACCCTACAAATGTCTTCGAATTATGACAAAATGACTAATCGCCCGGACCAAGGCCACTACAAGGAAGATCATTAAATAAAGTGTAAGAAATATGTGCGAAAGATGTGCAGAAATCCCATTATGTCAACGAATGAATTAACTCATGTAATAATTGAAGCGACAAAGAATTTATTAAGCCAAGCGCATACACACATACGTACAAACATATGTACATATGAATTTATAGGAAAGTTAAGTTGTCTGATAAAGCGACGGGTCAGTGAGAAATGATGCGTGCGACATGAGAAAGCAACAACGTAACAACAACAATTGAGTGGAGGAGGCGAAAAGGACGAGAGGCCTTATAAGTACATATACATATATATATATTATGTATACTATATGTACTGTATGTATGTATGTGCTCGGAAGTAGGAGGGCCAATAAAAAGAGGCGGCGAAAATACAACGAAAACAGCAAAAGGGAGCTAACGGCAATCTGAAGAGCAACAGTAACAGCAACTGAAATTATCGGTATTTACCAGAAGCTGAAATTTATAGCCCATAGCTCGTTTGGTGTCTAAAGTGGGAGAGCGAGGAGCATTGTGACCAGCCTGACCCACAGTGAAAGTAGCTGGAGGAAAAATATATATTATATACTTATATATACGTATATTATTAAGCATGGTATAATACATATATATGTGGATATGTCAATACATATCGCCTAGGCATCACATCTCCAAGTGTATGCGCCTTGTGCGCAAAGAATAAAGTTGCTTACATTGCACGAAATCAAGCGACAAGATTTTTCGGCTTGCTTGAGTTGTCGACAGGCTAAATCCCAGAAAGAAATATATTTTACGAGTATATGTAAGCGGAAGCAGCTTTTACTGCTGTGGTGGGAGCGCCTGACGAACAAACGTCAAAAAATGCTTACAAACAAATTTCATTGTCTTGTATATTTGTATGCGTTTATGAATATACATAAATACAATTAGATAACGTAGATGGGTACATTAGAGATGTTCTTAAATGAACGGAAAAGTAAGAGAAAACTTAAAGTCGTGTTGCATGGAAGCTATAATACCTTTAACAAATAAAAGATTACTTACAACAAATTGGTTTCGAATTGGTTTCTTCAGTCAGTTTGTATGCCAGCTGTATGCTATAGTTTAATATTCCCTGAACCCTGAAAAAAGCAATAGCTGGTGATAATCAGTAGGGGGAAAAGGAGATCCCAACGTGCCATCAACACACCGTCCACTTGCATGCTTGACACAGCGGAAAAGCTCTATGAAATGCTACCAGACTCGAAGCGGCAGTCAACGAAGCCGAAGGACTCAATCTTAAATAACACGACTTTAGACCCGACATATCAACTCTAGGACATATAAAATGTGTCATTGAAAGTGTAAAAGCTGCACAGCGTAGATGGTATAAATACAAAACGATAGTGTTGCTGGCGACTTAAGATGTCCAAAATGCCTTCAACAGCAGAGAAAGCTTCTAATGTCGACGATAATCAGCATCCTATTATACGACGCTGAGATCTGGGTAGATTCACTTAAAAATGAAAACCGATGTAAGGTAGTGGCTAGAGTGCATTGCTCCGCAGACCTCAGAGTTGCATCAGCTTGTCGAACAGTGCCAAGTATATATTATTAGTCATAAGCGTTAGTGCTCCAAATGACCCAAAAACATCCGAATATAACAAGAGCGCATTAAAGAAAGATACAATAACAAAATTGAGTCTAAGATGGGAGAATGAGAGTCGCAGTAGATGGACGGCTAGCCTAATAAATACCTAAAGTTATGGACAAGCCGTGAATTCGGAGAAGTTGACTTCTACACAACTCATACTTCCATAGAATGAGAGCTGTCATGCATTAAAGCGACGCTACAGAAGACGACCCTGAACAAACATTCTTTGAATATGCACATCGAAGCCTGTTCGAATGATATTGGTAGACACATATATTTGGTATGAAACGCGTTCTTGCTCAACACGTCCCGATAAACCTAATTTTTTCCAAAAAGTGTACCTTAAACATGTTTCTTTGAACATGCTTAATCGTGCGAATTCTGATCGCACAATCATTTATAAAAATGGGGGTTATTAAACTTTTTTTTCTATATTCGTGGTTTGGTGCATCATGAATCTGTTTCAAAGTGACAGACCGTCAATAAAGAGTTCTATTTGGCAGAATTAAAGCGTTTGTGTAAGAATATTCGTTCAAAATAGCTCGGAATTGTGGACGACAATTCATGAATTTAACACGATAATTATGCACCATCGCATCGAGCCACAATTGAGACACAATTTTAAGCCAAAAATCCAATGAATACCATCGACCAATCACCGTATTCACCAGATTTGACTCCGTGTGACTTTTCCTTGGTCGCAAAATTGCTAAAAGAGCTGAAGGCCATCCCAAAAAGTGTTTCGAAGACTGCTATTGATCAGTAGTAGACGCACAGTTTCTATTCGTATTGATGACGTTGGTCTAACCAAAGATTTTTTAGACCCTCAATCATCTGCAGTTATAAAGCCCGAAATAATGCTTATGAGCCACTGCTGTGATGTTTTTGCTTTGTGAGCTCTATCAGAATCTTGCTGGAGGATCAAATGCTCTCCATCTAAAACAGCATTGCCTGACTGCTTTACAACGCCTTCAAAAATATTCTCTGGTACAATTATGTCCCAGTTTTCACGTCTTTTTCGATGAGTTGAATAGATGTAATGCCTTTGCGGAAGACTTTCAACCATATATTTACAGCAGCTGGATGGTGACCAGGTTGATCCCTTGGTATAACATTTCTTGCGTCTTTGGAACATTTTGCGCACATTTTGTCGCATTACTTTTTACAACTTCTTCAACAGTGACAAATTTTTCATCTGTAAAAAAGCCTAATTGGCCTCAACACGTTGTTAGAAGATGATTAGATGTCCGGCGGTAGGGTTTCATGTGAAAATCATTTGGAATAAGTCTTCACGTGGATCTGATCGATTTTTTCATTTCCCCAGATATAATTTTCTGTTTTCTAAGGAGATTTCTACGAGTGCGCTTGCGAATATGGTTTACTATATGTATGTCTGAATTGGTTCGAACCGCGCGCAGACAAGTATTTCTTTTTCTGACCGTAACTGTCATTTTCTTCTTCTTTATTGCGTATACACCGTTTACGCGGTTATATCCGAGTTTACAAGAGCGCGCCAGTCGTTCTTCCTTTTCGCTATTTGGCGCCAATTTGAGATTCCAAGAGTAGCCAGGTCCTTCTCCACCTAGTCTTCCCAACGGAGTGGAGGTCCATCGAATGCGATATTCGTCGTTGGCGTGGGAGCGTGCGACGGTTGGTTGTTAGATGATAGGAGATATTTCGTCTGCCCTTATTCACTACCAGACCTTGTCCTGTCAGCAAAATTAAATCTTATATAATCTGCGAATTTGTTCTCGCTGTATGCATTGCAAACTTTAAAACAGAATTTATGAAAAGTCTAAGTAGCAGATAAAAAAATACTTCCCTCCATAAATTAAGGTTGTGTTTGACGTTTTTCGTGGAGGCTAACCTTGCTGGTCGGGAGAAAAGCATTGAAATACCCGACATTACCCCCACACAATTTTTTTGTACTAAATTTTAATAAAGGACACCCTTAGTATTCATACAATACATATTTATACGTGCATACGTATACGAAAATTCATGGGAGAGACATGAATAACTGCCACTCAGAGTGCATAATTTTTGGTTTATTTCTTCCAAATGAGCAAACTTCAGCAAAGTCCCAAAACAAAAGGGATACAAAGTATATTTGTCAGGAATTTACTCGCATGGAAGGGAATTAAATGCTGCGTGTAAGCCAAGAATGCCAAAGTAAATTGAAACTTCTTTAATATTAACGAAAAAATAACGGAGAGGTATGTAAAAGAAATGAAAGTAAGCGAACAGCTGTTGTCCTGCGAGGCACATAGGCGGCAGCAGTGATCGCTTGGGGGTTTTGTACACTTTTTAAAGGCTTCAGGGTGAGATGGTAATAATTAGGTTAAGTTGAGCTAAGTTTGTGCTAAAGAGACGCAATCCGATTTTAAAGTTAGTCACTTGTATAGTTTCACGAGGGAGAAAATGAAAAAAAAGATATTTTCTGTTACTACTTAAGAAAATTTTTAAACAAATCATTTCAGAGGTTTCGGAGGTTGGAATTCCCTTCGAGGTCTGCTGCAGAAGACGTACTATTGCATTAATGGTGAGCCGGCAAACAAGACTAACTAAGTTCCCTCAAGCACTGCGTCTATGTTACCGGAATTGACTAGGGCTTTAAGCGGCTAAGAACTGTTATTTTGGCGATCTCACCCTGTTTGGATCGGCCAGTAGTATGTAACTCTAACCCTTTTCATCTTTCTAACTACAATTAAGAGGTGAGGTATTAAGAAGACCTGGTACCAGGAGAAAATAATTCTAGAATCGTAAAGCATCTTGAGTGTTTTTTATTTAATGAGGATAAAATTTTTTTGTTCGAAGATATTTCGTCTCCATTTAGAGGCTTAAACTAAATCTGGACTAACTCGGCATCCCCTCCACAAAATACTCATCCCACGTCTATGTCTGCCTTCTTTTGGAGCAAAAACAAATGCAATCAGGCACGAGCGTCGAATAATCCGTTTAAAAGTCAGATTGTATAGGAATATTGGAGGATTTGTTGATGATGTTAAAAACTTTTTACGACCAAAAACAACAAAACAAAAGAAAATAGTCGAAAAACGTAAATGCTAAAATGCAATAAAAACAACAATAAGCAAAGTTAATTTAGCATTTTAAAATAAGGCAAATTTGCATTTTTATTACCTTCGCAACAGGAAAGGAGTGAGAGAGCGAGCGAGAGAGAGTGAGAAAGTGTATGTGGGGCGTGAATGAAAGGGTGCCTTTTGGGCGCAACACGAAATCTGTGCCAATGTCACAACAACCATTCAACAATGCTAAGTATTCCTCTAGGAATGCGCCATCAAGCGAATGCTGATGAATAATAACTGTAGTTTGTAGAGGAAATTTGCGCGCGTTCAGTGTCCCACTGGTCCGCTCAACCGTTTAATAACGGTACAGCATGCTACTCGTATACATTTTCGTGAGGGCTAAGCGAACAAGTGGCACATGAAATTACAACTGAATTATGTGTGAAACGGCGCATGACAAATACAAAAACAATAGCAACAACGGCAGTCGTTAGCATAATTGTTCACTGAGCGCCATAGGCACAGCGCCGCTTAGTTAGTTAGTGGGCGAGGGCCAAGCGGCTCATTAGGCAACTATTTTGTAGGGATTTAGAGAAATTCTTTTGTTAGAAGGTCACCTCTTATATTTCGAGATTTGGCCACCCCAGTGTTGCAATCTGGTGACTTACAACTTTATCCTAAAGTTTGATATTTTTGTTGTTATACGTATTTAGAACGTTTTGACAGGCGATCGGTATTTAAGTGGTTTACAGTAACTTGAAATTTTCAGCTCGTTCAAAAAATCGAAATGCACCGTTGAACTTAATTAAATTTTTTACGATGAAGTTCCATCAAGGACGTCTAGCAAGATTGAAATGTGACCTATCGTAAAGTTCAGACAACAATAGGCATCAGTGAGACCAGCGAATATTAAATTTAAGGGGTCAGCAGAGTAATCTTTTTTACATTTTTTTTGGAATTTTCTGTTCCCTTATACCAGAATTAATGTAGAAACCCACTTTACCATTGGAATGTTTCGAAAAGGGCCAAAATACCCCTCGAGTTCCGAACGCTCAAACTTGAAACGCCTCAAACTTGAAACGCGTTTTTTCTCAAACACACAATTTTTTAAACTGGCAGAAATGATTCCGGTCGAAGTACTCAATCGATTTGCTTAATTTTTTTTTTAATGTTCACAAAACGCCTGGCTATCGTCCGTAATAGATTCATAATTTTTTATAATTTATTAACAATCTTATGTCAAAATCTATGTAAAAAAAACCATGGGAAAAATTAAAAAAATACGTTACTTTTTTATTTATCAAAATTTTTCCATGATTCTAGTGGGGACGCAAACCATTCACGTACTTTTTAAGAATAAATTGGATTTTTGTGTTTCAGATGATCCAAACATGAGAAATTGTGTCCGCCAGTGAAAAAACACATCTCATTCACCCAGCCATTTCTCTGACAGATGTCATTAAAAAATTCCAAAAAAAATTTGTTTCTACACTCCGTATGTCGTATACCTCATGATATGTGAAAAAAGTTCTATGTATTGTAGAAAAAAAAATTCTTTAAAAAAACATGTCAAAAAAACAATCCAGATTACGCTATTGACCCTTTAACTGTAAAAAAATTTGTTCACGTTGGTTCGAACACAATTTGTCAATAGCATAAAAGAGGGCTCGTAACTATTGGTCGAGAGAAACGTTAAAAAATGTGATAGATGGAGCTTCGAAACACGTCTGTGAAATTGTCACAAATGACGAATCGTGATTGCCATTTGTCTTTCAAGAAATTTGCAAAACCAACCCTCAAAGACGGTTCGCTCTTTACAACGTCAATAAGAGCCTTCACACCTCGATTGAAACAACTGTATTTTTGAACACTTAAAACATAGATTTGATGAGTCATGACTTGATCGTCGTGAAAAATATCTTCCTTATGAATTATAAGCTCAGATAAATCAGCCTTGAATATGGAACTGATAGCATATAACTGATCTCTCAGGGTCATAAGAAGTTTTGAATGAAGATTGTACAGCTATAACGGTGTGAGTTTTGAAATTCAACATACTCCCAAGAATTCTCTGGAACATGTCAAGAAACCCTTGACTCGTTTCTTTTCCCATATAAAGCTTTACAAACGTATCGAAGATGTTTGATAGTCTCTTCCTCTTATATCTCCAGACAACTTCTATTTACAGTAGTCTTTATAGGTGTTACTAATTTGTGGGCCCTATTAGTCAGTGACCTGTTAGTACTTCCACTAGAACTCGTATATCATTCCCTTTAAATTTAAAAAATCGGCTTTTGCGGACACTGTTTTACTCATACCACTTTTTTCTGCTTCTGAGCAAATTAGGGTCTGATTTCACTGAGACTCAACTACATTTATAACATATTTGCCGATTAGATATCTGCAAGTAGTCAGATGTATATAAATTTCCTCTTTTCCGGAGTCTAATTTTATGATCTGTACTGGCTAGTTCGTCTGCTTCACAGTTCCCTGGGATATCACTATGCCCTGGAGGCCATTGTGGGCTTATCGTGAAATATGATGTTAGATCCACTGAAAGATCATTATTTTACTATCTTTGAAGAGACTGTAATGTTCTCAAAGCCGTCTGGCTATCTGTATATATAGAGCAAAACTACGTTTTCAGTTGCCGGGATCTCCACTTGAAATACACCACAGTGGTATGATAGATGAAGGGTGATTTGGGTATCTAGTTTTGCAGCGAAGACGACACCTCTAGCTCGATTATTTACATAGTTTGGAATCATTTACATAGCTGCTTATCCCTGCGTCCTTATTTACCTCGCTCCTTTCCCACTCTTCTATGAAAGGGAAGGCAATATTGCGAACAAATTTTAGATTCAAATCTGTAGAATTTCCAAGATAATAAGAAGAAATGGGAACTTTTGAAATATCATAGAATATCCTCTGTTACTGGCAACTAGTTAAAAGGTAGGATTAACTCAGTCTAAGAGCTTTATTTGCAGTTATTTGCGTGCAGAACAAATCGTTGGCAGTAAGTTTGGAGTTAGGTTAAGTGCCACGCTTAGCGTTGTTCTGGGAGCTCTTCAACTTCGTTGATGAGATTTTCTTTGTGAGAAAAACGTTGGACTCGCCCTACGATGTCGAAAGTGAGATCACACATATTTGCAATACTCACTCTATCCCAAAAGACTAGATTTAGGAGTAAATGCAATTACTTTTGGGAACCCTATACACTGAGTGTATTCTCCGAATAAGTGATATAATCCGCTCTATTTTAAATGTTTCAAGTTTTCGCAATAAGGCTGAGAAAATGCCAAAGAAAAACTGGTGAATAAAAAGTTGCTGATGATGTTGGACAATAAATCCTTATTGTGCCTTCACAGCATCTCGAAGAGTGTCGATAAAAAATTCATACACTACAAGGAACAAGTTGCTATGTATAACTGAGAAGACGAAAGCTACACTTGATGAACTAATAGCTCTATCATATAGTGCTCACGAAATAGCTGAGATTTGCTAGAGAAAACAGACAATCGTGAATAATCTCAGTGTATTTGTTTTTTATGCAAAAACATTAGTCTTATAACAAGAAATAAAAAAACACTTTAAATCTTCAATACATTTCCCTAACTAAGTCTTCAAGTCTTTTTGAGACAATATTCTAAATAAAAAATTAATAAAAAAATATGTTTTCACTCACCTTCCTGGCGTCCTCCTTCTCGGCAACTAGGTCAATTTTATTGCCCACCACCACAATGGGCACAGCTGTGGTCGCTTTGGTCTCGTGTATTTGATCGCGTATCATGCGCACCTCCTCGAATGTGGACGCATCGGTGACATCATACACCAGTATGAATGCATCCGCCGATGAGATGGAGAGCGCGCGCATTGCAGGAAACTGTGCCGACAGGAAGACGCACCGGTACAATGACGTTGTGCGGCAGGAAAGCGCCACGCAAAGCAAATGGCATCATATGAAAAAGAGAAAGAGACAGTGGAAACAATGAGAGATAATGTAAAATTTGCATATTATTATTGTTTTCTCTTAGATATGCACATATTTTATGATAAACAAAACAAAACAAAAAAATAAGCAACAGTAATCGGATTTTTCTGCACATTAAAAAATGAAAAGCGCAGTGCAAGATACCAGCAATAATAAAAAAGCTGAAAAAAGAGACAAGAATTTCCATTTAATTTCATTAGTGAATTGAATTTTGCACTGACATTTTGTGGGTGAGGAGCCAGCAAACTTTGTTTTTGTTTTTGTTTGTCTTTTTGGACTTTCAAGTTGTTGTTTTTGTTTTTGTTTTTGGTTTTAGTTTTGTTTTTGTTTTTGGTTTTAGTCTTGTTTTTGTTTAGTTGAAGTTGAAATGCTAGCGCTGTGTGTGCAGCAAGGTGAAGACGTTGCAAGCTCTCAAGTTGTTGCTGTAATTGCATTATTGTAATAATTAAGTTGGCAATAACCGCAGGTCCTTAGTTTGAACAAATTGAACTTTATTAAAGCAAGTCAAACGAAACTTTATCGAAGGCGCATCTGCATACAAACGCTCTTAGTTAGTTCTAATCTGGTTTTGACGTTTTTTGAAGAGTTTTGACATAGAATTTCTGAAGGGAAAGTGATACTCATGATTCAATATTTCAATTTGTATTTTATCTTAAATTTTAGAAATTTCTGAAAAATATATTACATATTTTTATTGCTTATAGAAAATATCAGATAAACGCTGATTTAATCAAGAGGCAGAATATCATAACAATTAAAATTTATAGAAGAGAGGAAACTGAATCACAATTGTATTTCAGAGATCTTGTTTTTAGTTCATGTGAGGTTTCATTTTGGCAGTTGTTATGTTTGTTTGGGGACTTTTATCATATAAAAAATGAACAGCAAAATTTCTATTTCCAGCTCTTAGTACCTCTGTTTATACATTGTTACGAAAACGCACACGGAAATTGTAATTACTGCCCGAGTAAATGATATTTCAAATGTACTTTGCTAAGTTGGTAGGAGTGTCTTTTATTACTGAGCCCAATATGTGCGCGATGTGTAAACTAGTTTGTTTAAAGCAGCTGCTTGAGTCGGTACACCTCAGAAGTGTGATTAGATTTTTACAATGAATAAAAATATTGGACAAAGAACTTGCCTGAAATTTTGTATTTCTAACCAAATTTCGTGTGCGAATGTTGGAAAACAGTCATTCAATTTTTTCAAAAACACAAGCCTGCGAGTGGTACAAAGCCTTCAAAAACGGTCGAGAGACATCTGAAAATGTCAAGCAAGTGTTAAAGAGATGGGAAGAGAGCTCGAAATCTTTCGTGAGTCCGTTCGAACGATTTTGGTGGTATTTTGTTTATGAAACGCGTTCAAACTCGACTATTTAAGTTAAAGCTGTTTCTATATCGTGCGAATTCCGATCTCATATTCATGAAAGGCATTATAACTGCCGATAAGACATGGGTTTTTGAGTTTGATATGCAAAAAAGTCAAAAATCCTTGAAATGGTGTGAATAAAACTACGCCAAAGTCGCTCAAAGTCAAAGAGATGCTCATTGTTTTTTCCCCCGATATTTGTGGTTTGGTGCATGAGGAATTTGTTCCGGAGGGACAGACGGTCAATAAGGATTACTATTTGACCGTATTGAAGTGTTTTCGTGAGAACATCCAACGAAAACCGTTTCTGTATTTTACATGATGATAATGTACCATCTCATCAAGCCACGATTATGACCGAATTGAAACTCAAAAACGCAATGAATACCAGATAAAACAAAATTCATTGAAGGATCTGAAGGCCTCGCTAAAAGTGCTTATGAATAGTGTTGCGGGGACTGGAAAAATCTTCGGGATAAATGTGGTGCTGATTACTTTGAAGGCAATAAAGCAAATATTGATGAATAATTAAATATTTTGCGTTTTATTTATAATTTATAGAGAATTTTTTGTTACGATGTATATCATCGAAAAGTTAGAGAAACAGTGTCAGAAAATCGTTGTGATGACAATAAGGAGATAGTAGAGAATCTCAACAAATCTTTTATCGATTGACTCAACACATTTTGTTTAATGTTTGGTTTTGAAGAGTGTCAATTCTAGGCTTGACAAAAGTTAGGTATCTTTTGCAAAAACAACGTCAAATAGAGATCGCAAACACAACATATTCATCAAACGCATTACTACAGCAATTAAGATTCAAGTCACTGCAGCAGACAATGTTTATATACTTAATATTATTATACAAATTCATGAGGCTCATTTCTGGCATAAAGCTTTTGTGAGCAAACAAATATGTCGCCGCTATTGGGTTGCGTAAAGCCCCTGTGAGGTTCAGGAAATGCAATTGCATCCTCAAAACTTGAACGTTTGATGGGAATTGTGATATGGCCTCACTCTCATTCTGCTTCATTTCGAAAGAAATAGGGTGCTAAGATGTCATTGTCATCAAAAGCGGGCTTTATAATACGATGTCGACTGATTTTATGAATGAATACATTGCGTTGAAAGTTTGGCGACTCGTTAATTCCGAGAAATATGGCCAGTCAAATAGCCACCGAGATCATGTGGTTACCATAACAAAAAAAAAAAAAAAAAAGAGGCAGAACCCATTTTAACTAAATTGAAGTATTTTATTATATTTTAGTATCACGTTGCTCTTGTTGTTAGACCCTTAAGCGTACCAAATCAATAAGAAGACATTGTGTTTTGTTTTTATGTAAATTTGCCTTTGCCTTTTGCCCTAAATTTGATTTAAGTTCAGCGCTTGTCGGAATCTTACGCAGTGTATTACCTATCCATATCTATTTTCACAATGTGGCCATGGGTTTCAAAATTTATGGGTGGTCATTGCAAGCATCGATAAACAAAACTAAATTGGATGACTTGATCTTGAACAAAGTTTAGGGAATATGCTCAAACACGTTAAGAGTGGATGATATGTTATATTACTTCATTGAGAGAAGGTATTTGCAGCTATATACTGTAATATAGCATTTTCTACACATGGTAATGAAAGAAAAAAATTCAATAATGGCTTATTTTTATCAAAATTTTCTATTCACTGAAATATACATAGTAGTTTAAATCATTACTTATACATATACCATTTCATCTCTTAGAAAAAAATAAAACAATAAGCACACGAGATATATTACTAGAAGGTATTACTTAGAGCTTTCGATTTAAATTTCGGTTGGAATTCCGACTATAGTGCGCTGAATGTGATAATTGAGCTATTCGAGCTTTGGTTAATTGAATTTAAAGATATCCATTTGACTAAGCCATTTCTCGAAATTAAATTGTTGCAAATTTTGCACTTAATGTGTCCATGACAATGTTGGAAATAGAGATTATCCGCGTTCATTTAATTAAATTCCGAGGAGAAAAATTTTCATAATAAAATGGCAAGCCTTGGTGAACAAACTGACAAAATTTTGCAAAAATCCGCTAACAATTCTTAAATTAAATCATATTCGAAAAAAAAAACAATCAATACCGAATAGATTTATATTCAATTTCAAATTCTTCAAATAATTTAATAACTGTTATATGAAATTCCAATCACGTACATTTATTGCAATTCGAGCTCAAAATGGCTTAACTGTTTCTTCATTATATATTTATTGTGTTTTAAAACGAAACGCCTACATGGCGTATGAGCAACATTTCAGCATAACAACATTTATACCAAATTCCATATATATTTTGATTTGTTTCAATAACTGCATGCTCATTGTTTAATAAAATTTCCTTGTTGCTTACGTGTTCAATTCACTTAAATTAATTGCAGGAATAAAAATGAATTTATGTTCTTACATGTAAAATTTTACTGCGCCACCCACGGCGTATGATCAACATTTAACACACTAATAATTACAATAAGAGTAGTTTTGCTCAAATTTCAGCTATTTTTGTCCACTGCCCACGCATATGGTTGCGTAAAGCAAAACTTAAAAACATATTTGATTGAACAAAATATTTCATGTGCCGTTATCGTGTGCCATCGATTGAGTCAAGGTCACAAAAGCGTTGTAATCACGCGAAACGTAAATTCTTGCTGGTTGAAGCTCGGAATGTCATGCCATGCCATGCGTTGCTGTGTATATGTATTTGAGGTTATCTCTATTTTCCCCTCTATGTGAAATTACTGATAACGCTACGCACTTGTATATAAGATGCCTCTAATCGCTTGCGCTCATTTCGCTTATCAACCAAAGCCATTAATATACAATTAAAATGGGTTGTAAGCACTTAGTTTAATTACTTTCATCCGGGTATAGCGCATATGTGGATCACTCACTCACTGATTATTACTACATTTTTGGCTTGGATAAGTGCTTTAAGGGGTGTGACTGTTAAGATTAAAATTTTTTTGGGGAATTTGAAATATTTTTCATTTGAAATTTTTTTTTTGGAAATTTAGTATAATTGGAATCTCTTTAATTTTATAAAAAAACACTACTAAATTTAGTGAAAACACAATGTAGAAATAATTTAAAAATTTTTGGAATTTTTTAAACAATTTTTATTTGAAAATCGACAAGATTTTTATGGGGTTAAGTCCGTCAAAAATTTTCACCAAAACAATTATTCTTTTTTTTTTACTTAAAGGACAGTTTAGAGCCTAAAAACAAAGTAAAATAGTCCAAAAAAATACTGTGAGACTTTCTCAAATTTTTTAAGGGGCAGTCTTAAATTTTCACCAAAGCAATTCTTTTTTTTGTTTTACTTCAAGTTTAAGGTTTAGTGCCTTAAAGTATAACAAAATAGTAAAAAATGTTCTAAGAAAACACATATTGTTTCTTAATCCCATAATATATTCTCAAAAAATTTGCAGGGCCCTAGATTGGCATAAATGCTTCAATAAAAATTTATTTTAAATAAATTTAAAAATACTTTTTGGTTTAAGATGCCTTAAAATGTTCAAGAAAACTGTTTTCTAAGATACCATAAAATGTTCAATCAGATGCTTTTTTATTTCTCTCTCAGGTTCTCTCTCTTTTAAAAAAAATCTAAAATTTTCCAAGCTCATTATTCTGGCTCCAAAAAATTTGGATTTAACAGTTTTGAAAAATTACTTCGGTGATTTTAGCATTTAAATGAAGCAAACTATAAACATAAATATATACAAATATACAATATTCATAATATTAATTCCATTATTATTTCTAAAGATTATTATTTTACAAAACCTTGAAAAGTCATACCCATTAAAACTTGCAGCAAACACATGCTCATATATATTTGTACCCATATGTATGCATGTGCACATGTCTGAGCGTGTAATGAAGTTATCAAGTAATGTAATCTGTGGTTGATGAAGATTTCTTGTGTGGAAAGCAGTAATAACAACAATAAAAATACGATGCTAGACTTAGATGAGGGTTCTTGCTCAGTTGCTTTGAATTTTTTTGTTTGGTTTTTAATTTTACACCCAAATCAAGGTATTCTATTTTTCTAACTTTAATTATGCAAGTGAATCGGAGTTTCCGGAAAATGTGGCATTTACTTTTATAATTTATTGTGAATATTTCTATGAACAAATATTTAAGCTAAAATATTTTGTAAGAATCACAAGCTAGTAAAAATTCACAAAAAGAAATTTAATTTTTTCCAAAGGTTCATAGTACCTCGGTTTACTGTTATTATCAAAAAAAAAAAAACATTTTATATTTAAAATGAAGAAGACAGTCTGGCAATTGAAATTTCTTTCTAAATATAAATATTATATGGGTTCTCATAGTTCCAACTTCTTGGAAAGCTATTGTTACAAACTTTGGAATTTGGCTGCTAGTTGAGGTTACTGAAAAAACAGAATTTTCACCTAACTTAGACTTGTGATGCAAAAAGATATTTTTTTGTAAAGAAAACATCATCAAAATCATTAAATTATCAGCCAAGTCGTTGGAAAGACGAGCAATTACCTTACATTTAACAAAAAAAATCTGTCTAGATAAAAATAAACAAGCCGACATATTGGCTGGTGTAAAATCCCCGTATCCGATTTTCTAAATCTTAAGTAGAGTTGAATCGAACAAACAACTGGCATACATTTAGGAGACCTGCATAATTTAATAGAGCGAAAACATGAAGAGGTTATGTGTTGCTGTTGCTTTCCCACATAGTTTTCGTGACACGAAAACATTAACCAAAATACCGAAGCAAGGTGTTGCGGAGTGGAGGCACTTTTGTACCAGAATATCTGTATTAGTTATAAACAAATAAGAAGGAGCTAAGTTCAGCTGTGACCGAACACTTTATACTTTAACTAATTCTATTATAGTTTTCAAAGATAAAACCGTTGACATACATATAATTAGACATTATTCAACTTAGTATTTCGGTTAGAAGAGCAAAAACTGAATCGGTAAACCGATAACTAGTGCATTAGGGGCATGAGGTTTAGACCAATTTTATTGATATTCAGTATTCAGTACTGCATATCCTTACAAAGAATCTCGTCTCCCCGGGTTATCTTAAGGAAGCAAATGGGAAATGGGCCCTGAATAGTGAAGATACACTTCGGATGCTCCTTGATGCTTTCTTTCCGAGCAATTGTCCTCTTAGGGAATACCTCTCGGAGTGATGCAAGTGTACTTCGCACTCTTTGTCGGCTTTTTGGATGAACGGCACTTGACCTCTCATGTCTCCGGGCCCGGATAGCATCATAATATGGCACCTATATATGCGAACTGCTTAAGACTGGGTTACATCACGGGAGCTTGGAGACGGGTCAGTGTTACGTTCACCCCGAAGGCTGATATTGGTTTCCATGTTCCGGCTTTCGTACTAAAAGCCGGACTGGTACAAAGGGAGAGGCATTTCGAGTGACCAATTATAAGGAGCGCAACATGCATATTGTAAAGGCACTGGAATTATCGTGCCATGGCTTGAGGAAGCCGTTAGGGTTCAAGAATTTGCTGTCGGGATCTTCCTTCATATAGAGGGAGCTTTAGACAACGTCCTTCCGGAAGCAGTCGCAACAATTCTGTATGGTCTTGGCGTTAAATCAAACTTCAAACACTTAATGCCATTTTGCGTATAATGCTCGTGGACATCATTGGAAGGTGTATGGCTGTGAAAGTTGCCATCGGAATCAGAGATCAGGGTTCGTGAAAAAACAAGTGAACACACTTTGACTTCATACCAGATCACTTGGATCATGGAGTCGCCAAACTAAACTTTGGCGGCTCGTTCTCTGCTCATATACCGGCGAGGGAGTTGCGGGTGCGAAAAAGCCGTTGGAGGTGAGGGGCAGTACGGATAGGTCAAAGCTTGGTGGAGGGGTTTAGTATCAGGAGCTCTCTGTCAACTCCAGCTCCAGACTTCCTGACTGTTGCAGTATTTTTCCAGCCGAGGTTATAACCATTTAGATAGTAGTAGATTTACTGCTTAGGAGTAGAGCATTAACTTAGATATCAGGGCGGCGATACTAGCCTTGAACTCATTAACAGTGCATTCAGGGTTGGTCAAGTGGTGTCGGTGTCTAAGCTCGCTAACAATATAGCAACTTATGTTTTTGTGATAAGACTGGTATGGGTGCTAGGCCACAGCGGAGTCGCAGAAAGTTGTAAATCTGATGTGTTTTGCTTCTTGATAGGTGGCCTTCGCAGAAGCTTGGCCAGCGCGAGGCCACTTTCGGTACATTCGCTGTCGCAAAAGCCTTTTAACCCAAGATCAATAGCAAGAGATCTAGATCTCTTTTTGGCCTTAGTAAGACTAGCCTCTTCCTACCTATGGGGTTTTTAACAGTCGCTATCTGCAGAAGTTGTATGGAAAAAGATGAGGTGGAAAAAACTCAACACTTGCTTATTGACTGTCCTGCATTTGATAGGTCAAGACTTTAACATTTTGATTTCGGGAGCGAAATGTCCAACTGTGATCATTGAACAGTCATGTAACCTAACCTAGTGAACGACTCAATATCAACGCGAGAATTCAAAAGATTTCTCTTTCTTCGAATTTCAGCATTCTATTGTATTTTGTGATGCCAGATCGTCACAAAAATTCATTGTTTAAATACATTTCACAAAAAAATGCTTTTCTGTTAAAAATGAGGACTTAAGGCCACCATTTAAAAAAGTTGTAAGTTCACAGGTGACTCAATGAGGAAGTACCTTAAATCTTCACCATACAATTAACTCTGCCCAACCACAAATACACTTCATCTCCATCGCACAGCATGCATCAATCATAATAAACTTTAATGGTCCCCTTCATTATGCATACATATGTACCCAAGTATATATGTATGGAAGTATTTATGTATGCACATCAACTGTGGACTCGAATGAAAAAGTCAACTACTTTTTTGAACTTCGATAGCACTTGGAAATTAAAAACAAGAAAAAGTGGAACGAAGCAAAAGTGGATGAACGCAGGGAAAATGGAAAAACGAATTTTAATTTGCCATACAAACAAACCAAAGCCATAACGGCATAAGTGCATACGTGTTGGCTTACATTTCTACCACTACATGCATATATACATATATATGTGTGTGTATATGGGAGCATAGCGCCTGCATAATCCGCTTGCCATGAATCTATTAGGGAGACGAAATTCAATGGAACCTTGTAGAGCAAAAGTGAAAAATGGAAGAAAATTTCTGCGCGGGAAGGCGGTGTGTGTGCTTTTCCCAAGCACTCTTGCATTTACTATAAGCACACACATAGGCGAGTACACTTGCGTGTATGTACATAGTACAGTTGGGAATAAAGCGTGCGGTGCATTTGCAAGTGGGTGCTTTTTTGCCATTTTCAAGTGCGGTGTGTTGCCACATTGCGTTTGTTTGGCCGCCGCATTCAGTGCTGCCACTCAGCAATTCATAATCCAATTCACCAACTCGGCTGCAACAAAAGTCACAATCAACCGAACTTGTGGTGCGACTTCTTCAACAGTGTTGTAGGGCTTTTGTGTGTTTGGCTTGTGTTGATGCAATGGTTTGCTCTTGGTGGGTCCACACATATATACACACATACTTACAAATTCATATGTGAACTTGTAGTGCTCGCTGTGCGATGTTTTCCGCTGAGAAATCAATTGTTGTTTGCATAAAACCAATGAAAAATTCGAAAACGCCTAATGCCAATGAAAGGAGCTAGTTTAAGTTGGAAAAAATAGTGTGCTCCCTTAGCGAATATTTGTCTCTACAGCGGTGGGTAAGAAAATGGAAATATTTGTGGAAATTGGTGGACAATAGAGAACGTTTAATAGAAGTTGATTTAAAGAATTTATGAAGCGATTGTAGTATACAGCAACAGAATTTTCAGTACCTTAGGCGAGTTTAGGTATTACAAGTATCTACACAAAGCAACCAAAACACAGCTTTTCATTTTGACTTAGCCTCATTAATTTCGTCATGGTCCTCTAAGTCGATTCTAGTTTCAAGCCTATCACCAAGGTCTTCGAAGCATAAGAAACTGCTGTTGAGGTAGAAGTAGACTCACCGAAATGAAATCTCTTTCATGGAGATGAATATTTACTCCATGCAAACCTGCGATACCAACTTTGAGCTCACTGAACGTGCATTCGAGATTAGTTACAGTCAAGGGGTACCTAATTTGAGCCAATTCCAGCATTGCAGAACCGGCTATTGTGGGAACTGGAGTTCCTAGAGATGGAATACCGGGGAAATGCAGTGCTAATAAGCTTGTAAATAAATGCAGTCTTTTATTAGTAATCTGTGGAAAAGTTGGTGCCCCGCTGTCTTCTAATTTGGCACTCACGTGTTTCCAAGGTTTTTCTGGCCTTTGAACGTCTCAGTGAGTTGCTCGCACTAGCAATTTTCGGTTTGCTCTAGGAGTAAGGATTCTGACCAGTTATAGTCCCATAGACACCAAAGCGGTTTCCAATAGAAGTCTATGTGATGAGTAAAAGAGGAAGTAGAATCATGTCAGTACTTCATTCTAGACTGTGCTGCTTTTATGAGATGCTCGAAACCTAGAGATGGGAGCATGAAAACTCTAAAAACTCTCAGATTCCTAAAGGTCAAAGTTAATATATGCAGGTTGTTATACTCAACAATAAGGGATGCTATCATTTATTCTATCTTTGTAAAACCCAAAGAGGTTATTTAGTGACAGAACCATTTCACCATTTCATCCTGAAATTATAGAGGAACCACTTCTCCGAACTGATAAATGGCAGTGAAAACATAACGTCAGAAGAAGGTGACGATGAAGCAGACGACCATGATGAAGTCTGAAGAACAAGAAAGCGACGGTGTCGATGGATTGTCGGCCGAGCTATTCAAACGCGGTGGCGAAGAACTATAACGTGTATGCATTAGCTTCTTTGAAAAATATGGTCGGACGAAAGCATGCCCAACGATTGAAATTTAAGTGTGCTTTACCCTATCTACAAAAATGGAGATCCCATAATCTCTTAAACATCGCATATGAAGTTCTGTCGAGTGTATTGTGTGGAAGACTAAAGCTCACCGTCAACAAACTGTTTGGACCTTATCAGTGTGGATTTAGACCCGGAAAATCAACTGATCAGATATTCAGCATGCGCCAAATCTTGGAAAAGACCCGTGAGAAGAGAATCTACACACACCACATCTTCGTCGATTTCAAGCTGCTTTTGATAGCACGAAAATGAGCTGCCTCTATGCCGCGATGTCTGATTTTGATATCCCCGCAAAACTAATACGGCTGTGTAAACAGACGTTGAGCAATACCAAAAGCTCCGTCAGGATCAGGAAGGATCTCTCCGAGCCGTTCGATACCAAACGTGGTTTCAGATAAGGCGACGGCCTAGTAGGGTTGCAGAACTTAATCTTGCAGGTACAATCTTCTATGTATAAGAGTGTACA
The DNA here is from genome assembly GCA_027475135.1 of Bactrocera correcta. Lineage (NCBI taxonomy): Eukaryota > Metazoa > Arthropoda > Insecta > Diptera > Tephritidae > Bactrocera > Bactrocera correcta. The sequence continues at coordinate 21,029,253 of CM050327.1, read as the reverse complement.
GCTGCTAGCATACGCCGATGACGTAGATATCGTTGGCCATAACAACCGCGCCGTTAGTTCTGCCTTCTCCAGACTGGAAGAAGAAGTGAAGGAAATGGTTCTGGTAGTGAACGACGGGCAAGACGAAATATCTTTTGTCATCACGGAAATACATAGGTGCCGCGCTGATGTAGTCGCCCCACGTCTCTGTTAACCGTCAAAAATTGTCTTCGTCAAAGTCGTAGATAATTTCGTCTACCTTGGAACTAGCATTAACACTAAGTCTTGCCAACAAGTACTACATAGTCCGACTAAGTCGACGAGTTTTCGAAGAAAAAGTTCTGCGGAAGGAGAGCGGATGGATAAAAATACTCCAGCTCAGAGAGTGGAAGCTCAGAGAGTGGACGCAGTACCCGCCGGGGGAAGCAGACCTCCACTCCGTTGGAACGTCCGGATGAAGATGGACCTGGATACACTTGGAATCTCCAATTGACGTCAAACAGCGAAAAGGAAGAACGATTGACGCGCTGTTGTTAACTCGACTGTAACCGCGTAACCAATAAGGAAGAAGAGGAAGGGTTGTTATTAGTATATTTTGAGGAAGTGAGTTGGCCTTAATTGAAATGTGATATATATGATAAGTAAACGATGTGCTCAAAACGATGAGTCTTGACTGTCAGTATCATTAATAAATTAAACTTTTTCCAAAATTGACACGGAAAATGAGAAACTGGTTTCAATCTCATAAATTCTACTGTTATTCTAGGCAGGTGCTGCTTTCGGAAAAATATTTTTTCCCCTTTCTATGAAAAAAACTGAAAAATAGATATTTTTAAAAACTAACGCCCGATTGACTACATTAAACGTATTCTTCCAGAGCAGCCATCAAAAAGATATGAGTACGCATAATTAGGTTTCAAAAACATTTCGAAATCTTATTAAAGACCGCAATAAAATGTTCTATATGCCTACTCGTCTCTATATAGTATAACCACTCCCTTCTTAAACCTTAAAATGAGCTCTGAAAATTTGCAATCTATACTCTTCCTATTGAATATAGGCCACTCTGCCATAACTACTAGTTTTCGGAACTGTTAGTCAGTAGTTAGTGTTATTACTGCTTCCATTAACATTTTTCATTATGCGACATGCTCCTCGAAATCTCAAGCACTCTTAGTTTACTGCCACCATTGACCTAGCTACTGCTACTAACTATACTAACTGGCATTACTCCCGACTGTGCAGTACATAAAACCATTTGTCTGATTGTTACGCTCATCTGCAACCTTCGGTGTGCGTGCAACGTAACGGTGCATATGAAAAAATCTATGTGAGTGCTGCCACATCCACTCTAATAGCAAACAAATGGTATTCATTAGTCGTTGGAGCGGCGCTGCTTCGCGGGGGGTGATGCTTGTTGTTTTGATGCCGTTTATGACACCGTTTACAACCGTTACATACTCATTTGTTGCTTCATTGCTTCAATGCTGTGTGCATGTGTTTATTGTATGTGTATGTGTGTTGTGGTAGTTGTTGTCACTGTTGCTGTTGCTGCTGCTGACAGTTGAATGTCGACAGTTGCACATTGTTTTTGTGCTGCTGTCAACGGCGCTTGTCCCACGGAAAATAGGTCATCAATTTAGCGACGGCGTGTGGGGCGCGCACTCGGCGCCTGTAACGGTAACTAACGTTGTAACGGTGCATGTGACTGTGACTCTGACGACGGCGGCGGCGACTGCGACCGTTACAATGGTGTTGAGTGACAGGCGCGCCAGGTTGGTTGCTGCCACAGCAGCTGTCAGTGTAATTGCTATAACAATGACAATGCCAACAGCGGTGGCAACAACAAAAACAACGCAAAGAATGACAACAACAATAATATTTGAAGCTCAGCATCGCCAATGATTGCGTCCACAAGAGCCAATCGCTGCAAAAATGAAATAAATGCGAACTTTTCGCTTGCGCTTTCGTTTGTCACTTGAACTGCGCTCGGGTGTTCGCTTTCAAACGTTTTTATGTATGTGTGTGTGTGTGTGTGTGTGTGTGCGATATGCGAGTAAATATTCTGAAGTGCTTGTAGCACTTGCCAATGTGTAAGTGTGCAACGAAACCGATGCTCGTAAATTCATTCAATGCGTTTGCTGCATGCCACAGTTTTTGCTTTATTGCCACGTTGCAACGTTGCCAACTCAAATATTTGCGTGAATGGTAAAATAGTTTATACATTCAACACGGATTTTTTAACTTGAATTGTTAACATTTATTCTATGCATCAGCTGAACTGAAGTGGAAAGTATATACCTTCCCCTTTAGGGTGGTGCCGAGCGAAGTTTTCGGGATAAGCTTGGCATTCGAACCAACAGTGGCCCATCTTTGGTAAAAACCGGTCAAGCATGTAGTATTTCGGCATAATAAGTAAGAAGACCAATAATGAAGGTCAATCTCTTGGTAAATCTGAACCAATCCAAACCCACATTTTATTAACGTTAATGACTTCTTAGTTGCTGAATAGAAGCTTTGGATGTTCTTAAAAAGTGAAACCCAGATTAACTATCAGATTGAATTCTACCTGGTCTAGTCCGTGAAGTAAGCGTGAAGTCATAAAAATGTTAATGACGATAACATCGAAAAAGTTAATGAAACAGTGCTTGGAAATCATCTGATTAGCATCATAGAGGTAGCATGGAATCTCTCCATGCCTCTATCTACCATTTATCTCTTTCATAGATCGGCCTAAGACATTTTAGTTAAATTTTTGGCTATCTAGCGTATCAATACTAGACTCTTACCAAAAGATCTGAAAAGATCTTATGAAAAACCGGCTCATGTATAAAAGAGATGCCTGCCTGACGCCGCAACTTTCCAACTATTTTGAGAAGAAGTCGAAAAAACGAAAATTCACAGATAACAAAATTGGAAGAAAGCGAAAAAAGCTAGTTCGGAGAGTGCTTGCAACATTTTTTTTAAAGTTCTTTAAATTCTCTCTTTGTTTTTAATAAAAGTGCATTGCGATCCGAGCTTGGAAAGCCAGCTGTGCCCATAAGGTGACATTGTATTTATTTTGAAAATTCTTTATTTATTCTTCCAAATCAATTTCATCCCCTTTAAAGTAATCCCCTCCCGATGCAATACACTTATGCCAACGGATTTTCCAATCTTCGAAACACTGGTTGTAGTCACTTTCCGGGATGGCCTTCAGTTCCGTCTTCGCTGCGGCTTGAATTTCCTCTATCGTATAAAAACGGTGTCCTCGGAGCGGTTTTTTGAGCTTGGTGAACAGCCAGAAGCCGCACGGCGACAGATCAGGTGAATACGGTGGTTGCAGAACGATATGGATTGAGTTTTTGGCGAAATGATCACGAATTACGAGGGCAGTATGGGATGGTACATTATCGTGGTGTAAAAACCAAGAATTGTCTTTCCACAATTTCGGCCTTTTTAGGCGGATAGCGTTACGCAAACGACGCTTGACGTTCAAATAATATTCCTTGTTGAATGGTTGACCGGTTAGAAAGGTTCATAATGCACAACACCACGACAATCGAAGAAAACAGTCAACATGACCTTGATTTTGAGCGACTTTGGCGCGATTTTTTTGGTCTCGGCTCTCTTTTGGCACGATATTCGCTCGATTGATCGGTTGTTTCGGGGTCGTAAGCATAGATTCAAGTCTTATCGCCAGTTATAATGCATTTCATGACACCCTGGTAGTCGGAAAGCATCGTTTCACACACTTCAACCCGACGCCTTTTTTCCAAAAAATTCAATGTTTTCGGTACCAATCGAGATTTGACGCGCTTGAGGCCCAAAACATTCTTCAAAATGGTATTGGCTGAGCCTTTCGATATGGCGATTTCATCAGCAAGGTTCCTAATTGTTAATCGACGGTTTTTTAACGCCAAATCTTTGATTTGTTGAACGTGAGCTTCGTCGGTTGAGGTTGATGGTCGCCCTGGACGCTCTTCGTCTTCGACACGTTCACGGCCGGCTTGGAACTCACTATACCATTTGTAAACATTTTTTTAGACGTAGCCTCATCACTATAGGCTTTCTGCACCATCCTCAACGTATCCGCAGCAGAAAATTGATTCCGTAAACAAAATTTAATGCAAATTCTTTGCTCAACAAATTTCGACATCGCAAAAAACGAAAAACTCCATTTCAGCAGCTCACAAAACGACACGTATCTCAAACACTAATGAATATTTTGACATGAGATTTGACATAAATGTGACTGACAGTACTACCAACCTAAAAAAAATATTTCTTCAAATCCTTCGACGCGCGTAGTTTAAATTCAAATGTCACCTTATTTTTTGGTCACTGTCCTCGAAAATTTGGATGAAATTCTACATGGATCGCTATATTTATCGTATATAATATTTAAGGGACCGATTTCAGAAAAAAGTCTTGTCACATTTCAAGAGTAGTTTTGTTTTTAATTTATTGACTACTGAGTATGTACTGTAATGCAAAGTCAAGTGAACTGATAAATTGATTCCACACAGCGTTATTTGGAAAGTAGATGTGTTTGTGGTCCAATCTCTCAAACTGGGATGCACTAAAATAGCTTCAGAAGAAAGCTTTGTACTAAATTTGCTTCAAATATACTTTTTATACCCTGAACAGTGCATATTAAGTTTGTCACGATGTTTGTAGCACCCAGAAGGAAGCGTCGGAGACCCTATAAAGTGTATATATAAATGATCAGTATGTTGAGCTGAGTCGATTTAGCTATGTCCCTCTGTCTGTCTGTATATATACGAACTAGTCCCTCAGTTTTTAAGATATCCATTTGAAATTTTGCAAACGTCATTTTCTTTTTAAGAAGCTGCTCATTTGTCGGGACGACCGATATCGAACCACTATAACATTTAGCTGCCATACAAACCGAACAATCGGAATCAAGTTCTTATATGGAAAACTTTCACATTTGACAATGTATCTTCACCAAATTTGGTATATAATATTTTCTAAGTCAACAATGTAAACTCCGAAGAAATTGTTCAGATAGGGCTACTATAACATATAGCTTCCATACAAACTGGACACATACATAGTTGCTAACGGAAATGCACCTGTGAAGGGTATTTAGCCTCGGTGCAACCGAAGTTAACGTTTTTTCTTGTTTATTTTTCATTCATTCAGTATTATAGTAAATTCTTTGCATACCATTTTTTATTTTTAAATCTCCGCAAATACACATACACTCGCATGCAATAACGTTTGCATATGAAAAAAAAATGCAGAAGAGTCAAATGCGTTTTTATTTTTTTTTTGTTGTGCTGAAAAAGTGAGCAAATATTTCATGCAAATTAATCACTTCGCGCTCGAAAGCAATGATCTGCTTGTATTTTAATTAACATATTTTACACGCCGTGGCGCATATTAACTATTTGTATTTAATTTCACTGTAAATTCATCATTAGCTCGCACAATTAATTTCGCGTTAAAAAAGCTGTTTTTTGTGTTGGCGGAGGGTTTTTAATAACTCTTCTTTTTTATAATAATGTAAAGCCAAAAAAGCGCATGCTTTTTACAAACGTAATTATATGTGATAATAGCGTGTGACGAAAAAAGTAATGGATGTTTGTACTTATGCAATGTCAAATTATCGCTTATAATGGGAATATTATATAATAATGATGTATGTATTTATTGAATAAACGACTATGAGCATATTTATTTCATTATTTTTGGTGTGGTTAGGAAATTAATGGGTTCTTCGAAAAGTAATTCCGGAGAAACTAAAATATGAATAATGTCATTCGAAAAAATATCCTTGGCATGTCCGTTATTTGACCTTTCACAACTTCGTTCTATATACTGAATCAGGTTAAAATCTTATCCCTAGGCACTGATGTACCAAATCTATGTGCTTCATGCAACGAATTATTATTTGACTCTAATCTCCTCTTTGCATGCCCTATGAAACAAACTCACTTTACACGTTTTTCTCTATGGACCCATCGCTTCGAAACAGCACGTCTCCTGGGCTTCCCGCTAGCTGACAGCGATAGACGACAATTAACTAGTGATTTAATTTTGATATTTAAAAATACCGAATTTTATTACTATAATGAGGCTCAAATAGTTCAATATGAGTAATTTGTAGTAAGGTCCAAAGTCAAAAACACATGGTTCCTACCACTCGAAGTATTTATAGTATCTAAGTACCTCCCTCAATAAACTGCCAAGAAAAATAGATTCTAACATAATTTTTTGGGGAAAGCAACCTGTGCAAGAGATTTCACGATATTAAGGAAGAAGAATTCAGTAATGAATAAGGCAGAACAAGATTCGAAGCTACAAGTCACTTATAAACAGCTCTTAAAAGAATGGAAAATAATATGCCTTTACTCTAAGGAACGCACCACAGCATCCACCACCATGGTAGCACCTGAAACCTTATATTAAAGTATAGACGATATTCCGCTGTTATGTGACAGTATTAACCAAATCTTACCCAAGAGGCTTAATATTAATATACTTGTTAGACATGCCTGTTTTTGGTCTTGGCTAGAGTTGGAAATTTTTTAGCGGATCTCTCTTAACACGAAGAATTCAAATACTACTAAGTATTAGGCATTAGAATCTTATAAGCAGTCAGAAAATAAAAAGTTCTAAGCGTCAGGCAAGATCTTGTAAGGAGGGTCAGAACGGTGTCAGAAAAAAGTTTGAAATTCTACAACAAGCGCATCAAGTCTCACAACGAATTCATTGTGGAAAGCAATTGAGTTGAACTCCTTCGAGAGCCCTTCTATTTCCAGCGGTCTACATTTTTCTTGACAGCTGTCACTTCTAATCAATCAGGTGTTTTTATTGTTTTACGGTTAAAGTTCCTATCCAGTCATTTCTTCTGAAACTTTGTTGTGTATTATGAGATCGAATTATCTAGTGAACGAACCAAACAGACCATAAGTACAACTATAATGCGGATGAAGTTTCAAAACCAATCTCGCTTGAGAATATGTGGAATGGACCCCAGTACTTTTTCACTAATTGTTATTCCCATTTCCCTTAATCAATGTAGAGAACCGCTTGGTTCGTCGTTCTCACGACAGTCAGGTCTATATACTCGGAACGGTGCGTGTTCTATCCAGCCGAGGAACTGAATCAATTCATTAATTTAAAATTATGTCATTATTTAATTCAGACATTTTTTTTGTCGCTACAACAACAATAACAACATATTTGATACAATACTTTGGATTTTGGGCGAGACGTCGTCTAAAGTCCAATGTGGAGAATTTGTAATTGTTTAATCGACATTTGAATGATTCTGGATGAGGGTTTGACAAATCAGCAGATAACTATATGCTTGAGTATTAATCTTACAACGTATATCTACGAAAATATTATTTTGCTAAAAGAGTTTAAATAAATTGTGAGGCGGCTACACATCTAAGGACTGTATGAAGCACAATCTAGATCAATAATAATCTCCGATGTTTAAACAGTATTCCATGACATTTTTATTCACATAATTAGGTTATGTATGTGAAAGAATCGTGTGAAAAGATCTATCACATCTTTATGAGATTTTCAATGGGATGGGGCTGCTTAGTAGAGCGGGAAGATTTTTCTTCTATAAAAACCCGTTTGCGGGAAATGTCCTACGGATCATTCTGAACAAGTTTGCCTAAGACACTGTGAAGCTGGTTTCGAGCCAGCCATTTTTTAAGCGAAGTTTAAAAAAATCTGAATAATCGGTTGTGTGGGAGATATGTGATATAGTTGTTCGATCTGAGCGGATAAATTAACAATAGAATACCACAGTACATTTATGTATTATATTTCATTCGTATATCTCAAAAAACTGGCGGAAAAATTTTTATGACTTATTATGACTTCGCCTTAAAAATTGTTACCTCAAACCCTGTTTTATATAATGTCAAAAAGCACACGGAAATTGTAATTAAGTTTCCTGGGTAAATGATAACAAATGTATTTTGCTAAGTCTGTTATTAATTACTATGCCAAAGACAGTCGAGAGATCGTTTAAGACATACCTCGTTTTGGACGGTCTTTGACCTCTTCGACATAGGAAAATACTAAAAAAGAGAAGGATCTGGTGCTTGAAAATCTTCAGGCAAGTGTTAGAGAGAGCTCGACATATCTCGCGAGTCCGCTCGAATGATTTTAGTGGATATTTTAGGTATGAAAGCTGAATTTTTTTCAAAAAGAGCCCTGCAAGCTATCTTTGGACATGCTTAATCGAACGAAATCTGATCCCACATTCATGAAGAGTATTATAACTGCTGATGAGACAAAGGGTTACGAGCCAAAACCCAAAGAGAAACACTTCAAAGCCGCTCAAAATCAAGGTGCTCTTTGTTTTTTCGTTATTCGTGTATTCGTGCATAATGACTTTGTTTCGGAGGGACTGACGGTCAATAAGGATATTTATTTGGCCGTATTGAGTGCGTGTGAACATCCCTCAGAAATGGCCGGAAATGTGGAAGAACAGTTTATGGATTTTACATGATCATAATGCACCTTCGCATCGAACTACATTTGTTACCGAATTTAAAGCCAAAATCCATGAACACCATTGGTCAACTAAAAAATGCATAAGTGTATTACATCTGGTGGCGATTACTTTGAAGGCGAAAAAGTAATTATTGACAAACAATTAAATAATTTGCGTTTTATTTACAACTTCCGTGTACTTTTGTGCCACAATGTACACCCATAGCCTCTTAAGCAAAGTGGTTTAGAAGGATCCGTAGAATATTTCCCGCATATGAGATTTTTTCCGTTTTTTTTTGGCTTCCTATAAATCAACCTGCTCTAGTATCTAGGTCTATAATAATCTGTTAAAATATAAACGGCTTTACTATTACAGCCTTTAGTGGAGAATTTTATGAAAAGAGTATTCTAAAATTTCGTTAAAATTCAATTGTTGATAAACCTTCAATCCTCCAACAATGCCACTAAATTCAGGTAAAATTTAAATATTCCAATAATCGCGAAAAATATTTCATATAAAATAAAATTGATTGTGAATTTGTTATACGAAGGTATAACAGGTATACCCTGACTACTTCCAATGTAAATACACAATACATTTATGCATGATACAAACACACACACTTACATGTGAGTAAAAGGATCCAGGGAAAAGGCGAATTCAATTGAAATTCAAACAGTAATTTCCGTTTCAAAATTGTTTACCCATCAATGTCAGAACATATGAACTTACATACATACATATGTAGGAGGGCACGTGTGTATGAGTACGTGTTCGTGTCACCGCAGCGTGTTGCAAATATGTTGTTAAAGAATAGTTAGTAGCGCCTCCTTCACAAGTAAATAGAAAATATCAATCAGTTGAGTGATGGATGGCGGTACACTGAAAAACAGATAGCGCGCACGACACACACATGCAACCACAAACACGCACACATCTACCAACCTACACGCGGAAGCGCAATTTCTAACCGCAAATGATGGAAATTAAAATTTAATAAAAAACGACCGAGCGGTGGCTATAAAATACAAAAGTCCTAGCCGCACACACACAAATACACTCACATATGTCTGTATAAGTAAACAGTTACCGCTGTGTGCGTGTGGCTCAGCTGTATTACTGATAGCAACAACAATAATAGCAATTACCACATAAAAAATTGGTTGCGCTTTATGAGCCTTGCGGTTGCCATTGAACAATGTAATCTTGGACGCACACGCGCTTCCCTCAAGTGACCGCAGCCAACCGCAACAAATGCAGGATCTCACGCACACACCGCAAACCACATACTTATACATGGAAGTACACGAATTGAGGAGCAGTAAAGTAAAGCTTAAGGGACTGGCAGACCGTAGATTACTACACGCCTACAGTACAAGCCCGATTCTGAAGTATTTTAGACAAGATTTGGGAAAAAGAGATTATGTTCACTTATAACATAGACTTCCCCTTAGATTATGCTTGGAAATTTTCTGATGGGAATGGATATTCCTTGGAGGTTATCCTGCGACTTCTGCCCCAATATCCTTCTGAGGTCCATAGTAAATAATCGGTATTACTAACGTGGCGTACATCCAAGTAATAATCCTTGGATTGCCCGGAAATCCTGGGGCTAGTCGATTGCACACTATGAGTGCCTTTGTAGCCTTGACTATGGTCGGGTCCACATGCTGCTTCCACCGAAGAGTGGAAACCAGCGTGAGGACCATAAATTTGATCATATTAGTCATTTCTAACTGTCTTCTTCTAAATGGCAAAATCCCCTTTAAGAATGCTGTAAATTTTACCAAAATATTTGAAGAAGAGTCAGTTGATGAGTAGTGAATCGCATCGATATTTTGAAGACCTTTTTTCAAATCATTCAGTCAGAGTTAAAATTTCAGTTGGGGATGATAGCTTCCCCAACCAAAATTTTAACTCTGACTAAATTAGGTAGAAGCAATAGAACGAATTTTTTTGATCCGGTTAGTTTTAGCTCTTTGGTCGGACCACAAAGTCGCCGAATCAAGCTCTGCTGGTTATTTCCCCTGCCATCATACCTGCTAGAAGCCACTGAAAGAGAGTGGCAGTGTGTTTATTTATGTATGAAAGAGTCAAAGTTTGGGGGAAGGATGTTGGAGAGGCCTTTTCTCGGAAACTATCCATCATTACCGGTTTCAGGTTTGCTGGCTATTGTAGCATTTGAAGCTGATATCAAAGTAGCATTTGATATACTCGTATTACTGCAGTGTGGAGTCTTCTTCAGGAAAGTCATCCGGATAGTAGGGCGGCAATACTAGCCTTGAACTTACTTTCGACGACATCGGGTTACTACTGCATACGGCTAGTTTAAGCCCCAGGCTATAGCGGAACCGCAGACAACTGTAGAACTGATGTGTTGGCAAGATAGGGTACCTCAGCTTTGCTGGGGTTGCATTGGGAACGGGTCGGACCTTGGCTGTCCATTTGTGGTTTCCTATTGGACAGCTGGGTATGGAGGGAGCTTGAAGAGCACTGGTCAACTATCGGCCCTTCTGTGGAAAGTTTTTCATTTGACAAGCTACTTTCACAAAATTTTGCATGCACTATTTCCCAAGGCAACCCTTAAGTCTACGAACAAAATGTTCAGATCAGATCACTATAGCATACATACGGACCAATTAAAGTCAAGATAAAGCTTTAATGCTTCAAAAAATGTAACTTTGAAGGGTACTACAGCTTCGGTGCAGCCGAAGTTATATCTTTCATATATCTCGAGATGACAATCGTGGGAACAACAATTCATATTTGTCAAATAGTGAATCTATACAACGTTTTTCCAAAGACGATCTCATAAGAACGGTTAAAATGGCTTCTGAATTATCACCTTGAATTGAAAGCGATGCGTAGAACCGAAAAATCAACGCAGTATTCAATCTATTTGTCCATAGATGACAGAATAAGCAGTAGTACACATATAGCGGGCGCCGACTGTATCATCATCCGTGTTCAGTGAACTTACCCGCAGACACATCCCCATACACGGCTGTAAACTGGTATTGAAATAGAATTCATTCATGTTCGCACACTCACCTCATAGGAGCCGGCCGTATCTAGAATGTCCAGCGTCAGGCTAACGCCGGCAATTGAAAAGTTGCCTTGATGCATTTCCTCGATGGTCCTTTTGTATTTCGTGGTGAATGTGTTGTACAGAAATTGTGTGATTATGGAAGTTTTGCCCACTTTGGCCGCACCCATAACAACGATTTTGTGACGTGCGTTAGCGGGTCCAATGGCGTCATCCACGGCATTGTTGCGCCCAACTCTGAAACGATGAAGCCAAAATGAGAACAAAAACAACATTTGTGAGAAGAGCAAATAAACGCAAATGCATAAATAAAGCATATTGAAATGGCCGTTATGAAAGATATTAAAAGCAACAGCACAACAACAACAAATCTCCGAAGTATGAGCAGCAACATGTATCTTCTGCCAGCGGAAGTTAGTATAACATGACACAGTTAAATAATGGATCAGCAGCAACCAGCAAGCAGCGCCGGCAGAGGCACAAACCCGAGCACCCGTAATTGTATATGCTAACGGTAAATCGCTAGGTTGGCGGCGGGCATGAGCGTGCTATCAAATGGCAGAGGCCCGGATAAGCCACCCATTACTTTTAAACGATTTTCTAGATTCCTATGTGTGTGCGTGTGTGTATGTAGGGAGGCCTGAGTGCGCACTGGAAAGGAGGAGGACGCGGGGTGTGTTTGCGTATTAGGCGTGTGGTTTTAAATTTTCTAATTAAATTGTGGCAAGATGATTTATGACGATGCCAAAGTTTCGCGGCCCTGTCGGCGGTGTCAACGATGGATGGCTCGGATATGCGTCGAGTGGCAAATAAATGCGTAGACAAAGCGTTTTTGAAGCGCTGAAGGTGAGCTAGTCAATTCAATTAAAAATGTAATGTGCACGAAGCGCTTCTAAGCACATCTTTGGGGAAATTAACAGCAAAATGCAAGCACTCTCGCGTTAATGCATATTCAGGTGTGCGAGGTGCGCTGGAAAGCTGGTGAGGGTTTGTGGAAAAGTTACATTTTTGTCTAATAGAAGTTATTCACAATACAACGTTTACTTCGGTGGCATCAAATCTATAATATTCGTGCCGAATTTCGTGAAGATATCTCGTTAAATGAAAAAATTCTCCATACAAGCATTTGACTCCGTTAGTTCTGTTTATGTGGCAGCTATATGCTATGGTGATTCGATCTGCACTATTTCTTTGGAGACTAAACAATTGATTTAGGCAATAATCCTTGCCACTTTTATTTGATATATCTTGTTAAATGAAAAATTTCTCTATACAAGCACTTGTCAATCGTCGCTGGCTTGTTGGTATAGACCATAGACTTGAGGTAACCCCACAGGAAATAGTCCAAAGGCGTAAAATCGCACGACCGTGACGGCCGATTAACTAGACTATTTCGTGATTCACCAAACTTGGCTTTCAATAAATCGATTCTGACATTCACTGTGTGGCTGGTGGTGCCGTCCTGTTGGAACCACATATTCCCTAAGTTCATGTCATCCAATTCGGGCCAAAAATATTCGATTATCATTGAGTGGTAAGATTTCTATTCACAGTAATGCGCGCTCTTGATCATTAAGGACGAAGTACGGCCCAATAACGCCGCCGATTCATAAACCGCACCAAATCGTGACTTTTACGGAATGCAATGGTGATTCATGGAGTACTTCTGGATTGCTGCCTCACCAATAATGAATATTTTGCTTATTGGCAAAACCATTCAGCCAGAAATGAGCCTGATCGCTGAAGATATTTTTTCGATGAAGATTCGGATTATTTTTAAGTTGTTGCTCAGCCCAATCACGAACATATGACGATTCTGGTGCTCAAGTTCCTGTGTCAATTCGATCTTGTAAGGATGTGGACCAAGATTTTTTCGCAAAGCCGATGTCGCAGAGATGTCCAAGGCTTGAGAATGACGTGTTAGAAACTCATTTGGGGTTCCGTCAGTAGGCAAAGAGATTTCAAAATCAAGAAAGTAGGTTGTGCATGGAAAGGCCGGTTAATTTTGTAAAATATTGAGGATGGAAGAGTTTTTGCAGCAATTATTTTATGCAGTGATTCCATTATACATTTTTGCTTATTTACTAATGTGCTCCCGTTATGATCTCGATGGAAGTGTGAGCAATTTAAGTTTGATTTGTTGCAGCGTCGTCAGATCGAGTTCATGACTTTGGTAATACATGAACTTATTGTAAGACTCCTGTTACAAAATTCATGCAGATTACAGTGGTGCCTTTCGGAACTGCCGCTTAAGCACACTTCTCTGTTGGATGATTTGAAAATTGCCGAATCTTTACTGAGCATGGGCCCAGCTCATTACTCTGCCATCTTTATTTATCAGTTTGTTTAACACTTTTCTTAATTCTCAACGATCATTCACGATTTCTTATAATTATTTTATAGGAAATACCTCCTTTGAATTCGGCGGAAATTTTAAATTATTGGTTGGTTCCTTGAAACAGGGGAAAGCATGTTGGACGCACACGGTAGCATTTAAGCTATCATCAGATTCAGTTGGAATAAAATGCAGAAGATATTAGTGCTACAGAAGCCCTATTTCTTGCAGTTTGGTGCATTGGAGGCATTGAAAGTTATCCAATCTGAATCGGCTTAAGTTTGCATAGTCACAGATGCAATGTTTTAAGATTTTATCGGATTTTTTTCTTTGAATTCCATTTTACTAGGTTTCTGAAGATGAGATTCTGCTTTGAGGTGATTCTTGCCAATATTCCAAAGTAGTTTTATGGTATGTCCTCTATAGAGTGTGTTCTAAGATGAAACTTTATGCGAGCGAGCCATTGCAAGTCTTGGATAATTTGTGAGGTTCGCGTTTCCATTGTCAGAGTGGATCCATTCTTCGGCTAATTCGTTTTCTTAAATACCTATAAGACTAGGTATCGAAGTGTGGTTTTTTGATAAAGGATGGTAGCTAAGAAACCTGCTATAGAAATATAGAAACTGATCAAAGCGAGTATTCACGTCCCCAGGCTTCAAACGAGTGTTAATTGTCGAGACTGTGGGTTGCTTGGAAGCACAAAACCTAAACTGTGGTGGACTTCTTATCGCTGCCTTTGATGTATACGAGAATATTACAAGAGCGGCGCACAATGGGTAATCGGCGGCAAAAATATGTAATTTTTAACTATCTAATTTTAACAAAATCTCATTCCAGTAGTCTTTCTAGACAATGAATATAGTTTAATTTATCACTTATTTGCGAATTGCCATTTCACTGACATAACAACGTATTTTTAAAGTCAAATAAACAAAAAAATCTCTTGAAAATTGTGAAAAATATTGAGAAATATATGAGTACAGAAGTAAGGGATTTCGACGTTTTATGCAATAAGAAGTGACTTTAAAGTGTAGCCTAATATATATTATAATATATTATAAAATAATTATTTTCATTTCATAGGCCTAATTCATGTCAATTTTGACAAAGTTTTAAAATAAAACCATTTTTTAAACACTTTTACATAAAAATTATAGATTTGACAATTAGCTACATGTACCTACATGGTCTAGTTAGTCCTAATATTTGATGTACACTTTAAGGAATATGATAACGAAAAAAAAAACTGCGCATATGTGCGGATACGTGCGGATAAGGATCAAAGATAGCTATAACCTTGTCTGTTGGAATTTTTTTTTTTCGTTGTTTTGTTTTTTTTTTTTTTTTTATTGTTCGGTTTGTTGCTTTGTTGTTATTTTTTGGAGTTGTCTCTCGTTATACAACAACAACAAAATACTAGTTTAGATGCCTTATATTATTTGAACTAATTACACAGTACAACAGCTAATCTGGGGGGTGAGAAATTCCAGGTCGGGGTGATGGTACTAGGTCAGTATAGTAAAACCCTCAAAGGGTTTGGTGTTCGTATGTGTCGTATGTGATACCGAGAGAAGTGCAAACGGGTGAAAAAAAATTAACAAAACACGAAATTTTGAAATGGCAAAAGAAATAAAATATTGTGATATTGCAGAAATTTAAAATAATATTAAATACAATCAATAGTCAAGCAGCAATAGATCCTCAAAAATTTGAAATTTATTGCATGAAAACTGCGAGGTTATATGTCAGCCTTTATGAATTTTACTATATGCCAATGACGATACATAAAGTAAAGATTACAAGAAATATAGGCTTAATCATTCTAGAAAATGCGACAGAATTTCTACAAATCAAGATGTAATGCACTTGCTTTTAGCTTCATCACCTTTGTGCCAAATTTCACTCTAATATCTTTATTTATGGCTTAGTTATGGCACTTTATAGGATTTCGGTTTCCGCCATTTTGTGGGCGTGGCAGTGGGGCGATTTTGCCCATCTTCGAACTTAACCTTCTTATGGAGCCAAGAAATACGTGTACCAAGTTTTATCACGATATCTCAATTTTTACTCAAGTTACAGCTTGCACAGACGGACGGACGGACAGACAGACATCCGGATTTCAATTCTACTCGTCACCCTGATCACTTTGGTATATATAACCCTATATCTGACACTTTTAGTTTTAGGACTTACAAACAACCGTTATGTGAACAAAACTATAATACTCTCTTTAGCAACTTTGTTGCGAGAGTATAAAAATGAACTGCGGATACGTGCGGATAAGGATCAAAGATAGCTATGAACGGTTGTTGTGACAACGGACGCAATTGTTTAATTTATTGCGCGTCTTCACATATTGATAATTTAAAGAAGCGTTTGTGTAATTTCGAAATTCGTTGTTTAATAAAAATCTAACAGTTTATAACAAGTGTTATTTGTATAAATATATATTGCAAATAATATTTGCAAAATGTCATTCGTTTCAATAAGTAATCGACAGCTTACTGAAGAATTTATTCGTTGCGGGCGAAAAAGTGATATGTTGACGCAGTTTTTGAGGGATAAATTCCCTTCTTTTAGTGAAGATAAGGTGAAGTTGATTTTAGAACAAATTAAAAAAAGGTACATAACTTCATTCAATTCAAAATGGAACCAGTGCCAGAGGAAAAAAAACCTACTATTTAAAAATCATTCTGTATGGCTGGATAAGAATTTTACTATCGAGATGGTTGATAAATTATTACCCGGGACTTCAAATAAACGTAGTTTAATTGCTGGACGACCGGTAAAGAAATTTGAAGACTGTAGTCAACGGGCTAAACGTTACAAGGTCCAACAACTTCGAGATACGTACTCTCAAGAAGAATTAAAGGCCGCGGCTGGATCAGCAGCTATTAAGAAGACAAACTTAGATTCTCAAAAAGCGTTGGCGATGTTAGTTGATGCACAGTTATCAAAGCATCAGTATGAAGTTGTTCGAAATGTGCTTAAAGATTTCGGATGTGATGTGTTGCCACCGTATTATAGAGTTCGGGAGGAAAAAAAGCATTGTTACCCGGAAAATATTACTATTACACCAATATCTGCACAAGTTGATTTGCAAAGTTTACTTGATCACACAGCTAAAAGAATTATTTTGGCCGCCGGGAACTTCACAAATCTAGCTCATGTTCCAGAAATAATGACTCTAACATCGAAATGGGGTTGTGACGGTTCGTCAAATCAAAGTCAATACAACCAGTTCATACCTAACGAATTTGATGGTATATCTGATGCAAATTTATTTATGGTATCTATGGTGCCTTTAGTGCTTAAAACTATAGACAAAACAGACACGTTATGGAAGAACTTTAGACCTTCTTCCACAAAGTTTTGTCGGCCGATTCAATTTGAATATGCCAAGGAAACCGCAAACCATACCAAAGAAATTGTCGAAAAGATGCAGGAAACCATAAGCAACATATTGCCAACATTTGTGACTATAAAGGACAAGGTTATTGAAATACGTCACAATCTTTTATTTACCATGATAGACACAAAAATAGCTCAAGCAGCAACTGGTTGTAAAGCATCATCTGTCTGTTACATATGTAATGCAAGCCCTAAAGAAATGAACAACCTAGAATCCGTCGTCAAAAAATCATGCAATCAGGAAGCAGTTAAGTTGGGAATTTCTCCCTTACATGCTAGAATAAAAACAATGGAATTTATTTTACATATTGGGTATAATTTAACTTTTAAAAGGTGGTCTACTAATGCGGAAACCAAGCCACTTAAAGAAGAAAACAAGAAAAGGATTCAGACAGAATTACGCCAAAGATTGGGTATTAGGGTTGACCATGTTCAACAGGGTTTAGGCACAACAAATACTGGAAATACGTCTAGAAAATTTTTTAAAAATCCCGAGGTAGTTTCAGAGGTAACTGGGGTTGACCTGGAATTAATCAAACGACTGGCTACAATACTTGAAGTAATTACTTGTGGTGAGAGCATAGACCCAGTAAAATATGGAAAGTATGCTTTAGATACGGCTAGACTATTTGTTGGGACGTATAACTGGTATTATATGCCAGTGACAATACATAAGATGCTGGTACATGGCGAAAGCATAATTAGAAGTTCTTTTCTCCCTATCGGTAATCTTTCTGAAGAGGCGCAGGAGGCTCGTAACAAGGATTATAGAAACTATCGCCTTCGTTACGCAAGGAAATGCAGTCGAACTTCAACTAATGAAGATATTTTAAAGAGACTCTTAGTTACTTCTGATCCACTTTTATCAAGTGTAAGAGTTACAACTGTAATAAAACACATAGATCTATTAGAAGATGCAAAAGGACTACTTTTAAATTAAATCTCAAACTTAGTAAATGAGAACGTATTTATAATCTTAATTTTTTTTTTTTTTAATTTAATTTTTTTTATTTGCTTTATTTTTTCTGGACAAGCTTATATTTACAAAATATTACACTGTAGAAAATTTCGTTACTGTAGGATGATTTTTGATTTTTGTGTTATATGGGAGGTGGGCGTGGTTGTGGGTGGATTTTAACAAAATTTTTTTTTTAATCTAATTTGGCAATATGAGAGATGTGTGCCAAATTTCAAAGCCCTACCTCGATTCCTTCTATTTTTTGCCGCGGCTTGTATGAAGCGGCCCCACTGTGCGGCGTTAACACGGATAAGTATATATTGGAACCGATATAATTAGAGCCTCTAAGATGTCGTGAGTGTAAAAGTGGCTTACTGAGAGGAGACGCTACTACCATAGTATTGCCATCATGAAATAGTGAGTTCTGAGTTCTATCCGAGTTTGCTTCAACCAAAATATTCATGAAATGATTTCATTTTAATCTAACCCGATTCAATAAAGAGCAACTTCATTAGCAAACTTTCTCAGGCAATAAATTCTGGAAATCCATCGAGAAATGGAAAATGTCTTTTGGTAAGTTAAGACCGCATACAATCTGTAGCCAGCTTATGTAATCAAACTCAGCACGAAATCATAACAATCCGAGCAGAGGAACAAAGAGACATTAATTTCACGGCGAAAATGTCACTTGCAGCTTCTTCAGCTTTCCGCCAGTCGGATGAATGCTATCTCACTGAAATAGTAAAACTTTTTAACTGCCTGTCACATATGTGCAACGGTTGCATAATTACACACACACACACACACATACACATACACATAAATAAACACAAACAGCGGAAAATAAGTTAGCTGAGTGTCGCTGGCACACCTCGACTTGACGTGCAAACTTTATTAACACAACAAACTCAGTCAAAACTCAGCAGAAAGCGTCGCGCAGAAGCTACGTGTAACGCATGTGCTGAATGACTTGACAAACCCGGCAAGCAGTTGCAACCAGCAGTCAAAATGGCCTTGGAAGTGAAACCTGAAAGCAATGTGAGTGTGAATGTATGTGTGGATGATAGTTGAGGCAACCCTTTAGGAACTGTTCGGCGATTATGTTTGTTTTAAAAGGGAGGCGCGTGAGCGCTAGAAAGCGGGTCTTCATTAGGCCCGTTGTACTTCCGGATGGTAACCTAATCTTCTTATCCAATAACTCAGGGGCTTTTGTAAAATACTAAATTTTGTATTCATTCAATGCCTCTTAAGTTGGAGCATTTAGGAGCCGTGGAATATATCCCGTCGAATCCTTCTCTGAAGGCTGGGGATTCGTAAAGATAATGTTCAAGCGTCTCATCATCCTCCACCTCCTGACGACCATCAACACTACCCCAACGTAACTTAGTTGTGTGGAACAGTATTGCTTGTGTTCCAAAACCTAAGAAGTTCCTCTAGGATTCTTTGTTTCAAACAACGCTTGAAAGAGTTGAACCGCCTCGGGCAGCTTAGGGGAATTGTGTCTTCAGCTATCCTCAAGATCGATGTAGCTCGTCTGCCTTTTCTTTACCTTCTATTCCAATATGACCGGGTACTCAGATAGTGTTACCCAAGTTACCTACTGAGAGTTTAGTCTAATTACTGCCTACTTGCATAATCTAACGAAGTGAGACTGAGTATTGACGCTACGTATAGCCTTAATAGCCAGACGCTTGAAGGTTTATGGACTTGCTAGTTAGAGGAAAAGCCCGATGGCACCTTCTGTTAAACCCAGAATATCGGCCTGAAATACTGAATTGTAGTCATTTTATTTGCAGCTGCCTTGTGTGTACGGAAGAAGCCTCTTCTCCTCTTCCTATTTCATCCTTTGATTTCGCCGTTCGATCTATCGATCATAGAACCATTAATTCATTCTCCTTAATTGGAAAATAAAAACATTATGCTTACTTTCTCAAGGATCTCCTTTCACGGTCGCATTACCAGTTTAGTCCCAGTTTATTAACAAGGACGAGTATGATAAATGTCCGTGATGACGTTGAGTCTGATTCGAATGGCCTAAAATCATGAGCCGGATAGACGTAAGTATTGTCTTCTGCAGGAGTTCCAGATTCGAAGGCAAAGCCTTGCTCTCATAGTACTTTAGTTTTTATCTAGGATAACTCCGGGATATTAGACAGAACTCGAGAGTAGACAGTATGTCTCTCTGTCTCATTTAGGCATTTCATTACACTTTCAACTGTATTTATTTTTCCAAAAATTTGGCTAGTTGGCAACACTGCTTTACGAGTTTTCGTCGTTCTTTAAATTAATCAGGTCATATATATATAGGAAAACATAGAAAGTGGCACAATAAACACTTCTTAGGACATCTCTGTTGAGATGCTTGCATGAAAACCGAACGAATGCGAGTGCCTAACGATAATTGTTCTCTAGACACTACAGCTGAATCACTTCGGTTGCAGAGCAATTTCCTGCAGGGGTTGTGCAGTGCCAACTTGAAAAATAAACATGAAACTTATACACATATTTGTTGTTGCTGTTTTTTTGAAGGGGTGTTGCGGTGAAATTGGCGTGGTACACACTTTTTGTTGAAGGGGTATGGGCAACCTATTTGTATATTGTGGTAGATATTCTGGTTTAACTCTTCGTTTGCTTTGTCTTTTGCTCAAACGCAATGGCAGAGAGTGCAACTTTAATTAAAACTTTGATATGCAAGAACAATGCAATGACGTAAGCTCACACTATTTACGGTGTGTGTCTATTTGTACCTGTAGTGGAGTATTCTTCTACTTCTTCATTTGATCATAAAAGTGAAATAGTAATTTTCTTGTTCCAACTTTAATTGCTTACTGGGTTAGATGAAGCTCTTTGTTTTTGAAATGAAGCGCTCTTCAAAGCAATCATTGCCAATGGTTTCCTTGGGGACACAATTGCCGTTTTGCTATTAAAATATAGCTTTGATTAATATTAAATAGAATATCAGTGGACTAAAAGCATGCTTTCATTGTGAATATTGTGATATTTGATACAGAAGTTGAGTGGTTGTATTTTAGATAATTAAATTTTTATTCTTTGCGTCAAAGGTTTGTATAAAAAGGTAATAATAAGATTTTGTGAGGAATGGATTTTAAGGACTAGCAGATTTCAGTACGCTTAATTGAGAATTGGAGGGAATTAATTTAGCTAGTTTTATGTATTTGAGCTTTAGAAAGTCTTTTTTCTCTCTCCTCCATGGTAAATCACTCTCAAAGTTTTGGGACCAGTCACATAAAAAATTCCTGCAGTCTGAGAGCACTCATCAGCAATTTGCTATAAGGGAACTGTGGAACGGTGTTTTAAGCTCCTTGCGTACAGCTGCAAACGAAACCATTGTTTTTCGGAAAAGGCAAAAGAACAGCTGGTTTGATGAGCAGTGTCTTAATGCAGAGGAGAGAAAAAAGACTGCCTACCGCAACGTTACAATCGACCGCAACACTTGTGGGACGAGATAGATACAGAGATTTGAAGAGGGGAGCGCGTTGAATTTGCGGACAAAAAAGAAGAGAGGCCGAAATGAGTGAGTACAAAGAAGGTTTCAAAACCGGAGCAAACTATTGTGGAACCACCAGAGTTGCTCTAGTGACCGATGACTGGAGCATACTGAAATTAATGAGGAAACACTTCCCCAACATGTTAAATGACAGTGAAAGCTTAACACTAGAAGATGATGAACACAATTTCCCAACCGAGGACGGTAGAGCGGACGTTTTCATTGCCCGATCTTGAGGATATTGGAATACCAGTTACCCGTCTGCGGAACCACAAAGCGGCGAAAGCCGATAGATTGCCGGCCAGAAGCCGATACGGCGGCGAAGAACTGATAAGGAGCACGCATCAGCTTCTTTGTAGAATATGGTCGGACGAAAGCCTACCTGAAAATTGGAATTTAAGTGTGCTCTGCTCAATCCCTAAAAAGAAGACCCCACCAAACTGCATCAACTACCGTGGAATAACCCACTTCAACATCGCATATAAGGTTCTATCGAGTCACGGCCAACAAACTGGTTAGACCTTATCAGTGTGGCTTTAGACCTGGAAAATCAACAACTGACCAGATATTCACCATGCGGTAAAGTTTGGAAAATACTCGTGAAAAGAAGATCCGCACACACCACCTCTTCGTCGATTTTAAAACTGCTTTTGACAGAACGAAAAGCAGCTGTTTTTATGCCACTATGTCTGAATTTGGTATTCCCGCAAAACTAACACGGCTGTATAAACTGACCTTGAGCAATGCGCCGTCAGGATCGGAAAGAAGCTCTCCGAGCCGTTTGAAACGAGGTTTCTGGCAAAGCGACTCCCAATCGTGCGACTTCTGCAATCTATGCCTGGACAAAATAATTTGACCTGCAGAGTGGAATAGAGAAGGTACAATCTTATATAAGAGTGTACAGCTGCTGGCGTACGCCGATGATATTAATATCTTAGTTCTGCTTTTTTCAGACTAGTCCAGACACTGCGGACTTGGCTCTAACGTCACTGTTGATAGTCATAACTTCGGAGTCGGAAATAATTTCATCTATCTTGGAACCAGTATTAACACCAACAACATCGTTAGCCTCGAAATCCAACTTAGAATATCTCCTGCCAACAGGTTTTACTGCGGACTGAGTAGGCAGTTGAGAAGTGAAGTCCTGTTCCAACGAACAAAGTGCAAACTCTACCAGCTTCTCATCTTTCCCGTCCTATTGTATGATGCAGAGGCATGGACGATAACAACATCAGATGAGTCGATGTTACGAGTTTTTGAAAGAGGGGAGGAAACAAAGGAAGAGGAAGGCCGCCACTCCAGTGTTGGAAAGACCAGGTGGAGAAGGACCTGGCTACGCTTGGAATTTTGTCTATGTTGTCTACGCCAATAAAAGGGAATAAGAAGAAGAAGAATGTCAGTCGGTTGAAGCTAGTTAGCATATTAGCAGAGCTCTAAACTCACGTGTGCGATATGTGGCGCTCGGTGGAACATTTATTAGAACAGTTTTTACTTGCAGAAATTTTAATTGCTTTTGAAAGGAAATTTCGGTGTCTTAAAATTATATGTTAAATAATACAAGTTTATTCTTTGGTTCGGTAAGTAGTTTATGTTTAAGGACTACTTTTAAGTATATGAAAAGAGAACTTTCTCTTTCAACCAACTCTTCGCTCTGAAACACCGATTTTAATAGATAACTTTTTGTTCCTAAGCTACGGGTAATTCACTGAGTTGGAAAAACCATGTACAGTTACGCTTCGATTGACTTAATTTCAAGAATAATTTTGGTTTTCAAGCAAATACGCAACGGTAAATAGAGTGTGTGTATTTGCAAATAAACATATACATTTATATGACAAAGTATCTAAATATAAGCACAACAAGTACACATTTCATAAAAAAGACGCTCTGCATTCTAGGCTCCAAGCTAAATTCTGTACCCTCCTTCCATCTCTCTTTCGCTCTCTTCACATTTGCAATTTTCAAATAAGCAAATTGACAATGACAATGAATAAATGCCTCGGTCCATACAGAATACAGCAGAACGAATGAATCTTTGCAAATCTAAACAAATATGAGAAAAAAAAATAATTTGTTTCTTTTAAAATACGAAATATGCCTGACTGTGGGCGCAGTCTGCGGGGAGCGACACACGAACACTAATGATGCCTGCGACAAAGCAGTGACGACAAAGACAACAATGAAGGTAATCATAACAATGTGACAGATGCTTGCTGGCAATAACGAAATGCACTAAAAGCAGCAAGTAGATTGAACACGAAATTTGCAAAAAGAAGTCGCAAATGAAAGACAGCAAAAAAAAGCTGAAAAGTAAAGATAAATGATGACAATACAAGTAAAAAATTAAACAAACAAATCAGCCAAGCAAGCAAACCCCTGGAAAACCAACAAATACAAATAAGAATCACAAATTGGAGCGAAAATGCAAAGCTGTTGCTGGGGTGAAGATAGGCTGTGCCTTAGCAGGTACCGTTAAGCGCTTGAAGTAGAACGCTTTCGTGGTAAATACAGTGGTGAGCAAAAGCTTATTACCTACAGTGAAATGTTTTCAAACAAAACAGGTGTATTTCTTATAGTTCAAGAGGATATGAAAAGATCTTCACCTTGATTTTGATCGCTTAGTTTGTATGGAGTTTCTTGTAGAGAAAAGGACATGCGCAAAATTTCAGGTTGATATCCCAAAATTGAGAGATTAGTTCATATACTTATATACAGACAGAAGAGCAGACCAAATATTGAGGAGAGGATAAAGAGTGCTGAGGGTAAAGAGTTCGATAGCCTTAGATTGCTATAGAGAAGCTATATGGAAAAGGTGGAGGTTATAGGGAAGACGTGGGGCCTTTTACTGAAAGTGGTGTTTCGACTCTACGAAACCGTAGTGAAGCAAAATATTTTGTAGTGGGTATCCGTCTGATGGAGCGCGCCTGAAAAGCCTAAACATCTCGGCTAATAAGCTTGAAGGTGTCCAAAGAGCGGATCTCATCGGTGCACTGGGAACTATACTCCCAAAGGTACTAAATATCAATACATAGCACCTGTGCATATTGTCGGCAGATGCATTGGCGAAGGTGGCTCTAAGGCTCAGAGCAGCTCGCTATATGAAGCGGTGCAAACAGGGTTCTCTCCTCCTTCAATTATATCGTTGAAAGCTTGGATCACTGTGTCACAGAGGCTACTACTGGTTGTGGTTTCTCTACTCACATATCGACGAGTGGTTGTTGAAGGAGCAAAGGCGAAGTGTCTTCTGTAAGGAGCTCGCCGTCAAGCTTAACTTTAGGCTGCCGGACTAGTGTAGTATCTTTCAAGTCTTTTCATTAAAGTATTGTTGTATCGTTGGTTCTACCCCTACACCTATGGACCTCGCGTTCACTTAGTAGACGTTGGTTGAGGACCAGTTCCTGTGTGACTGCGAAGTCCTTTTGGTCTTGAGTAAAACACAGGAGATCTGCTGAACTACTTCTACTGAACTCAGCGAGCTTCATCTTGCGGAAATTTTAGGAGTTCCTCCTGAGCGCTGTCCAATAGGACCACTTACTTTTAGGCTAAAAATATTGTCTAAGTTGTTTATAGGAAAATAAGGTGGAAACATCCAGATATTTTCTCCTCCGTTGTCCAATCTTTACAGGACTGAGATTGAAACATCGGGGCAGTCATACCTTCGGCGAACCAGAGTCGATTCGGCGCCGTTTGAAACAATTCGGACTGACATATGGAACGAATTGACTTCGAGTTAAAAGCGTAAAAAATACAACTTGTGCAAGAACTGAAGACTGAAGACCTGCCCAAGTCACATCCCTTCACTCCATGGGCTCTTGAAAAGTTCCAAGAATATCCGCCGTTTTCGTTTTATTCCCCATTATGTTTGGAGTTTCTGTTCTTTTTCTTTAAAAAAGTAGGCAACCTCGAAATGGATCACTCTTTATATCTACATTGTATTTGAATTTTTTCCTGACCTTGCAAGCTTTTGAAGATACTCATCACTTTCGCACGTAGGAAGCTTAGGGCTAACATAGACAAAATAGAGAGCTAAGAAAACCAAAAATGTGTTGGAAAAAAACACAACTGCAAAGACTTACTTGTCGCGTTTCGGTTTATCCTCCGAACTGTCATCCTTCATGAAGGACGGCTGCAAGCTGAAACGTCTGCGTAGGTGGCGGCCGCGCATTTTGGCGTCGTAAGCGGCAATTGCTTTGCGAGCTAAGCCGGCGCGTGAAGACGTGTGTGAATTCCAAAAGCCAAAGGGCGTTTACAGCGCACACGCAGCGACGCTCAAGTATACTGTTGCACTACAGGTGAGTGCTTCGCAAGCAAGTGCTGTGACAACTGCAGCTCAAATTGTGTCACAGTTGCTGCAATAGCGGAATGATGAGTCTCGCGAGTCTGTGCAACTATTATTTACACGCTTGTGATAAGCAAAGCTCTACTTTGCCGCTTTTATTGCTTTGCTTGTGTTGAAACAGCAACTCGTTTGCGCGCTTTTCGGCTTAAGGCGGCGCTGCTTCGCGCTTTATGACTTCGGGTGATTTTCGTTTGAGCGCGGCGTTTCACGAGTCTTGTTTTTTGTTGTTATTTTATTGTTATTTTATTGTTTTTTGTTGTTGTTTTTTTCTGTGGCTACAACAAATGTAGTTAATGTGCTCTTGTTTCGCGACGCGTTGCTATAAATCAAGCAGCCAACGCTTTGTAGTTGTTGTTTTTGCAATCAAGCCTGCTCTGGCTCAATTGTCGCGCTGTCACTGCGGCTTTCTGCTGTTTCTTTAGCACGCTTTAAGGCGCTTTTTGCAACATCTTGTGTGTATTAAATATCCGCTGGATAATTTGATTCATTGATTCGCCTTAAGAGCTGCTCTGCTGCCGGGGGAATAGCGCTTCAGCGCGTGCACACATACATACAAAAATACACGGACACACACTCGCATATATTGACAGCGAAAGCTGTGAGGCGTGCACACAATGTTTTATAACACTAATATTTGTATTCAACGGCACTTTGTTTGTATGTGTGTGTATGTGAGTTTAAAGCTCGTCACGCTGACTTCTTTGTATTTCCCCCTATTTGCTTTACTTTCGTCTTTTTGCCCTCTAAAATATTGACTTTTAGCGTTTTCTGGAGTGTTTGCTCCCCTCTCTCGCCTTCTCTCTTCTATCTCTTCTAACCCTCCTTCTCTATTTTATAATTCTCTCCTCAAACAGTCGACAAAATGCCAAGCACGACTGTTTGTTGTTGTTTTTGTTTGTTCGTTGCTGTCACTTGTCGTTCGTTCACAAATATTTACTGCCAAAATGTTGTCTTCTCCACCAGCAGCAGTTGCCAAATGTGTTTACTTGTTGTCGTTGTTGTATTTTTTAATCCACGCAAACCTTTTGCTGTGTTTGGCCGCAGTCAAATATGCAAATGGTTTTATGCGCTTTGCTGGCGCTCTAATTGGTGCAAAAGTATTTAGGCAATTTCCGCGCGCAAAAATGTTGCAGCACTTCCTTCCTCAATGGCGACCCGCTAACTGTAACTGAAATGAAAAAATTGTTTGCAAATGTAAATACGCTTTAAATTATTTTTAGCAAGCTTAAAATAGTAGTTTTTGCGCCATTTGATATTTTTATTTCGGAAATGGAAAGTAAATTTCATAAATTCAACACCCAAGTACTCTTACTTTGAGCAGATGTCAGTGAATGCCCTGTAGGGAATTGAACTTTAAATATGTGGTGCTGAAAACATAAACATAGGTGGCGCTGTTATCGGTTTGTTTATTAAAGATTTAGACCTTAAGTCGTTAGGACGACTTAGACCTTATCAATAATAAATACTATAATCCCTTTTTGGAAACATGAATCTAAGGACTTTTATCCTGCGTCTCCGGACTGATATGTAGTAAATAACCAGGAGTTTCAAGCTCGCTGTCGCAGAAATGGCAATTGGCATAAGGAACTGAGCCAATCCTTCTCTCTACGTAGCCCTTTTTCTTTGCGGAGCAGCTCCTTTATGGTATGAGAATCCACCGCGATGAGGGGTTCAGGTCCTGCCATGCTCGTAGGTGCTGCACAGAAGGCGAGCACATCAGCTAGTTTATTCTCGGTTATATCTTTGTGACCGAGCATACAGATAAAGTCCATTTGGTTACGTTCCGATAGATTGCTATGTCTCTATACTCCGGCACGAGTAGCGATTTGATCTCGTAGGCAGAGATTGTCTTAAGTTCCGCTTGACTGTCGCTAATTTTGGTTATACGTTCGTTGCTATAGTTGGTTTGGAGGTTTACCTATAAGAACCAACTTATTTCAGACGCTTCTGATTGTCATTTGTTCTGAAAACTTCCCATAGTAATGTAGATTTCGGTGCGGGGTTCTGCAACAATTTCCTCCAACGTTTTCGAGCCGTCGGTGTACTACTTGTTTTTTCCTATCCTTAAGTAGTAGCTCGAGAGTGGAACCATTTCATTCAGCGTCACTGCTATGGGTAACCTTGAACTTCTTGGTTACTCTTTTGATAACGTTGTCCCTTGGGGAAAGAGCCAATGGTATTGCACCTTTTAACTCTTTCATCCGCGAGCTCAAGCACGTCTTGCAGATGCATGCAAGTCGTTACAGCTTCGATAGCTGGAGCCCTACTGAAGTCTGTGTTGCTTTTGAAGCCCAAGCCACCGCCCCAGAAATGATAATCTGTCGCCGGATCATGGTGTACAACCAACAGCTCAACCCTACTGCACCATCCTTTAGTCAGGCTTAAACCCTTTTGTACTAAGTAGCAGAGATTGTGCCTCTAGCTATAATAATAATGTCTTACGCATATCCCTGACAAGGTGGATAGCACTAAATCTTGTGAGCAGTTTCTTTTATAGATGAATTCCGGTGTCTACTACTGGGCTTTTAGCTGTTCTGGGGCGCAGTACGGCAGATTCTTTTTCTTCAGTGCTCTGGCTACGCTTTTGTGAGAAGTGTTGGCAAAAGCATCCTCGACATCTAAAAAGGCGCATAACAATACTTTTCCTCTCCGAAGTTAACTGATGCAGACCAGTATTAGTTGATCTGCTTGCTATGTAAGCCTGGCAGTTCAAAAGCAAGGGTGCAATTTTCAGCGTATTTTAGTAAGAAGGAAATTAGACTAATTACCCTGAAAAATTTTGCCAGTGAGTAGTCCTTCCTTCCTACCTTGAGAATAAAGATCACCTTTGCGGTCCGCCATATTTCAGGAATATACGACAGTGCAGGGTTGCAGGTTATCAGCCGAACAAAGTGTGGCAGTAAAACCTGCTCACCCTGTTGTAAAAAGTTTTGGAAAGAAACCATCCGCCCTCGGTGACTTGAATTTCACAAACGAAGCTATAGCCCACATGATTGAGTCCGCAGTAAACGGTTGCTTTGCGACTACCCAATCTAAGCGAGATGGCTTGTGTTCAATTACGGATGGACACTGGTCCTTATAAAAAACCCAAATATCGTAAAAAGTATCATTCAGAGTAATTGTATAGTCAGTATTATACTTATAGCTATGAAATATAGGTATCCATGAACATTTGTAGCAACAAAAGAGAAGTCATTTGAATGTTAGGATTTCATAGAGCCGCTACAGATAACTTCTTAATAAGCAACCACTTTGCAACCACATTTTGAATATTATGTAATAATAAGTTCGAGAATTGTATGGGTTTCCTTACCAGTTGTGGTAGTACTTAGAAATTGTAAAGACTTTAAATTTTTCAGCACCCTACAATAAGATGAGTTAACCTACACGCTCTAAGTAGTTTTATTAGAGATAAAAGCTAGGTTTGTCTTAAATTATAAATCCCCTTGGTTGGATCTGGGATAATTTAATAGAAGTTTTCGCTGTAATTAAAGAAATTAATATAAGGCTAGATCAGGCTTCTAAGAGACTTCTAATGGAATAAGTATTTACCCGAGATATAAACTAAGGACTGCGCCGAATAAAATTGTCCGTTACAAAAATGAAAAAATCTTTAAAGCCAGTTGTCCGATTTTTATAAACTAAAATATTTTATTAAAAACATTGATTTTAAATGTGAAAAACTGAAGACTAAACCAAGAATTATGTGTTATTAATAAATATATTTATTTTTTCCGGAACCCTGTCCATTAGTGCTTTTATGGTAGTGTCCGATACTCTCATAGCTTCTTAGCTCGCGTTTTGCGGTTTCGTTCTTGACGGCGTTTCTATCCGGAACTTTCTGTACCTTCTACGTCTTCAGTCCAGCTTCTTTCTTCATCCTGCGTATGAAAGATTCTGAGCAGCCAGTCTTCCTCGCCAATATCCTGCCAGAAATGCTTGGGTCTTTCTTGATAATGGTAACAACGTTCTTCGCCTTCTCCCGATCATGTGGCCCCATCTTTTTACCAGAACCTTTCTTCCTGTCAATACGCACATCTTCCTTAAAGCGTTTAATAACGGGAGAAATGCTTTTCGGGTTAACCCCTACCTCTTTGGGAATTTTCTTAAACGACCACTGCGGTTTATTTTGAAAAAAATTAATAATTTTTTCGCACACTTCCACTGCGCTTGCCATTTTCGCGTTAAATAAATTTTTATTGACTTTAACGGATACATAATATTTTTTGGAATTTATTTTAGAGCTTCTAAGGTAAAAATTTGTTTATTTAAAGTTTTCAATTGCACGATATGGAAAAAAATGTAAAGGACAATTTTATTCGACGCAGTCCTTAATTTCCATCGGAACTGTTGAGAAGTGAAAATATATTTCAGGAAGTGCTCCCAAACTACACAAAAAGTCTAATCGGCTGAAAATACTAGGATTATATAATTAGATGTACCACATACCACTTACTTTAGAAAAAAAACAACTCAGTGACTAGACAAGAAGAAGATAACAAGAGTGGAATGGATAGGAATGGTGATATGCAGGGTAGATGCCTCGACAGCAATTTTACTTTGCTTGAAAGTATGAACCTGAGCTTCTCATCGTACTACCTAACGCACCATATACACTACCTCATAAGCTAATATATATATCACAGTAAGTTTTTACAAGAAACATACATTATTCAACTTTCTGCGAATGTGTTGACGTGAAAGTGCTGCTTTGTACTTGGTTTGTTTTAAAATTTTCTGTCTTCCTTGTCAGCATGTTTGTGGCATTTAATTCAGCTTAATTTGTACATTTCATTCATTTAATTAAGAATTTGACAGCGCAAGTTTATATTAAGACAGAAGTTGTTTACAACTGAGTAAATGTTTACAGCAGAAATTAAATAATAAATAAGAAATTCATTTTTAAAAATATTATTTATTTCACAGACAATTAGTCACTTAGAAAATTTCAGCTAAAGCTTTATTTTAATGCTTAAATAATTGAAAATATTGTTTGTATGCTGAATGTAAATATGCTCTGGTGTGTCAGAGCGTATACGTAACAAACGAAAGTGGTGCTTAAGGCAAGCAATGGAGATTCAGCAATGAAATTCGTTAAAGATTGAATAACATTTATGAGAAATGGAAAATTGTTATACTTTACATTTTTAATAAAGAAAGCCATTGAGATGTCACAGATATTTCTAGTCGGTACTAACACATTTTCTTAATATTTTCCTAGAAAACTCGAATGGTGGACTCTTTGTTGGTCGTAAAATATGGCAATTCATTTAAGATTTAGATTTTATAAAAGATAAGACTGTTCCAAAAAGTGAAGCTTGGAAAAGTTTAGGGTTTAGTTAGTCGAAAATTTCCTGTGTGATCTTTAAGCAACAAATTGTGCAGAATTTAGGGGGTCATGCGCAGTTAGAATTTTCATAAAATCGTTTTTCATTTTCGGAAGGTACATATATTTGAGTATATTCTCTGAAAATTTAAAGTCCATCCGATTAATACTTTCAGAGATATACCTGAATTTGTGAGGCCACGTCACAAAATTTACCTTTGTGTAAACTGCTTCTGAAACTTTAAACCCGATTATCTCAAAACTGTCAATTCAGAGTCGGTGTGCAAGATTTCTCAGAGATGGCTCAACTAATCGGGCTGAAATTTTAACACTATCTTTTTAGATACATTCTTCAGGTATTGAATGAAGGAATAAGATGTAAAAAATTTTTTACTATTTTTTTTTTTTTGACAATTTAGAATGAAAAATTTCATCGAAAACGAAAATTTTTTTCAAATTGCCGCCATTTTGTCAAAACTGAATATTTTGTTTATTCATTCGTTCAATACCTGCATTTATCTATCCTTTAAAAGAATTCACCTTTTTTTATTTCTGATAATCCAAACCGAGGAAATCGTGCTCACCGCCGAGCGCTTTTTTTTTGGAGGACGTTCGGGATATCATCTGCAGAGGCGGCGCACATCAATATTTTGACACGAGTAATATATAATTATATTCTTCAAAGTGTGCTCTTGCAGAATTACTATCACTTGTACTTAATAAATAAAAGCTATGTCCACAAAAAAATCGTAAAAAAACGTAATTTTTGAGCCTCGCAACTGCATATAACCCCTCAAGCAATATATTGTATGCCGAAAAATTTTCGGGTTCTAGGAAAATCTCAGCAATCAATTGTATAACTTTTCAAAAAATTTAGGAAATTATAGTGAGAAACAGGAAGATCGATTTCACTAAAATCTAAACGTGATTAATGATAGGTATCAAGGTTCATAGAATTATGACAGATTATTGCTAAGAGAAGCCGGTCGAGATATTGTTGAAGACAAGCCTGATGAAACCATTAAAAAACGTGAAGGATATGGAGCTTTGAAATTGTCAGGCAAGTGTTAGAGAGATGACAAAAGAGCTCGACATCTCTCGCGAGTCCGTTCGAATGATTTTGGTAGATATTTCTTTCAAAAAAGTACAGATTTCTTTGGCTTCCACATACATGGAGAGCATGAAACCAAAAAAAAAAAAACACACACACGCCAGGCTGCTCAAAAATCAAAGTGATGCCCAATATGGAGCTTCTTTGGCCGGATTAAAGCATTTCCTTGAGAACATTCGTCGAAAACATCCGGAGGTCTGGAGGAACAATTCAAGTAATTTACTGATAATGCATCATCGCATCGAGCCACCATTGTGACCGAATTTAAAAGCCAAAAATACAATGAAACCATCAATCAATCATCGCATTCACCAGATTTGGTTCCGTGTGAATTTTTCTGGTTCCCCAAACTGAAATTCCCGGTCCATGGAACCCGTTTGCAGTCGATAGGAGAGATAAAACAAAATTCGCTGAAGGAGCTGAAGGCATTCCAAAAAGTGCTTATGAAAGGTGCTTAGAAGGCTGGAAAAATCATTGGCATAAGTGTACTACCTCTGGTGGGATTAATTTGAGGGCGACAAAATAAATATTGATAAATAAGTAAATATTTTTGTTTTATTTACAATTTGCGGGTACTTGGTCACAATGTACATATATATCCACAAACAAAACTTATTTCCATTGCAGAATATACATACTCGTATGTATGTGTTTATGTTTGCATGAAAGTCAACAAATTTGTCTCTGTATTGACATTTGAGTAAAAAATGTTCTGATAATGTTTGATTCGGAAAGTTCTTGAATTACACGCAAACAGATTAATTAAAAGTGTTTGCGTAAAATGAATGCACTTAGAGCCATTAGAGTGTGTCGCCTTCGCGCTGCCAGAGCGTAAAGTAAACAACAGCACACAAACAAGTAAACAAATAAACACTGAAGTAATTTAAATTGACTGCATTAACAATGTGCGAATGTGTGTGCAAATGTATTTGTGCAAACTGCTTGTATAATATACAAATTTACATGTGTAAGCGCGTGTTACTTGCTGCCATCGCCAGTCGCGTATGGTGGAGTGCCATACGCCGTGGCCCAGATAAATTGTGATATTGTGCTGAAGTTTATGCAAACTTTGACTTTTCAACCTCATTTCTTAAAACCGCAAATTTGTTGCTTCGCAATAACCCGGAAAATGAGAGAATGCGAGCGAGGCGAATGCCAAGTGAAATTGTGCGCTGAAATGCGCCGGGAAATGGAAAGTGGAAATGCGAACTAAAGTGGCACACATCGCACACATACATACAAACAAACTGATGGCGAATGCATAAAGCACTTCGTAAATGTGTTTGTATGTGGGCTGGTGTGTCAGTAGTGGCTCCCGAATGCCAAATAAACATAACAACAGCAGCGCACAGGCGGACGCACAGCGACAGGCAATCAGCCGAGGCAGCAGCAGCAGCGAGCTGCCTGCCAAGTTAGTTGGTCCTCTGGCAGCTATAATTTCAGCAGATAAAGTTCATTGTAAGCGTTCAACTGCCAACTCACACCCAACACCAACAACTGTTGTGTCTTGGAAATTTCATTTGTGTACCGCCTTTTCACGCAAAGTGCTGCTTAAGACCCAGCGGCTGTGTGCAGTCTGTTTGCCGAAAATTATGCGCTTCTTCGCTCGAACTACCATTATCTTAAGTGTGTTTTTATACCCCGGGGCAATGTGTTGCTAAAGAGTATTATCAATTTGTTGAATAAACTGCTGCTTGAGGCGTTGACTTGAATAAAGGCTGAAAAGGCGTTTTATCAGAGGGTGATGACAAAGAGAGGCTGCGTGCGTTCCAGCTGTCGATTTTTACACGCTTTAGCAATGAGCGCAGTAATATTGCATGCGGCTTCAATTTGGATGTAGGTTCTACATCTTGTGCAAGATAAGTAACCAAGTAACAATACATCGACTTTCTGCAAATCAGACAATTGAAGTATTAATGAGTATGCCGTCAAGGACGTAGAGCTCTATCGATTATATCAGCTATTAGCGTCAAAAATATCAAAAAAGACAGAGCAGAGGAAACAGAGAACCACAAGCTGATATCGGACATTTAATTGTGGATAGATAGACGACTTGGGACTCAGGATTCCCACCCAATTCAAATGCTAAGTAAGCATGTGTGCTTTGGAGGGTACCTTTACAGATTTCACCAAGACATTAGTCCGAACCTGGATTCCTATCTGATCGAAATACTAAGTAGGCAAGTGTGCTGAGGAAGCTTCTTCTACAGATTCTGTCATGTCACTAATTCGAAAAATCTCACCCAAAGGTCGGTGGATGCAGATTCTGATATTTGACATCCAATTCTTGGATTCTCATCCGACCCAAATACATGTGGCATGTGAGCTCTGGAAGCTTCCTCTACAGATTCTGTCATGTCATTATTCCAAAAAATCTCACCCAAAGGACGGTGGTCACAGAGGCTGGTACCATATGTGAATCTGGATTTTCCTCTGGACACAGAAGCTATCTCTAGATATTTCAAAGCAAAAAACTAAAACCTAAAGACTACACAGACTACCACCGAGTCTAGCGGTCAAAATTTAGACTAGATTCATGTGTCAGTCTACTGAAAAATATAAATCTGTTAGCGTAACTGACAAAACTGATACTTTTTGTACAGTTAAGGTGTTCGTCCGTCCAGCAATAGAGTCGACTTAAAATTTCTTGTCGTCCCACGCACGAAGTAATATTTAATCTGGTGGTTTCGAAAGTCTAGAGTTGAGAGTAGTTTAGTTTTAGTGGATGGCTTTCGATGCTTTCTCTTTCTTTGAAAAAATTAAGACAAGGAGGAGTAGGTCTTTTTCAAGCTTAACTGTTGTTTTTGTATCGGCAGAGAATATTTCCAAAATAATGTTGAAAAATGCGGTCGAGTTTGCAGTCATTTGTCGGATATAAATTTGAGTCCGTTCTGGTAATCTAGACCTAATCAACTAGCGGAAAAGTATTGTGGGTTTGTACTCTATATTTTCCCACGAAATTGTCTTTGGAATTTCATCCGAGATGTAGTTGTCTTTTGGATGGTCTTTTAGGATTGTTTACTAAGTAATGTGATTTAACATACGACGTAGTTACTGCAGAAAACACCGGGTAGGTACTTTAACTATAAAACAACAAAATGTCTGACTGATTGGAAGGAACAACAGTTAAGTAAATTCCGGTTTGCTGGCAATAGCAGAGTCTTCGACTGCACTTTCCTGCCCGATGGGTGTGCTTAGATCCAGTATAATATTAATAGACATGGTTCGGTATGTGTGACCAGGCTTTGGGAAGCTTTACGTATCGAGTTCTGACACAGAAGAAACGTTAGAAGAGCCAATCTGATATACATATTTGGGTTAAGGACCATTCTGACAGTAAACTGTGCTGTATGTGGATGTCTTTGTTAAAGTAGGAAGCTCCGTTAATGAAAAACTCGCCCCAATCTGAAATGAAGGGAAGATTATCAATATCTTACCACCGTTTTTCTGATCAAATTTTTTGGATCAAATAAAAGACGAATCAACCAAAGCAAGAGGAATGAAGGTTTGATATCCAAGCAAAGTTTTCTTTCATTAGACTGAGATTGGTTGAGTTCATTATGGTCCCAAACGTGGTTGTAAAATTTCTACATGTTCTGGCATAAGAGGGCGTGCTTGCATGCCCGGGTGTTGAGCCCACACCCTGTCAAGTGAGCATTTGGAGTCGGAGTTGGAGTCGATTAACACTGCTCTAATATTGGTTAATCTGTCCGTTCTAGTTTCCTAAGTGCTTCAAGCGAACCGAAAAGTCAAGAAATGAAGGCCAGTTAAAAGCTCGCCTTCCAAGAAATGTTCGGCATATTTGCTGGCAACTCCACACAAATTCGATCCTCCCTTACTTCTTTGTTCATTGCCAAGCTAGTGTGTCTTGCTATTCTTACTTTTGTTGCTGTTGTTATTGTGTAGCTTAATGCAAATAAGCATTCCTCAATTGGTTGTAAATTTATTTTGAATTAATTTCTCCTTCAGCCGTGACACCTAATTTTTCGTTGTAATTACTGTTACTTCCGCTTCAGTGGCATTCGTCCCGCCCCTGCCAACCCCACCCGCTAACTCAGCAGGACAGCCTCAATGCCTAGGCAAAGTTTTGTGTAGAAAAA
This sequence comes from Bactrocera correcta, assembly GCA_027475135.1. Taxonomy (NCBI): domain Eukaryota; kingdom Metazoa; phylum Arthropoda; class Insecta; order Diptera; family Tephritidae; genus Bactrocera; species Bactrocera correcta. The sequence goes on along the minus strand of CM050327.1, from coordinate 20,992,667 downwards.
CAGAAAAACCAAGCACAAAAAGGGTTTAAGTGCGCATTCAAGCGAGCTTAATGAGGATGAAAGGAAGCCAACAGAAAACAGTAAAGGATATCACTGGAATTTTTGCGCAAAAATTTCAAAGTATTCGTAGATATGTTGGCTTTGGTTATGGTTTGCTTGCATTTTGCTCAAAAAAATTTTTTATTTTCCTTTCAGTGTTTGTCTCTAGTTTTCCTTGTGGCAGAGTGGCAACTGTAGCGAAAACTATGTTTCGAATTTCTTTGAAGAATATTAAATTCCTAAATTGATATCTCAAATAATTTGAAGTTTGTGGCATTGGAAGCAAAAGTTCACGTTGTGAGTAAAGCCACAGATGTTTGGTTCATTTTGGTTTTTCATAACTTCATTTGGGTTGTCAGCTCTCTCAGCTTGAGTTGTGGAATAAAATTCAAGTATTTTTAGCAGAAAAATTTAATTTTGGTGAGCTGTCTAGCTGGATATATTTGAATATAGGCAAGAAAATTAATTTAAGCGAGCAATTTTGCGTATATGTAGCGGCTAATACTGCTGTGTAAGCTGACGTAGAGAAATACCAAAAGCTCCGTCAGGAAGGGGAAAGACCTCTCCGAGCCGTTTGATACCAAACGAGGTTTCAGACAAGGCGACTCCTTATCGTGTGACTTCTTCAATCTACTCTTGGAGAAAATAATTCGAGCTGCAGAGTTAAATAGAGAAGGTACCATCTTCTATAAGAGTGTACAACTGCTGGCGTACGCGGTAGACATCGATATCATAGGCCATAAAGTCTGCGCTGTTAGTTCTGCTTTCTTCAGGTTGGAGTATTTGACGGAGTACCCGCCGGGGGAAGCAGAGGAAGAGAAAGGCCTCCAGTTCGTCAGAGAAAACAGGTAGAAAAGGACTAGGCTTCATCTTACTTCTGCATCAATAATAGTTAGGGAGAGTCAGTGAAGGGACACATTTTGTTTCGAATTCTCTCTTCCTTATCTTAGAACGCAAACGCGCAGAGGAATGAAAGTGGACGCCATAAATACAAAAGTCTGCTGGCAGAACCTGGTGCTGCAACTAGGAATATAGATGGATCCATGTACTCATTGAGGAAAATGTACCGATGGCACTCTTTTCTAGCGACGACATTGTCAAAATAATATGAATACTTTGAGAAAAGATTGAAGATTTCACTGTAAAAGTCAATGGATGGACTTCATCCTCGAGGTGTACCCTTGCAGGTGCTCTATGAAATGGTATACAGACGACTCGAAACCGATAGATGGAATTGGGGCTGAGATAGTGGTTCACGCCTTATTTGTTAGTGCCCATGAACATTTTTCCAAGCATTTTTCCAGCTGAGGTCTATGCCATTAACAGGTATGCGAGGATAATGCTAGAGAAAAACTATAACGGAGAACGGTTCTTTAACATCAGTGATTGTCAAGTGGCACTACAGTCATTCTCGTCCGTCGAAATGAAAATAATAATAGCGTTGTAGTGCATACAAATTCTGAACAGCGTTGCCATGGTAAATATTATTTTAATAGCATGGATCTCTGGGTTTAGAGGCATTACTGGAAAAGAGCTAGCTAAGATGCTGGCAAAACAATCTACGGGAACCTGTCCGATATGACTAGAACCGACCTTCTATCAATTTTTTTCGAGAGAAGCTCTGGAAGGAGGAACGGAGCAGAAGTATCGTTATTAGAAATAAGTGTCTTAGGGCTTAAGGGCTTTGAAAGCCGAGGCTATTTCGCCTAAAATTCGATCCAAGCCGGTTTAAGAATTTAAATGAACTAGCTGACTTCCTGTCGAGACAATCTGCATCAAGTTGTCCGATGTGACCGAAACAATCTTTGAACCACATTTTACGAGAGGAGATCCGGAAAGAGGAACGGGGTAGAAGTTACTGGCACTGAAAATAAGTATTCGGGCTTCGACAGTCGTGGCTATTTCTTAGGGGTATGCGAATACAGTTCGATTCGAGTCGAATCGAATCCTTAGATTCGATTCGATATTCGAGTCAAATATCGAATATTTCGAATAGTTCGAACTATTCGAATTATTCGAACTATTCGAATTATTCGAACTATTCGAATAATGCGAATATACGGGTCGAATCTCGGATCGAATAAAGAAGTAAAATCTTAAATAGATTATTCTATTGCAGTAATAGAACAAAATTAAAGAAAATAAAACTATTATTTAATTCAAATTGATTTAGACATTTATTAACAACGTTTTGAACAATATAATTAATCATAAACTCATAAACGTCTCTAATTAAATACTTATTTTTTTTTAATGTTTTTTTTTTTATTTTGTTTTAGGACTCCGATGTGTTGAAGGCACAACCTCATTATTACTTCCCACACCAATTTCAGCTTCCACTTCCATAATCACACTTTCCTCTTCAGAATTATTGGAAGACATTTATTTAATTAAAAAAAAATAACCAACGTTTGATTTTTTGAAAATTTTAAACGAAAATGACAAATGTACGTCAGATGCATGACAGAAATTCAGATACTACTGGCGCTAATTAAAAAATCATGCAAATAGTCCAATATTAAATATTAAAATTAAAATAGTTCGAATAGTTCGAGTAATTCGAATAGTTCGAGTAATTCGAATAATTCGAATATTCGAGTCGAATCTCGAATCGAATAATTCGGTTCGATTCGCGTCGAATAATTCGAAATTTCGAATATTCGCATGCCCCTACTATTTCTCCTAAAATTCGATTCAAAACCGTTTCTGCTCGATATGACTGGAACCGATTTTCGATCCACATTTTACGAGAGTAGATCCAGAAAGAGGAACGGGCTAGAAGTTATCGGCACTAGAAATAATTGTCCGAGTCTTGGTAGCCGCGGCCATCTCTCCGAGAATTCGTTCCAAAATGGTCCAAGGAACTAAAAATTCTTCATAGAAATACATTAAAAAAGGTTTTGGAATTTTATATAGGCCACTGTAGGCTAAGGTATCATCTCTTTAGATTAGGGTACTGTTCCTCGGATATGTGTTGACCGAAGAGCAGAGACACCATAATCGCTGATTGCCACGCAATCGCAAGATGAAGTAGTCAGGTTTATGGAAAAATAACTCCGGAGAGAACACATTGCGAACTTTAACCCAGCAGCTTTACTAAGTCTATTAGATTTGACAATAGACCACTGGTCGCAATGCATTCCCCAAATTACAATCTATCCAATAAGAGTGCCAAAAGGCCGCCGTGGCTGTTATCAAAGCAATATGCTGATATGCGTTAGTTACAGTTAATTTGTTAATGATAAATGGCTAGAAAACAAACAAACACAAAAAAATTCATAAAAATATTTATAATCTCGCTTAGTGTGTGTCAAGCGTACGTGGAAATTTATTATACATGACTCACATATGACCGCAAGTTTAACTATTTTTCACCGCAATTTTCGTTTATCTCTCTTTTTATGGCGCCCTTGCTCGCCAGCCAGCAATTCAAAAGCACTCAATAGCGCATATTCGAAAACAAAATTGAAAATGGCGTTGAATACGAACAGTTTCAGTAGAAAAATACCGAAACAACAACAAGAAATTTACCGTTAAATAAATATGTATAGAAGCGCGTGAATTGCAGAAAAAAGGAAAGTGTGCACGAAAAGGTGAGCGAGTGAATAAAAATAAATTTCTGTGGGTGAATATGAAATGAATATGCAATTTTCTAGTCATTTACTGAACAAATATAAAAATGTATGTGTGTATGTATGTATGTATGTAAATATGCATACGCTCAAGTGCGCAGCGTACTGTAGCAATAAGCGAGTGCATATGTGTGAAATGTATATATATGAGTACTTATTTGTATGTATGTACATACATATATGCTTTTTGACACTTGAACATTTCGCTCAGCGGAAGGCAGAACCCACACAAACCATATATACGTACCTTTGTGCAGATAAATAGGCGCACTAGCGCCCCTGCCCAGCTTATGGTGCAACTAAATATGATTTTCATAGTTTTTGTTTCCTTTTTTTTGTCTAACATTTAACCTTTTTTCCTTTTTCTCTTTTATTTTTCACGCTTTTTATTACTTCCTTTCGCGTTGAGCGCCTAATTTTTTGCCCAACTTGATTCGCCTTCAGAGCGTGGCATTGAATGGCTAGCAAAGTGCACCGTCGAGCACAAAATTACCCACATTATGTGTGTATCTGTATGTTTATACATATATGTATGTATGAGTGACTGTGTTTTAGGTAATCTACAGCAGCCACGGTGCAGCTTATCGCTGTGTCGCTGTATGGTTGTGTTTGTGTGACAAATTCCACGAATCTGGCAGTTATTTTTGGCATTAGCCGCTAGTTACCCACACACAAGCACACACATATATATACCTATATAAATACTTTCAAATGACTTGCACCTGCCATCTGGCCTATTTTTGACTCCTTGAATGGTAATAAGTGTAGGCCAAATTGGCTGTAGTCACTTGAAATGGAAGCGTAACCCTTTCAAAGCGGCCGTAATGAGCATTAATCCGTAACCGCAACACTTTTTTTAGCCTTAGTGGCTTGTGCGGGTGTGTTTGTTGGTTAACGTCACACGAGTGAACTGCCGTTGACTTTTGGTAAGGGTGTCATTATGCGAAATATGTTACTGAGCCAGGGCCCAACGCCAATAGAGCGCGAGTGAAAAGCTTATGTGTTATAGCTATCAACACTTGCCGCATTGCCGGTAGGAATCTTACGATTAAGTGAGGTTCCTCAACTATATGTGGTGTACATTGTCGAAAAATTTTAACACTTGATTGTAGTGAGTTCATTCATAAAATCCTTATATTGATATATAAAATACTCACCCGGTTATACTTGTAGATAACCCAAAAAACTGAAGGTGAGGCTTCAAATCTTCTAAGGAGGCTTTATGTAGGTTTTAAGCCCTCAGTAAACATTATTTAAAGTCCATACTTTCAGTCAGAAGGCTTCTAATGTTTCAACATTTCATGTTTTCAGAACATAGGTTCCATTATTTTGGCCATATATTCAAGCAAAGACATAACTGTGATTCAATTATTAATAAAACATACTACTGTGACCAAAAGGATTTGTCTAGAAGTCTTTATTTATTCTTCCAAATCAATTTCATCCTCAGCAAAGTGGTCCTAGTCCAATAAAAACCAGGCTTTCCTTGTCCTCGAAAAAGTTGGAATAGCCTTTCTGCGGTAAAGCCTTCCGAAACTTCTTCAATTTGGTTTTTATCGCCTCAGTCGTGTCGAAATGGCGTCCTCGCGAGAACCCTTTTGAATTTGCTGTATAAACAGAAGCACGAAGCCAGGTGAATCAGGTGGGTACGGTGGTTGAGAATGATTATAAGTCGTGTTTTTCACAAAGAAGTCTCGAAGAAACAATGCCGTCTGACATAGAGCATTATCGTGATGAAGAAAGCAATCATGACTTGATATGTTTCAGACAAAAACATTCTTAAAAATGGTTTGTGCTGAAACAAATGATATGCCAAAACTATCAGCGATATCTCCAAATTTCGCGAAAGTATTATTTGCCAACGTTGCTAACACCATACCAGACAAATATTTAGAGGTTGTTGGACATTTTCTGCTTTTGCTAGCTTAAAATATTCGAAACAGCTCAGCGAAACGTTTTTTATAATAGTTTCTCAGTCTCCTTTAAATTTTTTTTGTAGAAATGTTCATAAAACTAAAGAAAAATCAAAATAAGGGCAAACAAAGAAGAAATGGAAAGCCTTAAAACTGTACTTTTTATAGCTGCTTCGAAGAGGTTTATTACAAAAAAGTGCAAACGGCTATATAATTGCCTCGATATTCAAATATTTTAAAAAATTACATGATGGAATATAACATATTAAAGCCAGTTCAGACAGTTGTTTCGAAATTCTGCCAGAAGTTTCTCTGGATAAGGGGGTATTTCAGTCCGGAAATTGGAAAAAATCGGTTATCATAATTCGATAGCATAGATATTCAAAAATATCTCACTAAAAGGATTTTTCAAAATTTGAATTAGTTCCGAAGTAGCCTTTTACTGCCATGGGAACTGTAAAGAATTTTTTAAAACCTTTTTATTTCGATGCAGTGCCCACAATATATCAAGTTCGAATAAGCCGATTTGCTTGAAATATTGCATGAATATACTTTATATATCACTTTATCATATAAAGCAACAAAATATGGAAACTTTAAATTTGAAATACTTAGAGAAAGTTAAAAATTAGTAAAAAATCGGCCTTTATTTTCAGTAGCCGCCTTTTCAGAGGGGAGTTTTTTTAGTTTCGCAGCTGCTTGAGAAAGCGATATGCGCACTAATAAAATATCGTTAATTGTATTATTTCTCAGATGACCAAAGGGAAGAAATCATGACGATGAGGACACAAACATTTTTTCCCTCTACTTCAAGGAATGACTCAATGAAATTTTTTTCAAATTAATTGTGTGTGCTCTTCAAATATATACAAAAAATTGGAGAATACAAATATTAAATGTTTTTTTATCAATCGTCAAAAAAAAAAACACAAGAAATTGCGGCTTCTATAATACAGGGTAGGCCATTTAAAGTTGACCCATTTGTTTGTTTGCCAAAATTAAGGCGTCGCGGATAATCAGCTGGGTTTAGTTTTTGTGCCATTTGAATTTTATATGGAAACATCTTCAAATCTTTATGAATTATGCGTCGGAGAGTGGTGCGAGAGATGTCTAATTCCTGAGAGCGGCGATAACTCGATGTCGATGGAGTCTCCTCAATACTGGCTCATACAGCTTCGATATTTTCATCAGAACGTCTTGTGCGTTGTCTGGATGCATGACTGGCATTACTGAGATTACCGGTGTTCACAAATTTTGCGTATAAAGACTTAATTGTGTTCTTAACTGGAGCACTTTTCACTTTATTTTTTTTGCGAAACGCACGTTGAGTTAACACAATTGAAAAGTTATTTTGAATATAAAGCTGAACAATTTCAGCGCGTTCTTTTGGAGTGTACTGTTCCATGGTATAAATTGTCTTCGAATGACGCTTCTAACGCGGTATGACATTAGCCGATTTGTCAGCGCTGTTAAAAGTTACAGCGTTGCCAGATGGGTCAACTTTAAATGGCCTACCCTGTAGAATTCCACCTAAAACCAATAAAATACAATTGCTTTTTCTAGCGTAATCTCAGTACAAATATGTGATAATATTTTTTGTTCGAAATGATGTGCAAAAATGTTAAACATAGGAAAAATGAAAGTCCTTGTATTTTGGTAACTCAAGTCGGTGTTTAAAAATATTAAAAGGTTGAGTTCCGTTAAAAGAGAGATCGAGAGGATAACTGAGGACAGGCTGCCATACTTACATACTACTATAATTAAAAGAAAGTAAAAGTTTTTTATTTAAATTTCTCATGAAAACTTATTTGTCGAAATATTTTTTTTCTATATTAACATGACTGTGAGTGCCATCTGAGCCGAATCTCGCATCAAAATAATTATTAGTGTTAAGTATACACTTGTCTGTCTGAAGTACATAAAGTGCATTCAGCGATTTTTACGAAGAGTGAAATTATTCAACAAAGAAGTTTCAATAAATCTTATGTGCGGAGATAAATTTATAGTGTCAAAACGTTCAGAATGTGGGAAAAGGCCTTTGGTGATAATTTTTTGTTGCGAGCAAGTATTTTTGCTTGATTTAAATTATTTAAAGAGGGTCGAGAAAGCGTTGATGACGAACTACGTTCAGGACGGCCGTCAACATCAACTAATGATTAATGAAGTAGGGGAATTGGTGTTTGATAATCGATAATTAACAGTCAGAGATAAAACTGGCATCGTTGGAATACCGGAAGGATCAAAGAAAACCATTTTGAAAGATCATTTGGGCATAAGAAAAGTGAAAACACGATTGGTTCAAAAATCACTAAATTTTTTCGAAAAACTGTTGCACGTTAACGTCTATGAAACAATGCTTTCCGACGCCCAGAATGTCATGAAACGTATTATTACTGGCGATGAGTCTTGGATCTATGCTTACGTCCCAGATACAGACGATTAATCGGTCGATTATGGTGGCAAAGTGGAAAAAAGCATGTCAAGTCAGCTCAAAAATCGAAGTTATTTTGACAATTTACTTCCATCATAAAGTTGTGGTGCGCTCTGAATTCATTCCGACCGGTCAAACTGTCAACAAGCAATAATGTATGATTGTTATGCGAGGTTTGTGCGAAGTTTTCGTAAAAAGAGGCCGGAACTAAGGTCTGACAAATTTTAGATTTTGTACCACGATAATGCCCTGCCGAATACTGCATTGATTCTTCGTGACTTTTACCCAAATTTTCAACGAATATGGTGCCGCAACTGCCGTGTTCACCTGATTTAGCTCTGTGGAACCTCTGGCTATTCAGCAAACTCAAACGACCGCTCCGAAGAAATAGTCTTGGGTCAGTTGAAGACAATAACGGGGAATTGTAGGCTTTTCCGGAATATGACTTTAACAACTCTTTCGATGATTGGAGAAAACAGCTTGTCTTCCTCGGGGCATGGTCTGTATCCTATCTATACTTCTTACTAGTCTGTTGTAAAAAAATTCTGTAAGTGTTAGTAATTTTTCTGGGCTGGAAGTGGTTCTCTGGTATCTATAGTTTTAAGCAGGATTATATGAAACTAAAATGTCCCGAGCCATCACTTGAATGGAAAATTTCGTCTTCCATAACTTTATGACCGAGATCCCCTGAATTCGTTCCTTAAAGATTCTTGATTGCCTTTTCGATCACTAAACACTTTAATTGCCAACTGATCAATCAATAAAAACTTAATGAAGTCCCAGTTGGAAGCTTCTATTTCACAAACATTCTATACATAAAAGACAGAGCTGTAGTGATGAATTTTTGGTGGTTAACAGAAACATATTTGATGGGCCCCATTTTTTTATATATTCATATAGAAATAGTAAAGCCAACTTTGAGAATGTGAAACAAACTGACTAGAGGAGTGAAAGAAGCGGTAGAAAACAAAAACTTAATACTGGTGGTGGGTAGATTAATCAATTGGTCAATTGTTGTGTTGATTGTAAAGCGAACTTTGAACAAAAAAGTCATCGATTAATATCACACTGAAACATTTGTATAGCTAAAAACACATCTACTCATTTATAACATCTTCCGTCTCCTAAGTACTGCTTGAGCTATTGCTTCCACAAAACAAAATATAATCATACACTATTTTCTTAACGGCAAGACTAGTTTTCACATGGATTAATATTGATCTTTTCACCATGTATTTTTTTTATTTTTTTTTTGGTTGGGGGGATAGTATTAGATTAGAAATACATATGAGGCGTGTCATTGAATGTAACGGCGAACAACTCTATTCATATGTGTACCCAACGCATGCTCGCCTTCGAGCAGCCTAGGCGACTGTGACCGTTTGTAGTGAAGTGACTGGCGGAAATCTCTAAATCAACATCATCATCATCAGCACAACATTGTCCGCAATATCACACCGTTCGCACCTCCATACAAGCAGCGCTTGAGCAAATATTGGCTCGTTACGCTGTGCTGCGCAGCACTGTGTGACATTCACACATACATTAACACAGACATCGTCTAACATTTATACATACAGTCCCATATCTCGATACGCAGTAGAATACATGAATACATGGCTTTTTTGCGGCTCATGGTTCACGCCTAATATTGTAGATAGATATGTGTGTGTGATATGCACTCATACAAACGCAAATAAATGCACAAGCATGTATTAAGCACTCACACCTTGAGTGTACGCTGCGTTAAGTGGTTTAAGCTGGATGTCACAACAATCGATAGATATTTGTTTTTGTATTTTTTTTGCTGTTGTTTCTGCGGCTGGCCACTTTTGCGGTTGCCTGTAGCTGCCGAAAATTCACTACTGCATATTTCAAATGTTTCCACGCACACACATATATATACATTACAAGAATTTACACAGCCAAGAGTTACATGCAAATACATATATATTTGTAAGTAACTATTTATATACGTAACCATGTAAATCTGCCAGCAATCTCTGCGTTAGTTGATTAGTGGCTTAGGGGATTTTCCAAACATTTCCGAGTGATGTTCAATATGGCCAAACGGAAGTGCTCATATTATTTAAATATTATTGTGTAGTCTGTCGTGTTGCACAAATACACATACACATACACATATATATACCCATAGCTATACATTTCCTGTTGAGCGATTTTCGGCATGCGTTGTGTGGCAGCTGGTTGTGCAAAGGCTTCTGGAAGCCATACTTGCAACACTTTGTGAAGTGAAATGTGTGGTAAGTAGATTTGTCATTGAAATCAATTTGAGATTCTAAGCTCGACAAAACTCTGCTGCTTAAATTGTAGCAATATAACTTGTTCAAGTTTGAGTTATGTAAAGGGTGTTTCAAAAGGTTTGACAATTTGCTATTGATGGCATTCACTTAACCTAAGGCTATAATATTCTTGTATAGGCTGATAGTTTAAGAACAGAATTCGACTTTAGAGGGAGGCCTGGGCCGCACTAGGTGCAAAATTTAAATAAAGACTTTTTTTTAATAATTTTAAAATTTAAAAAAATATTTTTTAAGATATAAAAAAATTAATTTTATCGAAAAATGTAAAAAAAAATACAAACAAATTATAGTAAAATAAATACATTTTTTCTTTTAATTTTAAAAACTATTTGACATTGTCGAAGAAAAAAATAATTTTTTGGAATTTTTTTTTAATTTTTAAAAAATATTTTAGATTGTCGAATATAATTGAAATATTTTTTAAAATTCAAAAAAAAAAAAAAAAAACAAAAAAAATTGTAAAAAGTAAAATAATAACAAATATTATTGTTTTCTTTTAATTTTGTTGAAACATGTAAAAAATTGCAAAAATAATAATAAAGCCTAATTTTAAAATTTAAAGTTTAAAAAGTATTTTTTTTTTTATTTAATTTTCAAAAATATTTTTTTATTATTATTTTTTTTTTGTATTTATTTTTTACATATTTCAATAAAATTAAAAAAAAACATATTATTTGTTATTTTACTTTTCACAAAATTTTTTGTTTTTTTTTTAATTTTAAACATTTTTAACTTAGTTGAATATAATATGAAGATGAAATATGTAAAAAAATTAAAAAAAAATTAAATATATATTTTTATAATTTTAAAAATATTTTTTTTATATTTTACATTTTTCGTTGTGAAGTGCATTTGAAAATAGCATACTAAAATTTTAAATCGATATCTTGAATAGTTTTTAAAGTGTAGCCGCTCAGTTCCAACAGTTTAACTTTAAACGCGTTTTTCTCAAAACTTTCCATTTACAAATAGTTTTGGGTTCGCTATATTCTGATTTTTGACAATTAGAGTCGAGTTTATGAGCTTTTGGGCCATAACATCTGAAATTATCGCCAAAGCAGCGCGCTGCTGCAGAAGATCCTGAGTGAATTATGGTTGCATATGAGTAAGATTGAAACGAGCAAGAATTTGACTACAAAATTTGGTAACCACAGAAACTGAATAAAAAGACTTAATCCTGTTGCATAGGTATGTCCTCTAAGATAAGTTGGATTATCTCTAGTTCTTAACCTTACATAAAATATAACATCAAGATTATATCTAATCCAATTTCCTTGCAGCGAATAAGAATTGCCAGTGCATTGTTTCAGTTCCGTTTGAGATTAGGCTTGGTTAGAATTGGTATCTGGGATGATTTCACCAACGAAGTTTTAGGAGATATCTTCATCTCCTACTTCTTCTCAGGGAAAAAGCATGACACTCTCCTCCACTAAATTCTCATCGACCATATTCACTAACTTAATGAAGAAGTAGAGACTTGAACTCAACATTACAGTCGATGGCGTTAACATTCCGACTGTCAACAACCCTGAAATTTTAGACGTTACACTTGACAGCCTGTGATCTTACACTTCTCATACGAACGCGATTATTGCCAAAGTGCAGAGCCGCAACGAAATCCTAAAGTTGCTAGTTGGCAGTTCCTGGGGAAATATATGATTTTGCCAACATATAAGACAAGTGACCGGCCGGTCATTTACTAAGAAGCACCGATATAGTCGACTAGATGTGGTGAAAATGCAGACAATGCCAAATTTAATAGTTCAAACAATGAAAGGTTGTTTCCTAGAGTATCCTGTCGAACACCCGTATAGTGAGATCTGCATGCTTGTGGTTAAAGCACTTGCCGTTTTCTCCAAGCAGTTTTTGAGTGGAGTTTTCGCAAAAGTCGTTTCTGCAGTCGTCTGCTTAAAGCGGAGCCACTTCTTGGGTGTCATCAAGAGGTCTTTGCTTGACTACGTCGACAACATTTAATAATATGCCGCAAAACTAATATAATAACAATACTGACGCCAAAAATTTTAGTCACACACTGACCGTCATTCACAGTGGAGTTATCAACAGCTTTGCCGACTCCCTCTGAATGAATGACGTGCTTGGAGTTAAATCACCATCCACAGCAGACGAAAACTTCGAGTTGCTCGTGTATCTTGTGTGTCCCTCGCGCAACTTCTTTCAGGATACTGTAGCACGTTAAATTCCCACTTATCCAGAATTGACCTCTACATACCAAATATAACATATGTCTAATTATATAATATGTATATGTAATTATTGGAGGAGCCCTCCTTAGCTGTGTTCTTCAAACGGCCAATGCCCTGATACAATAGCTCCAAATCTAAAAATAATATTCCTGGACTCATGTAATAAGTACCTGGTTCTAGTCTTATCATACTTCAGACATTTCTGCTTCCTTATCTTGCGTTGGTCGTTGATTTCCACCGCCCTGACCTATTAGTTTAAAGTAATATCGGCGATGATACTTTTTTCTCCTAATCCTAAAGTACAACTCTTGGCCGGGTAAAATCCGGGTCAATTCTTGTGTCGTAAAACCGGCTATTGTAGAAATTGATACTTCAGGTGTGCTTCTAAGTTCCGTCTTTTAGTAAAGCAAAAAGAGAAGCATTCCATAGAATACTAAGTCGGGATTAGAAAGCAGAGTAAAATATGAATTCATTAGAACTGTTATATTCACACTCTAATATTTCCGTTCTGTAGTTTATAATACTGAATTGAATCAGTGGTTAACGTGCTTCTCAGCTTGGTAAGAAATCTAAATGTTGAATTTTTAATTTACTGGCTTCAGAAAAACTTAATACCACCCAAGCTGCCACTTTCTTGCAGTTTTTCCTTAGCCTGTCCTTATCAATGCACCCTATACTCGCACGCATAAATTCTATCCTCTAGTATTTAGTTATATATGAGTACGAGTATACTTAGTTATGCGAATGTAAATTTATTTCTTCAACATTCAATTTACAACACTTCCTGCAACAGTAATACAAACTCAGTATGGCAACTGCCCCCTCATGCTGCTTCTACCTCAGTAGCGCTGGTATTTATATGTAAATCTTTTATTGAAAATAAAGTAGCATGAAAATTGTGTTAGAAACTTGATCTAAATCTCTCTCATTCAGCTTGCGAGTTTTTCCGCTTGATAGATTGTGCGCACATAATGCATACCATTCGCACTGTCTATATAGTAATCTATATATACATATCTATACCTTCAAGTGCTCGCATTTATGTTACTAGAGTGCAGAACTTCGCTTTTGAGTATTAATAAAGTCTGCAAAAGTATTTTATGTACAACTTTTTGTTGGCTGCTTTATTTTTAATAGAGTGTGAAATGGACTTTTTTGTGCTCAAAGGTTATTAGAGTTGTCTGTTTAATATTCTAGAAAATATACAATATGGAATTTTAAATATGAATTTAATATCAGTGATTAAATTGCATGGTACTTTTTGTGAAATACAGGCTCAAAGAATTGCTCCTATAGACCACAAGAACTAGTTTGGGGTTTTGAAATAAAACTATAATTTTAAAGTGAGTGATTGGATATACATATATTTGCTTCCACTGGAGTGATTACTCTATTAATATTTTGTTGCCATATATGCATATTCTTGCTTGACTTTTACTATTTATTATTATTTTTCTGCAATATTCTTGGAAAGAAATGATGTATTTAAGGCCCTAAAATATTCTTTGGCAAAAATTTTTTGAAAATCCTCTGCTTCCTTAACCATTAAATCAAAGCTGCTTTAAAAATATTCTTCCGTTGTTATATAAATATTGCAAAAATAGATAGGAATTTTGTCTGGAATGAGCATTAGAATTCCAGCTTAGTAATCTATATTTCATTGTCATCTGACAGAATTTGCTGTAATCACCTAAGGCAAAGCGGATTACCGACCTAACAAGGCACTTTAAAATGGGAAGTTTGTAGGTTTTCATTATAAGCTTAAGAGCCATAAGCAGCTGAACAGTAAGCATTACCGCCCACTTATTTTGAAAGTGAACAAATGCGTATACAATGCACGTGTATATGTGCTATATGTATGTATATAGGATATATCTGTGTGAGTATAAATATTTATTTAAGGAGTGAGGACATTAAGACCGGTAGAAATGATAACGCATTTTGAGGAAGATAATTTGAATGGAAATTGTTTGAACTATTTTGTATAAGTTTGCATATTTGGTGAAATCTAAAAATATAAGTAAATATATACTAAACATACTATTTATATACGTGGAAGTGTAAGTTGGATGCCTCAAGGCTATCAATTTCAGGCAGTAAATGGTATTCGAATGAAGATGCGCGATTGTATCTCTATAAGTATATAATTGGGATATTTATAGAGTTAAGTATATGAAAACAGAAGTAACATATGTTGTCGATGACGTATGAGTAACTTTGTGGAAATTATTTTTTCTTGTTATTTTAAGGTATTCAATAGATAAATATTATTTGCAAGTGTTCAATACTTTTTAACAAAATATTTTTTCAATTTTTAATTTTTATTAATAATTTAGGTAAAAGGCTTTTATACAAATAATAAAGTAATCAGTGTTGATGGGGCAAATAGTTACTCATTTGAATGTTAATCAGTTATGTTTAAATAATTAATTTGTGAATATAATATGGAGATAATAAGATATTGTTAAAAATATTCTTTAGATTTTTTTTTTAATAAATCTCGGCAAAAAGCTTCTAGATACTTAAGAAAACAAAAGCTAGCCCGGGTAAGCAATGTTGGTGGGGGCGTATGAGTAACTACTTCGAAAACGTTTACATATTATTTTCTTGGAAGCTTTAATGTACATATACCATTAATAGAATGTAGAATATTAAATAAACATTTTTTTTTTGGTTTTATACTTTTGAAATGTTTAAAATTCAAGGTTGGCAGTCAAAAGTTACAAGGGAGCACATCCTTACTCACACTGAAGTGGGGAAATACTAGTATGCTTTTGATATTAGTTGAATTTAGTAAAATTTTATGCTTTTATTATATCTCAGAAAGCTTAAGTTCATTGGAAAAATTTAACAAAAAAGCTGGCAACTCTATTTCTATTTTTTTTTTCGAAATTTTGAGTGTTCAATGATGTATTTTAATTAGATCGTTCGTTGATTTTTATGCAAGTTGCTCTTTTCTATTATGTGGCAAGCTTATTCAGAAATTTTCTGTACAAAAATTCAAAGATAAATTTGGTAAAGTTATCAAGTTTAAGAAAACTTTCAAATCGACTTGAACTTTTTTTTTTAAAAAGATGGCAACTCTTTTTAATTCTAATAAGCTAACTGGCGGTAGGTATAAACACTAGGTGTGGAGACCTCCGAATCAAAAACACAAAATGGACGACAACAAAGGAACGAAGCGTATGTATTAGGATATCAGTCCGATCCCGAAAGGGAAGAAGAACTTCTTCGCTTTCCTGTGCAGGCGAGGGTTCCAACTCTGGCATCAATAGAGGACTCCGAAGAAGCAAAGCATGGAGGGGTTGAAGACAAAAGCGAAGTACAAGACGGCGGTCGGAATATACAACCGTTTCAAAGACAAGTCCTGAAGGATGAAGAGGTGAAACGGCTGGCTTTTGCTGGAGAAAAGGTGAAGAACGGCCGAGCATACTTTGCCATTCGAAATTGGTGCAATGCGTCGGATCCACCGTATGCTAATAGCATTGAGGGGCACATCGGAGAGAGGCAGCGTTTGACGGAAAGCGAACCGATAGCGCCCTTTGAAAAGTGCAAAAATGTAGCCGGGAAGCTAGCACGCGGACGACAAACTTCCAAGGCAGCGGCGGCAGCCAACAAGATTACGAAATGGCATTTGAACGTCACGCTCATATACCGCATTAACCCACAGGGACAAATGTCACAGGACGGGTGGAAAAAGGCTATAGGAAGCCCTTTTCTCGAGAATGGTACCAATGTGGGCACACCCATACCGTCATTTAATGGAGCAGGATGGCTAAGCGGAGTCAAAATCTAGAAATGCAACGACGACCTGACACCAAGATGGGTAAGGGAAATGACCAGAACGCTTCTAAACCTGTGGAAGGGAGCAAAGCTGGAGGTGGTGAACCGCAGCAGTATTCAGTCGATGCCCAAAGCGAAATTAACTATACCTCGCGTGGTGGACCCGGAAAATGCTCTGCGGTTGTTACAAAGGCAAAATCCGGACGTCCAACTAGTGACTGGAGGTGGTTAAGTGTGGTGAAATCGATCAATAAAAATGGCGGCCAATGCTACATTCTCCAGATCAATAAGGAGCCAGAGGATATTCTGAATGCCAGGTTTAGTAAGAAGGAGTGGGGCGTGGAAAGACGTGTTACTTCGACTCATGAAGCGCCACTCCGCGGACGGCAACAAAAAACGTTGGAGATAGGTGGCTAATTCACTCGTTCTACAGGAGATCGAGGTAGAGGAAGAACCTAGTCAGCTGTGTAATGGCCCAAAACCAAGAGCTGAGGGTACTCCAAGTGAACCTCCACTAGAGTAAGAGCTTTTCAATTCAATTCAAAGAAGGGCGGCTATGACGCGGCTTTAGTCCAGAAACAATGGTTTGCATCGGGTAACGTGGTCACTGTCTAAAAACCCCAAATTTGTCCGAAAGCATAATACTCAAATTTGTTAATTTTATTATATTACTGAAAATTTAAGAATATTGATTAAAAATAGAACATTCAATTAAATAATCAATTATGTTTACATAGGTGGCAACTCTACTTAAAATTAATTACATTTTTGACTATTTTTCACAGCCGTTTATAACACGAGCTTTTTAAATAGTTTTATTTTGTGATTTTGCCTCCCCTGGGAATTACAATTTATTCCACAGCGTCTCCTTTATTCGTATACACCTCACAGATTCACTGGTTCTATCTCGTAACAACACATAATGTTTACCCAAAAATTTGCACCCAAAGCTTTTATCAATTTAAAATTATTTGTTTATGACTTCTAAGTGCGGTGGGTATAAATAACCCGCCCAAGCCGTCTGTGTCTTTCTGCAGTCAAGTTTAAATAGCGCTCCACCTTCTGTTAAATCAAGCGTCGAAAACCGTTCATCTTTAGTGGAACGCAAATAGCATGGAAGTTCACAAGTCAGACAATTGGAAGTAGCCACAAATCCGCCTTTTCATTTACTTAAGCTCCATGCTTAATTACCACTCAACAAAGGCGGTTGTAGTGAAGAGAAAGAAACCACACTAAAGCAGAAGCCAAGGCGCATTCAAATGCCAATTGACAATTGTGGGCCGCCACTTGATTTGCAGGTTCATTAGAAGCGCGACGTTGCGGCCGCCGAACGCATTTCTCAAGTCATTTGAGCATGAAATGGTAAAGTGTTGCACACAGAAGATGAATAGTACAGACATAGAGAGAAGGAGAGAGAGAGAAAGAGTAAGGGTTTGTGTAAGAGGGATAGTCAATGTAATAGAAAGCGACTAATTAAACAAAATATTATGCAGCGCAAATTAGGCAAACACCTAAATTCATTAGCAACGGAATTAACCAAACACACATACATACATTCCTACAAATATATACGCACATCTACACCCACACACTTACATAATCACAATGGCGATAAGATTAGATAACCGGAGCTGAAATGAAATACAATTATATACATGCCACTCACATAACATTTCTTCGTCGGCTAAAAGTGCACACGCCTCGCTCTTCTCCGCCCGCTCTCTCGTCCACACAGTAATTAATAGGCTAAGGCATTTGCACACGCCCAAAAGCTCGCTGAGCTGGAAAACTGCAGTTACGAGTAGAAAATCTGCGCGCTAATGAGAAACCTAGTTAGAGTAGTGTATGAAATGAGCCATGAGAAGAGGCAGCACGTCTCGCAAAAACATGTGCTGGCTGTTGAGGAGCCGAGGACCGGCGGCCAGCGGGTGTAAGCGGGTTGTTGATCATGCTGGTCGCATATCTTCTGGCGACACGCTGTCATATATTGTCTTATTAGTGGTGAAATGCTTTGGGTCACTTTATTAAAATGTCACCAGTCAACGGCAAAATAAATTAGACAAGCGCATAGACAACGCTAAAACGCAATAATGTTGGTGCAGACAAGTGTTTGTATGAAAGTATGTACTTATACATATATATGTATATATATTACAGAACAGCATTGCACAAATGAGGTTTGTGGGAAAAGCAGCGGCTGCTTTTATTTCTTGACAGTCCATAAACTAGTAAAAAATTGCCTGATAGCCGTTTGCTAAGTAATTGTGGGCAGAAACTGTTGACACAAGGTTGCATTGCTGCTTAACTGTTTGTTTTGTAAATTGTTCTCAGAAGGCAAATTATTGTGTATTATTGTTTCGAATTCAATGAAAACTGCTAGGCTGTTGATATGTGTAATATTTGATATTTCCAAGATTTTTCTAGGCACAAAATATATACTCTTAGACCGTCAGAGTAGACTCGTTCAGAAGCCTTTGAAAATACTAAAAAAAGTAAGAGATTCATAGTAGATGAAAACCCAACAGAAAAAAAGATAAAAAAAAACAAACTTTAAGCGAAAAATAAATTACGACCGACTTGTGGTCGGGAATAGAAAGGAGAGGCATGTGATTGAATTTTTAAGCACAAAAAGGGTTTATGTCGATTTTTGCCAAAGCTACGAGTCTTATTGAAAAAAAGTTATACGACAATGTTGTAAGTAATGGAAAGGTCTATAACTTTGTTGTATACTTTTTTCATATAACCTCAAAGTTTATTTTTAAAAATGCAAATAACCAAGTTTTTTGTTTTTCATATATATCTTGCAAAAAAAAAAATTTTTTTTTTTTATTATTTATCCTGGCTTTACATAGACTGAATATTAATACTTTTATACACTGTATTTAGTTTATCACACAGTTTCTTACATTCAGCATAAATAATTATATATAAGAAATAGCTGCCAAACTGACTGATCCGTCAAAATAAAGTCTTTGCATGGAAAATTTTTGTTTTCGTTCGAACCACAATATTATATGGCTGTCATACAAACTGAACGATCAAAGTCCAGAAAAAGGCAGCAAATCATTACTCACATTGAAGAGGAGATATACTATATAGTCCTGAAATTTGTTGAGTTTTGTTAAATTTTATGCTTTTCATACTCATCAGAAAGCTAACCACCTTCGGAAAAATTCAGAAAATTTTAACAAAAAAGCTGGCAACTTTATTTTATTTTTCTGGTTTAATTTTTTGGAATGTTCGTTGAGTTTTATGCAAACTGTTTTTAATTTTATAAAATGTGGCAACCTTATTATAAAAATTTCCCAGCAAAAATTTGCAACCAAATTAGGTAAAATTTTAAATAAAAAAAACTTTAAAATCGACTTGAAGTCTGTTTTAAAAAAAGCTGACAATATTTTTTAATTTTTTTTTTTAAATATTTAAAGTTTAGACTTTCAAAAATATGACCTTGGAAGGATTTTTCAAAATTCCACTCATTTTCGGAGATACAGCCGATTTTGTCAGGTGGCGTCCGTGTTCACTAGAATTGTCTACTAAACTTTAAACGGTGTTTCTCGAAACTACTTTTTTCCACACGTTACCGGCATTATCCCAATTTACTTGAAATTGGGTGAACCTTGTGTGAAGATCAGGAATTTCAAAAAAAAGCGTAAAAAATTACTTTTATTTTCAGGCAGTCGCCATTTTTCAAAAAAAAAATTTTTCGTTTTCTTATATAACAGCAACCTTTCTGATTAAGAATTTCTTTTGATTTTTTTTTTTTTTCAGAGCACCAGGAAAGTCAGGATCAATGTCACCAGGATGCGCCACCTTTTACACCTGTCTCTCCCCCACCTGTAATTATTTTAATTTTTAATATTTTTTTTGTAAATTTTTTTTCTGTATTCTTAAGAAATCAATAAAAACACCATAAAAAAATGGATATTTTTTTATTATATATTTTTGGTTTTTTTTTTAAATAAAATTCAAAAAACTGCCTACAATTTGATTTCTATAGTAGAATATCCCTTTAAAATGCATATTCCATTGTCCAATATCCCCAACATGAGTTGAAATCACCTACCCTTGTGCGTCTTTTCCAGTATACACATGTTCTTCGCGTGAAGCAAGAACAACGATACTTCTTCCAATCAAATGTTCAACATATTTTGTTTCTTACCTAAAAAGTGTTTTTGATGGCATTACTGATTACTTCAATATAAAGCAAATCTCAGCCGAAAGTCATCGTTTATGATGGAAGTCTGTAGTGAATATCCTTTTGCTGGAATTGGGAGCATTACAGGATGAAGATTCTTGCAAATACAAAAAGAGTTCGCAGAATCTTTGGGAAACACAAAAGCACCCACTTCTAAACGTTTAAAAGCAGCTAAATGCAGTGAAAAATTGAAAAAAAAATCTGCTTAAAGCTTCAAAAAGATCCCCATTTTGCACCGTAGGGTGATTGATGATTAAAATTGGATTCATTACGACTATTCTAAAGAGTAAAGTCATATGTGAAACCTGCCGAACTGGGATCAGAAGGTTGGGAGATATAAACAGGTCAATTGTAAAGTGTCACATTTTTTTGGATTCAACATAAGTTCCTTCAAGGGTGATACACAGATTAAAGAGACACTCCAACTTTTCAATACCATATTTGTAGTTCGAGTCGACCTTTGCTTCAAAAGAGGTCTCAGTTTCGGCGATCACCTATTCATTCGACGAAAAATTCTTCCCAGCGAGATCTGGGAACAAAATAGTATCAGTTCTGGAGAATACGGTGGAAGCGGAAGCAATTCGAAGACCAATTCATGGATTTTTTTCTGTCGGTTTGACTAACTTGTGACACCGTGATTTGTCCAGGAGAAACAGCACTTTCTTTGTATAAAAATTCGGCGATTTCGTCCCTCAAACGGTTAACTATGTAATAGTCACTGATCATGATTCTTTCTTTTTCAAGGTAGTCAATGAAAATTACCATGCGCATGTCAATATACAGACCCTATAACCTTGACAGCCGCCTTTAGCGTTTTTTCACGCTTTGGTGCGGATTCATCATGTGTAATTCAATAAGATGAGTGTCGATTGAGTTTTGGAGTAAAATGATGGAGCCATGTTTCGTAACTTGCCACATATCGATACAAAAACTCGGTTTTATTACGCTAGAAGGTCTCCACACTGCTTCGAATCATCAACATGTCGTTGATTTTGGTCGAAAGTGAGCTCGGGTGGCACCCACTTTTTCGAATTGATATTTGTGATTAATATGATGTACATGTTTAGTTGATATCTTTCAGTACCTGTCCCGAACAACTTCATTTTACGGTCATCCGAAATTATTTTGTGGGCTGTTTTGATTTTTTCGTTGATAAAAACCTCTTTTCTACATCCACTGCGTTCACGATTTCATAATTTTCGGTGCTCTTTCGTCTATAACCTGTTAATTACAAATTTTGTCTCCTTTATACGATCATATTGGAAATATCACCTCTTCCATAGTACGGTCTTTACGAATTTCTAAAGACTACTGAACGAACCGGATAAAGCTCGAGTTTTACTGATATCGAATACAGGTTCAAGCACAGACCATTTTATAGCAGAGTCCACTTCGTAACCCTACCGGGATATACATATACACTTATATTAATTTATATCAAACTATATATGTCTTGCGAGAGACTGCCCACTGAGAAAAACACTAACAAGTGATTTTGTATGCGAATCAGCTACGTAATATCCATATTTCCGTACGTGTCTCCCTGCGGCGCGCAGCAGCGTCAAGTCCAATCGCACGACGGACATTGTCGATTGTGGCGAGGTTGCTGCCACCGCCACCGGGCGCCGCTGATAAGCACAGCGTTAATTGCCTGGCAAATTTTCCTGCCATTTTTTGTCATTGTCTTTGTTGTTCTTGCATTTGGCCCACTACACGCCATGCCTATCTGGCGGCGCGGCTGGCAGCCTATCGCCTTCCGTTGCTATATTTTCATGCGCTCATTTATTCCGGTTTTGTTTTTCACTTAATTTTTTCTTGTTGTCTTTTTTGCTATTTCGGGCTTATCAGGTTTTTTACGCCGGTTTTTTCCGGCTCAAACGCATTTTTTTTTCGATCATCGGAAATGGCGTTGTGTCATTGTGTGCTGCCGCCGGGGAGCTTCTGCCTGTGTGTATTTATTTCGATATTTTTATCTTTTTTGTATGCGTGTGTGTGTGATGTGTGCGGTTGCTATCGCAATAAATGACAATTGTTCCACTTAATTATTCACCTGCAGGCCAAGCATGACTGCTGACATACATACGCAGCAGACCTTGCGTTGCCGATAATGTCGCCGGCTCCGGTGCTTACCAACTAACCAACCAGCCAGCTCACCGAAAAGTAAGTGTGTAAGCCGCTGGCGATACTTTAGTTGCAAATTTATGCGCCGATATCTCATTATAAAGGCATAAAGCTGGATTTACATGTACTTTAATGTGCTTAAGCATGGGCATTACTGTATTTATATACATAAATATGTGTATACAGAATGTATATAAGAGCTCTTGTATATACTTATGTAATTTGTGGGGATCTTCAGGTGAAGTATTCGTCCACACTGTTGTGTAATCTATAATTGATGCATTGTGATATATTAAGCTCACATATATCAATATAATCTTGAAATCTTCGTTGAATATATAACTTATTCAACTTTTTTCAATAAAACAGGTATAAATTTCTTAAAGTCAGGTTCTATAATTTTCAATTCATCAGATATATAGTCATCGTTAAAATTTTGAATGAAATACTTACATATTCCTCTTACAATACGTTTAGTTTTTAATTATAAATCATCCTAAATGTAGGCAACACATTTCGATATTGTATTTAAAACTCGAGACTAGAGTCAAATAAATAGTGATCTTCACTTTTGGGACTTTAAATCAATACATTAGCATTTTTTCCATCAGCGATAACAGAAATAAGATTTTAACGCTTATAACTGGTCAATTCAAAAGTCCATAAAATATCTTTGAATGACCGCAAAGGGAAATTGTTCCAGACAGCTTGTACTCTCAAGATATCAATTGAACGGCACACTATATCCTTTACGAATATTTAGTTATTAGAGGGCTCTGTGCAAAGTGGGTGCCGCGCGAGCTCATTTTTGACAAAAAACAACGTCGAGTTGTTGATTCGGAGCGGTATTTGGTGATATTCAAGTGTAATAAACACGGGTTTTTGCACCGATATGTGATCATTCAATGAAACATCATATCACCCTGAAGTCCAATCGACAGTCAACCCGCTCCAAAATGTGGAAAAACGCAACAATCGACGGGCTGGGTAATGGCGTTCATATGAGGTCACAAGTCAGTCAAAATGTTGGAAAAAGTCCATAAGTTGGGCTTCGAATTGGCCCCGCATTCTCTTTATTCGCCAGTTCTGGTCACAGGAAAAGGATAACCAAATTCTTATGACCGCAATTGAAAGAACTTGATCGTGATAGCCTCTGCTTCCTACAAGATGAGGCCATGCGCTGTGCAAGAACCGAATTACCGAACGTTAGCAGCTTCCATTATTTTAAGAAACTGTTACATTTAGTGGCCTCCAAGAAGTTGTGATTTAACACCACTGGACTACTTCTTGCGGGTTTATTGGAAATCATAGGTCTTTATCAATAAACTAGACTCCCTTCAACCGTTAGAAGTTAGTACTGAACGTGCTGTTCATGACATATGACTTGATTTAGTGGAAAAAGTAGTCAAAAACTAAAAACAACATCGAATTTGTAAGTGCAGAAGAAGCCATGGAGGCTATTTGAATGATGTTATACTCAGGATGTATCGAATTGCTTCACATTAAATATAAAACATTTGAATTTCCTTAACAATTAGTGTGCTGATAGAATTTGGTTGTGGAAAAGATCATATCATTCTTATTGAAAACCCTGTATACAAGTGTTTTTTGGCGGGATCTTTCAACATTTTTCTTTGCATTTTGATGAAATTTTACTCACTGATCCGTAACTATAGTTGCTTAGTTGCAACATTCAAACACTCTCATCCTAAATGTAGGCAATATTTTTCGGTATGACATATTTTAAATCAATTATACAGGAAGCAATTAATGTTCTAACTTCTGTAACAATTCTTTAATAATTTTATCATTAACGAGAGCTTGAGTTACTTAAAACATTAAAACATTTCAGCAAAGTTCGAGAAATAATTTGAGTATAACCATAGCTCTTGATGAAGTTTATTTTTAGACATGTTTAATGAAAATAATCTCACTAACACCATATGAAAAGTGTCTTAGTCATTATTATTATATTTGTTTAGGATTATTTACATTAGTTTTAAGTTTATTTTCGAATAATGTTAAGTCTGATCTGGCAATACTGTTTTATCTAAGCTTTCTATTTCTCATCTCTCTTTTATCATACATTTCTGTTTGTTATTATCTTTGTTTGTTAATATTTCGAAGTTACGGTATTTTAAATTCCTTTGAACTGCTATAAATACCGGAGGACATTTATGTAAGAACCTCTTCTCTGATTGTAACTTAGTGCTGATGGTACTCATCTCAATAAAGCATTGAGAACTCTACCCGCTGGTAAAATTAATTATTTAACAATATTCATAATAAAATAATCCTAAATATAGGCAATCTATTATTTTTGTTACCAAAATGAAACATCTGCTTTCTCAAAAGCTAGTAAATAGTAGTCTATTTCCATTATAAGAATCATTTTCTCTATAGAGTATTCTTTTAGAATTACAATATTTCAAATTAAATTGGAGTTCTATTTTTCATGAAACAAAAACGTTGCCTACATTTAGGTGCATTACTGATTTACACTTATAAATATGATTGGACTGATATATAAGACTGGCCGGCATTGAGATATGCCGATATTTATATAGTTTTCACAAAATTAGAGCGCAAATTTAATGCTGTACTAAGAAAGCGCATTGGGCTATCGATGGAATATGACACTTAATTATTAATCTGAGCAATGAAGATCTATATGAAATGTCAAATGTTCAAAAATCAAACAGAATTATGGGTTTTCGAAAAAAAATTTATTAATTTCTCTACATTAATAAAGATTCCTTCAAAATCGTTCACATTCGATATTAAGCACATATGGCGTTGTTTTTTCTAGTCGTCAAAATTTTTAAAAGTGATTTTAGGGATAGCTTTCGGCTTTTTCAGCAGTCTTTGGTGCTCAAAAAAGATTTGCAAGATTTTGCATGACTGAGATAAGACACATACATATTTCAAAACATGCTGGAAGCAATAAACCTGTCTGTTGGATTACGCCCGCATCACAATTTTTTTTTATCTTTCACTGAAAAAGAAGCACTTCAATGTAAAACACAAAGCTTTTGAAGATAAAGAATTCATCAACCGCAACCTAAAGGTAATATCTTCTTTAGAATAAAGAAATAAGAAAAAATATATTCAAAATATAAATAAATTGCCTCAAATTTTTGCAATCGCCTCGAATTTTCAATAAAAATACAATTTTATGCAATTCAAGCTTTATTCTAGCGAAAATATTAAAGCTGCAATAACAATCGAAACTGATGAACCATAAAATAGATCCCGTTGGGTATTTATCTATAATCTGCGAACAAATTTATGAACATATCTGTGGTGTTTTCACAGCCGCAGGTGCGCTTTATATGCCTCCATGCATCCACTTATATATACAACTAAATAATTCTATATACATATATATATATGTGTCGGTGTGTTCATGTGCCATTACGCTTAATGCTTTAACGCATTTTTAATTCAAATATATTTGTGCGCAGCAGTGCGTACCGTTATTGTTGCTTTGCATTAGCATTTTCGACACATTAAAAGTTTTAGCCGCCAGCGTCAGCATAGTAAGCGCTGCCGCCACCTACGTGTATGTCTTGTATAGAGGATAAATATATGGAATTTATTCAAACTAAAATGAACAGCTCAATTATGCATGAGAGTGAGCGTGTATGTGTGCGCGTGTTGGTGTGAAGAATAAATAAAATTAAAATAACTCGCAGCACAAACGAATTTGATTAAACTTTTGCGAATACTTTAAAATTTATTGTTGACCTGCTGTCATTGATTGCTTTTGTTGTGTCGTGCATAACGGTGTCTGGGTTGTTAAAAGTTCGGTTTAATACGAGCTTAAAGACCTGTTATTTGCTTGTGATAACAAAAAGCGACAACAACAATTGATAACATCTTTTATTTTGGAGTATAAAACAGCATTGCTTTGAACTTACAAAAAAAAAAATATATATATATTTATGCCTTAAGTGTTGGAAGAAGGATGTAAAAGAGGGGAATAAATCTCAGTGATAGATTTATAAAAAAACTTAATTTTTTTGAATTATTGCAAAAATGATACACAGAAATTTTTCTGAATTCAAAGGCATCCTAAATGTAGGCAGCGTTTTTCGATTTTAGAATATTATAATTAAAGGCAACGATTTCTATTGTCAAATAAAACTAAATAATCTTTTTTTCAAATCTAATCTCAGGTCCTCAAACTACCTACCCGTACGACGTTTCTGACATCCTAATCAAAAGAGTATTGGCTCTAAGTTGCTATTGTGGCTGACTTGAAAACTAAATGCTCCTAATGCTAACAATCGAGTAGCAGGCTTAAGCAAAAAGCTGCATTTTTAATGGTCACTCTCAGGCAGTATCACTCTAATTAGAAAAGTCTGTTTATAAGTGTTCTTTGGCGAACATTTTCAACTTTTTCGAAGGATTTTGACGAAATTTTCCTCACTGATCAATAACAAGTATTGTTTCGTTGTCGCATTCCAACATTATCATCATAAATGTAGGCAACGTTTTTCGGTATGACTTATTTTAGACTACGTATATAGACATTTTAAATTTTAATTATCTATATTTCGACATTGGAAACGTTAAATACCATTCAGAGAGTGACAGATATTCAGTAAAAAGTCTAAAATTTACGAAATGGGTCCCTATTCACTAGAAGAAAACTGGGAAATAAATATTGAAAACTTCTTTTCAAAGTTCGTTTGACCGAGGATGGTGAATTTTACCGAAAAATCATCTCTTCGGGCAAGGCTCATTTCCACTTCGATGGTTACGTTAACAAGCAGAATTTTCAGATGCACAGAAAACCCGCACGTAATCATCGAGAAGTAAATGCACCCAGCACGAATCACTGTATAGTGCGGATTTTGGTCTGGTGGAATTATCGGCCCATTTTTCTTCGAAAATGAAGAAGGAACCGCCGTAACCATTAATGATCGATATCGCGCAATGTTAACCGAATTTTTTTTCAAGCAAATTGAAGAGGAAGACTTGGACAACATGGGGTTCTAGCAGGACGGCGCTACGTGCAGCAAACGCTATACTAAATTTTTACGCCCTATCTTCGAATTTAAAATTTTATATGGCCCACCCGTTACTAGAAGATATATCGCTAGTAAGAATAAAGAGTCTGTTAAATTCGTGCCAAGCGTAGACATTATCAGGAATGACTACTTCGTTAAGGATTAAAACTGGTATATGCGTGGCTTACTTGCCTATCAGAAAAACCTATCCGGAGGTCAAAGGTATGCTTAGGCCATAGCGCGAGCTTGGTAAGCTCAGAGGAATATTAAACTAATTTAAAGCAACTAAATAAGGTAACTATAACTAGTATTTTTTATTATAATATATAATATATCTTTATAGTAAGTACTTCTGATTGAGAGTCCTAATCGAAAATTCAGCTTTTTGTTCAATTTGTAATCTTTTTCAATCATTATCTATATTCAATCATAGAGTAATCTTATCAGCTCGACCTCAAACATATTCGCACTTCAGTCAGCCACACTCAAGAACGGCTATCCTCCGGCTTGAATAATTGAGTGGTTAAGAATTAGGTATTTACAAAGCCATGTGAAGAGAGAGCACATTGGAGATTTATTCATATACGGCAAGTGAAATTAAATTGCTTTCCGTAACAAAAACAAACCACTTAAAAGTCCACAAATGTGTAAACTTGTGAAGCAAATTTGAAAACACTTTCATAAAATCAAAATGATCGAATGAAATTGGGCACTTAAATTAGCCAAACCGCAATGCTAAGTAAGGTTACCTGAAGAGCTCGTAAATTTGGCCAAAAGGTTAGAGGGACATTCACATATTTATGTTTGGTCAGATAAATACAGTTACAGACATATGTATTTTATCGCTGGTAGTGTATTAAGCGTGTGATATTTATGCCCAGCTGCATTGAGCTTAACCAACGAACGGTGTCGGGAAATTTCAGCCAAGCCATACAGGCAACGAATATAAATGGAAATCAGGGAAATTTTTTTTTGGGTTTTGTTTTCATTTTTTTTTTAAGAGTTTTTTTTTGTTTTTTTTTATTTTTATTTTCATGTCTTTTTTTTTTTTGGTTTTGGAAAATTATTAAAGACGGCAGCGCTCAATAAATTTGGCCATTAAACCGAAATGGACGCTTAGATTAGTGCGAACATAAAAATTAAGTGATGAGGAAAGCACGTTGTCGAGCACTTAGCCATACACATACAGATGTGCAAATGTACACACATGCACACTGCACACATACATGCATCCAATCATGCATACATGCGTTCAAACACACATGAGAGCACACATGATATGTGATATGTGTCTGTGTGTGCTAAAATATTGCCAGCAAAGTGATTGAATAAAAGCAAACACATTCATAATTGTAAGTGCAAGTGCTTACATATATGCATGTGCGTAAGCCTGTGTGCCTGTGTGTCTGTGTGCCTCTATGTAGGTTGTTGTATTTGCTGTGGTACCAAAAACACATTTAAAGGTTAACCCAGCTTAGACTCCTGGCAGCTGGCGAACGCTTAAACACCCGTACGAAATTCTGAATTAATCATGGCAATTCGTTCGTAAAGAGTACAACAACTACAACAGCAATAAAAAAATGAAAATAATAATGGATTTTTGTCAGAAAATTTTAGTGTGGGTGATATTGTGCAAGTTTTGGTTGGGCTATATAAA
Organism: Bactrocera correcta; assembly: GCA_027475135.1. Taxonomy (NCBI): domain Eukaryota; kingdom Metazoa; phylum Arthropoda; class Insecta; order Diptera; family Tephritidae; genus Bactrocera; species Bactrocera correcta. The sequence goes on along the minus strand of CM050327.1, from coordinate 20,963,350 downwards.
TTTCGGAGAATATATGTGCATGTATGCTGCTAGTACGAGTACTCTTATGAAAGCTTATATGTGGGTATGTATATATGTATTTTTGTATGTATGTTTGTATGCAGCTATGTATGTATTTATATTAGTGTGTTGTCTCATCCGTGTAGGTGGATTTTAAATTCCCATTTGTAAGTGCCAGCTTGTGGGCAAATGGACAACAAACGCTCAAAGGTAAGTCACACACACACACATTCACATACACAACTACAGCGCTTAGTCAAGCCTGATTGATTGTGTGCTAGCAAGCTTTCTTCTTTTCTCTATTCTTTTCTCTAACTTTTTTGTTAGTTTTCTACTTTTATATTATTCTTCCAGCCATTGCTTTAAGTTGTTGCTGCTAAATTTAAATTGGTTTCCTTCTTCAGTCATAAAGTATAGGTCCCTTGGATCGTTATTTTTTTGCAATTATAAAGTAAATACATTTTTATGCTCTTCTGTGTTGTTATTTTGTAATAATTAAAAATTAATTTATTATTTTAAGCATAGTTGGGTATAAGCTTTGGTTAAAGCTGCTTTTGCTGACTCACAGCTGCATCAGTTGCTGTCCTGAATCTTGCTTTTTGGGTATTTTGGGAAGATAATTAGAAACGTATTTTTTGTAGCTAGAGAGAGAGAGAGAGAGAGAGAGAGAGAGAGCAGAAACTTGTTGGAAGTTACCTCAATCTTCCTAATATATCATACTAATGAGATTTCTGCCGCGGAGAGGTGATTTCCTATGGTGACAGGCACTCCCTGTACTACGAGTAGAAACTAGTTTCGGAAGGCATTATTTTGCGTGGTGAAATTGCATCTTTGTTTACTATATATTTCTACAAACACTTTCTCATTTCTACCTCGATGGTTACGTTAACAAGCAGAATTGTCGCATTTGGGGCACTGAAAACCCGCACGTAATCGTTGAGAAGCCAATGGACCCAGCACGAATCACTTTATGGTGCGGATTTTGGTTTGGTGGAATCATCGGCCTATTTTTCTTCGAAAATGAAGAAGGAACCGCCGTAGCCATCAATGGTGAGCGATATCACGCAATGTTAACCGAATTTTTCTTCAAGCAAATTGAAGAGGAAGACTTGGACAACATTTGGTTCCAGCAGGACGGCGCTATGTGCCATACAGCAATATGCGAAAATCGCAAAATCAGCAAAACAGGTGATGTGAATTGGCCGCCCAGAAGCTGCGATTTAACTCCGTTGGACTATTTTCTGTAAGGAGCTGTTAAAGATAAATGTTACGCCAATCATCCAGAAACAACTCAAGATCTAAAGTACGAGATTCAAGCTGCTGTAGCTGCCATAAGGCCTGAAACCATCGGAAAAACACTCCAAAACTGGGTGGATCGGACAAGCTACTGTAAACTCAGCAGTGGTGGTCATTTGCCGGAATTTTTTTCCACAAATAAATGTAGTAAAACAAATGTTAGACCTTTAAAAAATATCAAGCCGTTTTTTTATTGACTGTTTTAGGCGTAAGACTAGACCCCAGATTATCCTTCGGGGTAGAAATCCAGCACGTCGCATGAGGGTCTACGTAAGAAAATTATAAGCTTTTAATGCCAGCAACCACCAGCGTCTTAAGCCATAATACTCCCTTTGACCTTCTAGCGTACAAAAGAAAAAAGCTGTGGCAGCTAAAGAATGTGGGTTGGTTTTTAGTGACCTGCAAGTGGCACAGCTGCTGTAACGATACAGCGAAAGGCATCAAAAAGAAACTTAGGGACGAGTTCATATATATACAGATAGACGAACGGACATAGCTAACTCGGCTCAGCTCGCCTTGCTGTTTATTTATCTATATTTTATATGGGACCTCCGACATTTTTTTTGGGTGTTACAAACTTTGTGGCAAACTTATAGTGCATCCTCAGGGCATAAAAATAATATAGTTTTGGTACATCGATTTCTTTCCAAATTACGTTCCGGACAGATTTTTACATGCACATACCTGCTGTTCCTTAAGGTATCCAAATAAAGTGGCAGTCTAAGGAAATTTCTTCTCAAAATATTCTGGGTATTTAACTCATAATAATCTACATATTTTCAGGCTCTCAGGAAAACCGTTGAGAACGCTAAGAAAAAATACCATCTTTTAACGGGGAATAATATTACGAAACGATGGTAAGAATTCACGATTCACAGTCAGACATCCTTTCGGCATTGTTGGAATATTGAAAAGATCAGTGCTAACCACGTGACAGATCGAATCGGATCGAATTGACTTTAACAACTGTTTAGTAGATTGGAAAAAACGTTGGCACAATTGTATTGCAGCCAATGAAGGATTACTTTGAGAGGAACGACACAAAATTTCAAGATTAAGTTAAAATTTTGAAATTATGAAGAAAGTCTTTCTATTGTTCGCTTATAGTACGAGTTTACTATACTCTAGCCTATCTACTACTACTATATAAGATTTGTCAAAAGATTCTAAAACCAGTTGGCTAACTTGGTATTCGATTCGCAATTAGTTACCTCGCATATTATATGCTATTAGATCGATGTATTATTTTATCCACTTATTTCAGGCCCTCGGTTCTTCAAGCGCATTTGTTGACAACAAGTTTGAGCTGGAAGTATCAATTTTGCAATGAACCAGATAGAGTGAGTTCTAAAAAAGGTCACAGTTGACCTTCAAAGCGTGTATACTTGTTTATAAAGGTATTTGTTTTAATTTCTCTCGCCTAAAACTATAACTTTTTTGATAATATAGACTACCCATACATTGACCACATCCCTAAAAGTAACCACACCATTAAAAGAAGTAATTGGATATTTACATGTATTCCTGAAAACTATGAGGGTTTTGCATGCAGTATGAAGATGAAAAAAGCAGCAACAACAAATGTAGATAATCAAAAAATTACACCTGTAGTGCTTTTGCCCACCTCGCTGATTCACACCTAGCATTAAAAAAATCGTGAGCACATTAGAAGCAAAATTAGCAGCTCATTTGCGCTCTTTATTTGTGGGCAATAAATAACCCGCATATTTGGTTAGATGAGTAAGGCACTTTTTGATAAGAGATATATTACAAAAAATAAGCAAAATCTCCCCTTCATTGTTTCATACAACGAGGGGTTTACATAATTGCCGGTATATATTAATAAGAGTTTGAGTTTGTATGTGCATGTGTTTATATGAAATATTGCTGTGGATATTAGTCAGGATATTGCAAATCAATAAAATGCATTATGAAAGAAATATGGCGTTAGTCGACCATAATTTACGATATCTGCAAATTCATTGAATTAATTATGACAGGCGATGAGTATATTTACAATGCGATTGTGTAGCAGCGAAGCACAAAGCAAAGCAAAAACAAACAACACCAACTAGTTGGACATTAATGAAAAAATACTGGCGCAGCTGTTTTTTGGGGCTGTGCTTGGCTTGTTGTTGTTGGTTAAAATTTTTTTTGTTAAAGCAAATTTTTGTTAAAGATATGGATTGTACTATAGCTAATAAAGCATAAGGGAGGGGTTCGTTGGGTGAGGTTAATGGTATGGAAAGTAACCCGGAAGAGTTGTTGTCTCATTGATAAATGAATGTGTGTATGTAATAAAATATAGGGCTAAGGTAAAACGTAAAAGGATAATTATAAAAATGAAATAAATGTATACAAAATTAAATTTTTTTTCATTAATATATAAAAAAACTAAATTAAATTAACTTAAATTAAATTAAATTAAATAAAGTAAAGTAAAATAAAATAAAATAAAATAAAATAAAATAAAATATAATAAAATAAAATAAATTAAATATAATAAAATAAAATAAAATAAAGTAAAATAAAGTAAAATAAAATAAAATCAAATAGAATGAAATAAAATAAAATAAAATGAAATGAAATAAAATAAAGTAAAATAAAATAAAATAAAATAAAATAAAATAAAATAAAATAAAATAAAATAAAATAAAATAAAATAAAATAAAATAAAATAAAATAACATAAAATAAAATAAAATAAAATAAAATAAAATAAAATAAAATAAAATAAAATAAAATAAAATAAAATAAAGTAAAATAAAGTAAAATAAAGTTAAATAAAATAAAATCAAATAGAATGAAATAAAATAAAATAAAATAAAATAAAATAAAATAAAATAAAATAAAATAAAATAAAATAAAATAAAATAAAATAAAAAAAAAAAGTAAAATAAAATAAAATGAAATAAAATAAAATAAAATAAAATAAAATAAAATAAAATAAAATAAAATAAAATAAAATAAAATAAAATAAAATAAAATAAAATAAAATAAAATAAAATAAAATAAAATAAAATAAAATAAAATAAAATAAAATAAAATAAAATAAAATGAAATAAAATAAAATAAAACAAAATAAAATAAAATAATATAAAATAAAATAAAATAAAATAAAATAAAATAAAATAAAATAAAATAAAATAAAATAAAATAAAATAAAATAAAATAAAATAAAATAAAATAAAATAAAATAAAATAAAATAAAACGGAATTAAGTAAATTTTAAGGTATAATAATAACAAGTAAAAATTAAATTTTATAAAAAGAATCAATATAAAATATAATACAGAAATAAAATAAAATACAACACATCATTGAAGACCACAATTTATAAATAAATTTTTTACTGAAAAATCAGTATGGAAAATTTATAAAATATTTTCTTAATTAAAAAAATTAGCTAAATTTTGAAATAAGAAGCTGGAATGGAAAGGGATAAATTCACATATTTTTAACTGAAACACTAAATTTAAAAATAATTACATGTGAATAAGACAAAGCGTCTTAAACTATGTAATTTTTTGTTTTTAACTAATCAACCCTCTTACAAAATGTTAAAACGATATCTTGCTTAATTTTGTATAATGCAATATAAATTTTTGTTAATTATTAATTATAAACTTTATATCATTTTTTTGTTTCCAGCTCAGTATTTAGTTTTAGAATTCCCAACTTAATTTTTAATAAAAGTTTTGGAATCAAAGATTTGTTTATAATCGCAATAAAAAATTACTAAAATTAAATTGAAAAATTTAAATAATTTTAGTAATAATAATAAATAATTTTAGTAAAAATAATTAATTTTTTACTAAATTTTTTACTAAATAATTAATTTTTTACCAAAATTATTTAAATTTTTTATTAAATAATTTAATATTAACGTTAAACGAAATAAAAATTAATTTTCAAATTAAATCATTTTATTGAAATTATTTTTAATAAAAAATCAATTTAAGTATCAAGCTTTGTAACTTTTAAATTAATATTGAACTTAATTTAATAAATTTAAATAGAATAAAATTAAATATTTATTAAACTGGTTAAAAAAGATTTTGTAAAATTAAATATATCAATTTTATTTGATTAATTTAATCAATTTGAGTCTAAACTTTATGAAAATAAAAAGAAAATGAAAAGTTTTTAAAGTAATTTACTAAAAAATATTTTAAAGTAAAAAATTATTAAAACTTTAATAAAAATATTCACTTATTTTACATGTATTAGAAACTGAACAAAAAATTAATTTCCATACTGTTTATTTTTTTATTTTTGTTATCTAAAAAAAAAAAATTTTTTTATAAAAAATCTGGTATATGTTAAAAAACCATAAAATTATTGCAAGTTTAATAACTTGTATACTGAATTTTTTTCACTAATTGCAAAATTAATTATTATCATTTTTTTCCTATGAATAAATCCAAACATTAAAGTGTCTATCTCGTATTTAATTTGTAATAATTTTATTTCATTTGAACATATATAATATTTTTCATATATAAAACAAAAAATAATTCATTAACAAAAAATAAAAAACTAGAATTATAACTCAAACAAGCCAGATTAAGAGTAAGCAAGTGATGAACAACAAACATTAAAAACCAAAAACTAAATAATCCAACAAAATAAATAAATAAGTGAAATTTATGGCACGCAAATATTTGTGAACACAAAATTCTATTTGCCACAATAGTAATTCACCATTTAATCTGCCCATAATGCTGTAAACCACTAACGGGTGTCTGCGTTTATGCAAATAATGAGCGCTGAAATGATGTATGCTTTTCGGCGCATATGCGTGTGCTCACGCAAGTGCATGTGTGTTTGTGTGTGCGCGGCGCGTGCAAATTTACTGCTGGTTCACCATGAATACTGTTAACTGTTTGATAAGTAATTGCGATTTGATATTGAGTGAAGGCGAAATATTTGCCGCCATTACCCCTAAACAAACACATACACAATGACACACACACACAGACAAGCGCGGTTATGAATGTAACTGAAATGGATTGGTTTCGAAGCAACGCTACATGAGATTACACACCAAAATGATTCATGTGCTGAGTGCGCATATTTTGTTGATTCTGCGTTCGCTGTGAATGATGTATAACGCCGCCCGGTGTTTAATATTATTTAACGGTATTACTACTGACTAATGTGTTCTAGTTTGCATTGTTGTTGCTTGCAACTGAATTTTTTGTGCGGCTGCAGCTGACGGACAAGAAATACAACAGCTGTTCTGGTGATTTAATTAAAATACCAATTTGATGGGTAGAAGGGTTGAATTGTGCAGAGAGGGAATTAATGGTTCCCAGTCAAAAAAAAAAATTAAAGTATATTTCATTAAAATTTTTTGGTTGAAGTTAAAAATTAAAAAATATATTAGATTATAATATAGTAAATTTTATTAAAAAAAAATTTATTTTGATATAAAAAATAAAAAAAAAAATTCAAAATATCATAAAAAATTAATTTTCAAAATTTATTTATATGAAAAAAGGCTAATTTTATATCAAAGTCGCCAGCATTGAAATACAAAATATTTTATTTTTTTGTATAATAAAATTTATTGTTAACAAATAATTATTGTGTCATAAAAGTAATAAAAATATCTCAGAATTTTATACAAAAATTCACAAAATAATAAAAAAATATAAAAAAAACTATTTGAAGAAAAATCGCTCTAGTTAAATAATTAAAATGTCTAGAATTCGAAAATCTAAAATTAAAAAATTTTAAAAAATATTTATTTGAAAGATAATTTCCAGCGATAATTGAATATAAATAAAAAATAAAAATATTTCAAAGTACCACACAAGCATTAAAAAGCAGTAAAAAATATAACGCATTCAAAAATATAAGTACAAAAATTAAAAAAAAAAATATTTATTTGGACAAAATAAATAACGATAACAAAATAATAAAAAATATTTCCAAATGCCATAAAACCATAAAGAAACATTTAAAAAATAGATTATATTAATACTTATTAGTAAAACATTTTCCAGTAATAATATTTACGAGAATGCGGGTATTTCAAAATACCATAAAAGCATTAAAAATAAAAATAAAAAATTTGTAAAAAATTTTATTTTGAAAAAAATTTTCAGCTATAGGAAATCTAAAATTCCATAAAAGTATTCAAATAAAAATAAAAAATTTATTTTGAAATAAAATTTAAAAAATTTAAAATTTCATAAAAGTATTCAAATAATTTTAATGAAAAATTTAAAATTTATTATATTATTTGAAAAAAAAACATACTAGAAATATTTCAAAATACCAAAAAAAAAATTATCAAAATTAGAAAATATATACATACTGCACATCAAAATCATTCAAAAAAATATAAATTAAAAAAATTTTTGGAAAAAATATTTATTAATCAAGAATTTTTTCAGTAATTGTGCTAACGAGTTTGTTAATTGCTTTATTTTTAGTGCAATTTACTTTAAAGAGCTAAAATTTATGCTAACAACACACAAAAACTCCCAATAAATTATTCATAAAACTAAAAGTTACTCATACGCCGTGTAGTCGCTGCAAACCGCAACAGATGCAAGTATAATAACTCATATGCACAATTTTCGCCAAAAACTTGCATTATTAAACAATTTCCGCTATTTTCATGCAATAAACATTCAATTTGCGCCACAACACTGCGAAAAAAACAAGTTCACCGCAAAGTGTCCATAAAATTGAAGTGAACTTACAGGTCGAAAACACGCAGAGTTCGAAAAACCTTAACCACAATGGCAACAAATATTGTAAATTTATGCATAATATTCACGCGTGTAACATAATTAAAATACACCGAAAAATTACGCTTACTGAAATTGATTTCCATTTACTACCGACGCCGCTGCCATGGCGTATGAGTAACAAAATGCGCAGCAACGAACTTATCGAAGCTGATAGTGAATGGGGTTTTTGGTATGAAAAATCGCGATTATAAAACCAAAAAGATTAATTCATTAATAAACAATTGCGAATGGGCAAACAAACATACTCACATATTTACATAACCACAACACTCGTAACATATGTATATGCCAACTCGTTGCTTTGAAAGCGTGAATTGCGCTTGTGGTAGCGCAGGTTTGTCTGTATATATATTGTGTAAGTAAACACAAAATTCGTTTTGTGGTTGTAAATTTAAGTAGCTTACAACGGCTCTAAGCTTTTTGTAATTTTATGTGTGTTAATGTCTAGCCAAAATTCAATTATCAGCACTTAGAAATGCAGTAAATCTAAAAGCTATTGAGGCTAGTGAAGTATTAAGGATCTAAACATATTTTAAGTAATATTTAACTTTGTGAATTTATAATTGTTTTGTGATGAAATAATTTGGTAATCTGTACAGTGAAAAACTGCGGATTTAACATATCAAATTAGTGCTTAAATAGCGCAAAGGATTTGCTTTGTTAAACGATTTTTTGTTACATAAAATCTTCATGAATATTAAAAATTTACAAAAAAAGTTATTTTGAGATTAGAAAAATTTAGACAACACCAGTCAGCAGTCATTTTGTGACTCTGTTGTAAGACACTGTTTCTTGCTAATTTTGGGTTGCTTAAATCAAAAATAATTGTAAAAAACTCCAAAATTTTTTTCTTTCAAATAATTTAGTGTAAGCTTATCTGATTATGTTCCAAACATTTTGAATTTTTATTTAATTTAAAATACTAATAAATCCTAATACTAACTTCAATCAAAAAATTTTGAAGTTTAATAATGAAATTTAAAAAAAAAGTAAGTCGGTTTTATATTTTTTGGAATCTTTACCTTCCGATGGCATAACAAAAATACATTAATTACTATGATAAATTTGGTCAGAATATCGGAAAAAAGACCCTATGCGTGCATTCATTACGAAATAAATATAAATATTCCTCTCTAATTTCAATACTTTATTGCAGATTGACCGATATGTTCGGTAAGGAATTAGCACAGTGTGCATTGGGGTCTCTACATTGGATACTTGAAATGCTATAGTCCGAATTTCATAATTTTAGGACATTAGATGAAGTACCTTGAGGGCATTATTTGTACAAGGTTTCATGCTCATGACTTTGTTGATGTTTGAATGATATATTTTAGCTGGAATTTAGGAGTTATATAATGTTATTATGTAACAATATGGCAAATAGGAGTAGTGTTAGTGTTAGTTTTGATAGGATTTCGCCTATTTTAGCTATGTAACTATTTATAATGGGAATGTTTGAATAAACCCACACACAAAATTTCTTTTAAAATGGTCTAGTAGTTCTTGAGGTATATGGCTTCACTTAAATGTGGGTGCTGCCACTCCCATTGTCAATACTTATATAAATCCTTTTCATACCATCTTTTTTGTGATATTTATTGCTTGTAAGCGTGGTTAACACCTGATTTTTTTTTTAAACTTTTCGAACGAAATCAAGATAAAGATTTTTCTAAAATTATTTTTTATAAAGTAATCCTAAATCTTTTTCAAGATTTATTAAGGGAAACAACGTGGTGGAAAAAACGAGTAAAACTTTTATACAAACCATATCCCGGCCAAGTATTAATTATAGAAATAATTACCATAAGAAATGCACGTGGGCGAAGTTTTATATCAGTTTCGTACTTTGTCCAAAGATGTTGTTGGAGTCATACATATATCTTCAGTGCTACCAAACACATTGTGTCATACCATATAGTTTTGGGAAGGTGAGATTTTAAACTTAATTTAACCAAAAACAAATTTAATTCGGTGAAGTGGAAAAAAAGTTACAGAAGTTCAAAAATGAGTGAAAATAATGAGGAAATTCGCTTTGCTTGAAATTTTTGTTTAAAAAGGAAAGAATGCCACGCAAGCCAATAACGAAATTTGTGAAGTTTACACAGAGACGTTGCTGTAACAGTTTGCTCTCTTCCGTTCTGGAAATTTCGATTTAGACTGATGAAAGTTGGGCGTAATCAGACGACTGCGACGCCCACAAAACGCCATTAACTGAAAACGAAAGTACCATAATTCAGCGTTAAGTTAAGTCTGCATTGGCAAAGGTGATCGCAGTAGGCATTTGTGGGCAAACAATTTTTCAAAAGTGGACGTAGCTCTGCTTTCCAATAAATTTGATGTATATGTCTCCTAAGCTACTAAAGCCATTACAACCAAAAAATCCCAGCGACTGTGTGAAAATGGATGAAATTGCATGATAGCCCCGGTCACACCTTTTATAAGGGTAATGTTCAAAACTACTAAAAGCACGATGAAACAATAACTAAATATGTAGGTATGAGAGGGCTTTAAAAAAGCCGATGGGACAATCGGACAATAGACGTGGTATCTGCCTATTTAGGTGAAGTTACATATCTTGGGACTCGATCGACTGATTTCCACTAAATTAAATACGTGGTACCATTTTCACATACCTAAATCACAGTACGAAAATGGCGAAATCAGACTACGCCTAATTCCTATAAAGCCAAATTTTATACACCGCTTGATTCTTTCACTTTCCAATATACAAATCAAAAAGCAATTCATATAACGGCATAATACTTTGCACTAATAATTCATTTAAAGTATGCCACCTTATGACCAGAAATTTTCCAAATCAACAAAAACTGTTCAAGCCCCGAATATTTGGAACCCATTACCTATAGTTGATTTTTGACCGAAAATGTAAAATATAAAATTAAAATTTCGAGATAACCCTTTCCCAACAGGAAATAGCATGTCTGTGTGTAACAAACAAGTGGAATCGGATTAATTATCCCTGAGCCTCCATTTACTTAATATTAAGATTTTGGAACTCACAGGTGACTTTATGTTGAATATATCAGCCAACATTTGAGTTATCTTAATGAATCTTTGTGCCTAGAATAGATAAAATTTGGTGGAAATTTGATCTAGCCCCACATATATAGCAAATTTTTTTTATTATTTTACATTGTACCTAGTATATAAAAGTAAAATACTAACAACAATTCTAGTCTAATTAATTAAGAGAGATACTTAAAAGCTAAATATTAAGAAATACATTTACTGCTACTGTTGTCTTATTAGATCGGAAGGCTTCTTGCGTTTCAACCGGATTTCTCTCCCAGCAGTTTCGATGAGTCTGGAGGCTTCCTCACTAACGTGCTGTTTAAGTCTCAGTTCGTGAGACTTTGCTAATTTGGAGATTTCATTTACCACTGAATTCACACTTAGATCACGGTACAGGTCAGTAGATCTAATGTACCAAGGAGCATTAACTAAAGTCCTTAGTACCTTACTTTGAAAGCGCTGAATGCTGGCAATACAGCTTTGACTTGAGCAACCCCATAATTGGGCTTCGTAGGTCCAAACTGGCTTTAAGACTTGATTATATAAAAACAGTTGATCCTCAGATTGACGTTTTACACCTTAAGGTATAAAATGTTCGGTTGTACACGACCTAGTTCCTTTCTTACTTGTTTTTGACTAACTTGAAAAATGAAGGACCTACAACAGTGACTTTAACATAGGGTTATTAGACCGTTTTAATTACAATCATAAGTCAGTGAAAACGAAAAATCGATTAATTAATCTTCAAATTGCTTTCGCATTCACCGTATGAGCACCCAGCTATCATTTCCTGTCCTCAGCTCAAAAAGAATATTAGCTGTGAAAAAAATTTTGACGAATGAAGAGGTGATCGCCAAAACTGAGACCTATTGTGAAGCAAAAGGCAAATCATGCTACAAAAAAGGTATCGAAAAATTGGGGGGTCACTATCCCTCGACGAAAACTATGTTTTACTACGGTAGCTGGAGACTTTTGACCTCTTACATATAAAAAACTTTAATACTCAGAATTGAAGACTCAAAATTTATATTTAAAAAATGTAACACATAATTGAAAACATTAATAAGATTGAGGTCGCATCACATGACATTTGACTTTCATTTCAATTCGCATCATTTGAGAGCGCACATTTTCAAAATAATCACCTGCTTTGATTGAAGAAAAAACGCGCTGACTTTATTGCGGTAATTTGTCACGGCTTAATTTCGTTGAAGCGCACATTCGAGAAAACAATGAAAAATTCATACAAAAAGAGATTATAAAGCCCACGCTTGAATTATATGTATATATATATATGTGTGAATGTGTGTGCGATAAACCGCAGCAACGCAACAGCGCGGAATTACAGTTAAATCGCATTCGTTTTAATTTAACTGCCACCTTCATTTCAATGCCCAAAAGCGAGCGCAACACAATTCCCCTTGGACGCATGCTAAACCGTTATCAGCGCGACAGGCGCTGCCCCCGAAACTTATCAAATGGCGCACATGTGTGTGCATTAGTATGTGTGTGTTTGTGTTTCCACATTTTCGAAAGGCCAAAGAATTTATCAACAGTTTTTGTGCTGTCTTTTGCTTTCAAATATAAGCGAGTAATTTTGTTGTTGTTACGAATTTTGTTGTTGTTACCTGTGTGGTTGTTATGCGAAACCTTGGTTGTTGCTTTTGTAAACAACAAACACAATTGTTGTTTTTGAAGAGTCGCCACTTTCTTAAGAACTTAAGAACTGCGAAATTACGCGAATTTTCGAAAACAAGTTTTTCAATAAAAAAAGAGCACCGTTAGTTCAACTTCTGCTGCAGCACATACATATATGTATAATGTTTACCGTTATATTTGTAAACAAGCGTATTTCTAATTAGAATGCCTGTTGTGTTGTCACTTTTTGCTGTTTTTGGTTTTCCACTCAATTATTGGCGTTGATCTCCGCCGCACTGTGATTGAAATTCTCAAAACACAAGTTAACGGTAAACTTTTATTTTCAATTCCGCACACAATTTCCGTTAAATTGTTAAGCTGCTCATTTATTTTACCAGACACTTTCACTGCCTTTACTTTGCCTTTGTATTTATATTTTGTGTTTTTTTCAATATTTTTTTCTTAAGATTTTCGCTTGGTCGCTGCTGCTTTCGAACTTGTACGTTCAACACGCTACGCGTTCCCGGGAAAACTGTTTTTCACTTGATGCATGCGATGCCTCGAAAGTGTGTGACTTGAGTACGCGCCGCACACACACACACATATACCGTTATATACGGTTATCGGCACGCACTCTCCCACACACGCATTGCTTGTATGCCACAGCGCATTGCCATTAGTTCGCTATCTGCTCCGGGAAAAAGCGCTTTCATTCCTTATTGTTGTTGTATAGTCTTTGTTGTTGTTAGCACTATGCATGTGCAGGTCTATCCCGAAGTTGTTGTGCGAGTTTGCGGCGAATTCGCTGTTGGGTTAGCAGTCGCTGTGCTGAATTGCTGCTTGAAGTGAGAGAGTGCGCTAAAATGTGTATGAGCTTTGAGAGCTTTTACTACTGAATGCGAAAGCTTTCTCATTTTATTTGCTGTTTTGCATTAACTGTTTTACGGTTCAAGTTTAGTGTGGTAGTAAGTACTTTTGAAAATTTCCGTTTCAATATTTTATTTTATTATTAATTAAATTTTTTGTTAATTTTTATGAAAATCTTTTCAGAAAATTTAAAAATGAAAATTTTCGAAATTTTGTTTCAATATTTTATTTAATTCTTAATTAATTTTTTTTTAATTTCATGACAATTTTTTCAAAAAATTTCTTTAATTTAAAATTGAAATAAATACAATTTTTTCCAAATTTTTAATTTTGCTGAGTAAGAAGGAGGAATGTTCAAAAAAGAAAATGCTCAAAATTTAATTCGGGGTTTAGTTGGATTATAATCGTTTTTATATCATTATTTTTTTAGTTTCGAAACTGAAGATCGTGATAACTGAAGAACTGTCATGGCGAGAGGAAAGTCTATAAACTCATTTCTAGTACATTTTTTAGAAAAAGAGAGCAGTAGGTGCGGCTAAACCTCGATTCCGCGCACCTCTGTATTATAAGACAGTTGAAGGAATGCTGTATACAAAATATGGTCTAAAAGCTGATTCGATTTTAAATTTTTGCAGGGTAAGCCGCAGTGTAATTTTTGATTAACCAGAAGAACGGATCCACAGAAAACTTAAGTTGGTTGCTGAAGTTAATATAAATAGTGCTAAACAGTTATTATTCAAGCCAAGTTTACAGTAAAATAAATTTATATTTTTTTAAGGATGCAAATTTGTTAAAAGCATGCAGTCCATATAGTCGATGTGATAATTGCTTAATATTAGGTAAAAATATTTTCTGAAGTGTTGCCACACATTTAATTTTTTTCTAGCAATTTAAATATATAAAATAGATATACAGATGTATGTTTATAATAATAAATGGAAAAAATTTTCAATTTAAAACTTTCTTTCAAAAAAATTTTTGAGATGGTTGCCACTTGTTTGAAAATTTAAATCAAAATACAAAAAAAAATATAAGGTAAACATATTGTTTGTTATAAACATTGTTGATTTACAATGAGGAATAAAACTTACAGTTATAAACATTTTTTGAGTAGGGTTACCAACTGTTGAAAATTTTATAAGTTCTGAAAGGAAATTAAACATGCTAATAAATATATATGTACATACATACATGCGTCAAATCAAACATCAATATGTTGGTAATAATTTAAGTAAGAGTTGCCACCTATTTAAAATTTCAAATTAAAAAAATTTGCAAGCTTAAGAAACAGCATATTATTGGTATCACACGCGAAAGAATCAATAATATATGTAAGTGAAAAAAATATTTTTGAGAATGAATGCTTAAAATGGTTGCCATCTGCTTGAAAATTTTAGTTGATAAACAAAAAAATACTATTAGATAAAAACAACAATACTTTACTGATGTACATTGGGAGAATAAAGCTTGTAATTAAAAATACTTTTTGTGTAGGGTTACCAACTGTTTAAAATTTATTTAAAAAAAATTAAAAACATAATTATAAAACAAAGTTTGGCGATTAAAATTTTTATTAAAAAAGGCTGATGTTAAAAAACAACATATTATTAGCGCCAAAAGTAAGAACCAATGTTACATATATGTGAAAAAAATATGTAATAGAGTTACCAGATGTTTCTAAATTTTAAACTTTGAATAAAAATATATATAAATTGGAATAATATAAGTTTTTTGAATAGGGTTACCAGCTGTTAAAATTTATTTATAAAACAAATAATTAAATTATGATCATCAAAAGACACAGATTTCTACTGAAAATATTTTTTAACAAGAGTTACTCCCTGTTTACAAAATGTTCACGGTAAAGAAGCTAAATGTTACTAAACATTGTAGATAGCAATCTAAATTACCGCTGAAAACAAATAATAGGGTTGCCATGTATTTAAAAAAATTATAAAATGTATAACAAGATCATTAAATAAAATAAAATAAAACATTAAGTAACTGTAACTGTAACTGGATTTTAAGCAGCGATACCAGCAGATTAAAATTTTATTTTTTTGGTACACAAATTATTAAATTATGCTTACTAAGTGATGTAGTTTTCCATGAGAAACTTTTTTTACAAGAGTTGCCACCTGTTTTAAATTCAAAAAAATTATATAGTGAAAAAACCACACGTTATTATTAAAAAAGAAAAAAATCAAGGTTATTTTGGAAATTATTTTCAATAGGTTTGCCAGATTTATCCAAAAAAAATATACTGCCAAAAATATATTGAAAAGGAGTAGCCAGATTTTTCAAAATTTTAAATCATTAAACAAAAAATAAGTAAAACAGAATAATATAAAATTAAAACCGCATTCCGGCAAAAATATATTAAAAAAGAGTTGCCACTTTTTTTATTCAAAACTCATGTTTAAGGGTTGAAAATCGAAATAATGATTTATAACTGTTGTTTTGTTGAAACTGGCGTATACATAAGTACATTTATGGATTATGTCGACACACTTGAATTACCTAACGTTTATTAGTTCCTCTGATAATTTTTGTTGTTGTTGTAATCTTATGTATTATTATTTCATATTAAGCCAGCTACTTATATATGCTATAAACGATGTGAAGTAACTAATGATTTAAGTGCGGTTTATTAAACAATACCAAACGTTAAAGTGTCCACTTAATGCACCGCATCAGCGATGACCAACTCAACAGTCGCCATTTACTGGCAACAACGCAGCAAAAATGTAAATAAAAGAAAATTACACCGTGTTCCATGCTGTTCAAGGACTACTCCCGTCAGCAGCTTCAATCGTAAAAGCAAAATGCGTCTCTCTGTGCGAAGTAATAGCAGTAAAGCGGCTGCCAGGTGGGAGCACTGTTGGATGGCACTAGCGATTTGATTTCCACGCTGTTTCAGCTTGATTTCCACAGCAACAATGGCGCGTCATTACATTCGCTTTCCCCGCGCTGACATTGATGATAACACAGCAACGCGTGAGTTTTTCTCTTTCCCTTCACCCCAAACTGCTGCTGATCCCGTTGGCGTGCAGTGTTGCCTGACTGCCTGATCTCAGCTTTCAAACGAAAGTCTTACCGTGGTGTCATGTCTGGGTTTACCAAAAAGATTTCAACCAAAGTGCTTGTCGCACCACATTCACGCTCCCACACACTTATACAGTGAGTTGTCGCGGGCGTAGCGCTGTTGAGGCGTGAGTGGCGGGGGTGTGCTGGATAAATGTCGCATCAAGTTGCATTAAATAATAGCAAGCTCACGCTTTTTTATTTGTTTGCCGTTTTTTACTTTTGTTTTTGCTTTTTTGCATTGTTACTTTAACGCTTTGTTGGCATGGCTTGTTGCTTCCTCTTCCATTAACGCCTTCTGTTGCGCGAGTGCTACAGTTGAAATGACACATTTTCACATTTCATTTACGACCACACATATAATTTAATTGTTAACATATATCTTAATGTGCATGGGTGTGTGTGTGTGTATATTTATGAAGATTTGTAGGTGCGTGTGTTGAAAATTATTTAATGCTTTGTACATTCACTTTTATTTGCCATTTTGAAGGTTGACAGTCAAAGTTGCTCATACGCCGTGCAACACGTGATATTGTTTGCATATAAGCAAGGGGTAGAACACATGCGTAAAAAGTGGATATAAAAGGGTTAAAAAAAAATTAAATAGAAAATAAAGAATTGTTTCGGATGATATGTCCTTCACAGTTGTATTTCTTATAGCATATCTTGAGTTTGATAAGTCAGTTGACATGGCAGCTATATGCTATAGTGGTCCGATCTAAACAATTTCTTCGGAGAATGAACGATGACTTATTAGTAATAATTCATGCCGAATTTCGTATGAATATATTGCCAAATAAAAATATTTTCCTTACAAGAGCTGGCGTTGGATCGATCAGTTTATATGACAGCTATATCTTATAGTAGTCCGATCTAAACATTTCGTTGGGAGAATATAGCGTTGCTTTCAGCAATAATCTGTGACAAATTTCGTGAAGATATCTCATCAAATAAGAAAGTTCTTCATATGAGAACTAGATATTGATCGTTCATATTGTATGGCAGCTATACGCTATAGTGTTCCGATCGGAACTTTTTTTTTTCGATAATTATAACATTGCTTTGGACATATATTCTTGTCCAATTTCGCAGAGATAACTTGTCAAATATAAAACATTTCCATATAAAATCTAGATTTTGATCGTTCGGTTTGTATGACAGCTATATGAAATAGTGGTCGGATCTGAACAATTTCTTCCCTTCCAAATCTGGTGAAGATATCTTCTCAAATCAGAGAGTTCTCAATACAAGGACTTAAGTTTGATTGGTCAGCTTATATAGCAGCTATATGCTACAGTGATCATATATCAGCCGTTCCGACATATGAGCAGCTTCTTGGGGAGTAAAGGCAGTAAGTAAAATTTTAGATCGATATTTCCAAAACTAAGGGACTAGTTCGAATATATGATATCCAGATGGAAAAACAGAATACAGAAGTAAATGGCTAAGTCAACTCAGCCTGTCATGCTCTTAACTTATATATGGTATATACTTCAGAGGATCTCCAACGCTTTCTTATGTGTGCTTTAAACTTCAATGCAAAACTTAAAATACCCTTTTCAGGGTATAAGTAACTATATACATTGAAACATATTAAAATTAATATTCTGAACCACCCTGTTTTGTGGTGGTACGCTTTACGCAGTTCATGGTAATTTTACGATTTTAATATTCATTTGATGAGCAGCTTAAGTCATTTACAATTTTACAATCTTCTGTTCTCATTTTAATTACATACACACCCACATACTCATGCCTGCACACACACCCATACACAATCTGTTATAGTTACATAAGGCAACCATATAAATAAATACTCTTGAGATATATTTTTAATTAAAAATATATTTCTTGATTATATATCTGCTTAAGTGGCAGATTTATTCAAATTTCTTAGAATATGTAATGAAATTACTTGTTTGGCTTCAAGCGTGCAATGTAAATAGCTAAAGGTTCATGTGATTTATTGACAGAGTGTGGTCGGCCAAATCAAAAGATGGCAATATATTAAGAATGATGAGATTAAAGGTAAGATACTATATGGCACAAACTTGCTGTTAACTGAAAACTGCTTGAGAGAGTCAAACGATATCCTTATAACGCCACGTCAACATTCAAAGCCAATTCTTAGAGATGATCAGAAATAGTTTTAGCTACTAACCACTTTAACCCAAAAAATGTTTCTAAATTTCGAAATACAATCATTACTAACTGCACACATATCGAGAAAAAGATTCTTAAAAATGAATGGCTTCGGAAGAAAACCTGACCTATTCCAATAGTGATGCTCATGAAACAACTTTCTGATAAAATTTCATGCGGACCATTTTATTTCAACTGAACGATAAAATTTTATTGTTTGTTTGATAGACATTTTTTTGAAGTTTGGTCTCCATAAATCTATTAGAATGTGTTTGGCATTCAATGGAATTACGACTATGGAGACATTGAATACACCATATATAGTAGCGTTTTAGGGTAGTTGACTTTACCACAAACAAAAGCATTTGAGTGGAACAAATCATTCAGTAAAGGATGTGAAGTCAATGAAAATTTGCTTATTTCGTTACATGGGTTTCCTCGGGAAAAAACAGCCTTTTTTGAAAAATTTTTTTCTCATGTAAAAAATACAATACTTTTTTATAATTTTATATTGTTGCAAACATACTCTATTAAGCGAGTCGTTCAAAAACCACTGCTATTGCCGATTACATCGAAAAAATTAAAGAAGCGGTGCTTAAAAATCGTCATCAAAAAGATAACAGAGGATCTCAATATGTCTTATGAATCGACACAACATACTTTGGTTAATTTTCTAGGGATAAAACGCGGCAATGCTGAACTCGTACCAAAATATCGAAATTTTTACCAAACCGAAACGGAAAGAGTAGTGGTATGTTAGTAAAAGAGAGGCGGAACCACGTAGATGAGGTTCCAAATCCTTACAAAGTCGAAATTGTTCAACAATCTAGCAGGAACAGTTCCAGAAAAGAGCCGAAACCGAAAACAATAAGCCAAAAATGAAAATACAAGGTGATGCTCATAAATTTTTTTTTTGATTACCATGATGTAATTCACTATGTACTCAATCCATACGTTAAACAAGGATTACTACATGACCATTTCAGGGTATCCATTTCCAAATTTTTAGGCAGAAAATTAATGGATTCTTTATTATTCATATTATTACAATTTTGTGACTAACTGTTTGCCCGTAGACGAAACGAAAGCCATTACTCAGGCACCTTATATAACAGATTTGGCTGCCCTGTGACTTTTTTTTATTCTCGAAGCCATTAAAAGTCATTCGGTGAAGGCTCCGACGCTCATTGAATTAGGTGTTGGCATCACTGTATTGGTTCAATAGGAGCTTATTTTTGAGGCTATAATAAAGACTAAAAAATAAAAAAATGTTGTTTTTATGTTAGTCTAAATCAAACCTTGAGTTTAAGAAAATATTTTCAAATATAGTATATGGTAGTATTGCTTATGCTTTCAAACAAAAATTTGGCACGAAGATCGGTGCTGGATGAGCATTTATAACGGTTGATCCATATTCGAAACAGCACCACCCATTCTGAGATTCCAGCATTCATTATTATTCTACCGAATAGACCAGGTTCAGCACGCAGAGAAGAAAAAATAGCAGCCGTACCGTAGAGTGTACACGAAGATCGTGTAGAGTCGATTCGGCGCCATTCGCAGCAACTCGAATGTAACGACCTGGCAGAGAGATAGAGATCTTAAAATTGAGCGTACAAAATGAAGCTTGTGCAAGAAATGAAGCCACCCAAGCGACATCGCTTCACTCCATGGGCTCTTTAAAAGTTTCAAGAAGTTCCGACGTTTTCAAGTCAAATTTTATCCAACGATCAGACCCATTTCTGGCTCAAGGGGTATGTAAACAAGCAAAATTACCGCATTTGGAATGAAGAGCTACTTGCAAAGATTCTAACATTCCCATATCGTCGGCTTGGTATGAGTTGTGGACCGCTGAAATTATCGGTCCATATTTCCTCATGCCGGTGAAAACGAAACCGACTCTGGGGGGCGTTATCGCGGCCTGATAACCGACTATTTGATACCAGAAATGGCAGCTCGTATTTTCGGCGACATTTAGACTCAACAAGACGGCGCCACTTTACACAAATCGCATAAATCAATAGAGAGAACACTTGGATGAGTAATAATTCATAATTTCACGTTTTGGGTCGGTTGATTGGCCACTGGAATCATGTGATATCACACCGTTAGATTTTTATTTTGTGAAGATATACTTGTAGTATATGAAGATTAGAATTCAAGAAGAATAATTGAATTAAAAAGAGTCTCGCGAGTGATTTTTGTAAAGCTACCTTACTCCATGAAGTAAACTCAACTCCAATTAGTTATCATCACTAAAAGTGAATTTTCAACGACGTTTAACTGAAAGTCGACTCCTGAAACGATAAAATACACACTGAAGACAATAAAAGCTGCCATTACTCTTAGTCCACAAACACCTAAAGAGCGTGCTGAAGACACACACGAACATATTTGCATTTGCTGTCTAAGGAGGCAAGATTATTCAACCTTTTGGGCCAGAGTCTGACACTTTGGTGTGAAAATAAAGCGCCAAAGTGATGATTAAGCTTTCGAGACAGGCTCACATAAAATATTCACATATACATACATATACTTACATGCAACACATTTGTGTGTACTTATGTGTAATAAATCAAAATTTTTCATGTTTATTGTGTGTGTTTGCTTATAAAACTCATAATATTATTGTTATTATCGTTGTCTCAATACGACTACCTTATAAAGTACCCACTACCTACTACATTATATACAAATATACATAAATACATATACGATTGTAAAATATGGTTAGCCAAAGATTAATGATAATTTATCGAAAAGTGAAGTGAAAAGTCGAAATGAATTTGAGGCACCCGCAAGCCGACAAGAAAAGGGCAAAGCCAAATTCTCGCTTGATTGGCCGCACTGAGGCTTGTGGCCTAGTTGGCTGTTGTTTCTTAAACTAATTTTGTGTTTGTACAAATTATCAGCAATAAAATTGGAAATTTTATGTTTGCAAAAAAGGTTCCACATTTTGACCTTTCGTAAAATTGATGGAGAAAAGTGAGGAAATGAATAAATTTCAACTTTAAAGCGCATACGGCGAAGGATTCGAGAATTGTTAGATATTTATGTGTTATTGAGGAAATGGCTTTTAAGTTATTTGCATTTAGACAGACAAGGCTTTATTTATTTCGCTTTTTCTGAAGAGAAATCCTTTTTGAAAGTCAGTAAAGTAGGTTGAAAAATTTGTTGCTCAATTTCGGCAGTATTTGCAATTCGTTTTATAAGCTTAAAGCTTTGAAAATGTGTGGAGAATAAATACTAAAGTAAAGATTAAAAATTTTGGAAAAAAACACAGACAAGGATAATACCGTCGATTTGGTTTCAGGTAATATTTTTAAACGATAATTTACTAACTTCATTGCTTTAAGGACTAAAATTCTTTTGGTTTACTGTTCAAAGCGAATGCCACTATTAGACAGGCAGGAAACTAAGTTCACTTTCATAAGCTTTCAAAACATTACAACTACTAAACTTCCTACCCAAAATAACAACTTTAATAGAAAATGTTCCCAAGGACAATTGCAAAATATGGCCAATTAAATTATTATTTTTACACAGATATGTTACCAAGTTGAAATATGCCTGGAGAAACTGGTCAAAATTGCTAAGATGTGTATTGAAAATAAACTTGATAAATGAAGTTGGTAAAGAAACATAAATAACATACACTTATTTCCTGAAATTTGGATGAAACAACGACTTGTTCTAGTCAGCAAGAAAAAATGGCTTGCCATCAGCATACCGTTCTCTATGCATGCTCGACACAGCTGGAAAATACTATGAAAGACTACTTAAACCTAGACTGTCTATTCATGAAGCTGACGGACTCTCCCCCTTACAACACGATTTTAGATCAGGAAAATCAACTCTAGGCGCAAACCGAAGCGACATTGAAAGTGTAGAAGTCACAGAGCGTAGATGCCCCAACCAAATACAAACAAGAAGTTCTGTTGGCGACTTTAACCGCTTGAAACGTCATTTGTTTACATCGTTGTTGTGATGCGCAGCTGTTTTGGTAACAGAAAACTGCTGTACCAGACTAGAGAAGGATTACGACAAATAGAAGTTAAGTAAGGAGCAGCACAAGGATCTATTTTAGACACAGACCCGATGAGTATTTATTATGACGGAATACTAAAACTTCAAATGCCTGACGAATCATATTTAATCGGTTACGCGGACGACATAGCAGCAGTAATCACAGCCTGAGAAACACGAAGAAAGCTAAATCAAGTCTTGATTCGGATGCCAACATGGCTTGACTCACATAATCTCCAAGTCTCTACAGAAAAAAAAGAGATGCTACTGCTGAAGAACAAGCACTTTATTCTTGTAACAAGCACGCCCCAAAAACTAAACAAAACTGTGAATCACCCTAGGCGTAAGACTGGACACCAGATTGAACTTAGGACTAATGGCCAACATAGGCAGGATCCACACAAGAAATGAGAAAGCTCTTAATGTCCACAACCACCAACGCCTTTCTATACAAGTGCTAAAAAAGGAGAACCGGATAAAAGGGATTGGCAAAAAGGTTTCAGCCTCTTTGAATCACACCAACTTACGGGAGCTATAAAATTTGAAAACCCCCTTGACTTTTTTTGCGTACGAAAGAAAAAAGCTGTGGGAGCTAAAGAAAACAGATGAAAATAACAAGCCCGCAAATGATCGAGTAAAGAAAGACACGATACACGCATGGCAACGAAGATGGGAGATTGAGAGCTGCTGCTGATGGACGGCCAAAATTATAGGGGATTTAAAATTATGAACGAGTCGCTACTTCTACACAACACACCTCATATCCAGACACGGATGTTTCAGAAAGTACTTTCATAGAATGAATAAAGTCGAAGAACCGCCAAGCTTATATAACGACGCGACAGAAAACGAGGAGAAGAAATAAAATACACACAGTTTTAAAATGTGCGAAGGGAACGGTAACGGACCGCCGTAGAAGACCTGGTTGGCCCAATAAATGTAGGGGAACGAAAAAAACTCGGCGATTTTCCAAAAATACGCAGCAATTTTGCTACGCCGCTAAGAGTAAAACCTGAACGCAAGTGCGCATATGTAAATCTCTCATCGTTTTAGGGACCCGCAAGTGGCACACACCGTTGCAGCACCCAGGGTTGAATAAAATATTTAAAAATAAAATTTTACATATATACCATTTGAGTCCAATAGATATTTCATAAAAAGGAAAGAGATCTACTTTTAAGCGGCAGTCTGACTATAAATCACTCAAAGGGTTTTGGGATAAACTGCACCCCAAAAATAATGAAATTAGCAAAAATTGTTTATTAGTGCATAATTTCGAAACAGAGTTGCCAAACGGTTTTTAAATTTTTTTAAAATTCTAAGCTGATAGCAAAGAAAAACATGAAACAAATTATATTTTTTAAAAGATAAGTGTTCAAATTCAATTTGTTTCATTAGTATATTTTGATTAGAGTTGCCACTTAAATTAAAAAGTTTAAATTTAAAAATAAAAAAAAAAAATATGAGTACATATACCAAATAATAATGAGTTTTACAAAAATTTTGGCTAAAATAACTTCATTAGAACTTATGCCAGAATTTTGTTGAAATTCAGTTTTGTTGATATCTAAAAAAGATTTTAATGATTTCAAGAAATATAGAAAGCAGACGTACCTTTAAATATATTTTCAAAAATATTAGCCAAGGGATAACACTTATACTTGCAACATATATCGGTAAATTTATATTAAAATCGATAATTACTTGAAGAAACCCTAATTTTGATTTAAAACAGATATCACATAATATATATTTATATGTCATTATGGAAAAGTAATTGAAAATTGTAATTAAATTTCCCGGATAAATGATATTTAAAAGTATGCATTTTGCTAAGTTGGAAGGACTGTCTTTAATTACTATGCCAAATATGAGATCCGATCCTTCAACCAAATTTTGTTTGCAGAATTTTTGCGAATGGCGGAAAAGTCTTATGGTGATTCAGTTTTATCAAAAACACAAATCTACGAGTGGCACAAAGTTTTCAAAGACGGTCGCGTAATCGTTGAAGACATACCTTGTTCTGGACGACTTTAGATCTTTTCAACTGATGACAAGAAATAAAAATCGTCAGGCAGATGTCTGAGAGATGACGAGAGGGAGATCGATATCTCGTTAGAGTCCGTTTGAATATTTTTGGTGAATATTTTGGCTATTAAACGCGTTCTTGGTCAACTCGTCCCGCTAAAGCTGAATTTTTTTTGAATATAATAAAATAAACTCCTTTCTTCGGACATGCTTGACTGTGCAAGTTCCGAACTCATATTTGAGAACAGCATTATAGTATGTAGTAGCGGATGATGCATGGATTTATGAATCAAGTCAACAGTCATCGGAATAGTGGAGAAAAACAAGTCAGAAACAACACCTCTCAAATATCAAGGTGATACTCATTTTTTTCGATATTCGTGGTTTAGAGTATCTTGTAACGGGTGGGCCATATAAAATTTAAAATATTGAGTGTAGCGTTTGCTGTATGGCACGTAGCGCCGTCCTGCTGGAACCAAATGTTGTCAAAGTCTTCCTCTTCAATGTGCTTGAAGAAAAATTCGGTTAACATTGCGTGATATCGCTCACCATTGGTGGTTGCGGCGGTTCCTTCTTCATTTTCGAAGAAAAATGGGCCGATGATTCCACAAAACCAAAATCCGCACCATACAGAGATTCGTGCTGGGTGCAATGGCTTCTCGACGATTACGTGCGGGTTTTCTGTGCCCCAAATGCGACAATTCTGCTTGTTAACGTAACCATCGAGGTGGAAATGAGCCTCGTCGGAAAAGATGATTTTTCGGTAAAATTTACCATCCTCGGTCAAACGAAGTTTTGAAAAAAGTCTTCAATATTTCCCAGTTTTTTCTAGTGAATAGCGACCCAATTCGTAAATATTAGACTTTTTGCTGAATATCTGTCACTTTCCGAATGGCATTTAACGTTTCCAATGTCGAAATATAGATAATTCAAATTTATAACGTTAGATGACTCACCCCATATTTGTTCCTGAGGGATAGACGGTCAATAAGAAGTTCAGTCGATCGAAGAGATAAAACAAAATTCGCTGAAAGAACTGAAGGCCATCGCAAAAAGTGCTTATGAAAAGTGTCTCGAAGGATGGAAAAATTCGTGGCATAAGTGTTTTTATTAAATCTGGTGGGGATTACTTTGAAGGTGACAAAATAAATATTGATGAAATATTTCATATAAAATATATAATATATAAATAATTGAATTTCACCAAAAGAAAAATATTGTCAGAATAGCCACCAAGTAACAACATTAAACAGTTAGCTTTCGATGCCTTTATGCTAGTGCCATAAACTTGAAGTTTCACTACAGCCATAAATATCTTTTACGGGCAGTTAGCTTACATACATACAGACACGCATACACATATACAAAATTATATGGAACCAAAGCGGCAAAGAAGATATGGAAAGGACATGAGTTGTGTGCATGTGTGCGTGTAACTGTTTTCCATTTTAACCGTTATCGCATTTAAATTGAAATTTAAATTCATGCGTCAAACAACAGCAACAATCACACACACATAAAGCTAATGCATGCAAATTTATGCAAGAGTTTGCCTACACATGGCAACCACCAAGCAACCTATACAAATATATATTTATGTACAAGCAGTTTGCGTGGTTTCGCCACGGCATGGCAAACAAAGGTCTATGCCGGCCACAAGAACGCCGATATGTATGCACACCCACACACCCACACCGGCAACAGGCATACATACATATGTACATATTTACATAAGCAGACATGCTCATCATTGACAAAGCCCACTAACGTCGATTTTGTGTGTTTGCCCAGCGCAACAAAAACAACTATAACAACAACAAGAATAGCACGTATTGCTCATCAGCGAGTCAACAGCATCCTAACAACCAATACACACACATATATATGTAAGTAAATTTCGAACAAAGCAATGCTACATTCACATGTACAGTGATGTGCAGAAAATTTGTAGAAGTTAAGTTTGTGTGCATTATTGATTACTTTTTATTGAAAAATATAGGTGTTTTGAATGGTCTAAAAGAGGCTGTTTGTGGAGAGAACCATAGGGTTTATCCGGGTAGTAATAGGACTGATTTTTTTCTCTGCGTGGTGCAAGACGAAAATGCAGCGTTCGTTAGAGCAGAGGCAGGGATTAAATTCTGTGTGAAACTCGATAAATCTTCGGCAAAGAGCAGGCTTACCCAAATGTTTCTTTAGCAAGATGATCAATGAGCAAATCCAAGGGCATCGTCCTGAATTTGTTCTTCCTGAAGAAATCGTTAACGCCAAGTTTTACATGGAAGTCCTCAAGAGACTCAAACGAAGGGTCTACCGTGTCCAACATGGCATCGCAGCCGATTAGAAGTGCACCACGACAACGCTAAGGCTAACACCGCCTTTCTTGTAAACAGCTACCTAATGAAGGCCGGCATCGCAACGTTTCCGCAGCCGCCCTACAGGCCAGATGTGGATCCCCAGATTTTTATTTCTTTCCTTGCCTGAAAAGGTTGGTTCTATTCTGGAAAACACAACGCTGCATCGACACAGAAGGAGTCTCTATAGAGTGTTAAAGCAAGGCAATCGAACGAGATAATTTACCTTTGTTGTTTTATGATATTGTGTGCTTTTTTTTTCATTATGTTAAACTAAATCTATTTTTCCCCCAAAACTGTACTCACACCTGCACCCAACCACCAACCAATACACAGATACACACACATATCTACGGCTGTCTCAACATAACCGTCATTTACATAGAGCATCGTTAGCATCATCATTAATGGCAAAAACAAGTGTTACAAATGCACTAACAACAATAATATCAAAGCAACAATAAGACCGAAAACGAACTAAATTAAATGTTGGCAGCATAGTTAGCATAAAATCGATATTACTCGTTGTTTTTGTTGCTTTTGTTGTTTCAAGCCGAAAGATTTTAGGTCTCAGACATAAAACTAGTGACGGTTAAATTGTATATTGCCTTTTTGAATTGTTCTTCTTGGTATTTACAACTGTTTCGAAAATATATTACTTCTTATTTGCTATTGTTGTTGGTTTGAGTGTGCAAATTATGCCAAATTGTTAGACTCTTTCATTAAATTTTATTTGTTGTAGAGTTGTAAATTATTTTTATTGGCGTGAAATTTAATATTCATATAATTGCACATGAAAATATGTATATGTACATATATTAGTACATATGTATATATCGTCGACCTCTGGCAGCAGCTGATGTTAAATATTTGATGGCTAAAAAGCAAAATGCCAAAACATTTGTTGCTGTACTTTTCTATATTAACACATACAAGTATATATATGTATATAGTATATATAGAGATCTTTCATTTTCAACTGACAAGCCTTAATTTGGAAGGTTACGACTTTAGGCCAAATGACTTTATGTCCCGGTACTTTTTTCTTAGATATACCCGAAAATATATCCAAATGAGTTGCCAAAGATAAAATATGAAAGTAATAAGGATGGTGCCAAGTGCAGAAGTTCCCGCAAATGAGGAAAGTTCTTTTAGCGTCAGAAACAATTCTTTTACGTACGGCGAGTAGGCCCTTGTGGCATTTACTAATGTGGCCATATTAAGCAGCGCAAATTCGGTGTGGGATTCGTGGTGGGAGAGAGACTCCGTCGCTGAGTACTAGCACTCACCCCGGTGGATGAACGGCTAGTCAAGTCTTAAAGATATCTTCAATAAAAACTATCCCCGCCGATGTCAAAATCGTGCTGGGCGACTTTAACGCCAGGATGGGCCAGGAAGGTATCTTTGGCACTACGGTCGGTAAATTTATCGCCCACGAAGAACAATCCCTAAACTGATTGAGGCTGATCGACTTCGCCGGGGCCCGAAATGAGGATTATCTGCAGCAAAGAACGCACGTCAAACTATTGACATTCTATGGAGGAAAAGAGTTGTTAAAAGTAGTGCTAACTAGCATCATCAGTAAGTGTTTGAAATACAGAAAATAAATTGAATCTTGCCATTCATTCTTGGCACGGTATATAAATTACTCTATTCAACGAATTTAGATGAAAAATTGGCGACTGATGTGCTAAGAGGCGCGTGGGGTATTTGAGAAGTTCTGCTTACTGTCATTGTAGCAAATGGTGGGGCTTTGACCCACGTGGTAGGAAATTTGTATTACCATTACCCAAAATGAGCAAAAAACTGTTCTAACATGACAGTCTCAAATTGACTGCAAACTGAAGTTATTAACTATGGCAAAACTGCAATATCCGAACAAATTATTTTAAATCGCATCACTGTATCATAAAACTACGTTGGTTGACATAACAGCATTATTTTTGTTATTTACAGTAACTTAAAATATTCACCTCGACCAATAAAATATAATTAAATCGTGAACATTTTCGCACGATTCTTTTTACAATTTTCAACGTGAATTAACTCAGCAACAGTGCATCGATGAAGTTTCGGAGATAAACCTTGGAAACTTGTGCGCTCGAGGCCAGTTAAACTAAGGGCGCCGTCTTTTAACGCCTTTTTCTCGAAACTGTGTTTTTGAAGTCGGTAGGTAAGATTTCTCGAAAACTTTTTAACCGATATTCATGAAATTTTGCACAGGTCTTTGAGACACAATTCTTAAAGACTTGGACGAAGATTTTTTTTCGATTAAAACTATTTGAAAAAAATGGCGAAATTTTCGTTTTTCTATGCCAATTTTCAGTTTTTTTAAGATTTTCACTTCAGATAGTCCTGTGAGGAGTTATATGACAACGCGGGCGCATCATTTTGCCGAGGGGTCACCGGAAATGGCGTCGCAATGGCCAAATTCAAAATATTTTTTCCAAATATTAAATAATTTCTTTGTTAATCGTGTAAATTTGTAACAATGAAAAATTCTAATAAAATATTTAATTTTTTATATGAGAAAAAAAAAAGTTTTGAAAAAAGTCTTTTTTTACCCGACGAAATCCATATAACCGGCGTTTATCGATGTTATGGTGAACTCAATCGGGGTCGTAGATCACTACAAGAAAAATTTGGGAAAGGTTGCCAAAATCAGTTGTTGTTCCCGAAACTATTGTTGCCGTGCTCAAACTGTTATTGCTAGATCGTCAGCTCGCATATCGTGATATTGAGAAAATTACTGGAATTAGTGGGACCGGCTTATTTTCAAGACTGTATACAAATTTTTTTTTGGTAGATTTTCCACAATTTATCGATCGCTGAAAAAAGGCTCATGTCGAAAGGTGAGAGAAATGTTAAAAGAATACGGTAACATTGCTTCGGAACGCGTCTATGACATCATAACAGGTGATGAATGGACGAGCTGTATGTAAGAGCTCGAAAGTAAGGAACAGTTAAATGTATGGATGTTTCAAGATGAGCGAATTCCAATAAAAGTTGTGCGCGCTCAAGCACTTTCAAGCAAATGGATGGCTGTTGTTTTTTTTTTTTTGGAAATCCTTGACATGTCACAGCCATATCAATGGAACAAGGCAGAACAGTAAATTCGGAGTGGCATACTACCATTATTAGTAGAAATCAGGAAAATCAACCGCTGAAGCCGGATGGCTCTTTACCCACCACAATTTTCTCACACATCGACTCAAACAACTGCAGTTTTGAGCACTCAAAACTTCGATTTGATGAGTAAAGCACCATAAAGTATTGACTACGCACTGAATGACTTCTTTTTATTAGAGTACGTAAAAGATTATCTAAGATGTCAACGTTTTGCAACACCTGAAGAGGCGATTGATGCGTTGGGGATGCTTGTTTTTGAGATACCTCAATCAGATTGACAAAAGGGCTTCTATAATTGGTTTAAGGGTATGCAAAAGTTTATCGATCTTTACTGAGAATATTTTTAAAAACAATAAAGCGATCTTCGAGGATTAATAATGGGCAGTCGAAAAAGTCTTTTCGTAATTCTAATAAAATGTCAACTTATTTTTTTATATTTATAACAAACTTTAATGAACCAAATATGTACATTTAAGTCGACCATTTTTTTTGT
Organism: Bactrocera correcta; assembly: GCA_027475135.1. Taxonomy (NCBI): domain Eukaryota; kingdom Metazoa; phylum Arthropoda; class Insecta; order Diptera; family Tephritidae; genus Bactrocera; species Bactrocera correcta. The sequence continues at coordinate 20,932,494 of CM050327.1, read as the reverse complement.
CATTTTTCCATTGGAGACATTGTTTTATCAGTGTAAAACTTTTCTGGTTTCTCGGCGAAAAACTGCGACAAGTAATTTTCATAGGCTTCGCTTGAAGCAAACTTTACTTCATTAAGGGAGTTCTGCATTGACCGAAACAAATGATAGTCCGGTGGTGCAAGGTCAGAGCTATATGGTGGATGCGTTAGAGCTTTCCAACCAAGCTCTCCCAGCTTTTGCCGTGTCATCAAAGGTGAGGGTGATCTAGCCTTGTCCTGATGGAAGACGAAGCTCTTTCTGTTGATCAATTCCGGCCGTTTTTTTTCGATGACATGCTTCAATCTCATCAGTTGTTGACAGTGAAATGTGGAATCAATTGTTCCACCAGACTGGAACAGCTCATAGTGGTGGATTCCTTTCCAATTCCACCAAACTCTCAGCAGAACCTTTCGAGGCGTCAATACTGACTTTGCGACCATTTGTTGAGTTTCAGCACGCTTGGATCACGATATTTTTCGCAGATTATTGTCGTATTTGATCCATTTTTTTCTCCTGTTATCATTTTTTTTCAGAAATATTTCGATTTCATTTCGCTTCAGCAAAAAATCTCTGATGTTAATTGGGTCAATTAAATTTTTCACAGACAATTCATGTGGTACCCAAATATCGAGCTTGTTTTTTGTTACCAGCCTACTTTAAATGGTTCAAAACCGTTTGATGATGAATGTTAAGTCCCTTAGCGATGTCATGGCTGCTTATGGGATGGATGGGATATAATTTCATTGACTTTTTCAATGAATGGTCGACCAGAGCGAGGCGCATCTTTCACATCGATCCAGAACGGAAGCGAGCGAACCATTGTTGTGCTACACGAACTGATTCAGCATCGTCTCCGTCTTCACAAACTTCATTTGTGGCTTGTGTGGCATTCTTCTTTTTTTATACAAAAATTTCAAGCAAAGCGAATTTCTTCATTATTTTCACTCATTTTTGAAGAGCTGTAACTTTTTTTCAACTTAACCGAATTTAATTTGGTTAAATGAAGCTTAAATCTTACCTTTCCAGCACTATATGGTATGACACAATGTGATTGGTATTACCGGAGATATACGATTGTAACGAAAACTATTGACAAAATATTGTACGAAAAGACTTCTTCGACTAACCAATATCAACTAAGAGGTCAACGTTTTTCGACACCTGCAGAGTTCAAAAAGCATATTTTGGAGATAACTCAGTCAGAGTGACAAAATTGGCTTATAAATAGATTTTAATTTTTGGTATAGACCTTGAAGGAGAATATTTTGAAAAACAATGATGTGATTTTCGAAAATTAATATTTGTTCTCGAATCCCGAAATATAAATGGCAGCCTACGTAATATACAAATCGGTCGACCAAAATCAAGAAAAAAAATGTTGTATACCCTTTCAAGGTATTATAGCTTTGTTGCAAATGAAGTAATTTTTTTTCTTTCTTGTTATTTATTATTTTTGTTGAATGCGCCGCTTATCTGCCGTTACCATTCATGTGCCTCAAGCAGATTTCGTAAACCGCATTCACAGTGAAGCTGCGTGTGTTGGTCTGCACTTCGCCGCTTTTATTTCGTGTAAATTAATCTACTTAAAATTTGTAGCAAATAAAAAAGGAATAACTGTTCATATACACGCCCTTACCACAATGAAATAAACTTACTTGCCACTTGACCGCATGCAACAGGCATATGAACGCTCATAACGGTTTTTCTATAAAACCTTGCTGATGCAATTTGCCGCAACAGAGCTTACATTTGTAACTAAATATTATTAACACCAGCAAAGCTGAGCAAAGTTAGCAGTCACAGCGTGCAACATAGACTTTCAGCTTTTATTTGCAGCATTTTACCTCGGGCCTGCATGTACATATGTGCGCGAGTGTGTGAGAGTGGTAAGCAGCAGCGCATAGCATAACGATTACTAATGGCGAAAGTTTATCACACGCTTATGCAGGAATGTATGTGTTTGTATGTGTGTGTGTGTAAAAGAGTTTGCATGTGTGTATATGTATTTATGAGCATGTGTGTGTGTGTTAGTGAAAGTATTGCGTGTTAATAGCGCCCGACAGCGCTCGTTTGTCTCGGCGACTGTTTGGACAGCGATTACTCGCCACTCGCCCAGCTTCCACCAACACTACTACACATGCATGCACTTATAAGTAGATATATATGTGTGTGTGTAAGCAGCTGTATATGTGTAGTTGAAGTGCCTCGCCCAGCATGATGCCACTTCTAGTTTTACTGTGTCTGTTGCTATTTGTTGCTACTTACCGCCCCTCCTTGGCAGGCACGAGTGTCATTAATGAAGCAAGCAACCACAGGAAGCTGCCGCCAAAGCAACAGCGCTCAACGCAACACAACTACATGCCAGCAAGTACAGCTAACTTTGTTTGCATCTATGTATGTATGTGTATATGTTGCAGTGTGTGTTGCAAGCTTGTCAAAGACAGCATGTGTGCGAGCACGTGCAATGTGCCGCAAGCGATTTTGTGGCATGCACCCAATAAGGCGATTTTAACCTGCTTGACTGCAAATATAACCATAGTTTTAAACAACAACAACAACTTACTAGCTGTATGCACACTAACTCAAACATACATATATACATATATGCAACTTCATCAATATGTTGCAACCGTAAATCACATTCATTGCATTCATTGCTCAAATCCAATTGGGAATTTCGTTCGTAGCTAATTTATTTGCATCGAATTTGATTAGCAACAATTTGCTTGAATGCTTCAGCACGAAATTGCTTAAGACTGGTGAGGTCACCTGGCGCTGCTGGACTTTTAATTTGTGTTGAGGTTTTAATTTAAGCTTGTTGGCAGCACTGTTTGCGTGTACTTGTGGAGATACAGTCATACTCAAATACAGCTTTGGCTGCAAAAGTTAATAAATATACCGTTTTCAGTTGCTTTGTGCATTTTTTCTTCAATTTGAATGGGAGATGGATACATATTCGTTGGGATGAGCAAAATCGATTCCGAATGAAAACTCCAGAAACTCGTTTTTTAGACGTTAATCGTGAATAATTAGCAAGATTTGAGCCATACAGACCCTTGACTAAGAAAACGGAGATGAGTAGGTCCTCGTGATATTTACTACAGCGGCCATATAAAGGAGCGCAAATTCAGTGTGGAATTCATGGTGGGAGAAAGACTCAGTCGTCGAGTCCACACTCCGACGGAAGAGAAGGACGATATGACGAAAGATACATTTTTTGAGCGGCTGGTAGGTGTTTATGCTTTGCCACGTGGTAATTGGGCTTGGCGTCTTTGGTACAACGGGTTCGATGCTGATCGACTTCGCAGGGACCCGAAATACGGTTGTCTGTAGTACTTGGTACAGTACAAAAAAGTTCATAAACAATCCAGAAAATCGGAGATCCCACAATCTGCGACAGCTACCGAGGGATAAGCCTTCTCAACATCGCATATCGGTTCGATCTCCTTCTGTAGAAAATAATTCCAGCTGCAGGAAGGACACAATCTTTTGCGTTCTTCCAATCTTCCAGGTTAGACAAAGAAGCGAAGCAAATGGGTCTGGTAGTGAACGAGGGCAAGACGAAATATCTTCTGTCATAAAGCAAACAGCCGTCGCATCCACGACTTGGCTCCCACTTTTCAGTTTTGGCAGTCATAATGGTGAATGTAAGATCCTCAGCTACCTTGTCAAGTTTCTCTTTTGTGACCTCTTCTCTGCGCCGTTTTCGCAAAAATTTTACGGCAAGATTTAGTTATTTTCATGACCTTCACTTAATGAACAGTTTATTGTGAATGTGGAACATTTTACTATAGAATACACCCTATCTTAACACAAGTCTACGAGTGATATAAAGACTTCAAAGACGGTCGAGAGATCGTTGAAGACATGCCTCGTTCTAGACGATCTTCGAGCTTTTAAACTAAAGAATATATTAAACAAGTGGAGGATTTGGTCTTGAAAATTGTTAGGCAAGTTTAGAGAGAAAGCAAGAGAGCTCGACATCGTTCGTGCCTAAAAGGATATAAAGCTGAATGTAACTTTCCAAAGAAATTTTATAGGTCTCTGAAAACAAGAACCATGTACTTTTAATAATTTTTTTTTTCTTAAAGAGCTGCCAAAAGAGAGTTTTTCGTTTTTTGCAATGTCGAAATTTGTTGAGCAAAGAATTTGCATTAAATTTTCTTTACGGAATCAACTTTCTGCTGCGGATACATTGAGGATGGTACAGAAAGCCTTTGGTGATGAAGCTATGTATGTCTAAAAAAAACTGTTTACAAGTGGTATAGTGAGTTCCAAGCCGGCCGTGAACGTGTCGAAGACGAAGAGCGTCCAGGGCGACCATCAACCTCAACCGACGAAGCTCACGTTCAACAAATCAAAGATTTGGTGTTGAAAAACCGTCGATTAACAATTAGAGTTGGCATATCGAAAGGCTCAGCCAATACCATTTTGAAGTATGTTTTGGGCCTCAAGCGCGTCAAATCTCGACTGGTACCGAAAACATTGAATTTTTTGGAAAAAAGGCGTCGCGTTGAAGTGTGTGAAATGATGCTTTCCAACTACCAGAGTATCATGAAATGCATTTTTACTGGCGACGAGACTTGGATCTATGCTTACGACCCCGAAACAACCGATCAATCGAGCGAATGTTGTGCCAAAAGAGAGCCGAGACCAAAAAAATCGCGCCAAAGACGCTCAAAAATCAAGGTCATGTTGACGGTTTTCTTCGATTATCGTGGTGTTGTGCATTATGATTTCCTTCCAACCGGTTAAACAGTCAACAAGGAATATTATTTGAACGTTATGCGTCGTTTGCGTAACGCTATCCGCCTAAAAATGCCGGAATTGTGGAAAGAGAATTCTTGGTTTTTAAACCATATTCACCTGATCTGCCGTCGTGCGACTTCTGGCTGTTCACCAAGCCCAAAAGACCGCTGCGGAGACACCGTTTTTATACGATAGAGGAGATTCAAGCCGCAGCGAAGACGGAACTGAAGGCCATCTCGGAAAGTGACTACAACCAGTGTTTCGAAGATTGGAAAATCCGTTGGCATAAGTGCATTGCATCGGAAGAGGATTACTTTGAAGGGGATGAAATTGATTTGAATAAATAAAGAATTTTCAAAATAAATACAATGTCCCCTTTTTTTGGGCACAGTTTTTGGGCCCTCAGTTTTTAAGACATCGTTTTGAAATTTTGCAAACGTCATTTTCTTCTTAAGAAGCTGCTTATTTGTCGGAACTGCCAATATGCACCTGTTAAGGCTGCACCGAAGCTAACGGTTTTTCTTGTTTTTGTATATATTTTGGCGATTTTCATGAAACCCTGAAATTTTACGGAACATTTACCAAAAGGTATCCAAAAGAAACATTAGTTGGAAGCTGGGGATAGTACGTGTTCAAGATTGCCGTAACTTTTTAGTGTGGCAAAACCTATTTCTAATATAAAATATAACTGCAATCAGAAGGTGTTTCCTACCAGCCAACTCACCAAAGAGATTAGCAAATAATCGCACAGTGTCCACACTAATTTGCAACGCCTCACGGCAACTGCATCAAGGAAAGAGCAAAATTATATAAAATGAAAAAATAACAAGTTACAAAAAGCGAAAGAGGTCGAGAGGCGGCTGGCAGTTGCGGTATAGTTTAGCGCAGAGTTTTTGAGCAAACAAAAATCTGGTTGAAATTTCCAACGAACGATTGCGAAAAACTAAATATAAATTCAACTACAGAAGCAAGCAAACGCACGCACACATATGTATGTATGTATGCATAAGTGCTAGTGAGTAGAGAGTGGCGAGTGAGCGAAAGCGACTGAATTGCGAAAAATATACAAGCAAATTGTAACTGTAAATTCAAAAGCACACAAGGGCCTGGCTTTTATTAGTCTTATTATTTTTGCGAAAGCATATGTTTGTTTATGTGTGTGTGTGTGATCCCACAAAATTTTGCGCCCATTTATTCATTAAATGTTCTAAAGCTGTAATTGCTCGAAAATCGTGCTTTACTCTAGTGAGTGTGAGTCAGCGTGTTTGTTTGTAATTTCGGTTTTATAAAGTACTTGCAATACATGTGTGTGACTGTGTGGCTGCGTGTGGACGATTGCATGTGTGTGTGTATAATCAGAGAACTTAAAAGTATAGAGAAGGTGCAGGTTCGACAGCGAACATTTGATAGATTTTTATTAGGGAATTCGCCGGATTCGTGAACATTGTGAGTCTGATTTCGCCCCGCAATTTTAACATTTTTTACCATTCTCTCACATATTCTAAGCGAGAATATGAAGAGAATATGTATTCACGGCATATGATGACGGCATATATGTACATGTCGAAGCAGAAAATATGTAGAGACTCGCAACGAAGAATTTCGTTTTGCTTGTTCATATTTTGTTTCATTTTGACACCGAAAAATGTGTACAAAATACATGGTGTTCTCTGTCTCACATACGCAAGAATATGCAGAGACATAAATATATGTATGCATGAATATGAATATGAAGACATATGTAAACATAAGCATGCATTGAATAGGAATATGAAGACAAAAATATATGCATGCTGCTCCTTATGATCTCCCAACTTTGTTATATTTTCATGCTTCAATTTTTCAACTTGGGAATCGCAATGTATGCAAATAAGTATGTATGTATGCTTTTGCGTTTTGCCGTCGGCAATTAAATATTGACATGTAAACATAATATGATAAGCGTATAATTTTTATAGTCGATTTGGACGTGCATATGTAATAATTTTATATAATTTTTACATAATATACTATACTAATAAATATTTTTGTATTATATTTCCTACTAATAGAAATTAAATTTATCACAACTATATATATGTACATATGTACATCATATAATCTTATGTCTCTGCACATGCTCATATCATAATCTTATTATCTGCTCATATGATTGCATGTATACGCATGTGCGCGTTCAGAAATTCAAACATTGATCTGCAAGTTCATACATTCATATACACTTATATGTACATATATTTGTATACACTTCCGAACAAATAATGCACAAGCATACAAACATACATGCATATGCGTACACATGTGAATATGTCACCAACAAAAATTGAAGCATTGTTCTACAAAAACAACAATTGTCCAAATAGCAGAAGCATCACAAGTCAATATGGCAACCGAATTGGCAAAGCCCAAATGTAGTATATTTTACAACAAAAACGATTTCATTCATAAACGCAGGCGCACATGCCACAAGCGACCCCGCTTCATTCATATACACAGACGCCGTAACATCTCCCCGAGCATGCCTTTGCCTACAAGCGTCTTTTCGCGACGATGGCAAAAGCTAAAAATCATAAATTGAACAACTTTCTGATGCTTCTTCACAGTAAGAAGTGACAAAAGTGGCAATATAGCTCTTGTTGATTTACAATATTTGTCAATTCTAAAATAAGTATTTTTCCGTGGCTCGCTAAAATTTGCGTCGATATGTATGCAAGCTCATACATATGCATACATATTTACGCTAGCTTGTAGGCGATGCTGTTCCAGCAGCATGGAAAGCGGTAACAATCGGCGATCCATTGTATATTTTTTTCATGCATAAGCAAACCATAATTAGGACAAGACAATTGAAGTGTCAATGGTGGTGCTGGTGGTAAGCGCTTGAAAAGGAAAGATGAGTACGAAAGTTCAAATCTCGACAGAATTTGTTTTTAATTTTTGCCTTTTATTTTATGGCAAAAGCTAAAAATCATAAATTGAATTTTTTTCGGCACAGCCATTGGTTGACCGTGACAACGGAGATGCGAAAATGTATGTATGTACATATGTATGTGGCTCGCATATGCTTTGGTAAACATACAAATGTGTCAAAGAAATAATATACATACATATGTATGTATGTGTCATAGAAATTCTATTGGTACAAATATGGAAATGATAACGAAATAATGCTAATATGCATATTTCATGAAGGCCATCAATTTCTTTGAAGAAATGAAGATCATTTTGCACATCTCACTTTCGAATAGTCGAAATAAATATTAATTTATTTAAAAATTAAAAAATCAAAATAAAGAGAAATAAAATTAACATAATTTTTCCCGATTTTGTAAAAAAATTAAAATTTTTACCATTTTTCGGATCATTTGATACAAAATAATTACGCATATGTGACAATGGTTCATATAATACAATATAAACATGCATATGTCACTCAGAGAATGCTTTTTTACATTCTTTGCGTGACTTTGTATACTTTTCTACAAAGCAATTCTCTTTATTTATTCGCAGTCATTTTACATATATTTCTGCCACTGCACGTGCTCAATTATGCTAAATAACAGCGAGCACGGCGAATTCCCTAATAAAAATCTATCAGCTCTGTTAGCCGCGCAATCGAACCGTCATACAGATTTCGATTTGCACCTTCTCTATACTTTACGTTCTCTGGTATAATTATGTGCGAGCACGTAATGCGGCCATTGGCATTAGCGGTTGCACGACGTGATTATAGATGTATGTATGTGTGCACATCTGTTTGTTAATGTGTATGTGTGACTTTATTGCTGTATGCGTGTCTGTTTATTTTTCTATGTGCATGAGCGCTTGTGTGTGTGTGTGGGGAGGTTGCTCATTGGATTGTGTAAACTGCGTTAGCATTTTGGCTGAATTGCCTGTGGATCGTGCGCGTATTATTTCGCATTTGTTGTTCTTGTTGCTTTTTTTGTTTTTGTTGGCTAAGCACCACATGCTTAAAGGCTTTGAAAGTTTTTCGTTTCAATTAAACGAAACAAATTTTGAAAATTTCTGCTATTCATGCTGCGCCATGGCTGTCAGCAGCTACGACTCGCTGATTATATTTGTGCGCCTGCATGTGTTCGTGTGTTTGTGTGCGTTTATGTGTGGATTTTCTCTATTTGCCGGTCAAACGCGTTGCTGACCAGCCAGCGAAATAAGCTGAATTGTGTGTACGAGGGTGTTTCGATGTGCCTGTTAGTAATTCGAAGGGATTTTCAACATAACCTCTCTTTAGCTGCTGAAATGTAACAATAAATTAGCTCTGGATCCAGGTCTTGATTGGCGCTAAATAGAGAAGGACTTAGCTCTTCGTCGTAGCTTTAAAAATATCTTTAAGGCAATAGACTCTATGGTGTTATAGAAAAAAAATCGACACTATGGATTCCTATAGCTTATAACAAAACTTAAAAGGATGCTCGTTATTTCCCAAATTGAATTTTTTGCAGATACCTCTGAAGTTTTATTTTTAAAAAAATTTTAGTCGTAAAAAATAAAATATAACATCGAATTTTTTAATATTTTGCATTACGAAAATAAATCTATAGTTTCGAAAAATAATATTCGGAATTTTACGCTCTACAAAAAATTTCTGCACAGTTTTTCACAAAAAATCAATTTTTTTTTCCAAATTTATAAGCAGGTAAAGTCATGAAAAGTGATGTATACATTCTGTGTTGCTCATACGACATGGTGTACTATCATATCTTAGTTGCCGAAATGTTCAGAATATTCGAAAAACCTTCGGTCATAATTGTTCGTCGCAAGCAAGTCTGTTTGATTGATACAAATTATTCAAAGATGAACCACGTCAAGGACGACCATCAATCAACCTCAATTGATGATCAACACGTCAATAAAATAAAATAATTGGTGTTTGAGAACCGACACTTAACAGTTAGAGATCTTAACAGTTAGAGATCGTAAAGACAATCTTGGAATATCGCAAGGATTAGTGAAAATCATTTTGAAAGATTATTTGGGTTTAAGAAAAGTGAAAGCGCATGAATTCCACAATCATTTAATTAATTTAAGACAATCGCATTATTGTCTGTGAAAAAATTCTTTCAGACTACCAGAATGTCATTAAACATATTATTACTGGTAATGAGTTTTGGACCTATGCTTACGGTCCAGAAACAGACGATCAATCGGCCGAGTATGGTGTCAAAATCGAGCCGAAGCCGAAAAAGCCACGTCAAAGCAAATTATTATAAAAGTCAAAGTTATATTGACAGTTTTCTTCGATTATCGAGGTGTGGTGCACTCCGAATTCCTTCCGTTCGGCCAAACAGTCAACAGGGAATACCATTTCAGTATTATGCGTCGTTTGGTCGACATTTCTCGGTTTCTGCACCACGAAGATGCATCGAGTTTTCCGCCCAATTTTCAGTTAGAATCGTGCCACAACCTCTGCATTCGCCTGATTTGGCTCCGTGTGAATTTTGGTTATTCAGCAAACAAACGCTGCGGAGAAACCGTTTTAACAATGGTATGACATAGATTATGAAAAATAAATTAAGAATTTTAAAATTTTGAAAAAATTCTTACTATGTTTTGCTTATCGTAAAATGTTGTTGATAGAAACTGGTTCTGACTAAGCTTTACTTTTAGCTTACTATATATTATTGAATCATTTCTTCAACTGTGGTTCTAGAAGTTTAGGTATTCGAAAATATTTCTGTACTAAGATTTTCTAAAACCCAAATTATTTCCGAAGTTATATCCGTTTTAGTGTCCCTCAATGAAATTTGTATTAAATTGCTAAAGCACGTTGTAAATTCAAGTCTCTTGACTGGAATACCCCCATAATACCACTTAAGCCATATAAAATGTCGATTTGATGTCCTTGAAAAGGCGATTTGTGACAGAAAACTCATCATGACACCTAAATGATGTATCTTGATACAAGGCTTATATTGTGAGAGTTGTCAAGTTAAACACATGTGTTTGATATTCCAGTTTGATAAACTTTGACGAGCGACTTAAACGGGATTACATACTTTAAAAGATCGTAAAAATCGTAAATTACTGGAAACGTTGATGACAAGCTAGCAAGAGCAAGGAAACACGTGACATTTAAAAGTGAGCATATTGTTCTCCTTTTTGAGGAGAAATCACAGATCAAACTATGAGAAGCTAAACAAAAATTCTTTGAAAAGGGATTATATATCTCTCGAATTGCATTATGGGATAGACTTAAGAAATCTGGCAATAAACGCAGCATTCTTATAATCAAACAACCACTTCAAAAAAAAAAAAAAAACACTAGAAAAAGTGGCATTCGGCGCATTAAAACTGGAGCGGAGCAATGTAATATTTACCGATGCGTAAACTTTTGTATTATTCAATCCCTTGATAAGTGTTTGGCAAAAAAAAGGACAAATATTTTTTCAAAGGAGGTACATGTTTATGCATGTTTTTTCGCTCATTTGGAGTTTTGAGAGGCTCTACAGAAAACCTGCAGGTTAGATTGCATAAAAGGGTTAAGTGAAAGTAAAATGTTTCACAATGTTCTGAAACATAGAAGCAAGAAGCCCATATTTCACATTGGTCAGCATAGTCACCAGAACCCAGTATGATAAAAAATGTTTGGGCTTTAATAAAGGCCGAAATATTAAGGAAATATTTGAGGTCAACAAAAGATTTCATTCGGTTACTTCAACATACTTGGCCGTCACTTCTTGTGGATTATGCGGGAAATTTAGTTGTAATTTGACATCAATTTAGTACTATAAGCAACGCGGGAGATTAAAAAACGTCTGACATAACAAAACATTTCATTCATTACTATATTTTTCTCAAAGAACTCTCTACACTCTCTAAGCAAAAACGTTAAAAATCGTTTAGATTCTTAAGATAAGCTTTGTCTATGGATCATAATGTTACTCAAAACGCCTGCTTTTGCTTCCTACTCTAGATCATGTGAACCGTACAACTTTAACAGTTTAGATTTTGTGAATTTTTAGGGAAAAATTTTTTTAATACCTACAAAACACCACAGAAAATGAGTGAATAATTTTTTTTTATACTATATTGATGTTATAAAGTCATGTATTTCCATTGGGCTTCATCATCTTGAGGTTGATAGGCTCATCAATTCCAATTCACTCAATTTCATTGACAGATCATAAGTAGAATGTACGACAGTCAAATTTCACCTAAACCTTAATGGAGAAATTTTCGAGATATTACGACATTAATCAGTTGCCAGTTTTTTCCTTGATTTCAATATTTTTTACTCACTATAAACTTATTTGTACCCGAAAGTCACTGCTTTATTCAGCTACCTTCGTAGAATAGTTGTGGCAACGCAGCAATCACAGAAGGTTTGCGGTGAGCAATAATGTCAGTGATTGGCATGCGAAAGTATGAATAGGCTAACTGACAGCGCAGGCAACGAGTTAGGTGTCGAAAGAGATTTATTTGATATATGGTACATACCTAGTGCAGAGAACGTAAAGTATAGAGAAGGTGCAAATCGAAATCTGTATGACGGTTCGATTGCGCGGCTAACAGAGCTGATAGATTTTTATTAGGGAATTCGCCGTGCTCGCTGTTATTTAGCATAATTGAGCACGTGCAGTGGCAGAAATATATGTAAAATGACTGCGAATAAATAAAGAGAATTGCTTTGTAGAAAAGTATACAAAGTCACGCAAAGAATGTAAAAAAGCATTCTCTGAGTGACATATGCATGTTTATATTGTATTATATGAACCATTGTCACATATGCGTAATTATTTTGTATCAAATGATCCGAAAAATGGTAAAAATTTTAATTTTTTTACAAAATCGGGAAAAATTATGTTAATTTTATTTCTCTTTATTTTGATTTTTTAATTTTTAAATAAATTAATATTTATTTCGACTATTCGAAAGTGAGATGTGCAAAATGATCTTCATTTCTTCAAAGAAATTGATGGCCTTCATGAAATATGCATATTAGCATTATTTCGTTATCATTTCCATATTTGTACCAATAGAATTTCTATGACACATACATACATATGTATGTATATTATTTCTTTGACACATTTGTATGTTTACCAAAGCATATGCGAGCCACATACATATGTACATACATACATTTTCGCATCTCCGTTGTCACGGTCAACCAATGGCTGTGCCGAAAAAAATTCAATTTATGATTTTTAGCTTTTGCCATAAAATAAAAGGCAAAAATTAAAAACAAATTCTGTCGAGATTTGAACTTTCGTACTCATCTTTCCTTTTCAAGCGCTTACCACCAGCACCACCATTGACACTTCAATTGTCTTGTCCTAATTATGGTTTGCTTATGCATGAAAAAAATATACAATGGATCGCCGATTGTTACCGCTTTCCATGCTGCTGGAACAGCATCGCCTACAAGCTAGCGTAAATATGTATGCATATGTATGAGCTTGCATACATATCGACGCAAATTTTAGCGAGCCACGGAAAAATACTTATTTTAGAATTGACAAATATTGTAAATCAACAAGAGCTATATTGCCACTTTTGTCACTTCTTACTGTGAAGAAGCATCAGAAAGTTGTTCAATTTATGATTTTTAGCTTTTGCCATCGTCGCGAAAAGACGCTTGTAGGCAAAGGCATGCTCGGGGAGATGTTACGGCGTCTGTGTATATGAATGAAGCGGGGTCGCTTGTGGCATGTGCGCCTGCGTTTATGAATGAAATCGTTTTTGTTGTAAAATATACTACATTTGGGCTTTGCCAATTCGGTTGCCATATTGACTTGTGATGCTTCTGCTATTTGGACAATTGTTGTTTTTGTAGAACAATGCTTCAATTTTTGTTGGTGACATATTCACATGTGTACGCATATGCATGTATGTTTGTATGCTTGTGCATTATTTGTTCGGAAGTGTATACAAATATATGTACATATAAGTGTATATGAATGTATGAACTTGCAGATCAATGTTTGAATTTCTGAACGCGCACATGCGTATACATGCAATCATATGAGCAGATAATAAGATTATGATATGAGCATGTGCAGAGACATAAGATTATATGATGTACATATGTACATATATATAGTTGTGATAAATTTAATTTCTATTAGTAGGAAATATAATACAAAAATATTTATTAGTATAGTATATTATGTAAAAATTATATAAAATTATTACATATGCACGTCCAAATCGACTATAAAAATTATACGCTTATCATATTATGTTTACATGTCAATATTTAATTGCCGACGGCAAAACGCAAAAGCATACATACATACTTATTTGCATACATTGCGATTCCCAAGTTGAAAAATTGAAGCATGAAAATATAACAAAGTTGGGAGATCATAAGGAGCAGCATGCATATATTTTTGTCTTCATATTCCTATTCAATGCATGCTTATGTTTACATATGTCTTCATATTCATATTCATGCATACATATATTTATGTCTCTGCATATTCTTGCGTATGTGAGACAGAGAACACCATGTATTTTGTACACATTTTTCGGTGTCAAAATGAAACAAAATATGAACAAGCAAAACGAAATTCTTCGTTGCGAGTCTCTACATATTTTCTGCTTCGACATGTACATATATGCCGTCATCATATGCCGTGAATACATATTCTCTTCATATTCTCGCTTAGAATATGTGAGAGAATGGTAAAAAATGTTAAAATTGCGGGGCGAAATCAGACTCACAATGTTCACGAATCCGGCGAATTCCCTAATAAAAATCTATCAAATGTTCGCTGTCGAACCTGCACCTTCTCTATACTTTTAAGTTCTCTGTATATACTGGATTATACTACTAATGGACACTACTTTTACTGGAGTGTATTACTGGTACTACACGACATGGCTCATTAGTTCAAACTACAATATAAATTGTTAAGCGATTGAGATACCAAAATCTTAAATAAATCTTCTTGGTAGTTGTTTGGATGGAATTAAATTGACAGCCAAGCTTTTTGGATGTTTTCACGTCACTATAGAATATAGTTAATGTAATTATCTCTGTCTGAAACTGGACTTTGGTCAGCTTTTATTCATTTAACATCAGATTTTCATCAACTTAATGGAATTTTTGCAGTTTTTTAATAAGAGCGCAACAAAAGCTATTTTAAATAAAACAAAAACGGTCAATAAATTTATTTAATCCTTGTGAAAGTACAATCAATGCCATTATGTTTGATACTTGATTTATTTTGGATGGCTAACACGGGCACGCTTGCAGAAGTCCAGACGCTGAACTCAATTTTCGACGGTTTTCAAGCATAAATCGGCCGATACTGCTGCATTTTCCGGTTCGATATTCGCTGGCTTGTTGGCACAGACGTAACCCCACAGAAAATAGTCTAACAGCGTCAAATCGCACGACCGAGCCGACCAATTTACTGAGCCATTTCGTGAGATAACACGATCACCAAACTTGGTTTTCAATAAATCGATTGTGGCATTCGCTGTGTGGCTGGTGGCATCATATTGTTGGAACCACATATTGTTCAAGTCCTTATCATCCAATTCGGTCCAAAAATATGCGGTTATCATCGAACGGTAGCGAGTTTCATTCACAGTAACGCGCCGGTCCACATCATTACGGAATAAGCACCAAACGTTAATTTCTTCGGGACGTAATTGTGACTCATGGAGTAAGTGTGGATTGCTGTCTGACCAATAACGTATATTTTGCTTATTGACGAAGCCATTTAGCCAGAAATGAGTCTCATCATTGAAAATGTTTTTTCGATGAAAATTCCGATCATTTTCAAGTTCTTGCTCATTCACGAAAATGCGACGATTCTGGTGGTCAAGCGGCTTCAAATCTTGCATCAATTTGATCTTCTAAGGATGTAGACCAAGATCTTTTCGCAAAATTCGCCGATACGACGTTACAGAGATGCCCAACGCTTGAGAACAATGTGTGAGAGACTGATTTTGGTCTTCCTCAATTCATGCGCTAGCCTCGGCAATATTCTCGAGACATGGGTACTTCTTAGTCTCACTGGCACGGAAACATTTTTTACTGCGCCGGTGGAATAAAATTGTTTCACAAAATGCTCCATTGTTGATTTCACTGGATGATTATGACGATCTTAAATTGGAGATAGCGCTTTTAAAGCGGAGGCCACTGACTCTGAAGTTCGGTAGTAAATTTCAATAATTTCGACTCGTTTCTGGATCCTAAATCTTTCTATGATGAAATGGCAAACCTTATTGAAGAGAAATATGAAAAGAGTGGGAAAAAATATGGCCTCGTTTGTTGTCCGTGTCGGTCTACTTTTGAAGCGTTTCTATTTAAAACCCCGTTACTACATTAAACAAAATGTGTACTGCCATATCTAAGTGATATAGCAGATGATTTCTTCTGATGCTAAAATGACGATTTTCAAGCACCATTTCTTTAACTTCTGCAATGTTGTTCTCATTAACAGGATTTTCGGAGTAAAGTTAAGTCGTAATAAAATCTTTATAGATGCCGCTATTGACTGATTATTTCCATATAGCCAGTTTATTGTTCGATTCGGATCATATTTCCTATATACTTGGCAAAAATGAGAACTACCATGAAGCAGATAGATTAAGAAGGTCTTTAAACCAAGGAACAATTTCATGGAAAACACAATTACTTAGCGAATATTTTCTAGGTTGTGGGAGACAACAGGAATATTCAAGCAAAAAAAAAAAAAATATAAAAAAATGAGTGAGTTTTTGTACTTTCTTGTACTCGTACTATGACCTTTGGACTTGAGGCAGTAGTGGCATGGCAATACAAATTTTACAGTTATACAGAGAGGTATTTGCTGATAGAATCCGCTATATTGAGAACTTCAAGCTAAAGCTTTTTGATTTGGATGTAGGTTGCTTTATATCGTTAAACAAGAATTCGAGCTTTTTCTACCAGATCAGTACGTACTGAATGAAAAAAATGAGATCTAACGCTTTTGATCTACATAAGTGTTTTGGTTTCTCAAATTATTGCTGAAAATTTTGAAAAATTCTCCTTTTATCTCACAAAACTAATAAAATGAATGGGGTTATACAGTGTTTTCATTCTACCTGCGCTTTAATTTCTTTAAATATCCAAATCGACTACCCCAACTTGCTAAACCTTACAATTTCTTATCGATACACCGTTATTCGTACGAATACTGGCCCGAAGGCATTCTCATTGTTATCAACAAACTTGTTGAGACGTGCGCAAAGTATTGAAAGTGTTTAGGGAACAAGCAAAATAAATGCGAAACTAAAACGAATTCCGAACGATGAAGACAAATGAGAAGATGAAGGGATAAAAACAAAAACGAAAGTTTACTTTTACTTTCACATAAAATAAAAAAAAGCGCCTGTGTGTGTGTGTAAAAAACTAGGCTACAAATTGTATTGCAGTAAAGGTAAGTCTGTCGCAGATAAAGAGGAAACAATATCCATTTCAATTGATTTTATAAACTTTGCACACATACAAGCATACTTATACATACTCAATAGATGTCAGAGAAAATGGAGCTCAGTGAAGAATAAGCGACCGGAATACCAGCTACTGGCGAGCTTTGGCATTTGTGGCGAATTTGTACGTCTAAGTGGAAAAGGAGAATTTTCTTCAAAGTCTCTGCAATGCGGTAGCCACGTAGCAGCGAAGGAAGTGTGCGAAGAGTATACAGTTCTTAAATGTGAAATAAAAACTTGAGTTTGGTAAGCCTAACTTTATATTGCCCTGCTCATATGTAAGTCATGTTAGAAGAAATAAAACACATGCGCGACAAAGTTAGTTGGAAGCTCAAAGTGCATAAGTACTATATAGCTTTAGGGCGGTCCTTAAATTTACTGAATATATATTTTTTTAATTTTAAAATTTACTTTTCTAAGTTGTTGGAAAAAATTACTACTGCAATACATTTGTTTCATAATTTTTCTTTAAAATATATATTTTTATCGAAATCCGAGTATCCAGGCATTGTTTCTGCTCGATTATAAAAGTAAATACAATTTTTAAATAAATTTTTTAGACAATAGAAACTTTTAAGCCTTGAAATCAATATACTTGTCACTACTTTCTTTCAAAAAACTTTTAACTCGAATCCAGGTGGCAACTCTTTTTTTTTAAATTATTATTTTAATATATTAAAGTTATTTGTTAAATATTATTTTGTGTTATTTCAAAAAATTTATAATTTTAAGTCAGGTGGCAACTCCAAATTTTTTAAAATTTAGTTTTTACCGGCATTTTTATATTTCGACTATATTGGAAAAATATTATTTTATGTTATTTATATTTATTGTAAACAGGTGGCAACCTACTATCTCTATAAATCCCTCTTCAACTCAACAAGATCAGCATTTTACTATTTTTTTCTAAGATTTTTTAATTTAACACAGGCGGCAACTCTAAATTTTTTAAATTTTAATTTGATACCGTTATTTTACTTTTTTTAATTTATTTGTTAAATACATATGTATGTATAATATTTTATGTTGCTTATATTTTCAGGTGGCAACATATTATCACCCTAAAAACTAAAATAAATCTTAAGCTGAAAAAGAGCAGCTTTTTAATACTTGCTTTCACAGAATTTTTAATTCTAATACAGGTGGCAACTATAAATTATTTTTTTAATTTTTATTTCCTACCAAGATTTTAATAGTTTTTAATTTATTTTGTGGATGTTTTTTATGTTACTTCAAAGAATTTATAATTTAATTTGGGTGGCAACTCTATTTTTTCTTAATTTTCATTTGATACCGATATTTTAATTTTTTTTTTAATTTGTTTGCCAAATAAGTTTTTATTATTTAAGTTTATTTCGAACAGGTGGCAACACCGTATTTCTTTAAAACCCACTACAGCTTATAAACTTTCAAATAAGTAAGAACATGTTAATAAATGGTGAAACACAATTTTATAAATATATAAAATAATTCCTTTATTCCTTGAAATCCCGAACCAACCTAATATTCCAAGAATTTTAAGTTTCTGCAGCAGTAAGGCAACACCATACGAAACAAACTTCGCAACAAAGTTTACAATTTCCACTTTTAATTGTGTGGCGGACCATGAGAGAGACAATTGAATGCAGGCCAAAATCGGCGGAGTAGCAAGAGAAGTGGGGCAAGCAAGGCCACAGCTCAGATTTTGAACGGCATTTGTTCTCTACTTGTATATTGGAGTGTATGTGAAGGTACTTAAGTTTTGTTTAAGTCAATTCCAGAGTAATCGCCGCTAGAGTAGCTTGCAATTGCAGGTAATAGTTGTTGTTGTGGGGTATGATATGTCATTGCTATGGCCACAAACCGCAAAACACTTGTATGAATGCACTCATGCAGACACTAATCTAATCTCTGCAAGTTTACAGCAGTTTGTGTCTCCAGGATGTTTATGAGCAAACGGAGAAAAAAAAAATACACAAAAGAGAAGAAGACGCAGAGTGACCTTATTACCTTATAGCAGCCCACAAGATAGTAAACTCCTTCATTCCGATAGCAGAGTTTGAGTTTGGTGACACTGAGCTCAAGGCTTATCAAGGAGCGCATGACCTCGCTGGCAGTAGTTAAAATAGGTGAAAGTGGTCCATGAATCCCGCTGTGCCCATATACGATATTATACATATGTTATCTTGGTTATTTAGTACCGTATATTCTGCCAAAAATCAGCTGCAAGCGAAAAAACAGCTGATGGGGAATGTCATGTCGCAGAGAAGAGAAAGCCTACTTCGCAATATTGCAACCGACCAGATACCGAGAGTTGAAGAGGAAAGAGGGACGCATGTGCAGTTAAGAAAGGAAAGATACCGAAATGCGAAAGCTTGAGAGGCTGGCCGAAAGGGGTAATGATCGGACTCAAAGGGGTGATCTAGTGGCTGATGTTCATAACGTACTGCAGTTATGAAGGAAACAATTCTCCAGCCTGCTGAACGGCCGTGAAAGTGTAATATCTGGAGATCGCGAACACGATTTCCCAATTGATGATGGAATAGATGTTCCATTGCCTGACTGGGGTACGATTCGAATAGCAATTACCCGCCTGAAGAACAACAAAGCGGTAGGGGTCGATGGCTTATCGGCCGAGCTATTCAAACACGGTGGCGAAGAACTAATAAGGAGCATGCATCAGCTTCTTTGTAAAATATGGACGGATGAAAGAATGCCAGACGATTGGAACCTAAGTGTGCTCCGTCCGATCCAAATCTGCGCCAATTACCGTGGAATAAGCCAGAATCACTCTTCCAAAAGGTGCTACTTTGAACTGAGTAGGCAACTGAAAAGTGAAGTCCTCTCCCGACGAACAAAACTCTACAAGTTCCCTATCATTCCCGTCCTGCTCTAGGATGTGAAGGCATGAACAGTGACATCATCTGATAAGTCGGCCTTTGCAGTGTTCGAGAGAAAGGTTTTGTGGAAGATTAGGAATCCCTTCGCATTGGTAACAGCGAATACTCCAACATTTAAGGTTTTCGATTAAGCTACAACCAGTGGAAGTAGAGGTAGAGAAAGACCTTCAATTCTTTGGAGAGATCAGTTGTAGAAGGACCTGGCTGCACTTGGTATATTGAATTGGCGACAAATAGCTATTCAATTAAAAAGAAGAAGCTTGGTGAGGTTAGCGGGTTACATGGGTTTACGGGTTTTAAAAGATCGATTTTTTAAAGTGCGCTGTGTTTAAATCCGTTTGGCAAAATTTCTCGATCGACCTTCATGAAATGTATGCAACTTTTTAAATAATTCTTAAAGACTTGGAAGAAATTTTTTTTCGATTACAACTATTAGAAAGTATTTCCTATTTTCAGTTTTTTTCGTACAAGTTCTCAGTTAAGGTCTTATCTAAAACAGGTATATTTTAGGTGATCCTGTGAGTTATCCTGCCTGGCGCATCTTTTTTCCGAGGGGTCACCGGAAATGGCGTCGCAATAACCGAGTTTAAAATATTTTTTTCCAAAAGTTTCAGAATTTCTTTGTTAACAGTATATGTTTGTAACAATAAAAAATTCGAATAAAATATTTAATTTTTTAGAAGAGAAAAAAATTGTTGAAAAGAAGTTGTTTTTTACCCCAGGAAACCCATGTAACCCTTAAACGTTTTTTCTTGTTTTTTGATCAAAAATATGATTTCTAGTTGAAAGTGGTTAAAATGGGTTCAATACTTCCAACGGTCACTTTATATCGAATAAAATGAATTTCGAATTTTCGGTTGAACTTATATATAGATATAGTATGTTGGTTAGTAAGTGTGTTATTTGACTAAAATTGGGTGAATATTTTATTTTTAACCATTTTTAATACAATCCTAAAAATTATAGTATCGGTCTGCGTATGCTACATGAGCATTCCATATCTACTTCTGTGGCTTACATAATACTTAAAAATCGTATCAGTGCACCAGTTTTTATTGATTTCGTAGCATATTTTTTCAAATTCCTTTCACATATAAATACAGTTGTAAGCAGCACATTCATACTTATATCAGAAAATATTTTATGTTTACATTTCACCTGTCTGAGCGAACGAACGGAGGCGAAAATGTCGATAAACGAAACTTACAAATTAGCCCAATTGATAACCTCTGCAATGCACAATTCGCAATTCACATTGACCTTCAGCGCCAGACGACGCAGCCAATGCTGCCGAACGCTATGAAATATTATGGAGGCGAAACGAATAAAAGTGAAAAAGTGGTCATTGAACTGAAATTGAATTTCACAAAGCAGATCGAATGGAATATTTCAAAGCAGTCAGCAGAAGTGTAGAGACCTCAAACACCGACCAACACACACAGGCAAACAAGAGTGTTGCTTATTAGTATACCAAGGAGCACAAATATTGGACAAGTGTGTTGGAAATCGGCACAAAAAAGTGAAATAGTTAAAGAGAAATTTTTGCATTTAGAAGCGAAGCAAAAACTTAAAAAATCTGAATTTTTTCTATATAAATGGATCAAAGACACACCCACACACTCTTCGGCAGCCAAGGTATGTTGTTCGACTTTCAGTTTGTGTTGCAAAAATTAACAATAAATATTGACAGCCGTCCGGTCGAGCGGTCACACTGAGTTGCCTTCATTCCCTGCATTATGCTGATAACAAGCTTCAACGTGCGCTCGGAAATCGGACCTCGGCCCACCGACATATTAAATACTTTTCCATGTATGTGTATGTGTGTATGCCAATCAATTGTGAAATCAATGAAGTCAAACGTGCAATCATAAATGTTAAAGTGAAAATTTCATTTGCGGCACATCCTGCTAACAGCGAAAGGATAACGAAAACGACAGTGAAAGTATGATAGTGTGGCATGCCAAGCGAAATGAGCTGAGCGAAGAATAGCAAATTGAAGACGTGACCAGCACAAACTAAATCATGCTTAACTGTACACTCACACACACATATACATGTACGCAATCACACATACACGCCCACACTCACACATACAATCTTACAAAGTAACAAATGTTGGGTGTATTTGTGTTAAAAGCAAAGTTAAGTTTCGTTTTTAAATGCTCGTGTGTGTGTGTCTAAAAATTGCAACGTTGTAAGTAAAGCGATTAAAGAGAGAAGTCGAAGAATTCTTCCAAGTTATGCACTGATAAGGCTAAGCATATCGTAAATTTTACTTAAATATGTCGGTTGCAGACAGTTGCACAAATTCTGCTGTGAAATGAATAATTCATACAAATGTGTGCGAGCAGTTAGCATTCGACTGCTGCGGTCCGATGTATCGCTTATTGAATGCTTTAAGCCATTGGCCCATAAAATAATATAATTCATTTAAATTTCCATAAATTTATGCCCTTATGATGGTTGCATTCAACTCCATTGCTTTCTATTGGGTATATGATTTCAAAGACTTACCTACTCAGCGAGCAGGAGAAGTGCAGAAATTATTGACTGGAACTAATCAGGAGATATATTTCACTTTTATACAGAAAATTTCTTCAATTTTACGGCATTCTATGAGCCACCAAACAACTTTGTAAATTTAATTTCATTGCGGACTGTGGGAATTTTATTTAGTAGTATGAAATAAAACATTCGGCCACAGCACCTCTACTACAAATTCTACTCAAAAAAATAAAAATATACATCTCTTTAGCGTTCATTGTCAACAAAGGTTGTTCTCCTTTTCCATCATTGTTCCTGGTTGCTGTTTCAAGAGTCGATGATGTCAATTTCTTCAAAACGCCTAACTCAATCGACCTGAAATTTCAATAAATAAAACGGGATATTAAATAAATAAAAGAAAAAAACTTCATTACCTGAAAAATATATTTAAGGCGATCGTGTTGTTTCCAACCCAACTACTGGATAAAATTCAACAATATAGAAGGCTAATAAAGAATGAATTAGGGTTCTTCAAACTAGATAGGTATTGACTATTAAACTCATCTATTGTTTCTCTTACAGTGGGCATTTTTAGGTATCAATAGAGGGCGTCATTTTTAACATAAAAGAATAATCCCCTAAATTGGCAGGAACTTAATTTGGAAAGACTTGAACAACTTCAAAATTTTAATCAGCCGAGCTGCCCCACATTTGACTACCATACTATCCGATCGGTCTAAGCATTGCCTTATAATATTATGTTATATGAGTACCTTATTTTCTAAACATGAAAAAACTACTTAAGGGGGTATTCTAGTCTAGAAGCATGAATTTCAGGTAGTTTTTAAAGTGTCGTAAAAAAAGGCAATTCATATTTTTAGTATCCATTTTGGACTAGTTATTTGTTAATTTTAGAAGAGTAGAGAAAAAAACTAAAAAAAGTCAAAAAATTTCAAAAATTATGAGCTGACGAAGTGGGGGGTCTCTAAAAATTTCCATTTTTCACAAAATGGCGACTAAAAAAAGTTTTTTTGGATCACTTTTTCTGACTATTTCGAATTTTTGAAAAATAATAAAAATAAAAATTTGGAGATTTGGCTAACTCCAGCCATAGACAAGCCCATGAAGAAGACTCTGTAAAAATTTCAAGTAAATCGGTCCAGCAGAACCTGAGAAATCATGGGAATCGTTCCAAAAAAGTCAGTTTTGAGAAAAACCCGTTTAAAGTTTCGCGTTCCGGCCGAACCAGTTTAGATGCCGAGTCAAAAAAATGCCTATATCTCCGAAGTTAATTTGAATTTTGAAAAATCCTCTTGAAAACATATTCTTGAATAGTTAGACTTTGAAAATAGAAAAAAAAAATATTCGATTTTTTAAATTTCTAGACTAGAATACCCCCTTAAGTTCGATCATTATCTGTATCATCTAGAGTAATATATATATTTTTTCTGATTTTCGGATTTCAGGTAATTTTATAAAGAAAAATCTTCCACACACCATATACGATTTTTGGAGGTCTTCTTGGACAACAACTACGGGATCAAGGGAATCCAAAATTTTTCAAAATTATATATTATAATATATAATATATAAGTACATGAAATTTAATGCATTTTTTTACCATTTATTAAACAAAATGCATTCTAAAAAAATACACTGAGAAATGAGCTTTCTTTGACTTGTAAGTGAAGAAATAATCAACCATAATCTTCAAACAACGCAAATATCAATCATTGTTCGGGTAGGGAAGGCTTCGGTCAGTTATTAAACAGGAGTAAAGAGTTTTACAGAAAAAAATCTTTAAGAATAATTGTACAATTTAAACGGTTCAGTTTGACTACGATTTCTTGTAGCCAACTAGGGTCCTGATTATAGCGTCTTTTTCAATAAATTCAGGAAAAAATACTTTTTCAAGAAAAAAAATATACCAAACTTTTATATTTTAATTTTCTTAAAATGACATAAGTACATATAGTATAGTATACAACAAAATACCATGCAACAATTGATGAGCTGTTATGAATATCACAGAAAAAAATTTTTTTTCGCTTATTTAACATATTTCTTGATCGAGTTAGTAAATAAACATTTTTATAGCGCAATTCATACTGCTAAGTAATATCATATAGCGCAATTCATACTGCTAAGTAATATCATAAACGAGAGAAAAATTCCAAAAATTCACTTACCAAATCAGCTTAGTTCAGGCAATAACTCAACGTACTCATACATATATAATAAATGTAAACGAATGTACAGTTGGGCATGAAATTCCAGTCAAAGCCGACCATTAATAGGATTAAAAGGCAATAAACTCACTCGGACCAATGAAGTTGTTCAACGCTGCAGTCTATTTGTGCGAACTGAAATGAAAAAGAATAAAAATGTTACAGTTAACTTAATTTGCGTTTTGAGTTTTAAAGAGAGAAAGAATTAGCCAATAATAATATGAAAAAATGTTTGAGAGCAATTTTGCTGTCAGATGTGTTAATTTATGTGAGGTTATGTTAAACAGACTAAAATCTTGCTAGAGAATAAAGGTAGTGGAAATTTCTCACGCAGTAAATCATATATACCAGAGTCGATTGGAGCCATAAGGTATATAAGATGACAAAAGATGTATTTGGTTGCTGCAAAAAATAATTGAATATCATTCATTTTGAGACATACCACATATCCCACATTAACAGGGAATCCAATGGAATTCACGTTTATAGCGGTTCTTACTAGACCTCAGAAATGTTATTGCGGATGGGTCAAAGCTTAGGGGATGGTTAGTGGAGGGTTTTACTGCCAGAAGCTCTCTATAAACTCTAGTTTCAGACTTCCTGACTATTGCAGTGTCTTCATGGCCGAGGTTGCAGCCATTAAGATAATAAGAGATCCACTTAGATAGCAGGCGGCGATACGAGCCTTGAACTCCTTAACAGTGCTTTGAGGGTTGGTCAAAGAGTGCTTAACCTTGCTAACAATGGCATCGAGTATCTTTCTCTAGCAAGAATATGTACTCTAGAACCGCTACCGGTATCGCGTATACTTTTGTGATCTACTACTGGCACTGGACCACCTTCGGTACATGCTTTGTCGCAAAAACCTTTTAGCCCAAAATCGTTCTATTGATCTCTTTTCCCTCAGTAAGGTTAGCTTCTCCCTATTTTTGGGGCCTTTAACGGGCATTGCCCTATTGGCAACCCATAACATTTTAAATCTTACTATATAAATTCCGATCGGTTAGTGTCTAGTTGAAATTCCTACTATTTTGAACTTAAATGAACTCTAATGGCTTAACCTGGGTCAGAAGGTTGCAGCTGTAAAATCGCTAATAACTGAGCAGAACTCACTGAGTTGGCCTGAAGCCTATCCATCAAATAGCGAACGGCAAGAAGCCAGCGGAGCTGTAACCGACACCCATTCTCTAGCTAGTGAGAAGTACCAAACCTTTCAAACTCATTGGTCTTGCAGTTCCCTGCAGTCCCCCTGTAGTCAGGCACAAAAACCACTTTAAACATGAAACAACTCGATGCTAAAGAAAAGAAGTCCTGATTAGTCTCCAGCACACATTCAGAGAGCTCAATATTAATATCGCCGGCATACTGTCAGAGTAATAGTTAGCACACTGAAGAAACCTGCGCTTCGGAACACCTTGTGTAATTTGTGCAAAAATCGCAAACAAAATCCATCTAAGAATCCTCCGTGGTTGCTGCTGCAGTGAGGCATTTGCCTAATCGCAGCTAATATGTGTCTGTACGAAGTGACATTGAGCTGACAACGCTTGAACGCTTTCGTATCAATTGATGCTTGACTTCCTCACACACACACACACTCAACAAACTGGTGCAGTAAGCGAAGCGCGCCAGTAGCATGCGAACACATACATATATATGCATAGTACCGTTGCAGTGAGTGTTGCACGCGATGAAGCACTAAATAAATGCAATTTGCAGTGCAGCAATTGATAAAAATGATAAAATTTGTTAAATTTGCCATCCTGTTGCTTATGCAATTATCCACGCGTTAGCAGAGAGCGAATAGAACTTGTCACTCTCAACACATACAACAACACACACAGGGGCACAAAGGCGTTAGCTCGTGCAAATATTTGCCTGGTAAACTATCATTTAATTTATTTATGCGATAATTTACTGGCAACAGTTAATAACTGTATAAATATGTAATGAAGTACAACTAAATACGCATTTAGAAATTGAAAATTAATTATATTTAATACGATTTAATTGAAACCTAAGCGCTTGGAGCTACGATTCTTGCTCGCATATTGTTGTTGTTGGCTTGTTTTTGTTGTTGTTGTGTTTAAACGTGATTGCGGAAGTAATTTAGGCGAACGTTAAGTAAATAAAATCTCGATTCGAAAGTTTCATTAACAGTTATTTGAATTATATGTACAAGGCATACAAATATACATACAATATATATATTTAAGTATATGCTCAGTTACATATACATTTACAGTGTACTTAGCTGAGCGCTGTAAATACGTAAAGTATGTAAATCATTACTAATACTTGACTTGTTCACAAATATTTGCTCATTCTCGGTTGCTTAGTGGCGTTTCAATGCTTTGTTGAGCTAAATTAATGGGCTACAGGCTTAAAATCTCGTCGAGTTGCCAAGTATCTCTCATAGTGGTAGCATAACTGGCGACTTCTAATGAAGTTATATTTTGTGGTAAATAAGAAATAATATTGTTTTTGTCTGCAATGAAGCTCTAGTACTCTTCATTTCTTATAGCACAAGAATTTTAACTGCGCGCGTCGAAGGATTTGGAGATTTAGTATTTTTTTTTAGGTTGGTAGTACTGTCAGTCACATTTATGTCAAATTTCATGTCAAAATATTCATTAGTGTTTGAGATACGTGTCGTTTTGTGAGCTGCTAAAAGTGAGTTTTTCGTTTTTTGCGATGTCGAAATTTGTTGAGCAAAAAATTTGCCTTAAAATTTGTTTACGGAATCAATTTTCTGCTGCGAATACGTTGAGGATGGTGCAGAAAGCCTTTGGTGATGAGGCTATGTCTAAAAAAAATGTTTACAAGTGGTATAGTGAGTTCCAAGCCGGCGGTGAACGTGTCGAAGACGAAGAGCGTCTAGGGCGACCATCAACCTCAACCGACGAGGCTCACGTTCAAAAAATCAAATATTTGGTGTTGAAAAACCGTCGATTAACAATTAGAGACCTTGCAGTTGGCATATCGAAAGGCTCAGTCAATACCATTTTGAAGGATGTTTTGGGCCTCAAGCGCGTCAAATCTCGATTGGTACCGAAAACATTGAATTTTTTGGAAAAAAAGGCGGCACGTTGAAGTGTGTGAAACGATGCTTTCCGACTACCAGGGTGTCATGAAGTGCATTATAGCTGTCGATGAGACTTGGATCTATGCTTACGACCCTGAAACAACCGATCAATCGAGCGAATATCGTGCCAAAAGAGAGCCGAGACCAAAAAAATCGCGCCAAAGTCGCTCAAAAATCAAGGTCATGTTGACTGTTTTCTTCGATTATCGTGGTGTTCTGCATTATGAATTCCTTCCAACCGGTCAAACAGTCAACAAGGAATATTATTTGAACGTTATGCGTCGTTTGCGTAACGCTATCCACCTAAAAAGGCCGGAATTGTGGAAAGATAATTCTTGGTTTTTACACCACGATAATGCACCATCTCATATTGCCCTCGTAATTCGTGATCATTTCGCCAAAAACTCAACCCATATCGTTTCGCAACCACCGTATTCACCTGATCTGGCGCCGTGCGACTTCTCGCTGTTCACCAAGCTCAAAAGACCGCTCCGGGAACACCGTTTTTATACGATAGAGGAGATTCAAGCCGCAGCGAAGACGGAACTGAAGGCCATCCCGGAAAGTGACTACAATCAGTGTGTCGAAGATTGGAAAATCCGTTGGCATAAGTGCATTGCATCGGGGGAGGATTACTTTGAAGGGGATGAAATTGATTTACAATTTTCAAAATAAATACAATGTCACCTTATTTTTTGGGCACAGTAATATAATATCTTAATTTGTATGACAGCTATATGATCCGATATCGGTGATTCCAACAAAAATGATGCTTCTTGATGAGAAAAGAACCGGTGAATAATTTCAGGTCGATATCTCAAAAACAGAGGGACTAGTTTGTATATATACAGACAAACAGACGAAAATGGTTAATCAAGAAGGCTTCGGCTCATCTTTGTCACGATATTGGGCCGATTGATCATCTGTTTCTGGATCGAAAGTATAAATCCAAAACTCATGATCCTTGCAATATTTCAACGATGCCAGTAAGATCTCTGACTGTTAGTTGTCGATTCTCAAAAACAAATTTCTTTATTTTATGATCGCTTACTTTGCGGTTCTATGGAATAGTAGAGTCAAAGTAAATCCCTGGCACAAAAACTGTTTGCATCAAAGGGAGCACTTAAAATGTCACACATGAAAGTTTGGTGCCTCTTCATAAAGTTCTTCTACCATTAAAGCGCGCATTTATGAAACCATTTTTAAGGTCACTGCTAAAATATCTGAGTTCCTTCAAATATTTTGTATTAAAGCTTCTAGATCTCTCGGCAAAATCGTCAAAGAAATGTTAAAATCATTTCAAGCTTTAGGTAGGTTAATAAGCCCTAAGGAGGTATTCTGGTCTTGGATTTTCAAAAAATCTATTTTTTTTTACATACTTTGAAAGTTTGGACTTTAAAAAATATGAGCTTGGAAGGATTTTTCAAAATTCGACTTATTTTCGGAGATACGGCCGATTTTGAGACGTGGCGCCCGTGTTCACTAGAATTGTCTTCTAAACTTTAAACGCGTTTTTCTCGAAATTACTTTTTTGAGGTGGTTGACATGATATCTCAAGTTCTACTGAACCGATTCTTTTGAAATTTGGTATATATCTTCTTTATACAATGTTCTATCGTGTCTGCCTGGGATTTTTAAAAATTTTGATTTGATGTATTTTTAAAAAACTCGAAAAGGTCGGGTCAAAAAAGTTTTTTTTTTTTTTATTATTATTATTTTCGTTTATCTGTTTTTTTTTTTTTTTTGAAAATGGTCCTAATGAAGAATCTTCTTTCTTTTTGTGTTTTAGATCTCTACAAGAGTTGAAATCACGTCAACCAAGACGTACCGTTTTTTTTTGAGTCCCCACTCCACCGGCCGTATTTCGACGAATTTTGTTTTTTTTTTTTTTTGCAATTTATTTTTTATATTACTAAAATGTCAATAAAAAAAACATATAAAAATGGATGTTAAAAATGTTTTTAATTTTTTTATCTTAGTTTAAAAAATGCCTAAAATTCATGCATCTAGACCAGTATACCTCCTTAAACTTTTCCTTGTTACCACCTTGACTACTTTCCAGTAAGTTTACGAGATGTGAGTGAAGAGTAAGGTGAATGATTTCAGTTATTAAGAAGATGGAAAACATATACCAGGAAAGTAAGAGTGTGTGAGTGAATGATAACGGATTAATGGCCTTCTTGAGTCTCGCAGCACAAGTAATTTAAAACTTATGGGAGAATATAGAGATTTAAGCGGGATTTTATTCTGATATCATGTCAGAGTGGTTATGAATCCGAATGTTTTATGTGCATTACCCGAAACCCATGAAATTTTGTAAAAACCAATATCAATGAAAAATCTCATGGGACCCAGTAGCTTTCATAAAGTTTTTGTGGGTCTTAAGGGCAGTTCAAAGAGACTTTGATAATAAAAATTTGTTCGGAATATAAATACGTACGCCTTATACTGATTTTGCAAAGGCTCCTGACAAAAGGTGGGGTCTCTCACTGAAAGTGGTCCACTAGCTCTATGTGGTGGAGGGCTCTAGAAAAGGCCACACTTGCAAAGAAACTTGAGAGAGTTCAACGGGCGGCACTCATTAGCAGGTTTGGTGCATCAAGGTTCACTCCAACCATGACACTTAACCTCATATTGCACAAAGTGCCCTGAATACTCGAATATCCTCACACACTTTGATTTCATACCGGATCACTTGCTCCATGGAGTCGCCAAACCGAGCTCTGGTGACTCCTTCCCCGCTCATATACCGGGAGTTGTGGGTGGGAAGGAGCCGTTGGAGGAAAAGGGCAGTGAGCTTCTTTACAAATGGGTCAAAGAGTCGGGGGAAGGTTAGAGGAGTGTTTATTGTATGGAGTTCTCTATCAACTCCAGCTTCAGACTTCCTGGCTGCAATAGTGTCTTAATTTTTAGTTCCCAAATGAGTATAATTAGTATAAGAACTCAATTTAGTTATTTTTTCCCAACAAAGTAACCAGCTATACATAAATATAATTTCAGCACGCGCAACTTTTTGTATACTTCTTATCGCACAATCACTACATTTAAAGACTAATTGGCACGACCCACAATTATAATTAAAGTCTAACATTAGAGATCGTTAGCTAATTTGTTAAACATTTTCAATCACTATAAATTCCATAAATTTTCTGTCGACATTTTGCCAGCCACCAAAAGCATTCGGTCGACTGGCAGCACGCAAACACACCTTTTGGGGACAGGCGCTGCTGCTGGCAGACCCTCATGGGTAAGTATACCATCCAATTAAATGCCTTTCACTCATGACGCTGTGCCAATTTTATTGAACATTGCTGTTTGCGAGGAAAATCATATGTGTGTGTGTATGTGTATGTAGTAGCGAAATGAAAATGCACGTGCGAATGTTCAGTGTTTGCGTGTGTTTGAGCTAGGAAAATGTGTGGGAATTTTAGCAAAATCAACGATGATTAAATACCAACACGCACTCAAAGCATACCAAACGGCAACGAGGCAGTTGGAGGAACGAAATGGAATGTGATTTGTGTGGAAAAATCATTTGCGGAGTTTTTGTTTGTAGAAAGCAATTTATTTTTCGTATTTTTTTTTTTGTGTTTTGTTTTTTGGTGTCAAATGTGGTGAGGGATGTTACGGAAAGGGTGATTCAAGTAGAGGTACTTTTTTCAATAGCCTATAACTGTAGAACTATATAGAACTGAAGCCGCTCGACCTTCCCAAGCGACATAGCTGCGCTCTATGGGATCTTGAAGAATTCCAAGAATATCCCACGTTTTCGAGCCAAATTTTATTCTACGAAGAGGCCCATTTCTGGCTCAATGGGTATATAAACAAGCAATCTTGGCGCATTTTGAATGAAGAATTTTGAGAGATTCAAGAGCTGCCATTTTATCTTGAAAAAAAAAAAAATGGTTTGGTGTACTTTGTGAGCCGGTGGAATGATCGGTCCATATTTCTTCAAAAATGATGTCGTGGAGAACGTAACCGTCAATATCGACAATTTCGCGCCATGATAACTGACTATTTGATGTCTGAAAATGAAGCTCGTGGTCTCGGCAACAGTTGCTTTCAATAAGACGACGTCACTCATCAATCAAAGAATTTATTCCGAGAACACTTCGGTGAGCAGATAATTTCTCGTCCTTGGCAGGTCGATTGACCACCTAGATAGTGTGATATTACACTAGTAGATTTTTCCCGTGGAGATATGTGAAGTCTAAAGTCTATGCGGAGAATTCCGCTTCGATTCAGACCTGGAGCAAAAACATCACGACAGTCAGTCGCCAATTCCCGGAAAGTAAAACCCCGAAAATTGGACTCAACGGATGGACCATCTAAAGACGGAGCCGGGACCAACCTTTAAAGAGAGATAATCTTCAAAAAATAAATGCCAAAGAATGTTCTTTCGAAAGATAATAAACATTTGCCATTAAATTTTAAGTTTCTGTGTTTTTTCTTTAAAAAAGTAGGGAACCTCGAAATGTATCACCCTTTTTTGTATAACAGTATAAATATATGCATATATATGTATGTATACTATATGCATATTATATATATGCGAAAATACATATATACTTTTCTTGTCGAATGCCTGAAGATGACTGATTTACTGCCGCATTGACGACTTCCCTCAGTTCCGCAACAAGCAGACTCGCCTCACACATTTTCCATTTCAAAAAACTGAGTATTACATATATTTCCACACATATACTGTATGTATGTGAAATCTGTAGGAAAAATGCGAGAAACGTGTACGTGTGACAATTTCGACGATTGTAAATGATATTAATTTCAATAGCCGAGGCAGCTATGAGCAGCGCCAGCGGCAATCCAACCTACATATACTTCATTTATACACCTAAAAAGTATGCAAGCATATATGCAAACGCTTACAGATACACATACAGACATGTACACAAAAGTACGAACACATAAGCTTTCGTTCGACAGCTTTAGTGTGGCAGCAGCGTTCGCCCTTAAGCATTTCTCGAGTATGTGCAACAGCTGCAAGGAATTTCCAAACTTCGCAGCATATTTTTGCGGAAGGTGTTGCGCTTACTTACATACATACATAAAAATAAAATATGTAGGTGCCCCGTTCTTTTTGGGGGTTTTGTAGTGTTGGTTAGGCAAATAAATATGAGAAAAATTCTAGAAATATGTTTTGGCAACACATAAAGAACTATTTTTGCGGAAGTTTCTTGCGTGAAAAGGCTTAAGCGCCTAAAGGTATGCTACATAAACAAAGTATTACAAAGGTGTTTTTCATATAAATAAATTTTTTCGCATTTAAATTCTGGTGAAGAAAAAACCTATTTTACAAAGCGGGGTCGAAAATTTAAAAGTGAAGGAGGTGTATGATATTGAAGGGAGGATAGTTGGCGAAAGCAGGTAATGTTCTGTAACTGATGTTTGACGTGCTATTTATTTGAAAAATTATTCTAAAACATTAATTATTTATGTCTAAGAATAATAAACAGGTCGGTTTTAATCAGTCGTATTACTTTCCGGTTAAGCCCTGTAAAATCCCACAGTGAGGAAAAAGTCAGCTAAGTACAGATTTTATAAAAAAGCTTCAAAAAACAGCTAATAATTTTTATATAAAAAATAAAAAATTCCATTTTATAGTATTATATGTTGTAGAATTAATGAATAAAGTATCCTTTTTCCTTTGACTTTGTATTAAAATATCTATACTTTACACAAATTTTTAATAGACCATATGACCTGAGAATATTGCTATTCTTTCCACATTTCTAGGGAGTTTCAGAAGTAACCAACACAGGAAGATTATGGCCAAATACCTAAATAAGAGACCGAAAAAATACCCAACATATTCACTGGACAACATGCGGGTCCAAAAAATACTGGTTAAAATTGGTATTGGAACCTTAAGAAGGGTTTCATGGGCTTGCGGGTTTTCAAAAAAATCGATTTTTTTTCAGATTATTAAATTCTAACACTCTAGAATATTATCCCAAGTGTTCAAGTTGAACCGAGTTTAAAATTTTCGGAGACATAACCTCGGGTTCTTGTGCGCTCGGGGACTAGCTAAAGGGTAAGTGCGCCGTCTTTAAACCGCTTTTCTCCCAAAATGTGTTTTTGTAGTTGGTTTGGCAAGATTTTTCAACCGATCGAGGAAACCCATGTAACCCTTAAGAAAAATTTCTTATTCAATCTATTCTACTTTGATTGATGTTTGGCTGAAAAGGGAGGCGCAGAAGAGCCAGACCGCGCAACCAAATTAAGCCTTATCCAAGCAAACAGTGGGTTTGATAAAATACTTATTTTTTCTAAGCCAGCTAGGGCCCAAATTTTTCCCTTAATTGGAGCATTAAGAGCCGTGGAAGGCAGGGCTTCTGCCAATAGAATGATACATCGTCCGCGTATGCTCTGCATTCCGCCGAATCCAATTAACCAATTTTCTAAAGCTGGGATCTTAAGGGTAGCTGCCCTGTAATAACCCCTAAAATATTACTTTTGTGCTCGTTTGTCTACAAAAAGAAGATTTTTGGTCTATCCACCACCAAGACCCAAAGTGACTTCGTGATATGTGTATGTTGCTTTAAAATTCCAAAACGAGGGGGTGACACTTTTAGGGTCTATTACTTCAATGGTTACCGTGAATTAGCTGCAAGGTCTGTAACAGCTTTGGGGAATTGTGATGCCAGTTGTTCGTGAGCGAGCTAACTCGTCCGATTTTTCGTTTCCTTTTTATGCATATATTTACTGGTTTTCTAGACGACATTAATCCAGTTATTTACTGAGTTACTGCCGGCTTGCATAACCTAACGAAGTGACACGTATTGTTGGCCGTGCGAGTAGCATTAATTGGTTGGTTGCTGTCCTCCAGATGTTTTATGGGATAAGTCATTTGGCCCCATGTCAAGACTATACGATGGACGATCCATCAAACTGATGTTTTTTAGATTTGACTCATCTTGAAACAGTAGACCGCTGTTTACTTTTAAGCATTAATCCGCAGGGGAAATTTGTTAAAAATCTCCTCGAAAATGTTCGCGATTAAATTCCGAATTAAAATTTTTGGCCGATATGAATATTTTAAGTTACTGTGTTCTTGAGTATGTACATTGGACAAAAAATTACATCATATTTCAAGAAAAAATGTATTTTGCTTTTGTTGTTGGACTGTATTTTAATTAATTTTGTCAGTTTGGAAGCGCTTTAGCTTAAGTCTATACGCCTCAGTAGTGCGGTGCGATGTTTACAATGGATAAAAATATCGAACAAAAATGTCCTAAACTTTGTATTTCTCCCCAAAAATTTCACGTGCGGAATCATTGGGAATATTGGAAGGGTTACGGTGTTTTATTAAAGCCGCAAACCTGCAAGTGGTACAAAGCCTTCAACGACGGTCGAGAGCTCGTTAAAGACATGCCTTGTTCTGGACGACCTTGACTGAACTGATGCGAAAATGCTTAAAAAAATGAAGGATATGGTACTTGAAAATCGTCAGGCAAGTGTTAGACAGTTGGCAAGAGGGCTCCATATATCGCGAGTTTGTTCGAATAATTTTGGTGGATATTTTGGGTATGAAACGCGTTCTTCCTCGGCACGCCCGGAAAAAGCTGATTTTTTTGTTTAAAGAATACCGTAAACAAGTCTCTTTGAACATGCTTGATCCTGCGAATTCCGATTTTCACATTCATAGAGAGCATTAGAACTGATCGTGACACATGAATCAAGCCAACAATCATCGGAATGGAAGGAAAAAAATGAACCGAAACCAAAAACCACACCAAATTCGTTCAAAAATCAAGGCTATGCTCATTATTCTTATCGATATTCGTGTTCTATTTGACCGTGTTGAGGCGTTTGCGTTAGAAAATCCGTCGAAAATGGCCGGAATTATGGAAGAAGAATTCAGGAATTTTACATGATGATGAAGCCCCGTCGCATCGAGGCCCCTATTGTGACTAAATTTAAAGCCAAAAATGCCATGAATACCATCGATTAATCATCGTTTTCACCAGATTTGGCTAAGTGTGATTTTTTCTTGTGCCTCAAACTGAAATTGCCGCTCCATGGAGCCCATTTTCAGTTGATCGAAGAGATAAAACAAAATTCGGCGAAGGAGCAAAAGGCCATCCCAAAGAGTGCTTATGAAAAGTCTTTCGTGGACTGGAGAAATCGTTGGCATAAGTAGTCTGGTAAGTATTACTTTAATGGCGACAAAATAAATGTTGATGAATAATTGAAGTTTTTGCATTTTATTTACAATTTCCGGGTACATTCTTGTCACAAAAGTTTTTGGCACTAAACAAAAAAGTCAAACTTTGCAATGTTTTTCCGAAGGCTTCAAAACAAGGCAAGGACATCAATCAATAAATAAATTTTACTTGTTTGATTATAAATTAAATTTTAGACACTCTAGACATACAAAATATTTATCGCAATTTATTTATGAGAATTTTGAAGTGTAAAAGCCTAAATAAGGCGAAAATAAACTACGCACGCAATAAATATATCAGATAATATAAATCATGGCAAAAATATGAACGCAACACCTCCTTCTTCACCCAATAATAAACCAACAATCAACCACAAGCCCCTACTCAAACACCAATAAATTAGAAGAATCCGCACGAGAAGCAAAAACAAGGATAAAGGAGCAAAAACTTATTATTATTCGCAAGAAAATCTCGATTAAATGTGGCCTCATTAATCACGAAATTGAGGCATATTGAATTTTAAATGGCAGCCATAGCATGTGAGCAAGACGATATTAAAGCAACAGGAAGCGAGGCATGGCAGAAACACATAATACATATAATAATAATAAAAGCGAAAGCCTCAACGGAGAAAACGGATATGTGAACGGGCACAAAGGGAAAATGTCAAAAGCAAGAGGCGTGTGGGCGTGTGGGCGTGTGTGGCAAACGAAAGTAGTAATAAAAACAGAGCAACAAGTTGTGGCAGGAGTTGCTGAAACAAAGCCCAATAATGACGAGCGAAAGCAACAACGGAGTAAAGAAAAAATATCAAAATAAAAACAATAGCCGCAGCTGCAGTAAGAAAGCCCACGCTGCGCAGGCAAGCAAAACACGGCGCAACAGTCTCATTAATGTATCGAAATGTCGAATATGTGAAAATGGGAAGAATATTGCTATATTCTTGACATTATTGAATTGTGACCGGTCGTCCGACAACGGGCGCATACTTACATATTTATATATATTAAATAGTTACAGCGACGGTGATATTATTGGAGACAAACTGCTGTCAGAATTGAACAGAAGCAAAAAAATTTTCGTACTTTTTTTGAAGATAGAAATGAAACTGTGCAGGATCTTCCAAAATATTACGCCAGCACACAGGAAAAATCTATAATAAATTTAGCTTCTTTATTCTTCTTTTACTTTATTAGCGTAGACAACACTTGCGGGGATATTGCCGAGTTTAAAACAGCGCGCCATTCTTTCTTCCTTTTCACTGTTTGGCGCCAATTGGAAATTCCAAGTGTATCCAGGTTCTTCTCTACCTGATTTTTGCAACGGAGAGGAGGTTTTTTCCTTACTCTGCTTCCCCCGGCTAATCAGATGTTGTCATTGTCTATGTCTATTTCCAAACCATATAGTAAGACGGGAATAAAGAGGGACTTGTAGAGTTTGGACTTTGTGTTGTTAATTGCTTACTCAGTCCAAAGTAACACCTATAGGCAAGAGAATTATGAACGACTTCGTAGTTATGATAATCAACTGTGACCTCCGAGCCAAGTCACGAATGGAATGGCTGCTGGTTTGATCACAGATGATATTTCGTTTTAACCCGCTACCATTTTTTCGTTCTTCAGGCAATTTCAGTTCGAACCTCATCATAGTCGAGCAGCGGAACGAATAGACGTCATCGATTAGGGAATCGGCCCCTCCAGATGTTACATTTTTACTACCGTTCAGAAGGCTGGAGAAGGGATCTTCATAACTTCAGTAGGCTCTGAACATCTGCCACTAGATATGCTCCGAAATCGAAACCTTCTGTTATTGTTGACAGTCCTTATCATACCAGCTAATGCTGGCGAGGGCAGTCGTCTTAAGGTACCAGCTGCTCATAAAAGGCATCTTTGGTCATATGGACCTTCTATTTCGCACTGATGCGGATTGAGGCTAGAACGAACCGGTAATTATCGGAGTAAAGCCAGGACTCGATGACGGAATCTTTCTCAAACTCGTTTCCGTCCTTGTCCGTCCATCTCATTTCTTGGAGGGCGGTGATATCAGACGTGTCCGAAATTCTGATCGATATCTCAAAAGCAGAAAGCCTAGATCGCGTATATACCAACGGACAAATAGAGAGGCGGACAGACAGAAAGTCGGATGGACGGTTTGACATGGCTAAATCAACTCAGCCCATCACGCTGATCCTTTATATACACGAGTATTTTATAGGGTCTCCGAGATTTTCTTCCGGGTGTTTAAGCCTTCAGGACAAATTCCATAACTTCCGGGTATATGGTAATGAATTCATCGAAGTGTGAACAGAAACATAAAAAAATATAAAAATCCTCAAAAATTTCCATGTATCTGAAATTCTCCCAATTGCTTTTCTCGTTTCGATAAAATATTCGAGAATGGTGAATCGAACAAACAACTGAAAAGGGAAACCTTGAAAGTCTAAAGTATTTTGTTAAACTGAGGTGTAGTAAGCTAGGATGGAATAAAACAAAATCGCTGGGAAAAAGTGCAAAAAATGTACTTTACGTCGGAGATCAAAATTGATCCGTTCTGGTACATACGAAGTATGACAATTAAGAAATGAGACTGATTCCATAAAAACCGTATATTTGAAAATTATTTTACAACTCTGCCATCCCCTTCAGAGTAGTCTCTTGGGCAGCTATACAGTGATTCCAGCGCGTTTTCCATGATTCGTAACATTTCTGGAACGTTTCGATTGGGATGTCCGCGAGTACCCTCGTTACGGCCGCCTGGATGTCCGTAATCGACTCAAAATGGGTTCCTTTGACCACCGATTTTGTTTTAGGAAACAAAAAAGTCACAGGGTGACATGTCGGGCGAATAAGGCGTCTATTGCAACATGCGCGACCCTTTAGGGGCCAAATACTGGGACACGCTGAGGGCGGTCTGGCACGGTGCGTGTCGGAACGAATTCTTTGTGGACGATTCCACGGCTATCAAAAAAGGCAATAATCATCGTTTTTCGGGCGAGGGGCGAAAGGGAATTTCAAAGTCATAGGTTTACCACAAGCGCGGCAGTAAAATCAGTCTCATTACTTAATTGTCAAACCGTATTCCACTTCACACAACCATAAACCAATCCAACAAGAAATTTTTTTATCAAATCGGTTTTTCTAAGCAGTTTAGTTGAACCAGTCTGGTACAAATTTGAACTTAAGTCTATGATTCATTTCTTATATGGTTGGGTGTTGATATCTTCATAACCAAATAATTTAAAGCTCAAAATACTTTAGTGTAGAGTTTAGCAAAGAAAAATTTCATTTTTATATTTTATCTGCTGATTGCATTCCATTTATGTGTTCGCCACTGTATTCATTATCCACAGCACTCCCTCAGCTTATTCTTAAAGACAACAATGTAAACATTTGCTAACAGCTTCCAAAAATATATGCTCTGGGATTATGCTTAAAACCGCCTGTAAACCCAAGTAAATGTATATATTTTCTTCAATGTTGTTGCTTTTGTTGTATTGTAACAAGTAATTCTTATGACGTAGCATAATGTCGCATGGAGAAATATCAATAATGAAATCCAAAGTGCGGTGTGTTGCGCCTAAAAGCAGATTTCATTGATGACTGTATTTTGCTGTTGCTGTTGCCGCCGAGGGAGTTCCAGCTGCTACTGTGTCGCATTAGAAGAGTAGCTAAACGAATGTCTTTGGATGGGTTGCGAATTCCCTCTGGCCTTTTCGCTTCCGCTGTTGTGCTACACTTTCATTCAGCGCCAATTTTGTTGTCTACTTTTAGGCACTATTACTTGCTGATTGCTTTTAAATTGCCAAGTCACATAAGTAGGAAAGTTGGTCACACAAAAGTTAAGCATCATAATTTGGGATCTGCTTATCCTTAATACATGTAATGAGACTTGAAAGCAGTTTTTGTCGACAGCTGGTGAATTATGGGTGTGCGATGGGCATGAGTATTACTTGGAAATTGATTTCTGTTGTAATCTTTATGGGTAGTGATTAAAGACCTTACTATGTGTAGTGTTAATGGGGTGTAATGTATGGATGGTGGTAGCTCTATTTCCACGAAATGAATCAATCGAAGGAAGACAACTACAAAACGGCTGGCTGTTTTTATACGGTAAAGAGTTGAATCAAAGGGCGCATCCTTTAAGGAATTGGTTCACTGGGGTAAATATGTGTGTTTGTTTGAGTTTTTGGTAGTCCGTTATCAGTAAAAGCCTTAAGAATATGAAAGCTTCATCTTTAAAGAAATGTTGAAAAAGTTTTAGTATATTAGAGCTACGACGATTTACTCATCCCTCTTGTAAATATTACCAGGTTTGATGAGGTAAGAAGGAAGCATTTATTTCCCGCCTATGAGAGATCTCTGCGAAATAAAATTTGAAGTGAGTCAAGCTTAGTAAGAGATGCTTGCATTCTATTGAGATTTCAAAATGCTTTGTAACTATGGCGGTACGAAAGATAACTTATGGTTCCAAGTCTCCGAATTTTATTGTTCTAAGGTTTAAGCCATATGTAACAACTGGTCTATAGTTTGGACACTGAAAACATGA
Source organism: Bactrocera correcta (assembly GCA_027475135.1). Lineage (NCBI taxonomy): Eukaryota > Metazoa > Arthropoda > Insecta > Diptera > Tephritidae > Bactrocera > Bactrocera correcta. The sequence goes on along the minus strand of CM050327.1, from coordinate 20,891,891 downwards.
GACAATATATCCCTTAGAGGATACTTTGGCTACCATCAAAGAAACCAAATGGGTCTTTGGCTCATTCACCCTCAATTCAAATAAAGGTTTTTGACTTTGCTAAATGAAACCAAAAGGATCATTGACCGCAAATGTAAACAAAAGTTGTGACCTTGGCTAAATGGTTGGCTAAACATCAGCTTAATTGACCACAAAAAATGTAAACAAAAAGATTATTAACCGCAAATGTAAACAAAGGTAGTGGACTCAGCTAAATGCGAACAAAGGAGGCATCGACTTCGTAAAAAGGTCATTGATCCCATAATGGACCAAAAGGGGTCATTAGCCCTATAAAATGTCAAATAGGTCATTGACAGGATGCTTAATTTAAACGTGGTGGTACAAACCTTGAAGACGGTCTACGTAAAGGACCTCCGGGAAGCGCATCAACACCAGAAATTAGAGCCAAAATACAGGATATGGTTTTGGAAGATCGTCGATTGACTGAGAGAGATTTAGTAGAGGCTCTACACTAGGGTGATTCAAAATCTTTTTTTTTTCGATTGGTAAAAAAAAAATAGGTTCCTAGACACCTCTAAGAAAGCCTCTCCAAAAACCTAAGAGTTTCATCATTCATAATAATTTTATTCATTGAGTTATAAAATTCATAAGAAATAAAAAATTTTCCCAAAAATAAGCAAACTTTAACTGTTAATATCTTTTAAACGGTTGGGTTTACGAAAAAATCATGCGAGACCTTTTTTTAGGGCATTCAATTTCCTACAAAATCTAAGGAACAAGATATTTTTTCAAGTAGTTGGAAGCGAGATATACATTTTTCTATCTGATTATAAGAAAAAATAGAAAACTGTATGTAGGAGGACCTTCCCGTTACAATTAAAAACTCATATTTGGAGAGGCTTTCTTAGAGGTGTCTAGGAACCTATTTTTCAGAGTACCAATCGAAAAATTTTTTTTTTTTTGAATCACCCTACTCTACACATTTCATCAGGTAGTGTGAGCCATATTTTAGGTGAAATTTTAGGTTTTAGAAAGCTATGTGCACAATGGGCGCCGCATTAGCTAAAAAGGGAACAAAAACACATTCCAATGCGACTTTCTCAGCAACATATGGAGTGCGTCGATACATCACTATGGATGAGACTTGGGTCTATCTCCATGATCTTGAACCTGAAAACAAGAAGCTAAAGTGTGGTGTGAACCTGGTTGTTCGGTTTCGAAACGAGTTGATGCCCGGAAATCGGTCAAGAAGGTTATGTCATCAGTTTTCTTTTTTGGTGCGAGATGAAATTTGTTTGTGCATAACTTGTAAACTGGTTGAAAAATTAATTCTGAATATTGTTGCAAACTTTTGGACCCAGTTGCAGGAAAAAGTTCGTGAATAGAGACCCGGTTTGCAGAAGAAAAAAATTATTTTTCATCAGAACAATGCAGTGTATCACAAGAGCATTTTGACAATGGCTAAACTCTATGAATTAAAGTTGGAATTGTTTAAGGGGGTATTCTACTCTAGAATTTTGAAAAATTCGATTTTTTTCACATATTTAAAGTTTAGACCCTTATGAACATATCCTCCGAAGGATTTTTAAAAATTAAAATTATTTTAAGAGCTACAGTTACTTTAGTGAGGCAGTATCTAGCCCTTTTTAAACGCGTTTTTCTTGCAACTACTTTTTTCCACCGACATTATCTCAAGTTCTATACAACCGATTTACTTGAAATTTTGTGTGAACCTCTTTTATATAATCCTTTATCGTTCCTACCAGCATCGTGTCCAAATTTTTGTTTTTAATATTTAAAAAAAAAATTCAAGAATTTGAAAAAAAGCGTAAAAAATGATTTGTATTCTAAGGTAGTCGCCATTTTTCAAAAAAAAAAAAAAAAAATCGTGTTCCCTGAGGTAGGGACTATAACAGCATCCTTACTGATTAAGAATTTTTTTTAATTTTTTTTTCAGACCACCAGTCAGGAGCAATGTCACCAGGATACGCCATTTCTTACACCTGTCTCTGCCCCCTCTCTCTAATTATTTTAATTTTTAATGTTTTTTTGCATAATTTTTTTTCTGTTTTCTGAAGATATCAATAAAAACAACACAAAAAAATGAATAGTAAAAATATTTTTTGGTTTTTTTTTTTTTAAATAAAATCAAAAAACTGCCCAAAATTTGATTTCTAAACTAGAAAGTATCCCCGTAATATCTCATTTGTTTCTCCAAAGAACTCCAAAAATGTGTGCGTGGCAAAGGTTTTTCATAAAATGAAGAGCTCAATACGGCTATTGAAGCCTATTTTGCAGACCTTCCGGGTTCTCACTTCTGGGATGGGATCCACAGATTAGAGGATCGGTGGAGCAAGTGTATTATTGTTAGGAAGATTATACTGAATAATAAAGTGTATTTTGAATCATAAAATTTTGTTTTTCTTATCAAATGACAAAATTTATTGAACAACCTGGTAGAACTGTTCTCTAAGTTAGAAATTATGTGCTTAAGCACCGTTTGCACAGAGCTAATTTAGTTCAAAGTGAACGAAAGAAGATTAAATATATTTTCAGCAAATCTTTTTGGTTTCCTTTTCAAACGATTTTTTGTTAAATGTCTTATGTCTAATCACTCGGGGTTCATTTCACAATCGTCGGGTCAACGCTATACCTTAAAGACATTTGTGTTGTGAATTTAAATCCTTCAAATACATTCTCAAATTTTCTGTAAATGCAAGTACTGCATTCTTAACCCACAAATAAAGGCAATAGCAGAAGTCAAATGGACAGAAGACTCGTGTAGCTTTATCTCTTGCTGACTTGAAACACATCTGTAGCTAAAAGTGAAGACAGCATAAACTTAATACTTAAACTCTTAAAAGACTACTTAGCTAAACAGAAACACAAGTAAAGCCATAACATTAAAGCAACAAAAACGCAATTAGAGAATCATCTTAAAGAGACACATACTCTGGGTACATACACATACCAATACAAATTCTCAAGTTAGGTAGTAAGTAGCGTTAGTGAGTTTAATTACCTCTACAAGAATAGCAGCAGAAAGCTTCGCATTGCAAGCGCTCTCTAGTCGTTTGATAAGGAAGAATGTTAGCTGAATGAAGAATGTCATTTTTAATTTGATTGCCAGGCATTAGGACACAACCTGCCACTGGCGGAGCAGCGCACTCCTGCGAGACAATTAAAAAATAATAGAAAGTACTAAAAGAGTTTTAAATATTTTACAATTTCCTGCTGTTGCCAACGTCGCCTGCCGACTGCCGCCTGCTGTTGGCTGCTTGCGCTTCATGCACACATACCAAGGCAATTTCCGGCTTCATTTACGAGCTTCAGGGAGCTCAGAACGGGTATGAAGCGTGGAGATGAACTGAGCGCCGTTGGCGTTGCGCTGCTTGTTGCTCGACGTTCACAGTGTTGCACGCTGCATTTTTATTTGTTTTTATTGTTGTTCACTTTTTTCTTGCTCATTTTCATTAAATGCGCACTTGAAATGGATTGGATTTCCAACCAGACATTGAAGACAGCGAAAACTGTGCAAGACAAATGGGTGAGCGCGAATTAAAGTTGAAGAAGAAGAAGAGGAAGAGTTGTGAGTAAGTAACACAGTGACAGTTACGGCGTCACAGCAACAATGTGACAATGCGCTCGCTTGCAAGTTAAATGCGTGCATTGTAGATGAGGAAGAAGAAGAACAAACGAAGAGATGATGATGGAGGACGAAAAGTGGGTTTCGTGAAAAGTGATTGCCATTCTGTTTGGTGAAGTGGAATGTGAGCAGTTGGTGGCAGCCAGTCGCGCTTCATATTTCAGACATTTTTCATTTTGGCGAAAAAAGCATACATTTTAATTCCGCTGCATGCAAAGTAGCGAAAAATTAAATGAATTTCGGTGGCAAGACAAATGTTTGAAGTTTCAAATTTCCATGTTGTTGCAAAATGTTCAAATTGCTATGTAGCGCTTGTGACTGACAATCCTTGTTATTGTAAAATTTAATAAATTATAATTTTGTTGTTTTTGTAGAATTTTACAAAAAATGTAAAATTAAGTAAATGTGTACTTTGTGGTTGTTGTGCAATTTGATTAAAAAAATTCTTGCTTGACTTTCTTCTTGAATTTTCAACTAGTTAGTTGCTCTAAGAACATTTTTGATATCGGGAGTGTTATCCTTTGAATTCTTGAAATGAGGAGAGTTTTAAATGAATATCTGTAGGTCATAATCTTCGGGTTAAGTTTGGCTTGTGAGCAAATATTTCTGCAAAGTACTTATAATATATGTCATGTTGGTCTGTCTGTCTACATATACCTATTATTCCTTACACTTTTGAGATATCGATTTGAAATTTTGAACCAGTCTTTTCCTCACAAACAAGGTGCATATTTGTCAGAAGCGATTTTCAGTTTTTTTCCTTCGTCCGAGTTCTAAGTTAAGATGTTAACTAAAACTCGTAGTTTTTTTCTTTAGATGATTCTGTAAGGAGCTATGTTGCCCACGCGAGCGCTTCTTTTTTCTAAGGGGTCAACTAAAATGGCCACGTTTAAAATATTTTTTTCCAAATATTTCAGAATTTCTTTGTTAATAGTGTATGTTTGTAATAAGAAAAAATTCTACAAAAATATTTAATTTTTTATATGAGAAAAAGCGTTGAAAAAGGGTTGTTTTTACCCGCAGGAAGCCATGTAAGCCCTTAAGTAAAATCTGGCTACGCTTTATGACAATACAAAGACATGACTTCTTACTTAAGAAACATCTCAGATCGTTTTGTGATTGAAACGAAAAAACAATGGATAATTAACAGATTTACTTCGGTGAAGGCAAAAATCGTGAGCCAGGCGCTGTGAAAATTTGTTGTGATATTACATGAATCAATCAGGTCAAATTCTAGTTTCTTCTATTCCGTTCCGGTAATTTTGATGTCAAAGATGCATCATGCTCTAAAAGCCTGATCATCATTCAAGCAATGTTTCGATTTCGTGTGAGCTAAACATTGCATAAACAATACTTGGAAATATTTATAAAATGCTGAATACAAATAAAAGCCAGAGTTATGGGTGTCACACTGGTTAGCGACCAAAAATTTACCTTTCGAGGCTAATTCGTAACAAAATCTATTCATTTCTGAAGTTAAATATTATTGGTGATGAAAAACGAGTGACTTACAGAAGGACCAAGTCAAAACAGTTTTGATTAAAGTGCGATGAGCCCACTTAGACGGTAGCAAAGCAGGGATTGATGATCAGGAATATTTTGCTATGCATTTGCATGATAGGAATTATTTCACTGTAAACTGTTTTCCCACAGCCAAACTTTGATTTCGGACCTGTACTATAAACAATTGAATCGTCTTCAGAAAGTCAACGCAAAAAAAAAATGAGCTTTCGACAACAGGAAAGGAATTTTATGCCAGCGGGACTACGCCAGGCTACAAGTATTGATTGGAACTCGTCAGAAGCTCGGAAAACTTTATTGGAGATACATACACATATCGCTTATAATCCGATTCTGGCACCAAGTGATTATTGCTTCTATTTTTGACCAATGACCTTTGTGGTGACAAATTTGCCCCAACAGCAGTTTGTGAAAATCAACTGTTCCATTTTGTCGCTAATAGCGATGAGAGTTTTTATGAATGTGATTATATGAAAATACCTTCATAATGGTAATAAGTTATATTGAATCCTTGATAACTGTGTTATGTAAAGTATTCCATGTATGAAAAAATAAAGGATTTCTTTTTATCAGACCTTATATGAATGTTTTTTAATCCTATTTGGAAACTGATTGAATAATCTCACATTGGGTAGTTAGGCCAGTTTAATATTTTATTTTTTCGTAGTCAGTGATATATTGATGATTAAAGTTAACTAGAAAAAGTAAGAGTTCGGGATTTTTATGGATAATTGCGGAAGAAGCAAAATTAAATGAAACTTTTGCGACAGCTTAGAAGCACGTGTATTTTAGATATTTAATGCCAATAAGAGGTACGAAGAACATATGGGATATTCCATACAAAATCGACCACTTTTGAACCCGACCCCTTTAGATTTTGCTGAAACTTATCCATCCTTTTCTACCCTTTGAAAAACATTTTTGAGAATTTTTTCAAAATTTTTTGTGCAACTTCAAAAAAGTTATGAATGTTGCTATTTTTTGCTAAAAAAAATGTCGTTTTTATTTTCAAATAGCCATAACTTTTGTAGAAATTAACTTTTGTGGACCTTTTTTTTAAATTTTTGTTTTTGAGTGAACTTTTCGAAAAAATACACGAAAAAAATTTAAGATGATCAACTATATAAAATAATCGGTTTTTTTAAGTAAATTTGTAACTTTTTTTTTGGAAGTTCGCTATTTTTTTTTGTTTTGCCTTAAAAAAAAATTCAATTAATTGGACAACTATCCCTGCTAATCCCTAAGTGGGCTGATTTTTTTTTTTTATTTACAAAAAAAAAATTAAAAAAATTAAAATTAAAAAAATTAAAATTTTTTTTTCCGTAAACTTTATTTCTTTAAAAAAAAATAATAATTTTTTGTATTGTTTCTTTGAAGTCATAAAATCGTTAGATTATATTTTTTATTTTTGAAAATTTTTGTTTTTAACCGTAGAATTTCCGGTGACTCCTCGGAAAAAAGTTCGCCCGAGTTCGCTGGCAATCGTTACGAATCATCTAAAATCTTAACATATTTTTACAAAAAATTTAAAATATCTGTTGAAATATCGCAATATATTTTTTTTCAAATAGTCGTAATCAAAGAAAAAAAAACAGTCCTTAATCCAAGTCTTTAAGAATTGTATCTCAAAGACCTGTGTAAAATTTCATGAAGATCGTTTGAGTAGTTCTCGAGAAATCTTGCCAACCGTCTTCAAAAACAGAGTTTCGAGAAAAACGCGTTTAAAGATGGAGAACTTGGCCTACTGAGCCTCGAGCACGCAGGTTCTCAAGGCCGTATCTTCGAAATTTACTCGGATCAACTTCAAAATTTTCAAAATTTAGGACAATATTCTAAAGATATTGTAGAATTTTATAAGATAATAAAAAATTCGAATTTTGAAACCCGTAAACCCATGTAACCCTTTAAAATATGTATAAAAACGCACCCTTAAAATTTAAAAATTTTTTCAACTTTTTTGTACGTTTAAACTAAGTGTATCCCTTATTGCCTAAGAGAGGAGCTAAGGACTGAAATTGAGTTTTAATAATTAACCAAAAAACTTACCTAAAAAGTAATTACAGTGCGTCGATTATTCAACACAACACAACCACGAACATTGGCATCCTTACTCAATTATTTTATTTACATTTCATTTCAATTTCTCATTCTCTTCTAAATAAGTAGCGCCGTTGCATTGACTGTCCGCGCTGACTGCTAACTAAGTAGTCGTGTTGCATGCTAGCTACTAAACCACATTTAGCATATTTGTTTGTTGTTGTTGTTGATGATGTTTTTATTGTTGTTGTAGCGCCCTGTCGGATGTCTTTGACGTTGACTATCGCCACAATACTGTATTATAATAATAAGTATATCACTTTCTGTTCGCTTGTGTCTTTCTGCCTCCAACTCGGCTATTGTCTGTCGCCAGCGCTTTGTGGGTCTCTTCGTTTCGTCGGGCGCACTGTATTGCTTTTCTCAGTTGTTTATGTTTTTCCTTTTTTCCTTGCCATTCCATTTGTTATTTAGTTTTGTTTTATTCTTGCTAAAAGTGCATTTATTTCACCCACACCAAGACATTAATCAGCATGGCGTTCTGCGCTACCCACACACGCACACACATAGCCAATGCCAGAGGAATATATATACCTTCGCATTAGAGAACCACCCACTCCTCCGCTGTTATTGGTTTATATGAATTTGTTTTTGTTTAAATTCCTCCTTTTTGCTTTTGCTTTATCATTGATTGCTTACACTGATTGAAAACTAACAAAAGCGTTCGACGAATGAATGAATGAACGATTGAATAATGTAGTGCAACCCACATTATGCAATACTCTTCCATACAAATAGACATATTTATTTATTTATTTACATGCAAGAATTGCGAACTCGCCTTTTAAGTAGCCTGCTATATGGTATAGTCGAATGGGTTAAGCCTAGCCACAAGGTAACCACGAGTTAACCACAAGTTTAACTGAAACTTTAACTGAAGAACTACATTTTTACGTATTTTCTTACAAATCATTATTATCGCCTTCAAAATAGACTCCGAATATACAAATTTATCATACACTTCGTTTGGGAAGACCTTCAGTGTCTTTAATTTTGGTTTTTCGATTTCGCTTTATTTTTGGAGCCCCATTCGCTAGATTGCTTGGTGAGTTACGAAGATCTGTTCATCAACTCACGTCTCATCTCTAATAATGATATGTTTGATGTATAAATGTAAGGACGTCAGGGCAGTTCACAAGTAAGTCTTTTTGATATTTTTGCAAAAGTTTCTGGGTTTTTGGTACAAGTCTAAAATAGATGCCTAAAACATTAACCAAGAAGTGATGAGTCGATATAAGATATGTTGAGATCCTCTGCTAAATCACTAATGCTAACAAAACCATTTTGAAACTATATTTTTTAACGCGATGTTACTATAATTAAGAGAGGTCTACGACTAGCTTGAGGTATAGTTTCGATGGCTTCATGACCTTCACGGAATGCTTCGTGTTACTCAAATACGAAAGCATGCGATAAAGGAGACACTTTTGAAAGGAATCGAAACAAAAAGTTCAAGCAAACTCGTTGATCCAATTTGTTTTTTTATTTTCATGTGAAAAATCGCCAGGCAAAATTTTAGGCACCATACAAGTACACACCAATTGTCCATATGGAAATCGTCAAACCAAAAAAAGAGGTACAAGATCGTAGACGTGTATCAGTCATCATTAACCTGCAAAGAAGGTAAATCCTTGTTGGGAGCGGAAATATTGAAATAAGAAGAGATATACGAGGTGTGTTCAAAAAGTATCGCGAATCATAACTGACAGTTTTCTTCGATTGCAAGGGCGTGGTGTATCATAAGTTTTTGCCACAGGGAAGAACGGTCAATAAGGAATATTACCTGCAAGAAGGCATCGAAGGAGGAGCTGAAGAAGATAAAAAAAAAAATGATTTTTTGAAGTGCTTCGAAGAATGGAAAAACCGTTGGCATAAGAGTATAATATCTCATGGGGATTACTTTAAAGGGGACAAAATAGATGTTCATGAATAAATAAATAATTTTTGAAAAAAACAAAACACAAAATTCGCGATACTTTTTGAACACACCTCGTAGAGTAGCTATAAGGTAAAGGTGGGGACTCTCATCAAAAGTAATGTCTTGGCTCTACGAAAACTCTAGTCAAGCAATAAAGTTCTGTACCGAATTCGTCTGGTGAAGGGCACACTATACTACACTCCGCAAGAAGCTTTAACGTGCCAAAACAGCGTCTTTTATCGGCGACTCCGATGCACTGCAAACTACTCCAAGAAAAGGACTTAATACCATTAACACCCCGTGGACAATGCAAGCATATGTATTGTTGGGTAGTACGCTCTCAGTCTCCGAACATGGACACGCCGAAATTCTCTTGTTCTACTACTGCATTCCGGAAAACTTGGATCACTTCGTCGCAGAGTTTTCTCATGGCGGTTTTTGTTCTGCTTACATATCGACAAAGTTTTCAATCGTAGATGAGGAGGAGTCACTGGAGAAGAGGAGCATCTCTTTCAAGAATAGATCAAAGCTAAGAGAGAAGGTTGATGAGGGAGTTTAAGGAGCTCTTCGTTCATATTAACTTTAGGTTACCAGACCTTTTTAGTGTGTTTCAGGCAGAAGTGGCAGCTATTAAGGTGTTAGTAGACGTACTGCTACAAAGTGCAGCCTCACTCAACGAGGTGAACATTCACTTCGACACAAGAGCGACACCGCTCCCAGGATTGTCGGGTCTACGTAATCGGAACGATCGATTTTTTATTCCGTCAAGGACTGTCAACTCGGCATAATACTGCCGCAACAGCAACAACAACATAAGAGTGACAATACCAGCGCTGAACGCGCTAGTCAAGCAGTGTCTAACCTCACTAGAAATAGCTTTACAGTACTTCATCATCAGACTAATTTGGATGCATAGTGGAACCGCTGGTAACTACAGAGCCGACAAGCCAGCCAGAGGGATTCTCTTGATCTGCTTACATCGCAATAATTAAATTCCATTTGCTCAGAAGACCTGATATATGCCGGAAAAAATCTCACGCTTTGTTTGACTCATATATTATATATAATCCAATCAAAGTTGGTGGATCACAGGGCCTCAAATGAACTGCCCCTAACTTAAAATTAACCGATAGTTTAACTTTACGCCTTTTTTTGAAATAATTAACAATAATTATTTCTATATTCCAACAATTTTTTCGTAAACTTGGAATTCGCGCAGGGTCACATTGCTAATCTGTCTCGTCTATATTTGTTGTTGCTTATTTATTCTCTGCAGTAGTTTATCTCCTTGTTGTCTTCCTCTTGTTGCTGTCTGCTGCAGCTGACTGCATTTATTTTCACATTATGTAAGATATATTGTATGGACTTGTGTAGAGCTTCAGCTTTGCCGATTATATTTCTCGTTTCGTTGTCAACGACTTGATTTACCAGGGTATCTGTGGTCGGATTAGCTAAATAGCCAAGCAAATTACCACATCAAATGAATCAATGCGAAATCAATGGGAAATCAATGTGTGCTAAAGGAAAGTGAAATACAATAGCATAAATTAAAGAGCGAAATAAAGAATTCAGACGAAGAGAAGTTTATTTGGCTAGTCAGTTTCATAATTAAATGATTTGTAAGTAGCGAAAAGAGTTGGAGATAACAGAGTCTTATAACTCAACGGCTTGAACTCAGACAAGCTGTAATTTCTTACGACTCCGTTTAAAATTTATGAGCTTAGAGGTTTTGAATATGTTAAGTGTTTCAGGTTTCGACGTTTTTTGGCCTCCGATTTCTTCCTTTTTAAGTGGAGAAGACCATAACGAACAGAGCTATACTTGAGTTCGAGCAAACCATCGAATTGATAGCATCCATTCCTAGGTAAGAACCTAATGCTGCAATATTAAAAGAAAATCTTATCAGAGTACTGAAAAAGTGAAGCTTTCAAGAAATTTAACCAAACGAAAAGGTTAAGTTAGATTAGATTCTAAGGTTGATTTTTGTTCTAAAGGATCTCGTTTGGACATTTGTCTTTTGAGTTACCGCAAAACTCAGCATTATGGGCGTTAATATGATAAGGCGGTTAATATTAATCCCAGCTTCTTTGATAGGTTCGCAAAAATTTATGACAAATAAGGTATTTGAGACTCAGTCTGACAAAAGCCAGGAAATAGGGGAGAAGGTGACAAAGCAAAGATCTTCCGACAAAATATTTAAAAGCACAGTGTGTGAATCTATTTGACAGTAACCAGTCAGAATACACACGATTACGAAGATATTAACTTTACTAAGAGAAAGTGGTTCAGCGGAACTCCTCTGTGACAGAAGGACTTCGGCGTTGCACAAGTTCCGGTTGTTGAGCAGAGCTCACGGGAGGTCCATAGGAACAGTGCTAGTATACAAGAGGACTTCGGACTACCGACTCGCTTCTTATCGGATGAAATTGAGGTAATGGTGTTCTGCCTAGCAAGCTAGCTTTGTTTTCAACGATACCGCTGTGACCGAGCACCCAAACAAGCCTAATATGGAGGAAACTCGATGCTATTGCTAATGAAATCATAAACTCCTTGAACAGTTTGGAGCTCCAAGATACACCACTTTCAGTGCGAAACCCTGCCTCTGCTTAATTGCTCCTCTATGGCAATATAAGACAACCGATGCGTTGATCACTCTCTTTTCTACGTTTGATTTCCATGAGAGCTTCTATCAAGTATGGCCACTTATTTACAACTTTTAGATACTAAAAGATCGTAAATGGGGTTTTGAAGTTTTCCCTTTGCTGAAAGCGCAACATCGTACGCGAAAGCAACCATTTTGTTGCCTCGATCCTTAAGTTCTTTGGTTTAGTTTTTAGGTCGTTCACTACTAGGATCCAAAGCAAACGAAAAAGGATAATACTATTTATCTTTCGAAGTGCTCGAGTACTTTTCAACACCACCTCAACCGTTCGCAAAGGAGACTACAGATAATATGCTTAAGATCAACAGGATTCGACTTCCAATTTATCAAGAGCTAAATTAATTATTACCGGCCCTACGTTGCTGAAAGCCATCTTGATACCAGGGAAGGGAGTCTCCGCATTGTCTTTATATAGCTATGACGGCTGTTTCTCGGAATTTGAGCCTGAATTTAAAGATACATGAGTCTCTCCAGCGTTTTCAATCGAAACAGGCAAGAAATTGATAGGCCTGAAGTCCTTCGTAGAGACTAGAAAACTTTTACCGTCTTCTGGAATCGAACTCTACTTTAACCTGCTTCCAAGCCACCAAAAAGGTCAGCTTTGCGTTGGAATCCTTTTCGACTTGCTTAGATTTTTCCGAATAAGTTCACTAACCATCTTTTTGGTACAACTTCCGTAGCTATTATTAAGTTTTGGGTAACCCATTCACCTCAAGTTCTTGGAATCTGTACTTACCGAAGAAGACAATATAAGGTTCACTTAAAGGTCAACCCAAAGCTAAAGCCAGAAATAACAAAACTGTAATGAAAACGCAAATTAAAGTCAGAGTGAAAGATGACTTAATGAAATCAAGCGAATTGCAACGGACAGCCAATGCGAAGCTGAATTAATTTGAGAAATGGGAATTATGTCATGTCGTGCGCACCAATAACCTTCGCCACGCACGCAGAAATTGAAAAACAGAGAGAGAGAGAGAACGGAAAAAGTTGGTCAACAGTCAACGGTCAGCGATTACCAAACCACGCACACCAATCGAATACCCAAAAGTCAATCCCCACAAGTCCAGCTCGTCAGCTCAGCCATTCATGCGCTTAAGAATATTTATTTACCAGGCAGCCGTAGCGGCGTCGAAGCACGCTGCTTTTGAATGCGGCTTAATGAAGAACTCAGCGTCAGAGTGCTAAAGTAAATAAATGCGAAGGCGCGAGCGAAAGCATAAAGTGAAATTGAAAAGAAAGTGTTGTGGAAACGTGTGAGTGGGAGTAACGCACAGCTGGTGAGGCTTTACGCAGAAAAGGTTCACGAATCTGCCGTCGAAAGGTCGACGTGAAGATTTGCACACGACAGTGAACCGGATCCGAGTGGTGTGGGGGGCGAGCGCGTTGGTATGCAAAAGGCGTGATTCTTTATTTATTTCGATTGTTTTTCTTTTCGCTTGATTTCGGTCGCTTCCGTTGTCTGAAAGCTGCTTTGCGCTAACATTTAAATGCGTTTCAATGGGCCCCGCCAAGATGGAGTTGAAATTCACTTACTCAGCGCTTCAAGTGAAATTGGTTTGAGCGCCAGTCGCCTAAGTAATCTGTGTAAGTACTAGCTAAAGTACTCAAGTACAAGTAAATGCTGCGTCGGATGGCGCACTCTAAAGCAGCGCTCCGGCTTCCTTGCAGGGTTGCTAATATATCGCTTATATTTCGCAGCTGCTTCTCGTTTACCGCCTTTTGTTGCTCGATTGCTTGTGTGGTTGCTTGTTGTTGGCTGTGCTTGCGAAATTCTCTTATCGACTTGCTTATTTAGCCATTGAGCCGTTACACTGCGGTTGTTGCTGCTATTGAAGCCTCAACTGTCGATGTTGTATTGTTGTTGTATTGTAGCTGCAGCGCGTAGTTTATTCGCAGTACTCACTAAACTCTATTAGTTTGTGGTGAAGGTAGCGGTGTATTGCGAAAAAATCAAAGCAAAGTAAAAAGGCTGAAAGGCTGTACTGTGGCTGACTGAGAGTTGGTATATTGAAAAAGTTTCAAGTGCCAGAAAACACACTTCTGTAGCCAGTCATCTGATCAGATAGCGGCTGAAAGTGAAAAATCCAACAAAATCGATGCAAGAAAATATCAATAATCGGTGAATAGTTGGGTGGAAGGCAATGGAATATAAAAAATATAAATAAAAAAGAATATAAAAAATATAAAAAAAGAAGTATAAAATATAAAATATTTTTTTATTTTTTTATTTTTTTTTTTGTGTAATTATTATTCAAAAGTTACCGTTTCGGCCAACTAAGGTATTAGTGCTTGAGGTGTCGGTCATAATGTCAACTGGGCAATAGAAAAAACCTTTGTTAGACTTGGTTCACAATTTTAAAATTCTTAATTTATTCTTCAAAATCTATGTCGTCTGCCTAAAAGTTAGTATCCTTGCCTCCAATACACTTTTGCCAATCCTCGGAACAGTTGTTAAAGTCAACTTCCGGAATATTCTTCAATGCGCGTAGACATTCACATTTAATGTCTTCAATCGACTCCAAACGGTTTCCCTGGAGCTGTCGTTTGAGTTTGCTAAATAGCCAGAAATCACATGCAGCTAAATCAGGGGGTTGCGGCACAATAATGGTTGAAACTTTGACGGAAAACTCACCGAGAATCAATCCAGCAACAAGACTTTTCGGTCCATAATTGTTAACAGTTTGGCCGGTCGGAAAGAATTCCCACAACACACCATGATAATCGAAGAAAACTGTCAACAAACCTTGATTTTGGACCTATTTTGACGTGGTTTTCGCGGCTTCGGTCACGAAATTCGGCCTATTGATCGTAAAGTTCCGAGTTACAAGCATAGATTCAAGACTCATCGTCAGTAATACTACATTTCATGATATCCTGCGACAGTCGGAATATGTAACCGTCTCGAAGGCAAGTTCGGCCCGAAGTAAGAAAGAGATGAAACGGCTGTTTTAGACTAGAGAAGAGGTGAAGAACGGCCGGGCACACTTCGTCACTTGTAATACTCGTAATGCCTCAGATCCAGCGTATGCCAATGGCTGAAAAGAGGCAATGTTTCAGCAAGAAGAACAAGGCGCCCTTGAAAAAGTGGAAGTTCAAAGACGTAACCGGGAAGCTAGATGTCAAGTACGCGGACGACAAACCAACAACGTGTACGGCTGCGGCGGCGGCCAACGAGATTGTGGAACGGCATCAAATGGCTCATACACCGCAGTAACCCGCTAGGACAAATGTCACGGTGAAAAAAAGTGGAGACTAAGCTATTGGAAGCCCTCTTCTCGAGAATGGACGAGCGTACCCAAGCCGTCATTTGATGGAGCAGGATGGCTTAGCAATGTCAAAATCTTAAAATGCAACGACGACCCGACGCTAACATGGGTAAGGGAAGCGGCCAAAACGTTTCCAAACCTGTGAAAGGGAGCGAAGCTGGAGGTGGTAGACCGCGGCAGTAATTCATCGGTGCCCAAAGTGAAGCTAACTATAACCCGTGTGGTGGACTCGAAATGTTCTCTTCGGCTACTACAAAGGCAGATACCGGACGGACCAACTAGCGACTGGAGAGTGTTAAGCATGACTAAATCATTAAGGTGGCCGAGAGTCTTGTATACGTAAGGTTCGGAAATATGGCGTAGACTGTGGGAAGCGTGTTCCTTCGTCTCAAGAAGCACCACCCGGCGAACGTCAACAAAAACGCGTTGGAGACGGGTGAAGTAGAAAAGGATCCCAGAATAGAAGAGATCATGGCTACTTCACTTGTCCTGCAGGATGTGAAGGTGGAGTAAAAACCCAGTCAGCAGCCTGATGATTCAAAACCAAGAGCTGAGGATACTCCAAGTGAACCTCCACAATAGTAAGATCGCCTCTACCTAGCTTCTTTTTAATTTAGTGAAGGGCTTTAGTCTATGAACCATGGATTACATAGGTATTATAGCTTCTGTGTACCCGAATTTAAAGTTTTTTACATTAGATTATTTATGATGTCTAGAAACAAGAAAAAATGTATGAGCTCAGAAACTCTCAAGAATGCAAATATCGCTTAAGTGATGAGTAAACTTGAAAATGGAGTCCCTGAATGTATTAGCTGTTAGTCATATTAAGCCAGTCTGAAGAGAACGAAGATAAGGCCTGATTAAGAGGATCAAAAAAAGGTATGGGGCTTTGACAATAAAGTCAGGTAAATTGCGGCCCCGCATTGACAAATTGTGGACCTCGTTGGAGGTGACCAATATCTAACGAAAACATTATAGTTAGTAACTGATGAGTAAATCGTTTTAATCATTCTCAACAGACTTTTTAGCTAAGAGAAAGCTTTAAATATGGAGGAAAATATTAGATGAAGCCATTCTGCTTATTCTACTCAATCCAAGCAGTTTGCTTTTCTTATGTTTATCTCAGCATTAAACTTAGAGCTTCGATCTTCTAATGCCACCCATTCATCAAAATGGGTATTAAAATTATAACCTCGCTCTCTTCATTTAATTAAACACAAATTTTTACGATCTTTTTTCCGCAACTCATCAGCATGAAATACGATCCGCGTTTGCTTTGCTTTGGTTCAACACTTTTGCGCTGCAAATCGAATTTCCTCGACGTCAAATCCGCAGCTCAATTTCCGACGTCAAACGATATTTCAAAATTAAAATCCATAACTAAGCTTTGTCTGCTTAAAAAATTTCACATGACTCTTTCAATTATTTTTTCGTTTTCGCTTTATTTCGGTGTGCACCAGCGCCATAATACCACCAGTGACGAGTCGCGCTGTCATCAAATGTTAGCCGCCTCCTCCTCTTCGCCGCTTTTGCTGCTGTTGTTTTTGTTGTTTGTGTGCGTGCTTTCATCTACCTTAATAGCGCGTATCATGCGTTACGCCGCTCGCCAGCGCGCCACAAGCTAACCAAACTCACCTGACGCACACAAACACGCACACACCAATACAGACACAGCGACTGTGGCAAATGCCAACCAAGAACTCACGCGCGTGTGCCAATGTGTGCGTAAAGCGGTTGATAGGCAAACAGGTGAATTAGGCTTAGTGTTTGTCTTTGCATGTGTGTATGTGTGCATGTGTGTGTGTGTACTGCCAGTTGATATACATCAGTTCATGGCCGTATTTCATCACCTTTTACGGTTTTTGATATGGGTTGCATTTTTTATTGATATGTTTTTCTTATTCGTGTGTGTTGGCAATTTTTTCTTCGTCGTTGTCTTTTGGCGTCTGCATGCTTTTTATTTAAATTTATGCTTTCGCTTTTGTGCTTGATTTTTATACCCGAGCGTAACTCTGTTAGGTGTTAGGCTAGAATAATTTTACCCGCCTAACGGTTGTTTATCATCGCCAATCGCATTAAATTTATAATACGCTCGACTTGTGACATAAACTCGAGTTTATTGAAGTGTTTTGCACTAAACACTATTCAGATCTATGAAGTTAAGCATTAAACACTATTTATTTATATGGGGTTTAACATTAAACTTTATTCAATGCTCATGAAAAGTAAGTTTAGTACTAAACACTACTCAAAACAGTGGAGTTTAACTTTAACCACTATTCATTTGTTCGGAGTTTAGCATTAAACTCGACTTACCATTCAAAAAAAGAGGTTTTAATATTAAACACAGATAATTTTTACGGGATTTTACACTAAACTCTATTTTCTACTAAGAAAAAGGGAGTTTATTATTAAACACTATTCATAAAAATGGAGTTTAGCATTAAACACTACTCATTTATAATGAATTTACTATTAAACAATACTCATTGGTACGGAGTTTAATTTTAAACTTTATTCACTGCTTATAAAAAGGGTGTTTAGTGTTTAAAACTACTCACTTATACGGAATTTAACATTAAACCCTATTCACTACTCATTAAAAGGAATTCGATATTACACTCTCCTCAGAAATATGGTGTTTAGCATTAAACACTACTCGTTTATATGGAGTTTAATATTAAACTCTATTCGCTACTCTTAAAAAGAGAGTTTAGTATTAAAAACTACTTATTAAAACGGAGTTTAGCATTAAACACTATACATTTATGCGGAATTTAGTATTAAACTTTATTCACTGCTCATATAAAGGAAGTTTGGTGTTAAACACTACTTATTTATATGGAGTTTAATATTAAACACTACTCATTTATACGTAGTTTAATATTAAACTCTATCTATAAACACGGAGTTTACAAAAAAAAAATATTCCCTAAACTCGTCTTAAACACTTTTTTGGTGTTCGGAGTTCACAATAAATTACCTAAAACCATAACACCCACAGTGGTTATAAGTGATTCTTCGTATAGATCTGATATGTTGATTTAATGCATCTTTAAACTCGAGTTTGTGGTTCAAAGCGAAAGTTATTTTGAGGATAAATAGGTGTTTATGTAACTGAACATGATATTTTACTTAAAAGCAGAGACATAAACACAAGTTTCTCCCAGAATAGTAAGGATTAAATTCGGGCCTTTCTCATTTTGAGTCGTTTTGCAGCACTTTTCTTCCAGTGTTAACGCCTAGAAGATACCTAAATATTTCGAGAAGTGAATTCAGAGAGATAGAGGGAAAGACTGGTAAATTTAGTGAACTTCACTTAATGTATCACTGAATCCAGGTTCGATTTGATACCATAGTCGTCAAAGGATCCTAAATAAGTTTCTGCTTCACTTCTTCAAAATTACTTCACTTTACGTCTTCTGGGAGCTGTCGACAAGGTACTACTCTCATAGAATTATCCAAAGAACCCTTGGCTTCAACAAAATTGATAGTCCCTATTGCTTTTAACAGTCGCTAGAGTATCTAACATTAAGTTGCAACCGCATTTGCTACCACCTTACTCATGATTCGCTTCGCTTTCTCATATCCTCACAGAAAATCTCCGATTGCTTTATTGTGTTTTAGATTTAATGCTGTTTTCATAAGAGATTTGCATTGTTGTTGGACGCAGTGCACGCAATCTGAATGTTGCTGGCAATAGCAATAACAATAGCAACCACTACGCCAGCACAATAGCAAAAGCATCGATGAAAGCGGCTAATATATCTTCGTGGAATTGCCGTTGCTTAGGTGCTGTTGCATGCGGCTTGCCGTTGTTGTTGTAACTTTTCGTTTTCTTTTCATGCTCTTTCAGAACTTTTACGTGTATCTGTCAGTTGAACTTTTGTGCTTTTATACGCATTCAAATTTAAGTTTCGAGATTTCACTTTTTTATGCAAAGCTCCAGAGTCCGCTTGCTTTGGCTGCGTATTTCTTCCGAATGGATGGAGTTTGCTGATGTTGTTGTATGCAAAATCAGGTTTTATGTTGAGATTACTTTGCAGATAAGGCAATTGCATAATGTAATCCCAGACGAGATTGAAAAGTAGGATTACTCAGTGGGATTGGCATAATAGCAGCTATGAGTTATGCTTTTATGAATAGTAAGTGGAAATACTTAATACTTAATACTCAGTACTTAATATTTAATTCTTAATACTCTGAGCTTAAAACTTAAAATTTAAAACTTAAAACTTTAAAATAAAAACTTAAAACTTAATACTTTAAACATAAAACTTAAAACTTAAAACTTTAAAATAAAAACTTAAAACTTAATACTTTAAACATAAAACTTAAAACTTAAAACTTAAAATTTAAAATTCAAAACTTAAAACTTAAAACTTAAAACTTAAAACTTAAAACTTAAAACTTAAAACTTAAAACTTAAAACTTAAAACTTAAAACTTAAAACTTAAAACTTAAAACTTAAAACTTAAAACTTAAAACATAAAACTCAAAACTTAAAACTTAATACTTAAAACTTAAAACTTGAAACTTAGAACTTAAAACTTAAAACTTAAAACATAAAACTCAAAACTTAAAACTTAAAACTTAAAACTTAAAACTTAAAACTTAAAACTTAAAACTTAAAACTTAAAACTTAAAATTTAAAACATAAAACTTAAAAATTAAAACTTAAAACTTAAAACTTAAATTTTAAAACATAAAACTTAAAACTTAAAACTTAAAAATTAAAACTTAAAACTTAAAACTTAAAACTTAAAACTTAAAACTTAAAACTTAAAACTTAAAACTTAAAACTTAAAACTTAAAACTTAAAACTTAAAACTTAAAACTTAAAACTTAAAACTTAAAACTTAAAACTTAAAACTTAAAACTTAAAACTTAAAACTTAAAACTTAAAACTTAAAACATAAAACTCAAAACTTAAAACTTAATACTTAAAACTTAAAACTTGAAACTTAGAACTTAAAACTTAAAACTTAAAACTTAAACCTTAAAACTTAAAACTTAAAACATAAAACTCAAAACTTAAAACTTAAAACTTAGAACTTAAAACTCAGAACTTGGAACTTAAAACTTAAAATTTAAAACTTAAGACTTCAAACTTCAAACTTAGTACTTAAAACTTAATACTTAAAACTCAAAACTTAGAACTTTAAACTTAAAACTTAATACTCAAAACTTAAAACTTAAAACTTAAAACATAAAACTTCAAACTCAACACTTCAAACTTAAACCTTATAACTTAAAACTTAGAACTTAAAACTGAAAACTTACAACTTAAAACTTAAAACTTTAAACTTAAAACTTAAGACTTAAAACTCAGAACTTAAAACTTATAACTTAAAACGTAAAACTTAACACATAAAACTCAAAACTTAAAGCTTAAAACTTAAAACTTAAGACTTAAAACTGAAAACTTAAGACTTAAAACTTAAAACCTAACACTTAAGACTTAAGACTTAAAACTTAAAACTTAAAAATTAAAACTTAAAACTTAAAACTTAAAACTTAGAACATGAAACTTATACAAAAAAACTTAGAACTTATAAAACTTAAAACTTAGAACTTAAAACTTAGAACTTAAAACTTATAACTTAAAACGTAAAACTTAAAACATAAAACTCAAAACTTAAAAACTAAAACTTAAAGCTTAAAACTTAAGACTTAAAACTGAAAACTTAATACTTAAAAATTAAAACTTAAAACTCTAAACACAAAACAAGTACTCTAGGTCTCTCTAGGTATAGGTACTAAGAAAATCGGCAAAACAAAACCAAAATATTTCCGAAAAACATGCCGCAAGCAAAAAGTTGCCTAAAATACTTGATTTAAGATTAGGTGCACTTAAGCACTTACGTAATAAGCACACAAGTGCCACACCAATGTACGCCTTTGATAAGAATTTGTGGGACGCGCTGACGCACATTTCGTAAATTGAAGCGAAATGACTTGAAGAAAAGCACTCGAGTGGCAGGTTAAATTTTAACGACACGCCAAGTAACAAGCACCAACAACAATAACAAGGAAAATAAACAAAAATTAGCAAAGAGATACGCATATGCAGCTCTGGCAAGGCACACAGGCCTGTAGGTGAAGGCGTTGAAGGTGTTGACAAGTCACAGTGCTTATACTCGCGCGTATGTTTGTGCGTGTGTGTGGCCTTGCTGCCAGCCAAAAAGCAAAGTAATCATAATACGCTGGTGTTTACACATTTCACCTGCTTTACTCATATACCGCGATGCGCTTCAATCAACAAAGCAGGCGTCACCAGCAACACAGTCCAGGGTACTACACGGCGTATACGTAATAATTTGTTGAGTTTCTATGTAGTATAATTAGTTTAATATAATATTAACGCGTTGTGCCATGTGGACGCCCTATTATTATTGTTGTTATTATTATTTTAGACAAAGCAAAATAGCGGCACCAGCACAGCTCAGCCGCTGACGCTGTTGCCGCTTTCGATGCCGCTACTGCTTTTGCTACCGTTGCTGGTACCCACACAGCAGCTCTAGCGTCATTTCAGTGAACGCCTGTAAACACGTCAAAAAGTCAGCTATCAACCGCCGACGTCAACCACCGATCACCTACAGCAGCCGGTGTGCCCGGCTCGCACAGTTGGCGGCCCTTATTCGGCACTACTGATTGTCGTGGACAGCGCCGTGGGGAATACAGCGCAATGAGAGCCACGCGATACTGAGCGGCAGACAAGAGGTTGTTGGTAACACACACACACATATACAGTTACATGGAAGTTTGTTTCGCCACACAGCAACAGCTTGAAGTGACATTAAAAACGACAAATAAGAAATTATAAAAACCAACAAACGCAATGAAGTAACAATTAGGAAGCCAAACAACAAAGCGGCAGACAAGGGATGCCATTTACAGTTCGCAAACAGTGAGCAGCATTTAGCAACAGCAATAAAAATAATGACAAAATTGTTGCAGGCATAGTTACGAGGGGCGGTTAAGAACTCTTCTGAACAGTAAACATTTTTTCTAATTTTTCTGTATTCTTTTGTTCTTTTCGTAGATATATTTCTATTGAAATATATTTTGTTTTAATTTTGACAAAAAAAATCATTTTTTTTTTTTTTTTTTTTTTTTTTTTTTTTTTTTTTTTTTTTTTTATTATTACCTATTAAATGCTTATGAAATCGTCCTAGCCGTATTTCTCTAGTTTATGAAATGATTCAAAATAAATTCCCCCCCGATGCTAGCGCTGCGTTATCTTTAGTTTATGTAATAATTTTATTATTATGTAAACTTTTATAAATAAAAAAATAAATAAAAATAAATTATTAATATTTTAGTTGTGAGTCTTTGCTAAAATAATATTTCAAACGGCGCCTAATTGTAGGCAACATTTTGTGGTTGTTCTTTTATCACAGTTGTATAAGCTCGTCTACATTTAGGATTAGAATTCGTAAGTATTAAAGCAAAATCTCGATGTTAAACTATACCCAAGTTGATTTTGATCCGAAGTGTTTGGCGAAGTGTACGGGATATTCCTCGGCAACAACTAAAAATTCTCTGATATGAAATTCTCTCATGAGTAATATATACTCCAGGTAGAACATCATTCTAGTCGATACTTCTTGGAAAGCATTTTTGTGTGCTTAGGGCGCCAAATTAGCCCGGACTGACAAATAAGTTTTCATGTATTTACTAAATGAATGCCAATGAATTCAATTTTCCAACACTTGTTATAAGATTCGCCTGGAATTTACTTCAGTACCTGCCACAACGAATAATATTTAATGCCCTTAATAGGTAGGTTCTCCGAAGAGAGTTTTTCTGTTACAAAATTTGACAAAAGTTACAGGCAATCGAATCCTTGTTTGCCCAAAAGGTCCTACAGAATTATGCTAAGATGTGACGGCACAATATCGTAGTGAAAAATCTACGCATTTTCTAACCACTAATCCGAATAGGTTAAGCAAGTTCACGTTTCAAAATGATCAAGTAGTATTTTTTATTGACCATTTGACCCTGTGAAATAAATCTGCAGTGAAACAAACCACGCTAATCAAAGAAAATTATCAACTTGGTTTTTGTCCGACTTTTAGAGCGTTATTTATAAATTCCCGTATCGTTTAGCAGTAATGATGCATTTGAAGAATGTAGGGTTCTCAGCTAAGTTGTCACATAACACCTTTGCAAAATATTCAAGATTCAGGTTTTTTGGTACGACGTGAAACACTGCGATGTTTAGCCGCTCACCTCGAAGAGACTGGCACAACACGAGATGCTGCCTGGCGTGGCAGACCCCGGAGTAGTCGTTCTGCAGAGAATAGTGCTGCTGTTGCCGAGGATATCGTGAAAGCGCCGTCCACATCGACCAGACGACGGGCCACGCAAATGGGTATCAGTCGACGGTGTTTACAGCGAATTTTGGTACAAAATTTGAAGATGTTTCCGTACAAAGTCCAGGCGGTGCATCAGCTGTTAGTTGCTGACCGCCAATCGCGTCTAACATACGCTCAAGCCATCCTTAATCACCACCAAGAGGAATTTGATTCAACAAAAATAATCATGAGTGATCGAGACCCATTTCCATCTTAGCGGGCACGTAAATAAGCAAAATTTACGCTTTTGGGGCACTGAAAATCCGCGTGTAACCCACGAAGAGCCATTACACCCGCTCAAAGTCACTGTATAGTGTGCTGTTTTCGCTGGAGGAGTCATCGGGCCTTTTTTCTCGAAGACGTCACGGGCCAAATGGTTAATGTGAGTGGTGAGCGCTACGAGTTCCTTTTGCCGCAACTTAATGAATTGGCATTGAAAAACATGTGGTTCCAACAGTACGGTGCAACAGCACACACTGCACGTGCCACAACCGATATGCTGAAGGATGCATTTCCTGGGCGCCTAATTTTACGTTTTGGCGATTTGCACTGGCCAGCAAGATCGCTTCCAGACTTCTTTTTGTGAGGCTTTTTGAAGTCGCCGGCTTATGTCAACAAGCCTCAGACTCTTGCGACTCTTAAACAATACCCGTCAAGAATTTGAGGACCTATCGCAAGAAGTTCTGGCCAAAGCGATGAAAAATGCTATAAAAAGGGCTCAAATGACAATCAACTGTGGCGGCGGCCATTTACATGATATAATACTCCCGACTTGATGTAAACAAATTTAAAAGACCAAATAAAAATAATCCATAAGCAGCATCAAAGTTTTTCATTAAAAAAAAAAAAAAAATTACAGCCAAAAAATATCGGAAGGACATAGTTCTCAGATTTTCATTACATTCTTCGTCTTTGTTAAGTATGTATTAAAGAATATTTCTACGAAAGTTCGTGCTGTAATTAAAAGCAGGCAACGGGCAAATGTGGTGAAATAATCCGATCTGACCGATTCCGGATGTATTAAATTTAATTTAGATATTTAAAAAACTGACGAAGAAATTTTTATGAACCCGAAAGCTTCAGCTAAAAAATCGCTAACTCGAAACCGGTTTTATGAACATCTTCTATTAGGCAAAGTTGTTCAGAATGATCTATAGAATATTTCGCGGATACGTGATTTTTTAGTAGTAAAGCAGCAGTAAATTTTGAAGAGAAGTAAGCAAATATTCTTCGAGTTACATGCGGCGCTAAAAAGGTCTTCCACTAACAGGTAAATTGAAAAGTTTCCGGTCATCCAAATCATCAACTAGACGATGTTTTTGATCAAAATAGAGCTCGCGCGGCACCCACTTTGCACAGAGATTTCTCATGCACAAATATTCGGGAGGATGTGTGTCAGTTGATACCTTTAGAGAACTCAAACATCCAAAACTACGGTCATCCAAAATTATTTTATGGACTTTTTTTAGATGTTTTCGTCGGTAATAACCTTTGTTTGAGTGTCCAATGCATCTTCGGTACTCATTTTACCATGTCTAAACTTAACATAGCAAACGTTGATGGTTTGTTTTTCTGTAGCTGTGACTGGAAACTTGTCATAAAGCTAATTTTTGTTTAAGTTTTATTTTTTCCCAATATTTTATCTACACGCATAATTTCTTTACACATCATTATATAAAAGAAACTAAAGTTGACTTTAAGAACACCTGACCGCTGCTCTTAACCCATCTTCAGAGAACATGAACTTCAGTCGTTGTTTCTTAATCAGCTTCATATAAAAACCCTTAGCCTTTAAACCTATTGACCTACCTTCGTGGCAAATAAATTTAAAAAGTGAAAACCAGTTCGAATTTTGTTTTCTTCCAGTCTTTTTTGAGGCAGCTGAGCTCATTTGCTACGCTGTAAAACTTTAACTTCAAGTTTGAAATTTGAAAAACTCCAATATACCCCCACCTTTCAACTGTGACGCACACAAAGTTGCTGTGTCCCACTAATACCAATGAAGCAGCAAGAGTTCGGAACCCTCCACTGTGCTTACAAGCACTTGCCCTTGAATACGCTTTTTCTAATCAATGTTTCATCCGCTTTTTGCTGTCTTTCATTCTCGCTGTTTTTGCTTTCCCTTCTTCTGTCGCTCATTCGCATTACAAGCCTTGTCGCAGTTTTTATTTACTTTGCACTTTTATTGGCATTTTAATGAAATTATTTCCTTTGATTTATGGGACATTGTTGACTTTTGAGCAATTAATAATCACCCGCCGAGCAGCTGGCGTTGCAGCCGAGCGCTTTAGGTGGACAAAAAGCGTCGTGTGCCCAGTGACATACTTTTTGCCGAACATTTAGCCGATCTCACGGGATTGGAACATGTGTGTGTGTGTGCCTGTGTGCTTGTGTGGGTATGCGTGCTTGTTAATTGAGACTGATTAAAATGAATTGCAGCGCAGCGAATGTCAAAAGGATTCACCGATTGAGCACGGTGCAAATAATCGCTTCATAATTCATTGGCAACGCTGACGTAGGCAAAAACGTTTTTTGGGGATTTGTTTGTTTTAATTGGTTTTTGAATTATGCTGCAGATTAATTTAATAACTAATTAGTGAGCGTGATTAAATTGTTATTAAATATCATATTTTATATTTTTAAAGGAAAGAGGTATTTATGAGAGTGGGGGTGTATTATTCCGGTCTGTTGTGCGATGAAAACCCAACAGGGTTCTCCAAAACTGGCAATACTGTGATGAAAGGCTTTTCCCTAATATAATATTTTCCCTTCTTTTTTGGCATAGACACCCCCTTTTTTCCGGCTTTCTCGGTTATAGCCGAGTTTTATAAAAATATGGGCCCTACAAATTGGGAATTTTTCCCCGCAAGGAACAGTTTAAATGTTTGGTAAAAAATATCAAAAAGGTTTTCCCAATTGAATAGGAAAAATAACAAGAAAGGGGGAAACCTTTTTTATTTTTTTTAAAAATAAAACAAATGCTTGAAAAAAAGGGGAAAAACACCTTAAGGAAACATTTATCCTTTGGAAAATAAAAAAACGGATTTTTAGGTGGACCTTTCAAAAAAGGAAATTGCCCGCAAAATCCCCCCTTTTTTCCCAAACCCTGGGGAAAACCAAAAAAAAATTTTTCCTGAGTAAAAAAACACCCCGAACGAAGCCTTTTTGATTTTCTGGTTTTCCAGAGGAAGAACCATTTTCTTTGACATTTCAAAACGGGGTTTTTCCCCCAGTCTGCTGGCATTTCTTCCAATTAGAGAGTTACTTGATAGCACATCTACGAGAGTTCTTCTGTCATGCCTGTTGTTTTTTAAATTGGTCGGCATTGGGGTTGGCTTCATAAAAAATAAAATTACGCTGTATGATTCCCGTTGTAACTAAAATAAAAATAATGCATTGGAAGGCATGTCAAAAGGGAAAAAACTACTTGCATCCGAAACTGGAGAAAAAGGGGTTTGTTAATCTATCAGCATAGCTAAAGGCAAGCAGAAGCACAGACCCAAAATGTCAGGTAAGAAGATATGGAGATATATCTGGGTAGCCAAAAAACATCCGTTTGGAGGCGAGCAAAAAGTGAAAAGGGAAACAAACCCCCCCCAGGCTAAATTTTGGGGTATCCGCCACGTAAAACAAATTACCTCCCGCCCCCCTTTTAAAAATAAACAACAGACTCGGGTGATAGACCTCCCTTTTGATGACGACTATCGCAAATGCATGAAGGGGGGAGCCTGCTTTAGAGGTTTCCCAAAGGATCGATTTTTTGACGATTTTTTCGGAAGGGAAAGAAATAAGTGATTAAAGCGAAATTTCTAGGGTTAATAGTTATATATCTAAATATCATTCACAATTTTTTGGATACGAAATCTTCGATATTCTGCCATTAGGAAGCAATTGCCCGATACATCTCGCATGTGCTTTTGCAGGGATGCAGGTCGCAATTTCCATCGGAAATAAAAAATTCAGAGATAATCATATTTTTTAATAATTTATTTTTTTTTTATTTAAAATTTTAAAAAAAATTTCCAAAAAAAAATTTGTAAAATTTTATAAATTTTTTTTAAATTTAAAAAGTGGTTTTTGCCCAAAAAAAATTTTTACTTTATGTTGTTTAAAAATATTTTAAAACCCTTGACTTTTCTTAGTTTTTTTTGTTTCAATAGAAGATAATTTAATTCCAAAGATAATGAACTCTGCCCCAATTTCATACAAGGGTTTAAATTTTTTTTTTTCAATCCCGCCCGCCAATTAAGAAAAATTATAAAAATGAAAAACCGAGAAATCGCGCGCCAAAGTTTTCGCTTTCTGCCCAATCACTCATATATCTGCTGGACGCTCGGTTACTATTTCCTTACTAGCTTCGAAAATATTTCGAATTCCCTTCGAAAACTTTGGAAACATATTCCTAGACTATTTTTAAAGAGAAAAAAAAAAAATTTTCGATTTTTTGAAGCTTCAAAATGTAGGCTCCCCCCTTAAAAAATACGTTTTAAGGGCATGCACCTGGAACATCCGCGCCTTTACTTGGGAAGGTGCCGCTGCCCAGCTGGTTTATGTCTTCGTGAAAAAAAAGGGCCCTGACATCACCGCCGCCCAAAAGAAATGCGATGGACGAGACAAGGTTTGAGACGAGTAGGTCGGCAAATTCGGTGTGGGATTCGGGGAAAGGAAGAGAGACTACGAATCCGAGTGCTGGCATTCACTCCGATGGATGATCGTCTAGTCATAATTCGCATTAAAGCGAAGTTCTTCAACATATCGCTGATTTGCACCCACACCGACGTAAGAGAAGGACGATGTGACCAAAGATGCTTTCTATAAACATTTAAATGCTGTTTTTAGAATCAAAAATTTCTTCAAAACGATTAAACCGACATGAACAACGCACACAATCTTCTTAAATATATTAGTGAAATAATAAGCGGATAACATTTTTGAAAATATCACCGATTTTTAAGGCTCTCTGAATTTTAAAATCATTTGCATTTTTTTCGAAGGCACCATTTTGTCAAAAATCCAATTTTTTTTCGATCATTACTTTTAGTCCTGTATTGTAATAATACAGTTTTGTGGTTCGAATTTGAGATAATTTAAAACAGAAAAATTTCCCTCACAACCAGACAACTGGTTTCAGAGGTTCTGTTGTAGATCGAGTTAGGAATTAAGTTTAATTTTTAAAATTAATTATCAATTAATAAAGTATTATATTAAATGTTGCATTATTTATTCCTTAAATAGTATTATTTACTTTTTAAATAAAATTCCTTGCAAAATATAAATTCCAAAGAACAAAAAATTTTTTTTTTACTTGCAAGTGGATATAATACCTTAATTATGATTTATATTTTAATTACACAGCTACAACAACAACAATTAACGCTTTATGCTACAGCAACCGCTTTAACTTCAGTAAAAAGTTAGCACTTTGAGCTTCTAAAAATATGTCATCATCACGGCATTGTTACTAAATTCATCATCAATCACACTTTATTCGTCCTCAAAGTCTAAATTTAGCAGCGCTAACAAAGATAGCACGCTGCGCGCACACATACACACACACACACACACACACACATATAGAGGTTCGCACTAATCTACAAGCAGCTATTAATAAATAAAACACAATGGCTATAGGAAACACCTGTAAATAAGGCAGACAGATCAAACGGCAGACAGGTGCCAGTTCAAGTACACGGCACACACGCACACATATGTGCCATTATAAAGTACACAGATTCACATAGCCAAACACATATTTATGCGGACACACACACACAAGGGTGAGCACGCTGGCGCTGCTTAGAATTGCTGTTGAGCCTTGCATTATTTTCAATTCACCTTCAACTTAGGAAAGCACATACACATACATTTACTTATATATCTACACATATACACAAAATGCACACTTATTTACGCATGCGAGCGCCTGAAATCATCTTTATGTGAGCACTTCGTCGCATTAATGAACAAAAGGTCGGAGAAACAAGCGAAAAAAATATATGAAAATTTCAAAACAAAAGATTATAAAAGAATAATAACAGCAAACAAAAACAAAAAAAAAAAAAAAAAAAAACAACGAAATAAGTAAAGAATTATATGCATATGAAAAAATTGCGATTTAAACAATAAAACACCGCGCACCTCGCCCCGCTCACCAACAGTCGTCGCTTGTTGCCTTGTGAACGGCGCGAACTTCATTCGGGAAAGGATTGCCAGAGCAGCATCAGGTGTCTGCTGGCCACCATGGCGCACGTGTGTGTGTTTGTACGTATTTATGGGCCAGTGCTGAGTGCTTTTCGCATAAAGTGCTCACGAACCCTACCCATGAATATGCAAATCTTGGAACTGTTAACTGTGTTGTGCCCACCGCCTTTTTTGGGGGTTTGGGGTGAGTTAGTAGCTGCCTCCTCTTGCCCAAAACGCACACTATTCAACACTTTTGCAGTTCGTGCTAGTTCGGGAGTTGTGAGTGCGAGTGTGAATGTGTGTATTTGCATATGTAAATGAACTCAACTCAATTGGAGCTCAAAGACAACACAGCCTCCACAGCTCCGAAAGAAAACATACACACACACAAAATGTAAGAAAGTACCAGCAAAAATATGTGTGTGTGTTTACTTTAAAGGCAATTCGCCGCAGCTTTTGCACTACCCCTCCATTTATCTCATATTATCTGTATGAACTTATTCAGCAAGAAGCAAAAGCTCCCTTTAAATGCAAGTGGTTATTCTTACAGAGCTTTGAGCTTTAAGCTCAAAACTTGCATGCGAAAGTTTAGTGTGTGTCCACAATATGAGCTTAAATATTCATGGGTATATTTAGGGAAAATCTTAGCTTAGAATTACACTTACTTTTTATGCTTAAAAGGCTAAGTCATGTTCATAAAAGCAACAGTCGTGAACTAAAATATTAAATTGTATTTTTCAATTAAATTACGTTGAAATATTACTTACGATGAATTTAGTTCGATTAAGTTAAGGTCGTAAAGAAAAGTTCGTAAAGTTAAGTTCATTAAATTAAGTCGAATTAGGTTAAGTTGAATCAAGTCATGGAGAATTAAGATAATTTGTTTTAAATTGTATTCAGTTTGTCCACGTTCCTTAGCAACTGGCTGCCGTCGTCGACCTCTTCCGTGTCGTCGTCGTCTGCCGCTTTGTCGCCTTGGAATATTTTCAACCCAGCCTTGCGTATACTGAAGCTGATTTTGTTGTCAGCCTTCGTAAGAGCCTCTATGAACTCATCACATATGGCCACTAGTATTGATCTGCTGACTTCGTTCGGTTTCTCCCCCTTTATCAGCTGCCACTCATCTATGTCTGGTACCATATACACTTATTTTACAGCTTGATGCACATGAGAAGCTTTTCGCCTGTGTTCTCTAGAGGGGACAGCCAAATGCGAACACTGCGTCTCTTTGTGACGACCTTGACGAGTATAAGCCTCAGTTGGAGGTCTAAAAAAGGTAGCTGATTTTAGCAACGTTACCCGTTAGGAAATCCAAAGAGGTCTGGTCTGCGCACTTTAAGACCCTGTAAATCGTAAGAGTTTCAGAGGAGTCAAGCTCTGAGTGAGAACCCGCAGGATTGCCGAGTACATAGTTTGCCACCATATTCGACAAACTGAATTCGATCTCCATCCATTTTTCCTGCCTTGGGCTAAGTGAGGAGAAGTAGCCGTCAATAATTGGTACTTGTAGGCTGTCGTCGCAGAAATGTCTTGCTGTTGTTGACCTGGGTTTTTTGTACAGAGTGCTTTACGGTTCGATGATTGAGCAATTACTTTTTTGAGAGCTGCTCGGTTTTGTGCACTCGACTTGAGCTTCGGATTGCTTCCTTTTTAGGAAGCTTTTGTAATCCTCCACTTGCATTTTTGCGTTTCTTGCGCTGGTTGTCTCCTTTAACTACCTTTTCTTTTAGTTGGTGCTCATGGCAGCTTTGGAGGTGGAGATTCTAATTCTAATTTGGCAGGTTCTGCTGCTGTCACTACCGGTTTACTGTGGCTATAGTATAACCTCTTGTAAGAGCTATCGGTTTTGCGACATGAATCCGGAAACTCTTCGCAACTTATTATAATCTATAAATTCAGGACCAAGACACTTGGATCTCTTTAACCGAATAGGGATCACATTGCCTCAATCGCGTTCCTGGAATCCTTTAGGAAGGGGGGGCGCCATAATTGATCCTCGGTCGCAGTGCAAGCGCCTCAATTTATTTATTCAATACTTATCTATCTTACAAATGTAAAATTTAAACCAATCATGATTCCACACATGTGGACATGTGTCTTGTGCCAATTTTTCGCGGCTTTCGAAAATTTCATAAAATTAATTCCTCTCTTCCCAAGAAAAGCTCTGACGAACGAAAAGTTGGAAGTCGTATTTACTCTATCTTTACCTCGATTATAGTACCTATTACCATCCCGAAGACAGTTTTTGAGATCTGTACGAAATTTCACGTTCTTTCCTTCTCAAGAAGTTGCTCATTGGTCGAGTGAGACGGTATCTGACTACTATAGAATATAGCTGAAAATATACAATATTCACTGAGCGATAACATTTAAATTCTCTTATGGACAACTTTTTCATTTGATAAAATACTTGGAAATTTGGGATGGCTTATTTCTTGTCAACGCTAAAACCCTCGAACACATTGTTCGGATCGAATTAATATAGCATACCATACAAACTGAACGACTAAAATGAAGAAATGTACCTGTGAAGGGTATCAAAGCTTCGACGTAGTATTCTTGTTCATGGCGTCACGCTTAAAGGTGTGTCCTTCCCACTTTTTGCCCAAAATTAGAAAAGTATTTTATAATAATGGCCGCTTCGAAGCAGACAATAGCCCAGATCCGAGGATATTTGTAGCCTAAAAGCTTCTATAAAATACATATACATCAAGGCATAAAACTGAAAGAGTGGTCGAACATATAGCACATCTATGGACACTAATTATGTGCAAACCTAATCAAGTTTCTACCTACAAATAAAGCTCCTTTTGTTTGGATATAATTTTGCATTTATTTCTAGCGATTTTGTTTCAAATTCACACATCTCTCTTATATACACTGTATTTCATATAAACTCATTCAATAGACACTCGATCGGATCACTACCCGCTTCCTCCGACTCAGACACATTAACCTCTGAAGTCGGTTCCTCAGAGTCTTCGCTCACTTCCAAAGGTAATTCGGTGGTGGCAAGACTCAAGAGACTTAGCGTAGTAAAGGACTTGATGAAGGTGATCGTACCACGTCGCTTCCAAAATGGTTTCGCTTGATTTTTCCATTTGCGCAATTTATACAAATCGCAAAAGTTAAATTGGGAATTCTTAATGATGTCTATGTAGGTTTTCTCATTCGAGATGGTTTGCAATAAGGCGACCATATATTTGACACAACGCTTATTTTCCGACTCTTCTTCATCTTGGAATGAGTCGCGTGCCTCTCTAAGCGCATTCTCGGCTAAATGATATTTGCTTGGGGTTTTCATATAAATCTTCGCCACTTGCAGCAATGCTAAGCCCAGCAGTTTACTCAACTCCAGATGTCGCGCTAACAAAATTGCCAATCTCAGTTTGGCCATAGCGTAGGGTGTGGAGCCCAAACTTTGGAAAGATATAGGTGGGATTATAAGAATGTTTCTTTTATAGTTCAATAACATGGTGAGTATGTAAGATAGAGGGAGGTGGTGCCATATGGCTCCAAAACTGTCGACTGTCGACTGTTGGGGATTATCTATCAAATTTCACAACCTAGAAATGTTTGACTTAAAAAAACTGTTTTTCGGTTCCTTCGAAATAATCTTATTAGTATTAATGCTTTTGTCAACTGCCTTTCTTATTTTTATTGGATTTGGACTAGATAAGCTCAATACCCTAAAGCTACTGACTACTAAATAAAAATCTTGATTATCTCTGCTCTACTCATACAGCTGGGCTGACAAAAATTCTCCGAGTTCACTTAGGAGTGGCCAGAAACGATTTTTTTACATATGGCTAAAGCAGTTCATGACCTCCGGTCTTAGACCAATTATCCTCTGGTTAGCCAAAGAACATCCGTTCAAATGCGATCTAAAGTGAGAACATACCATGCTTCTCCAAGGTTATGTGCTGGGTTTGGGAACCGCTACGTAAAAAACGCCCCTAATCAAAATTAAACAACAGCCTCGGATGAGTTACCCCCCTTTGAATGACGATTTAAGGGCATGGACCTGGAATGTTCAATTTTTTCATCGAGAAGGTGCCACTGTCTAGCCGGTTGATGTCCTCAGACCGACATCACTTCTGGCCAGGAGTGCTTTGTGTTGTTCCTAGAAGAAGACTCTGTTTCGAAAAGTAATTCATCATCGACTCTAGCCTTAGCTCAGACATATCTTCGGAACATTGGAACAAAAATTTAGCTAACATGGAAGCTCTGGAAGTTAACCACATTGGAAATGGAAGCGTTTCTTGAGAGGCCTATGTAATACAACGTAACCTTTTTGGGAGGTCAATGCAACTAACTAACTAAAATTTAAAAGGTTAAAGTTCAAGATTCAAATTGGAAACATTTTTCATACTTTTCATAACACACGGCCTTAGAAATGTTTAATTCACATCTCACTTTCTGGAACTCATTATTTTTCTCGCCCATCAAATAACGTTCAGCGGATCTTAAGTGTCTCATAGCCTCCTTGTAATTGGTGATCTCTATTAGCAGTCGCGCTTTCACCAAAATGGCCTTCGCGACTAGAATTTTCAACTTCATTTGACCAACTGAAATTAATTTCACAGACATATTTATGCTCAAAATTCTTAGGGTTTTAGGTCTCACCTTCGGCTATACATTTGATTGAACGATCAGCTTGTTCTATGCCGAGCTTTGGGTTGGTATGTATAAATGCCTTTGCCGATTTGAAGAGTACGCTCGCAAATGTTACACCAACAAATTCATGTAAATTTTGCTCATCAAACACGGGTGTAATGTTATCGGTACGCCAGTCTTGAGCGCGGCTCAGCGATAGCGCTTTCTCGAAGTATGTAATTTCTCTTTTGAAACTGTGCGCCCCTGGAAGAGTTTTGAAGAAGAAATTATCGATTTGAAGGAGAGAAAGCAGTTGAGAATAGCAAAAACAGGAAATATGATGGGTAGTATCTGCCAAGTACCAAAGCGATGATTTTCTATAACTTCGAGAAGGCAGTTCAAAACGCTTTGAGGCCAATAACTCCGCGTCGGCGATAAACAGTAATGCAAATTTGGCCAATCAAAATTGAATTCAAAGATGTAGATAATTCCAAAAATACAACAACAAACCAAGATAAAAAAAAAATACAGGAAACTCACTGCCACTCATGTAAAACACAGCAAAATGTGTATAAATCTTCGCACGCAACTCGCAGCACATAACATCGTTCACGCCAAACGAATCCGCTATTTCGATGATTATTTCAAGGAAGCTCTTCGTGAACCAATGAAAAGAATCGGGTAAGCTCTTCACTATATTCAGTGCTTGATAGATCAGTTCGTAGGTGGACTTTCTGCTAAGGCAAGTCTTCAACTTAGACACCAGCTCGGCTGCCTTGCATGTTTCGTATAGCTTCAGCAATTCCGTCTTTCTCGTCCACATGCGTTTTTTGATGAATTTATCATTGATGAGCGCATTCTCCTCACACACCAGGTACTCGAAGTACTTGGCACAAGTCGTGCAGCCCTCGAAGCACAGCTCGGATAAGAGAGCCTGGTAAAGTTCGTGGTGACCGCGTTTCGCTTCTATCAAGGTCATATGCTCGATTTCAACACCAGCCATTACCCGTTTTAAGTAGGACCTTCCCGCTGCCATTCTGAAAGCGCTTACTCTTTATGGAGTTTTAAGCGATTTTGTTGTGGAATCTGATTTTTGCTTTCGGTTTATTGTGCCAAAGTGTGCCGAAAAGGTCGCAAAAATTATTTGGACGAAATTATTTTATATAAAAAATTAATTATAAAAAATATAAAAAACAAAACTTTTTCAGTTTTGCTGGTTTATTAAAAAAATTAAACTGAAAATGAAATATGAAGAAACATCATTTTGAAAGCAAATTGTTTGGGGAAATATTTCGAAGAAGAACGTCAGCTGGAAAACAAAAAAAATTGTATAGAACGAAACGGCAAAGCTAGACAAACTCTTCGACGTTATCAAAACTTATCGCGACAAATCCTATGGATTAAAGGGATCCGCAAAACAAGAGCCGGGTTCCTACTGTTAGAACTGGAGAAGAGAATCTGCAACTGTGGCCGACCTTAAATCAAATGCTACTATAAAAATTAGAGACCTCGAATCACTCAACACAAAAGGAAGAAGCAGGGCTGTAAAATAAGCGCTAAAAGACCCCGTCGAAGGCTTCATAACAGCACCTAACACAAGAGAACAGGTAAAGGTATATATAACGTTATACCCAATTTTCTGTTTCTGTTGCGACACCACTGTAAGACAATATTTTAAATACCTTTTGTAATTAATCGATATGTATATTCATAAACAGATGAACTTAGGTGACAGTTTCTTTTTCTATTTCTGTTATAGGAAAG
Source organism: Bactrocera correcta (assembly GCA_027475135.1). Lineage (NCBI taxonomy): Eukaryota > Metazoa > Arthropoda > Insecta > Diptera > Tephritidae > Bactrocera > Bactrocera correcta. The sequence goes on along the minus strand of CM050327.1, from coordinate 20,855,881 downwards.
ATTAAATAAATATGGTGCATACAGATTTATATGTATTTAGCGAGAATTTTAATTTGCCAATCGACAAATGAAAAACTATTTTGTTTAATTTAATCATTTCATATACTCAGTTTCTGTTTCTATTATTCAGTTTCAATTTTCAATTAGACGAAATTTGGCAACTTTTATTATTCTATTAGTAAAAACTTTTAATTTTTCGGCAAATAAAAAAATTCTGTTCTGTAAAAATTCTGTTTCTGTTATGATATTTTTTACGCTCACACTCACACAAAATGAACGCAAAATTTCAGGTAGAAAATTTGTCTTCGAATAAGTCTGATGCTATTGCTGATTTTGGGAAAAATTTTCTCTAATATAAAGTTACTTATTTAAAGAACTTTTCTATACCTGCAGAATCAGCAACAGAATCCACAATAAACTTTTGTGTCATAAATCTATATATGTAATATGTAAATATATTTATCAATTGAGTTTCTGCTCTTCATACAAACAATTTTCGCACCCAATATACTGAAATACCAAACCCATTAAACGCACGTGCTTGCAACTAACAACAAACCTCGCAACCTGCAACATAGAACTTGCAACATGTTGTATTTGCCGGTTGATTTCAGTGAGAAGTGGAACAAAAACAACTCCAATATGAACATTATAAACAAAAATGCTGCACGTCACCGTTATGTCGTCAATTTGGAAGTATGAATAGAAATACAGCAACAACAAAACCATAGTAAAGTAAAAAAGCAAAAAGAAAGCCACGCAAGTTGAGGAATTAGCACTGGAGTGAATAAATCACTAAGCGTATGTGCGCGTGTGTGTGTGAGTGTGTTGACGCCACTTCTACCGAAATGAATTGTCCAGCAAATTAAGCGAGTTTTTCATGCGAATTTCCTTTTCAGTTGTACCGTTGACATCGGCACGCATGGAAGTAGCGAACTCGGTTAATACTCGTGGCGCGAAGTTATGAAATACCGTTATATCTATAAATTTAGGGTGGAGTGCGGGTGGTGCTGAGGATATTTGTGGTTATGTGAAGTTGTTTTAAAAGTGTGAAATGGTGTATTTGCACAAGCAGTCCAATTTGAGCAGAAAATAAAATTAATGCAAGATAACGGGTGATTTTTTTGAGGTTAGGATTTTCATGCAGTAGTATTTGACAGATCACGTGGGATGTCAGACATGGTGTCAAAGAGAAAGATGCTCAGTATGCTTTGACATTTCATCATGAATAGACTTACTAACGAGCAACGCTTGCAAATCATTGAATTTTATTACCAAAATCAGTGTTCGGTTCGAAATGTGTTTCGCGTCCGTGTCCGATGAGCGATGAGGCTCATTTCTGGTTGAATGGCTACGTAAATAAGCAAAATTGCCGCATTTGGGGTGAAGAGCAACCAGAAGCCGTTCAAGAACTGCCCATGCATCCCGAAAAATGCACTGTTTGGTGTGGTTTGTACGCTGGTGGAATCATTGGACCGTATTTTTTCAAAGATGCTATTGGACGCAACGTTACGGTGAATGGCGATCGCTATCGTTCGATGCTAACAAACTTTTTGTTGCCAAAAATGGAAGAACTGAACTTGGTTGACATGTGGTTTCAACAAGATGGCGCTACATGCCACACAGCTCGCGATTCTATGGCCATTTTGAGGGAAAACTTCGGACAACAATTCATCTCAAGAAATGGACCCGTAAGTTGGCCACCAAGATCAAGCGATTTAACGCCTTTAGACTATTTTTTGTGGGGCTACGTCAAGTCTAAAGTCTACAGAAATAAGCCAGCAACTATTCCAGCTTTGGAAGACAACATTTCCGAAGAAATTCGGGCTATTCCGGCCGAAATGCTCGAAAAAGTTGCCCAAAATTGGACTTTCCGAATGGACCACCTAAGACGCAGCCGCGGTCAACATTTAAATGAAATTATCTTCAAAAAGTAAATGTCATGAACCAATCTAACGTTTCAAATAAAGAACCGATGAGATTTTGCAAATTTTATGCGTTTTTTTTTTTAAAAAAGTTATCAAGCTCTTAAAAAATCACCCTATATTAAAAAAGTGATGTCTGAGTGAAATTAATAAAAAAAATTTAATTTTTTTTAGTGCATGTTTATGTCAACATGTAATCGGCGAAGCCACATTACTATTGCTAGAGTTTGTTGGAATATCGGCAACTAGCTGCAACGAAATTATAAATCAGTGCGTGCGATGAACTTTATTCGTTTGAGGATAATCGATTAGTAAAATTTTAACATTTTAGTTTGACTTAAACTTGAAAAGCACTCATCAAGTCAGAATTATTTTGCAACATTTTGTAGCAGATGTTAACGTCATATTAGCATAGAGTGCTAGGTTGTAAAGATGTAGTACTCATCAAATTTTTTATAAGAGGTAGAGAATATTCCGAAGTTGGTAGCTGATCTGTATAAATATTGTGACAAAAAGCACCCGGAAATTGTAGTTTAAATTTCCCGGGCAAATGATATTTCAAAAAACATATATATTGCTAAGTTTGTAGGACCGTCCTTAATTCCTATGCCAAATATGAGCGCAATATGTCAACCAGTTTGCTTATAGCAGCTGCTTAAGTCGGTACACCTCAATAGTGCGTTACGATTTTTACATCTCGACGCCTTCAACTTATAAAAATATTAAACAAGTGAAGGATGTGATGCTTGAAAATCATCAGGCAAGTGTTAGAGAGATGGCAAGAGAGCTCGTCGTCTCTCGCAAGTTCGTTCGAATGATTTTAGTGGATATCTTGGGTATGAAATGCATCAAGTCAACAATGGAGAGCCGTATTAAGGCGTTTGCATGAGAACAACCGTATTTTGCGGTTTGTTAACAATTTCCAGGTACTTTTTTGCTTAGGAGGCCCATTGTAAAACCACTGAGACTAAAGTTCCCTCACTCTATCTGCCATTTATGTTATATTTGCCTGCTTGTTGAGTAAGTTAGGGATTAATTTCACCGTTACAAGTAGCCAGAAGTATAAACCTAATCCACTTGGCTTTCTCTATATATGGATATATTTTTTGTTGTGTGCACACTTTTTGTAAGAACAAGAAGGCTTTCTTTTCTGGAATCTAATTTCGTTGAAATGTTCTACACTATTACCTAGTTTGAATCTAACCCCTTTCCCACTTTCGTCAGTAGGAATTCTATCATTAATGAAACGCAAAATGACATCCTGAAAGAAGGGATGATGTTAAGGTAAAAAAGTCGACGAGGTTAACACTGGCGTAAAATATGCTACATAAAACTCTTCCTACTAAATTTTACGTAGACGTCATTATTCTTTAGGGAGTTTCTATAGATACCGCTATAAGACCAATGAGCGTGGTTATCACATGATTTGAATATATAGATATTATATCTAATTCGATTAGATTATAATAGAAACTACAAAGAACCGTTAGATATGGAAAAAGGGCTGTTGAACTAACCTTTAGAGTTTGTGAGAGTAGATATAATTATTTAACTAAATATTACTAATTACGGAAATTATATTAATTAATTTTCTCTTATAACGAAGTATTTCATTAACTAATTTTTTTTTATTTTAATTAAATTAATTATTTTTTTATTAAAAAAAATGAGCGAAATAGGATATTAAATTAAACTTCATTAATTAATTTTTTAAATTTAAAGTAAAAATTTATTATTTTTATTGGAAATTGATAAATTGATGAAAACATGAAATTTACTTTTATAATAATTAATGAATGTTTGAACGTTAAGAGTAATTAATTAATTTCTTTAAATTTAAAATAAATTTCTTTAGTTAATGTTTAAACTTTAAGTTTAATTAATTAATTTTTTTAATCAACTTTCATTAATTAATTTATAGTAAGATAATAAATTTCTTTGAAATAGACCAAATTGGTAAAATGTGAAATTAAGATATATTTTATTAATCAATTTTTCAAATTTTAATTTAATTACTTAACTTATTATTAATTTTTTTAATTTTCTTTTAAATTGATCCAAATATAAATTACTTATTTTAATCTCATTAAAAATTAGTAAATTAATTATAGTTTTTACTTATTTTAATTTTAATAAATTTTTGAGTCTTCTGACCTCATATTGCTTCTTTTTTGAAAAATATGCGAAACGTATTACCCCACTCTTTAAAGCTTCAACATAAAATAACAGTGTGTTGTTATATAGACATACATAAATATAAATTAAAACAAAATATCTTTTGACCCCACACACTTCCAGCGATAAACGGGTATGTGGCAAATCAAAATGTACAACAACAACAAGTTACAATTAAAGTGAGTTAGTGAAATTTATAAGCATAAAACAAAAACAACAACTTACATAAAAGTCTGCGCTTACCAAAATCGGCGAATTCATCACCGAAACGCCATGTGTGGCTGTGTGTGTGTACTTGTATTTGTACTACACGCGCAAGCAAAAGTGAATTGGCTGTAAAAGAAGCATAAAAAGCAATAATCAAGCAAATAAAATCATGCATAGATCTAAATTAAAAGTGTGTTTATGTGTTGACGTGTGTTTTCGTTTGTAAATGAAATTTGAAAACAAAAAAATAAAATAAATATGAAAAATCGAAAAAATACGCTCGACTCATCCGACGAGGACAGCATAGAGCTATTGGATAAACTGAAGCATGTGCACGTCGAGTCCGAGGCAACTAGCCATGTGCTGTGCTACAAGGAGAAAAGCTGTTGGGAGTCTGTTAAATGGAAATCGGCGTTGAATCATATTGGCTTATTCATATCGCTATCGATCTATGTAGGCGTAGGTGGTCTGGTAAGTGGATACATTATATAGTAAATTATATTTAAGAGTTCTTAAGCGATTTTTATGATGCGGTAATGATAGTTGGTAAATATGTAATTCAAAATTATAAAAAAAAAATTGTTAATTAAATAATTAAATTTTGTTATTAAGTATTGATTTTTCGAATGAAAAAAAAATTTGAGCAGTTAATTATGAATTAATGTTTTATTAATTATTCTAAATTATTATTAAAATTAATTAATTGTCAATTTTCTAAAATTTGTAATTTTAATTTAATTTAATTAATGTAATTTTTAATTATTGTAGTTTATTATATATTATTAAATAGAAAAAATTTGTCAAGGTATAAGTTATTAATTAATTACAAAAAATAATTAAGTTTTAGTATTACTAATGTAAAATACAGGTTTTGAGTAATTAGTAATTAATTAATGTTTAATTAATTAATTTAAATTTTTAACATGAAATTTAAATAAATTTTTATTAAAATTAATTAATTACCAATTTACTTAATATAATAATTGTAATTTAATTAATGAATTTTAAGATGTTTTAATTATTTTATCTAACAAGAAAAATTAATTATTTGTTTATTTAATAAAAATTTTATTTTTTTTAAGTTTCTTCACTTCTTTCTTTCTAGTGCGGTAAATAATTACAAAATTATAATCTAAAATAATAAAAACTATTATTATTATTTTTTTTTAATAATTTGATAAGAATATAGTTATATTTTGAGTAATTAGTTATTAGTTAAAGTTTAAATAATTATTCTAAATTATTTTCAAAATTAATTAATTACTAATTTATCAAATATGTTAATTTCATTTAATTAATTAAGTGAAAGATTTAATTTTTTATTATTTTAGTTAACAAAAATAATATTATTATTTCAGAAAAATTAATTAAAATGTTAATTATTAGTTAAATTAAATTTTTTTCTTCCACCGCGGCAATTGGAAAGTTATAATCTAAAATAATCAAAAATATGATTTTTTTTATAATTTGATTATAATTCATTTACACAAATTATTTATTAAAAATTAAAATATTGGGCTATAATTAATTTTTGTAATTTAAAAAAAATTTTGGTATACCATGACTAACTAATAATTAATGTAATAAAAACAAAATTGATAAATATAATACAATTAATTAATTAAATAATTTGTGTATTATAATTGATATTTTTAATAATAAATAATAATTTAATTATAAAATAGCATTTGGTTTAAAAGTTTTTCTAACTAAACACATTGCTTAATTAGCTGTTAATTCTTAATTAATAAAAATATTATTAATTCAACTTTCATTAATTAATTGAATAATTATTATTAATTAATTTTCTTATTAATTATATTTTTTTTAAATATGAAAACATTAATTGTAGCATATATTTAACAGAAAATTAATTAGTAATTAAATTAATTCAAAAACAAAATATTTAGTTAACTATTAATAACTAATTAATAAAAATATTATTAATTCCGCTTTCATTAATTAATTGAATAATTATCAATAACTAATTATCTTCTTAAATATAAAAAAATTAATTATAACATAAATTTAAACACACAAAATTAATTAGTAATTAGTTAACTTAATTAAAAAATTTCACATCTTTTAATTATTTTTTTCCGCCATTTTCTTTTAAATTTCGCTAATGAAAAAAGTGATAAAAAAAATGCTTACTTCTTTTTTGAATTTCTAAATTTTTGATAAATTATATAATCATTTATAAATAAATACCACACTTGGTCCAGTGTTACGTGTGAGTCAACAATAACATACACACACACACACTCTCAACCAAAACAACTAAAATATTTCAATCAACATGAAATTTAAATAATTCTTTTTTACATTTTCCTTTTCTTATTCTTGTTGTTTTCGTTGTTGTCCGAGTATTTTTGTTTATCTTCAAGTGGCCATAAAACACTTAAGTGCTGCTAATACAGAAATTTCTGCGTGGGATCAACACAAGTGGCTAATTTAGAAATGGGAAAAAATAAATATGAAAACAACAACAACATTTCGATAACAAAAAAAGAGAAGACGCTGAAAGAGTTTCGAAATTTGTTTTGTGAGAAAAATGTTCGGTTATTCATCATCATCAATCAATGAGATAAACTGATGAATATATGGGAAAGTAGCAAATAAGTTTTCTTATGCTTGTATGTATGTATGTATATGTGGAATATATATTTGCATGGAAATGTGAGTAGTGAAAAGTAATGCCTTGTAAATGAGCGCTGTCAATATTCATAAATATCTTATTTGGTCGCGAAGACAAATGTTTATCTCTTTTGACTTGAAAAGCATTGATAATTCCTGCGTTAACTTCAGAAGTTAATTAGTTAGCAAGAAAAAGAAGAAGATCAACGAAATAACAAATTTTTGTAATATAAAAACTTGTGACAACCAGTACGCTCATCTTAGCCCTTAAGTAATCAATTCTTCCGATTTTTTTTTAAATATTGACAAATTACTTGGAAGTATGCATAGAATACAAATCTGGGATTTTTTAAAATTATTTTTGATACGCAAATTTGATATCTAAAGCCTGGAAATTGATTAGAAATATTTGCTTTTAGTAAATTTGTATATAATGCCATATACTATTCATTGATTCATTGAACCCCAATCATGTCAATCAGTTATCTACGAGCTCTTCCTACCCTGAGGTTTCTAGCTATTCTCTGGTGGTTTTCTTACTCCTAGTTTATAAACATGGATTTACCTAATTTCAGGAACTTATAGTATATCTATTTTGTATTAGACCAAGACTAAGACTAAAATTAATGAACTTACAAAATTCTATCAATGTATTCTCCATACAAATCTTAGCGAAAATATGTAAAAATTCAAACGATAATATTATCCCAAAAACCTCTCAAAGCAATCTTTAGCAGCATAATTCAGTTTGACCACACACAGAATCAAAATTGACCTTTTTTCATGGAGGATTACCTGAGATCCTATAGACCAGGTAAAGTCTAGAAATCCAGAAGTTATTTAAAAGAGTAAAAAACATGTTATAGAGCAAAACCGCCGGCTTCAAAATCCAAATCAATTCAGTAATAAAAAAACTGCTTACCAACGAACTCACAGAAATCTCCTTAAAAAACAGAAAATTATGTGAGAGAAAAAGGATATTTTGAGCAGATCAATGTCAAGGCTTTTTCGAGATGATCTTCGCATGAACAGCTGGTCATCTTCTGACTTGAAGCAAATTAAAGAGCTGTCATTTCCTCCAGAAAAAAAAACAATGGTTTGGTGTGGTTTGTGGGTCGGTGAAATCATCGATCGATATTTCTTCAAAAGTGATACCAGTGAGAACATGTCGGCGAGCGGTGTCACGCCATGATAACAAACTATTTGATGCCTGAAATTGAAGCTCCTGATCTCGACAACTTTTGGCTTCAACAAGACGACGCCACTTTCCACAAATAGAATCAGTCAATGGATTTATTGAGAGAGAGAGGTGGACGATTGGGCACCAAAATCGTGTGATATCACAACGATGGACTTATTTCCTGTGGGATATGTAAAGTCTAAAGTTTATGTGGATAATCCATTCGATTCAGACCTTAGAGCAAAAGATCACGCGTGTTATCCGCCCGTCGAAATGCTCAAATGAGTCATAGCAAAGTGGACTCAACGTATAGACCATCCGAGACGTAGCTGCGGCCAACATTTGAAAGAGATAATCATCAAAAAATAAATGCCAAAGAATATTCTTTCGAATGATAATAAACATTCACCATTATATTTGAAGTTTCTGTGTTTTTTTTTTTTTCTATAAAAGTTGGGAGCCTCGAAATTGATCCCCCCTTGGAATATGAGTGAATTTCTTTATTTTCACCAGAGGTAATTCGTTATTCAGACAGTTTAATGAAGGATTATTTAGTTTTTATTAATGAAACATCTGACAGTGATTCGTATACTTATTCTCCGTCAATACGAAGTATTCATTCAAGAAATAAGCTAAGAAGATTGGAGATCTTAAGTTCCTAAATCGTTTAAGATGAGCTTCAAAAACTAATCTCGTAAAAAGGCAGAAATTTAAAAAAATGCTCCTCTAAAGCTTCAACAAAATAAGATAATATTTTACATAAACAAAGTTTCGAACTCATTTGCTGCCAACAACATACACTTTTCCAAAGGACATATCAATTTCTGTACACTTCTACATATATTGTATATTATCTACAATATATGTAGACCACATACTCCAATATTTTCCAGCGAACTAACCATATGGCGAGATCGCTCGCAGGTATATATTTATGGCAATCCATGCAAAATTTAGTGCTATCACACTCCGAACAATTCATTGATTGCATGTCGTGCGGTAATTAAACGCTGAGTTGGGCGACAAGTCAGCGCCGACTGCCGCAACTCTCGCTACCAACAAAGTAACGATATACAACCGAAAAAGTTATTATGCAAAATTTTATATGTAAATATTTAAGTGGTCATGTCGCGACCAAAGAAATCGATAGGAAACTCGTGTGGTCGCTCAAAACCGAATAGCTTGCAATAAAAGCCGCAGCGTAAATATTATATATATATATACTACATGTACTAAATATATGTACCAACTTTGCGATGTGGAAAAGCCGCTCGGTGAAAAGTCACGTGTTCACGTGCAGCACGCAAACTTTGATGCCATAAAACGCACACACGCATACTTTTACACAGTTAGATGCATGTGTGCGCTCGTATTTGCATAATCGAAAGGCGTCGTATGAAACAAATCCATTTTGTTATTTGTTGAAGCGAAAAGTTGTGGTTTTCAGGCGGTTTAAGGGTATATAGAACTTCGAAAGGATTATCAAACTTATCGCAGAGGATTTTTTGCTGTGGTTTATGTATTTTTTTTCTTTAAAGCAAAGACTTTAAGGTTGGCTCTAAGCTAAACAAAAATTTATGATATTTTTTTCACGAAAAACTACCATCGTGGGTTTTTAAGACAGTTTTTTCAGATCTTTTCGACGAACTTCTTCAAATTATATTTAGGAGAAAAATAATATAAATAACTTTAAGCGTGATTCAAGTTTTCGTATCGACTTTTTGCTTTCTTCGTAGTTTACAGATAGTGTTGATAGTTGGAATACGGGATTCTCAGCCTAGGGAATACAACTCTGCAAAGTAGTTTTTCGCGGGTTTCGCAAACTGTATGCATTCCTTGAGATTTCCGGTGTTTGTATTAATCAGCCAATTCAGGGTTATGATATAAAAAACAAACCGTCGGTTGACAAATGGAATTCCTGAAGATCTGTTTACATCCAAAATGCAATCGAAATTTAGATATTTTCTTTCCAAAGATGATTTCCTAAGGAAAATCTGGTTTTTATAGTTTAAAAATTTGGCTCTGATCGACAAAGAGGAGATACCTTAGGTAGGTATTCAGAAGCGAGCACCACTATTTGCCTCTGTAAACTCTGGAGCTTTTTTAGGCTCTAAGTATTCCATAGAACTTTGTGTCAACATCACCGTTTTAAATAGGAATGTTCTTCGCTAGTACCAAAGTCTTCATCAAGAGCTCCTGTATTGTATTCTTTGCAATCAAATAATGACTTCTTAAATGGTAGTTTTTAGCCTTCTTTCTACAAGAAATACTTAACTTGACTACGGACGACAACTCTTCAATGTATTGTAAGCTGAGTAACGAGTCTTAATTCTTCTTTTCGTCGTTATTTTTCTACTTATATCTCTTTGTGACCTTACGAGTACTGCCACTGCTATCAGGTTTCCAGTCATTATAAGAGATCCCTTGTTAGGGTTATACCACCTATATTCGGTCGTAGGAACCTATTTTGTTTGCGGAAGAATGTACCACAACCTCCTGTCTCGAAGACTTCTGTGAAGTGAAGATGTTCCGTCCAAATGCTGAAGTATTGAGTTCCCTGAAGTAATTTGTTCCTGAAATTTCCGATGGGAACTCAGTCGACACCTGTTTGGCCAATTTAATGATGATGCACAGTTGCTTTCAGGGTTTTACGAAGCTTACTAAAGTCATAGAATACCATTGTCACCAGTTTGAAAGCAAAATTGTCCAAATCAGTTATTTCAGTATACCTTAATTACTATATTACTGGTCTCAATACTGATAGGCGCGAGCACTGCGTATATTTTTTTATATAAATTCACGCAATTGGGGATATTTCTATATCGGTTTCCGTTTCAGTGTGCCGCGTCACTGAGTTGATTCCCTCTCCAGGGTAGGCATTCCATCATCCTATTCGAGGCGATGAATGTTTACTTAGAGACGGCACTAATTCCTCTCGTCACCGGCGATTCATTAGAAATTTCAGGTCTTTTAAGCCGAGCTGCCGTCACCTGTCGCTCTTGGTCTGCTTATTGACTATCTACAGAACTTAAGATCTTAGGCCGCCTATAGTTCGCCAAGCTCTAAGCTTTGATAGCCTTATCTCAAGCAGTTATATAGAAGGAAATGAGATGTATGTTTATTAAGTTAGGGAAGCGGAAATCCTCACACCATCAATGAAAAACCTCCGCAAGAAGGTAAGGTTTAATTAAATTGTTGACATTTTTAAGAAATGTGCATGTTTAAGGGCTCCGTCACATTGTCATGAACAATAGATTTTGATTAATTTAACGTCTCTGCAATTCAACGAATACTTAGTCGACGGTCTGAGTTCAAAACTTTTCGCTTTTCGGTGTTTGTCGAACTCCCAGGTCTCCCGGCACGGTCTTCATCAGCGATCACGTTCCTGCACTCCGTGCAGGCCTGAGCCCATCCAAAAACACCACTTCTTGCTAAAGCAACATCTGAGTTTCACACGGAATTTAATCATGTACCTCTGCTCTAACTACTCACAGAAACATGTCGCGTGAAAATATTTGACCTCACTCGCCAGGTTCTCGGAAACAACTGACCAACCGTTCGTTCGTTAGCTAGAAACGCCCTCTACCGAATCCCGTCGGTGCACGCAAGTCAAGATATATGGACAGCAAATTCATTATCTTGTCCGAAGAATCTTTCTAGAAATCGTTTAGCAGTGGTCAGCAAGATTTTAACTAGTAGTTTTTGAAATTCACAAGATAATATGTTCATCGACTACCTGGAACGTGGTAATTTTGCGTTTGGGATCGTTTGGATGTTCAAATTAAAGTTAGACCGATTTATTTGGCCTAATGCTATTCAGCTTAGGTAGTAAAAAGAAAATTAATTCTTCTCCTGGCGAGTTATTTTAGTAAGCTTAAAAATTAGGTTCGAACTCCTTTAACCGAACCATCAAATGAAAAGTAAATATCAAACCGGCAAACTCAATCCCACACGTTATGTAAAGGGCTTTATTTATAATCCATTTATGAGTAAGTGCCTCAATCGGAGGGTTATGTGAGTACCCCAAGTAAATATTTTATTGAATAATTACAAAGTTTCCACTTCTGCTGGCGCTGCATTGCACGCACATTTCAAATCACTTGCGATATCACAATCCGCCACTCTCAAGAATGTTCACTTGGCAAACAGTTTTAAGTGTGTGAGATCAAAAGTAAGAGTGTGCGTGTAACGGCAGTAAATATCCGTGGCATTAAGACGTTACATGCAACATCAACATCAAGTTAAGATTTCCGTTAGGTGGCTTTTGCAATTTCCGTTCCATTTCCTTATGAATATGCGGCATTAAAACACTTTTTTCTCTGTTTCATGTGTTTATGGTACTTAATTACAGCGGCATTTGAGAGAGGGGTTTCCTTTTAAAGTGAATTTATGGTCTTGCTGCCTTTTAATGTGTCACTTAGTGGCTATCAAACGATTTTTTCAAAGAATTTGAAACATGCATTTTCATTTGTATTTGAAATTGTGCAATAATTTATACAATGTTGCATACATTTGAGGCAGGAATGCATATGTCTTAAGTTACTGTGCCCAAAAAATAAGGTGAATTAAAGCTGCGCGCGTCGAAGAATTTAGAGAATTATTTTTTTTTTAGGTTGGTAGTACTGTCAGTCATTTTTATGTCAAATTTCATGTCAAAATATTCATTAGTGTTTGAGATACGTGGCGTTTTGTGAGCTGCTAAAAGTGAGTTTTTCGTTTTTTGCGATGTCGAAATTTGTTGAGCAAAAAATTTGCATTAAATTTTGTTTACGGAACCAATTTTCTGCTGCGGATACATTGAGGATGGCGCAGAAAGTCTTTGGTGATGAGGCTATGTCTAAAAGAAATGTTTACAAGTGGTATAGTGAGTTCCAAGCCGGCCGTGAACGTGTCGAAAACGAAGAGCGTCCAGGGCGACCATCAACCTCAACCGACGAAGCTCACGTTCAACAAATCAGGTAACAATTAGAGACCTTGCCGATGAAGTTGGCATATCGAAAGGCTTAGCCAATACCATTTTGAAGGATGTTTTGGGACTCAAGCGCGTCAAATTCCGACTGGTACCGAAAACATTGAATTTTTTCGAAAAAAGGCGTCGCGTTGAAGTGTGTGAAACGATGCTTTCCGACTACCAGGGTGTCATGAAATGCATTTTAACTGGCGATAAGACTTGGATCTATGCTTACGACCCCGAAACAACCGATCAGCCGAGACCAAAAAAATTGCGCCAAAGTCGCTCAAAAATCAAGGTCATGTTGACGGTTTTCTTCTATTATCGTAGTGTTGTGCATTATGAACCCTTCTAACCGGTCAAACAGTCAACAAGGAATATTATTTGAACGTTATGCGTCATTTGCGTAACGTTATCCGCCTAAAAAGGCCGGAATTGTGGAAGGACAAATAAAGAATTTTCAAAATAAATACAATGTCACCTTATTTTTTGGGCACAGTAGTATACTGCTTTTGTGAGTGCTTTGAACAATCGGGCTGTAGTTGCTCAAACGAGCAAGTAATTCGAGCGCAATAGTACTTTTCAGACACACTGTAGACTGAAAACTTTATGGAAGGCCGAAAATACAGCGTTCGTTAGAGCAGAGGTACAAGATTAAATTCTGTGTGAAACTGAGTAAAATTGCCACTGAGACGTTTGATATGATCAAGCAAACTTACCCAGTTGTTGCTTTACGGAGTGCCGGGAAGAGATCGCTGTTAAAGACCGCGCTGGGAGACCTGCAACTTCAACGAACACCGACAATGTGCGCAAAGTTTTCAACTTCAGACCGTCGATTAAGTAATCGTTTAATTGCCCAGATGTTAAATTTATCAAAATCTATGGTTCATGATATTGTGACGGAGCACTTGAATATGCGCCAGACGTCGGAACCGATTGGAAGTTACACCACGACAACACCCCAGCTCACATTGCCTTTATTGTGAACAGCTACTTAACCAAAACCGACATCCCAATGCTTCCGCAGCCACCCTACAGCCCAGATGTGGCCTCACCCGTTTTATTTTTTTGTTTCCTTGTCTGAAAAGGCCGGTGACAGGCAAACATTTTGAGACGACAGAGGCGCTACAAGCAGCATGCACTTCGGCTCTCAAGGCTATTCCGGAGAATGCCTTCCGTGACGCTGGAAATGGCTCTGGCAGCGCTGCATCGACGCAGAGCCATTTTGAAAGTTTTTAAAGAACTGAATGTTTGGTTTAATAAATATTTTTAAATCGACTCCGTCCTATTACTTTCCGGATAAACTCTGTACCGTATGTCCACCACCTGATGGGTCATGCCATATATTTTAGATATTATAAATCTGACCGATAAATATGTTATAAAGTCAATTGGCGGAAAACATAGAATTTCACTGTATAAATATATAGGGTCTAAAGAAGATATAAACTACTTTGATCCATTTTTTATATAATCTCATGTTCTGGTATTTGTGATCACATAATTTTTTAAAAATAGCTCACTCATTGACAGCAGTATGTGTTATGAGACCAAAAGAAAGTGCGTAAATTTTTCAATTCATACAAGGAGACCAACGGAGTAAGAACCCCTTTTTATCCTTTGTTGATAGATAGAACTTATTAAAGGAGGCAACATAAAACAAAATAATTGATTGATCGATTGGTGAAAAATATGTGATATGGGAGTCCGATCTGGCAGATTCTGACAAATGATCAATATTATTATAAAATGCCGCTATGTATTAAATTTCATTCAGACATCTCAAAAACTTACCAAGAAATTTTTATAATCCCGAAGAAAAAACTTCACAACTTCAACTAAAAAATCGCTAGCTCGAAACTGATTTCAGATCCATATTCTATTAGGCAAACTTTGAAGAAAGTTTGATAGAAATAATGTTTACGGAAAAAAATTTTTTTCATTATTGAAAATTTGAAAAAATTTTTTTAAATAAATAAAAAAATCGACCCACTCCGGGATTAGCAAGGATAGTTGTCAAATTAATTGAAGTTTTTTTTGAGAAAAAAAAATAAAAAATGGCGAATTAAATTTTTAAGTTTTAAATTTTTTTCGTGTATTTTTTCGAAAAGTTCATTCAAAAACAAAAATTTTAAAAACAAAGGTCCACAGAAGTCAATTTCTACAAAAGTTATGGCTATTTGAAAATAAAAAAAAAAACATTTTTTTTGAAAATTCATAACTTTTTTCAAGTTGGACAAAAAATTTTGAAAAGATTCTCAAAAATGTTTTTCAAGGGGTAAAAAAAGATGGATAAGTTTCAGCAAAATCTAAAGAAGTCGTGTTCAAAAGTGATTGATTTGGTATGGAATACCCCATATACAGACACAAATGCTATGAAAATTACTTCTCTTGTCTCTGATCAAAAAGTACCTTAATTACTAATGAGCTAAGACTATCAGCAATTTTTCAACGATAGAGATTACTTTTAACTATTCTTTAGATCATTGTTATAAATATATATATATACATATATTTCTGCTCTACACACTTTTTAAACAGAATTGTCGCTTCAGTACATTTCCGTTTAGTCTGGAAATTAAGGTTCACCAGCAAGAGGTCAACTAATTATGTAATACCTATTCCTAACAAAATATCTAATTCCACAATCGCGCCAAACAAACTTTGTACATTTTCTTCTAGCAGCGCATATTTCACGGTTAAAATGTACGTATGTAACTTTCACTTAACTAATTTTTGCCATTTATTACCTCTTGCTGGCTCCGCCATAGTTCATGCCAGAAAGTTCAAAGCACTTTTCCCACCGTTTGCCAAACGAACAAACAAAAAGCAAGAGAAAAAAAAAAAACGGACGAAGAAAAAACTAAAATTTGTTTTGCGGCCAAGGTCAATAGTGGCGACTAGTTGAAAGGAAGTCGTAGAATTTATAGAAAAGCACAATGGGATTTCCTACAAAACGGTAAACGGCAGACAGAGCAGAATGCAATGAGTTGACACACATACCAGCGCAAAGTTATAAAAAAGGAGTCTAGTTATGAGTCAGTGAACGCAGCAAGCAAATTCTGTTTTCAAGGATGAGAGAATGTGGGCAAGGCGAGAAGGGTTTGAGGGTTTTATATAATTTTTTTTTGTATATATGTGATAATTATTTAAATATATTTGGGACTTATGTGGGTCACTAGAGCAATTAGTATGGAAAACACAAGTCTGTACGTAAACTCTCTGCAAGCTTACGGGCATGTAAGTATCGCTAAAATAGTATTAAATAAACGCATAAATTAAATTACATTTCGTCTTAGTAAAAAACATTGAATATTAAGTACTTTTCAATTGGATTTTTATATAAAATTTCGCAATGAAAATTCTCTAAAGTAAGAAACGACGAATCCATTGAAATCAACCAACTAAAAACCATACACTTTTATAGCCAAAATGCTATCAGACAGTTGAGACATACTACCTAATAAATCACACGTTAAATGACTTCAAGCGTTCGTTTCGTTCGTCGGTTAATCTAAGCATGAAGAAACTATAAATTTTCAATTGCTCTCGTAAAAAGGAAAGCACTTTCGAAAACTTGATAGTCAATATCTAAATTTGATAAAGTTAAATGCTATAAAAAAAAGCACATGAAGTTGGCTAGAGAAGAAAGTTAAATTATTTTAAGAGTTACGTATACGCAGTGGTGGATAGTTTCGGTATAAAGTGAGAAGATTTGTTGGTAACATAATTTTCTGCCTGCTTTAATATACATATACCACTTACTAATACGAAAGCAAAGCAGCGAAACTATTTCACTGACGAGCTGAGTGAGTACCACTTATACATCGATTGATCATTTAGCTTGAGGTCAAGTGATAAAAAATTCTAGTCACAGTAGACTATCTGCAATGTAAGTCGATGAACTTGCAGGAAAGAGATCCTTCGTCTCTTTATTAACGATATGTAAGCTCGGCTGTCATTTCTCACTAGTTTACCCTTCAACAACTGGACCTCACTTTATTTCAGCGAGTTTTCCATTGCTAAAAGGTTCTCCTGGGCCGAGTAACTCGATTGAAACTCAAGCGCTTAGCAAGGTAATGGGTCAATTTCAGGTCGACCTAACGTAGTAGAATACAGTTTTTTTTGCAAAAAATTTTTTTTGCAAACATTTTTTTTCGATACAATTTTTGCAAATCGATTAGATCTTTGCTTCAAAATAGGCCTCAGTTTCGACGATCACCTCTTCATTCAACGAAATTTTCTTCCAAGCGAGCATTGTTTTGAGATTTGAGAACAGAAAATAGTGACAAAAGACCAGATTTGAAGAATACAGTGAACTCGGAAGCAAATCGAAAATCAAATCTAGGTTTAGACCAGGAAGACCAATCGATGTGGACTAAAGGGGTGGGATTCCAAGAAATCGACTTTCAAGCGGACAGCAAGCTTATTGTAAAGATATGTCAGTGGCCTGCCGTAACGTAACTGGCTTAAGCATGATGGAAGAGTTTGCAGTAGGAACCTTCCTCGATATCGAGGCAACGTTCAACAATGGATTGCTGAAAGCAATATTGTACTGTTGCTTGAGCTTTGGTTGGATCGAACTTTAATCATCTTATTTTCAAATTTCTCTGTGACAGAACAAACGTGGCGGACCGGAGTAGTGCGCGAACAGAATGGCAGGTAAGTAGGCGCACCCCACAAAGGGGAGTTCTCTCGCCACTTCTCTGGATCATGGTTGTTAATGACATTCTTGAAAAACTTGAAAAAGTCGGCGATTGTTTACGCGGACGACGTAGCTCTCACCTGAGGGAAGATTGCTGAATACCGTGCTTGAGCTAATATCGTAAGCCTCTCCATAAATCCAGCCAAGACCGTACTGGTTTTATTCACTAGAAAGTACAAAATCACGGAGACACATCTGCCACTAATGGTTGGAACGTAACTTTGGCCTGCTGACAGGGTTAAGTACCTAGGACTAAGCATAAGCTTCCTGATTATCATGGAAACCCAACATCTTGGAAAGAACATGGGAGGCATCAGCTGTCACGTACGGCTGCAGGAGAGGCATTGGCAAGAGATGGGTACTCTCACCAAAGATAGTTCTTTGGCTCTATTAAATCATAATTAATTTGTTCTATAGAAATATTTTATGGTAGCAGGCGCTGGAAAATACTATACTCGCAAAAAATTAGGCAAGTGTTCTGACTGAAGCCTGGGCGGGCTCTCTGAATCAACGCACATTTTGACTTCATACTCCGATTATTAAAACACCGAGCCCTGGACTCGGTCAAGAAGATGGGCAGTAAGCTTTTCTACAAATGGATCAAAGCTTGCGGTGAGGGTTGATGGATTAATACAATATCGGTAGCTTCTGTGTTTTGGCTTCCTGACCACTGCAACGCCTTCCAAGCGAAAGTGGTTGACACAAAAGTAGCAGTAGTAATACTACTGAATAATGCAGTCTCCTTTTAGAGTGGTGAGTATCCACTCCAACAGGAGGCAACCATGGAGCCTTGAGTGACAGAATGCCTTGATTTCTTGTCTTTAACATCGAGGTATTTAATGATTAGGCTGGTTTGCGTGCCTGACCAACACGTTATGTTAGGAAAATTGAGCTTGCTAGGACAGGTAGTTAAGTCTTAATAGCTACTGAATGCGAATCGATAGGAACTCAGCTGGCTTCTCGTGGTTTACTACTATATTGTTCGGTCTCTGTCCAGCTCAGTAAGAGTTGGTCAATTACCAGTTGCAGTTGCAGTTGCAAGAATCTTCTGGCTCAGAGTAAAGCGGAGGAGATCTAGGAAGTTTTTCGGTCTCAGCCAGGATCATCTTTCAATGGTTGTAGCAGTTCAAACAGGATTGAGCATCTTACCGGACGTCATCTGCATCAGCTGTCTGGAATAAGATGAAATAGAATCTCAAGACTTTCACCTTGAATGTACCGCTTCTATCAGACCAAAACCAAAACACCTCGGTTTTAACTTTAAGACATCCAAATGATGTAGTGAAAATAGAAATAAAACATCTAAGTAGATTTGTAATAGGTTCAGGGTTGCTTGACTATGATAATGACACTGACCGTTACGCACCTGAAGTTCTTTTGCTGCATTTGCTTTCACCTTAAAGTTGATCAATGGCATTTAACAAAGGCTGCCTACGACAGTAACAGCCCCAATAAGTGTAAGTAACGGCATACTCCACGCACTTTTCGGCACTCAAAACAAGCAAAACACGCGAAACTTCGATTAGCATGAGTATATGTGTGCTTGTGTATTGACATAATTGTGTAGGCAGCATAACGATTTATACCCACACCCTAATGTGCGCAATAATATGTAGCATAATCAGCAATTTTTACAACCACCCTTGACCACTTCGAAGATTGTCGGCAATCTAATCTGAAAAAAACGTTCAAATCACAATACATTTTTATATATGTATGTATGTATGTATAAGTATGTGTATGTGTGTAAATAAACCAATCTGATAAAACACTCCTTGTATTTATGTTTATATTTTCGGCACTACGCTGTTGACTGCTCAATGGCTTGAGCAATCACGACAAAGTAGGTTGGGCCTCTATGCAGCCATTCTCCGCTCCCCCACTCCCCCTAAATTGTGTTGGAATTTGTTCTTTGCAGACTTTTTATGCCTTTCGATTGCTTTACTTTCATAAATTGCCGCAAAGCTGACCTTTTGTTCTCTGTCGTTCTGTTTTCGTTTTCTAAATCACTTTTTTCACTTCTCGTCGGCGATTGCATTTGCCCCGCCCCTTGTGCTACACTGATTGCTATTTTAGATTTGTTTTCATTTGCATAGTTGGATTTGAAATATTTGTTTTTGTCATGATTATCGCAATTCGCAATGTATTTGTATTCGTATATGTGGGCTGTGTTTTCGAACTTTTTGTAGTTTGCTTTTAGGCGCGAAAAGCACATTTTCCGCTTAAGTGATTTGTTATCGTGTTTTATTAGTTCTTTTGTTAAAATTTCGGCTTCCGGTGCGAGAAACATAATTTGTGTAGTTTGTTTTCATATTTTATGCGATAATTTATTGCCAGGTGTCGGTATTTTTGTGCCACCACGATTCTGAGTTGGGTAGTATATTTATTAAGCATATTGAGAATTTTAGAGCTTTGCTATTGGTGGCTATTACCAATGATTATAATAAAGTGTGGAAACTGAATACTCGTACTAAATATCTAGCAATATCTATAAAATTCATAGAAAAATAATTTATTTTATCTGGCAACCTCTTTTGATGTTTTTTCTTTGCATACACATACAGGAAAACTTATCCAGCATTTTTTATGCACCAAGAGCACCTTAATGATTTCAATGTTTAATTTAATTGGAAAAAGTCAAAACAGGTGGCAACTTACATCAATAAAATGATTACTAGAAAGTCTTCTTGAAATATCCTAATTAAATTTTTTTAATTAAATTTCAATTTGAAGGATATACATAAGTGCATACATTACATATTTTATAAAATTAATTTTTTAACAGGTGGCAACTCATCCGAAAAATATTTTATTTTGTGAGGTTTGTTGAATTTTAATGTGAAAATTATTTGTAATTACATTACAATTTCATTGCAATAAATTTTTTGTAACAGGTGGCAACTCTTCTCAAAACTATTTTCGGTTGCAAGTTTGCTTAAAATACAATGTGATAGTTATATATGAATATAATACAATTTTTTTTTTAAATTTTATTAACAGCTGGCAACCCTCCTCAAAAATATTTTCTTTTGTAAGCTTTGTTAAAGTTCTATGTGAAAATAATATGCGAAAAAATACATATTTCTTGCATTAATTTGTTTTTAAAGCTGGCAACCCTTCTCAATAATATTTTCTTTTGAAAGTTTTAATTTATTTTATTAAATTAATTTTTTTGAACAGGAAAACATTGTATATTTTATAGCGTTAAATATTTTTGAACAGCTGACAACCCTTCTTAAAAATATTTTCCTTTGTAAGCTTTGTTATAGTTCAATATAAAAATTTATGTGAATAAATTTCATATTTTAATGCAAAAAATATTTTTTAACAGGTGGCAACTCTTCTCAAAATTATTTTCATATAAATTTCAATTTGAACCTTAAAGGTGAATAAATTACGTATTTAATTAAATTCATTTTTCTGAATCAGAAAACATTACATATGTATCTTATTGCATTACACTTTTTGGACAGGTGGCAGCCCGTCTCAAAAATACTTTATTTAGTAAATTGTATTAATTTTCACTCTGCAAGTTAAATGTGAATAAATTACATTTTTTATTGGATTCCCTTTTTTGAACAGCTGGTAACCCCTTTCAAATATATTTTCATTAATAAATTTTCCTAAATCTCAATGTGTATGTTGTGAGTGTATTAATTACATTTAGTATTGCTTAGCGCATTTTAAATAGGTGGCAACGCTTATCAGAAATATTTTTGATTCTTGTTTAAATTTCAGTGATGTACCAAATTTTTAACATTTTTTCTTCACATTACTTTATTAAAATGTACAAGCAGGTGGCCACCCCATAAATCTTTTTATATTTTTGAACTATTTATTCAAAAGGATAGTCACTTGTAAAGAATAAGGTTTTTTTTTAACTTTTAAGGTTTCAATTTTTTTTCAACAGATGGCAACCCTCCCCTTAACTATTATCGTTTGTAAGTTTTTTTAATTTCAATGTGCATGTTAAAGTGAATAAATTACATTTCGAATTTTTTGGCATTTTTTAATTAGTTGGCAACCTTTATCAAAAATATTTTCAATAGTTAGTTAAATTTTAATGATGTACCAAATTTGTAACGTTTTTTTCATCTCATTATTTTATTAATATTTGCAAACAGGTGGCAACCCTATAATTTTTATTTCATTTTTAAACTATTTAATCAAAAGGATTGCGAAAAATAAGGGATTTTTTCAACTGGATTTTTTTTTTTTCAATTATATAAAGGCTAGGCGCACTACAACAACAAAACTGTTGGAACTCAAAACGAAAATTCGATTAAATGCCTTCACGGCGAAGAATTTATACCCTAAAGTGTTCAGCATTCATTTATGCGCAATCCCATTTACATATAAATACATATATGCATATGTATAAATATATATATGTAAATATGTATGCATGTGCGCTTGGCGAGACTACAACTTCCGCACGCTTTGTAGAAAACTGCCAGACCGACTAGCAATCGCTGTACTCCCCCGTTCTTGTCTCGTAACGCTCTGTGCAGGCAGCAGCAAATCTCAGACATGTAGCTGTAAATTCGAACTCGAATTCAATTACACAATTTGCTTACATAATACAATTGATTGGAAGTTCAAAAGTGCTCACTCAATTGCTTTGAATGTACAAGTGTATTGAACGGCAAATGTTACGTATACGCATGGCTGCACCGCCTAATCGAGCTTTCTATTTGTGTTTAGAATAGACTATTTCTGATTGTAATTTGCTTGTGAGATGTATGGTATTTCTTTTTTATAAATTTTCTTTATGTTTATATGTACATGCAAGCTAAATAACGGTTTCACCTAAATTCATATTTCCGCAGTGCAAAGCGCCTAGAAAGCACCATCAAACATCGTTTAATTATTATAGCTCACTCCATCTAAATTGGCAAACTGCTGGTAGTTGTTTTTAGAGATTATGACCACTGAAATAATTTTGTGAAATCACATCTAATTAAGCACATACAAAATAGTTGTTTGGGTTTCAGTCTTACGATGCCTCATGTGGCAATAAAATTTGAATATGGGACTCCAAGGAGTATTGAATGTATTTCGGATACATAAAATAAATAAAATATTTTGCATAATTGCTGTGGCATTTGATCGACCATTAAAAGCAATTAAAGCTATAAAAGCTTCGGTGAGTCACTGAACGGGGGGGGGCGAATACAAAATTTTTAGAATAGAAAGTATACAAATTATATTTATAGACTTTAGTCCAATTTTCAAAAATAATAAATAAAAGAAATGAGTCCAAATAAATGTGACCTGGTCTACGAAAAGGGGGCTTAGGTGACAAAAAATTTTTTTTTTATAAACTTATAGCGACAGATTTTGTCCGCTTATAGCGAGACGATTACCGCTTCGACTGGTAAACATCATCATTACATTGTACCAATTCAAATTATGTTTTTGAAACTGGGCATATTCTCCTTTATAAACGATATTAAGCCCCGTTAGATATTATATAATTGTGAAATATAATCGAAGAATTCCTAGATTGGTACAACCATGTCCAAGGTTAATTAGTCTCTTATATTCGTGAAATGTTTGATCTCCATATGTCTATGAGCGTCTGAGCAAAGACAGAGTACGGTATGAACAATGAATCGACTCAACACTTTTTGGGTAAAGTTTTGGGTATGAAGTGTGTAATCCTACATAGGCAATTTTGCATAAACTACTTCGAGTTGCATAGAGGTCGTAAAAGAGATGATAGACGACGTAGCTGAGGATCCCGCATTCATCAAACGCTTCACGACGGCGAAACTGTCGAACAAACTAACTAATGGTGCTTGAAAAATTAGCCAAATCAAAAAAGAAAAAAACAAAACTCGCTCAAAGCACTGAATGACATCCTAATCGAGACTTGCCACATAACAAGTGTTTGGTTCAAGCTTTGGCTTGTTTATTTTTCAGGAACTTTTACGAGGTTTGACAATTAAGTAATGTGACTGATTTTATTGCCACGCTTGTGGTAAACCTGTGACCTTGAAATTCCCTTTTTCTATTTCCGGCATCCCTACTCTCTTCAATGATATATAAACCATCGCTCTAACTTGTTTAGTGCGCCGACTGCGTCAAGTTGAGTAGACGTGTGTTTGTAGTGCTCGTCACGAAAATGGAAAAAAAGAGCAAAAGCAGCATCGAATGACCGTCGCAGAAGACTGTTTGGAACAAGTGGCAAACGAACCCACGCTGCTTCATCGAGTTATTACAGGCGATGAGAGCTGGTTTTTCAAAACGACCCGGAAACCAAACGCCAAAGCTCACAATGGTTGTCTCCGCATGAGCAAGTCGAAGGTGAAAACGATGATTTTTGCCTTTTTTGATAGCCGTGGAATCGTACACAAAGACTTCGTTCCAACGGGGAAAACTGTGAATCAAGTCTACTATTGCCAAGTACTCGAAAGATTGCGAAAACGAGTCAACAGATTGCGCCCAGACATCGCTCGTAACTGGATCCTTCATCACGACAACGCTCCGTGCCACACCGCCCTCAGCGTGTCCCAGCATTTGGCCTCTAAAGGGATCGCCGTGTTGCACATGGTCCGACATGTCACCCTGTGACTTTTTTTGTTTCCTTAAACAAAATCGGTGTCAAAGGAACTCATTTTGAGTCGATTACGGACATCCAGGCGGCCGTGAAGAAAGTACTCGCAGACATCCCAGTCGAAGCGTTCCAGAAATGTTACGAAGCATGGAAAACGCGCTGGAATCGCTGTATAGCTGCCCAAGGGGACTACTTTGGAGGAGATGGCAGAGTTGTAGAATAATTTTCAAATACTCGTATACGGTTTTTATGGAATCAGTCTCATTACTTAATTGTCATACCTCGTATTGGAGGTGATAATAAACATTTGTACAAGTATTATATATAATAAAATGCATGCAAATGTAGTTTATCTTTGTCAGTTGGGCTATATTCAAAAAATTAATTTTTCAATAAAAATTATTCCTCGCACAAAAAAAAAAATAAAAATAAATAAACAATTTTTCTCAAACACAATAAAATTGTATTTAGTATATTATGATCACACAGAATCAGAAACGATCCAAAAACAAAACGAAATCACTAAAGTACTCGCAGTATTCGAAAATATTTACATACAAAGTGCAAATTGCGAAGCATTAAAAATTTCGCTCAGCCATCAAACAGTTAGTTATCCCTCAAGTGGCTGGAACTCAACCACAAATTGAAAGCGACCACAAACGAACAGCGAATGTTCATTTCGACGAAACTTGAATGCCACTCGGCAAAAGAGCATAAAATCAAACACGCGTTCCATACATACATATAAACTTATATGTTTGTCTATGCGTGTGTGTGTGTTCGTTTCATGTTCAAATTATTTTTTATAACAAAAACGGCGAATTTTATGACTTGCCGAGCGCATTTTCGCACAATTATTTTGAATTAATATTCGGCTAACCTTCGATGAGTAAACAAACAAGCATAATGATTTGTATTTGAAAATGAAACAAAGCAGATGAACTGGCGATGGAGAAATGAGCAAAAGCATGCTAAATAATTTAATAAAGGGCTTGTTATATTTTGAGTCTTGAGTATAATTTTTTAGTTTGTAAATGACTTCCTTATTGAATTGAGTGGCATACAATTCCATATATTTTTCGCAGTTATCGGCGATTATACTGATTGGATTGCAAACATTTTCTAAATTTCTATTGATGAGAACTTGAGACTGTTGATTTTCATTAGCAAAATTATTCGCCATAGCTTAGAACAGGTAATCATTTGGTAACAGGTCCACATTATAAGGTTCATGCACAAAAACCTGCCAACTAATCTCCTGGCGAATCTTTATCGATGTATTGGATTGTGATGTAGCAATATTTCGCTCTTAATGACTAAAACTGGTAGCTTCTGGATGACTAGTTCCTTCAGACAGTTCAATTGTTGACACTGCTGATCCGGATTTAGAGTTTGGCCGAAGGGGACCAGCTCATATTAGATGAATCCCTATCAATCCAACCAAACACTTAGCAAATCTTTTCTGACCATTTCCGACGGCTTAAGGTGATCCGACCACGATCGTATTCACTTGATCGTTGTCCTAAGTAACCCACTTTTCATTTCCAGTGAACGCAAGCTTTAGAAACGGTTCCATTTGGTTGCGGTTTAGCAGCGTCTGCCAATTAGAGATTTGGTCCATGAATATTATGTGAGTCAACTCACGTAGCACCCACACTCTCAGCTATAGCTGCATGGTCTATTCGGTCGAAAATTATTAAATAATGAATGCTACACCTCAGGACGGGTGGTACGCTCAGTAGGCCAATTATGCTGATCATAACGTGAATTTTCGCAATAAAGTGAAACAATTTGTAATCTTTATTAAGGGGGTATTCTGGTCTAGAAATTAAAAAAAAATCGATTTTTTTTTTATATTTTCAAAGCTTAACTATTCAAGAATATGTAAACAAAAAGATTTTTCAAAATTCAAATTATTTTCGGAGATATAGGCATTTTTCTGACCCGCCATCCAAACTGGTTCGGCCGGAAGGCGTAGCTTTAAACGCGTTTTTCTCAAAACTGACTTTTTCGGAACGATACGATCTCAGGTTCTACTGGACCGATTTACTTGAAATTTTTATAGAGTCTTCTTTATAAGCTTGTCTATGGTTGGAACTAGCCCCATCCACAAATTTTTACTTTTATTATTTTTAAAAAATTCAAAATAGTCAGAAAAAGTGATCCAAAAAAAACTTTTTTTTTGGCAGTTTCCATTTTGTGAAAAAAAAAAATCTTTCCCACTTTTCCGTAGTTCCGGCCATTGCGACATCATTCTAGATTAATAATCTTTTTTAGTTTTTGGTTTCAGATGACTAGGAGGGTTGAAATCATAGGTATGGTCACTTCGTCAGCTTATAATTTTTGAAATTTTTTACTTTTTTAGTTTTTAATTTTTTTCTCTACTCTTCCGAAATTAATTAATAACTAATAAAAAATGGATGGTAAAAATATTAATTGCCTTTTTTTACGACACTTTAAAAATTACCTGAAATTCATGCTTCTAGCCTAGAATACCCCCTTAAGGCCTTACACTATGGTACTACCTTCATTCGGTGAATTTATTATGGCTCTCACCTTCACTTAAGAGGAGTAAGATATTTCTGACATCACACCTATGGTGAATTTCTGTACTTTTCATTGCTCAGATTGAACTCAAAAAATTATTGCATCCAAGATGATGATATGGCACAGCATGAAATCGATTTTGAGAACTTTTAATATATAATAACTTACCTTCGTTCAAACGGTTGATTTGCTACAGATAACTTTGGTAAACAGGGTTGAATACTTCTTTAAAACTTCACCTCAACATTTTTCAACTCAAACTTGACATTGTTTATACATTTGTCAGGCTTGTATTTTTCGTGATTTTCAAGGGTAAACCAATATATTTGTATAACCGCAAACTATTAACTTGTTTTTAAAATATATCAGCAAATATATATTAAATTCACCACATCTCCTCTCCAGCCGTGCCAACCACTAAAAACGAAGATATCACCTCATCAGACCAACCAGCACAGCTAACAAGCGAAAATTCTCCATTTATCTTTAAGGCAATAAATTTCTCAAGTGCTGTCCAGGTTATTTCAAGCATTTTGCTGGTGAAAATGACACACGATGGCGGGCAGCCCTTGGCTGTATAAATATATACATAAATAACGAAACGAAGCGACATCAAAATCTTTACACACACACATATGCAAATACACATCACAGCCGTTTCTTCACGCACTTGAAATGAAATTTATAGCCTTTAAATGCCACTTCACACTTTCGCTGCGCTCTATTAGCCTAGTTCGCACTAGCGGTTTTGTGGGCTATAAAAATGTAAATTAGATTGATTTTTATCTGGGAAACAAAGTGACAATGGCAAACGGAGGGCGTTGCATTTTGATTTATTTTTGCATTTTTTTTTTGGAATTTAAGTCTCCATAAAATGCGCAAATAGTCAGCTTCTATAGTGAAGACTTAAGTTCCAAAAAAAAAGGTGTTTTGAAAAACTAACTAGGTATTTACGACTTGTATATTTGGTACTTTATGGTATATGTACCCGAAACAAAAAGCAGTCCGTCGGCGCAAGTTCATGCCTATATAGTGGATGCATCATAACTTCCCAGCCAAGCGCTCCCAGTTTTTGCCGTGTCATCAAAGATTTGTGTGGTCTAGCATTGTCCTGAATGAAGACGAAGCCCTTTCTGTTGATCGGTTCAGGACGTTTTTTTTTTGCTTCAATCTCATCAGTTGTTGACAGTAAAATGTAGAATCAATCGTTCCAGCAGGCTCAAAGTGGATGATTCCTTTCCAATCCCACCACGCCTTTTTTTAGTTAAATGAAGCATAGAATCCCACCTTTCCAACATTGTATGGTATGACACAATGCGATTGGTAGCACTAGAGATATACGACTGTAACGACATCTATTGACGAAATACGAAAAGACTTTTTCGATCACCCCATATTTGAACTACAATTTTTACCGGTAATCATCACGATAGATGGCGCTGATATCGAAATTACTCTGAATATGGTTTATACCGTTCGTTTTCTTCTAACGTGGAAGAAATCATAAACATTATAAATAATAGCAGAGAGGCTCAAATAAAACATTTCGAATATTCGGTTTTTCTGAAAATTAGCCCGATAATTTTTGACTAATTTGAAAGAAGTGTTAACCATCTCTCAGCAAATTCATGCACATAAAACCAACCAGATTCATCCTGAAGCTGTCGAGATTTCTTAATTTCATTTAGGGTAGCCTTTTGTAGACAAATCTGTCAGAATTGAACAAAGAAACTATAGGCATTTCTGTTAAGGTCCGTTAAGATTTGATTTGATTGATTTAGTGTCAAATGTGCTAAAAATTCCATAAAGAGATTAGAAAGCTTTATATCTTTAAGGGGGTATTCTAGTTTAGAAGCATGAATTTCAGGTACTTTTTAAAGTGTCGTAAAAAACGGCAATTAATATTTTTACCATCCATTTTTTTATTAGTTATTTGTTAATTTTAGAAAAGTCGAGAAAAAAATGAAAAAACTAAAAAAAAAGAAAAAAAATTCAAAAATTATAAGCTGACGAAGTGGGGGGTCTCTAAAAATTTCCACGTGACCATAGCCATGATTTCAACCCTCCTAGTTATCTGAAACCAACAAAAAAAAGATTATTAATCAAGAATAATGTCGCAATGGCCAGAACTACGGAAAAGTGGGGAAAAAATTTTTTCACAAAATGGCGACTGCCTAAAAAAAAGGTTTTTTTGAATCACTTTTTCTGATTATTTCAATTTTTTTTTAAATAATAAAAGTAAAAATTTGGGGATGGGGCTAGTTCCAACTATAGACAAGCCTATAAAGAAGACTCTATAAAAATTTCAAATATATCGGTCCAGTAGAACCTGACAAACCGTGGGTATCGTTCCGAAAAAGTCAGTTTTGAGAAAAAATCGTTTAAAGTTTCGCGTTCCGGCCGAACTAGTTTGGATGCCGGGTCAGAAAAATGCCTATAGCTCCGAAAATATTTTGAATTTTGAAAAATCCTCTTGTACACATATTCGTGAATAGTTAAACTTTGAAAATATAAAAAATAAATCGTTTTTTTTTTTTAATTTCTAGACTAGAATACCTCTTTAAAGCTTAAAATATATGAGAAAAGCGCAATAGCTCAGTAAGTAAAATAAGCAGCAACTCGAAGAAGCCTTTATTTCCTTAACTGAAGCTTTTCGACAAATTGCTAAAATTAAGACATTTTCTGAAATATTAATATAATTCAATTCAGTATTTCCAGAACTCTATGTTTCAAATCAACATTTGTCGATCTCTAAAAGCGTTCAGTGTTTTCCAAGTGTGTATGTTAAATTTGTGGCTTTTTTCCCACAGAATTTAATAATATAAATATTTAAAACGCAATGTTTGCTTATTTTTCGTACTCTTCCACACGCTTCCCATACTCGGAATTTAAAGCTAAAAAGATTTCACTTAATTTTTCACTTGAATTGTCAACCAGTCAACTCCACTAGACTTGTCTACACTCTGTTGCCTGTTAGATACTACTAGCAACATTTTTAATCGTAATTTTCGACATTAAGTTGAGCTTAATGTTCTTTCACTAAGCCAGTGGATTATTGTGTTATCATTTATTTGCTTTAATTTGAGTTAAAATGTGCTTAACTGTGCGCGAGCATGAAAATGGCTTCTTTAAATGGCAAGGTAGCGTGTATCCTTTTGTCCTTTAAGTCACATACTAGACCAACTTATAGACATATGTACTGTATGTATGGAGAAGTATATAAGTTTACATTACAAGTAGCCTCTTTATTGCTCTCCAGTCTTCTGTTTTTTGTTCTTATTATTGCATGTGCTTCTGAAAAGCTTTTTCTATGCCCTTCTGATTATACTCCAGCGCTACGTGATTTACTCTATATTTTATATTTAGAGTGTTGAGCTGCCGGGATTCGGCTTTTATGATGATGATAATACCACTGTGGTCTTAACGAGCGCGTTGTTGCTGAGTTTAAAGCTTAAAGCTTAGATAGATTTCAGCTCAGAAAACTCAGAAATGGCTATACACTTACGAGGGTATAAATATCCAAAAAATAGTTTGATTGAGATTGAGATTAAGACTAATGAAAATTATAGTAATGACTGGGGGTTGGTTTCAGATGTACTACAGATTGGGATTGAAATTGAGATTAAAATTAACTTGAAAATAAGATTGGGCTTAGATTTAGATTAAGAATGGGGTTGGGATTGACATTGAAATTAAGATTCAGATTGAATTTAAGGTGCCGATTGAGACTGTGATTGATATTGAGGTTCCAATTGAGATTGAAAATTAAATTGGGACTACAATTGAGACTGTGGCTGAAATTTAGATTGTCATAAAGATGGAAATTGAGATTAAGAATATGATTGAGATTGAAATTGAGATTAAGATTGAGATTGCGATTGTGGTTGAGGTACTAATTGAGATAAAAAATTGAATTGAGATTTTAATTGAGATTGAAGCTGATTGAGATTGTGATTGAAATTAAGGTTGAGATGGATATTGAGATTAAAAGTGAGGCTGAGGCTGAGATTGAGCTTGAGATTGCGATTGAGGTTGATATTAAAAATTGAATTGAGATTTCAATTGAGATTGGGGTAGAAATTAAGATAATGATTGAGGCTGAAATTTGGATTGTCAGAAAAATTGAGATTGAGATTGAGATTTTGGTTGAAATTAAGGTTGAGATTAAGAATGAGGCTGAGATTGAGACTGAGATTAAGTTTAAGATTGGGGTTGAGATTTAGATTTAGATTGAATTGATATTGAGATTGTGGTTGAGATTAAGAACGAAATTGAGATTCAAATTCAGATTGAGATTGTGGTTGAGGCTGAGATTGAGATTGAGGTTGAGGCTTAGATTGAGATTAAGGTTAGGAAGAAATTGAAGTTTAGACAGGGAATGAGTTTGAGTTTAAGATTGAGATTAAGATTCAGATGGATATTGAGATTAAGAATGAGTCTGAGATTGAGATTGAGATTAAAAATTTAATTGAGATTTCAATTGAGATTGGGGTAGAGATTATGATTATGATTGAGGCTGAAATTTGGATTGTCAGAAAAATTGGGATTGAGATTAAGTTTATGATTGAGATTGTGATTGAAATTAGATTGAGATTAAGAATGAGGCTGAGATTGAGACTGAGATTAAGTTTAAGATTGTGGTTGAGATTAAGAATGAAATTGAGATTCAAATTCAGATTGAGATTGAGGTTGAGGCTGAGATTGAGATTGAGGTTGAGGTTAGGAAGAGAATGAGTTTGAGATTGATCTTAAGATTCAGATTGAGATTGAAGTAAAGATTGAGAATAAGAATGAAGTTGAGATTAAGTTTGAAATTGAGATTGAGATTAAGATTGAAAATGATATTGGGATTGAAATTGAGATTAAAATTGAAACTGAGATTGAGATTATTATTGAATTTGTGACTGAAACTGAGAATGGAATTGAGATTGGGATAAAAATATCAACTACTTCATATCAGTTTGAAGACTCAACGGCTGCCTGTTGGACCTGGTCTTTTACATTTTACTCATTTCTTAAAAGAGAGAGTATTTTGTAGATAATGTTCTCTTGGCTAGTGTGTAAAATTCTGAAACGACAATGAACATTTCAGTTATTCAGACACCATTTCAACTACTCACATATCATTCATAATTGCTTGTCAGTATCACTTTACTTAGATAATTATTTTGTACTCATAAATATACTTTTCACGCCAAATTCTAATAACTAATCAATGAATTGACAGCCTGCTTATTTCACACCTTCTGTTTGGGATTTGGTTGGCTGACAATTTGGACAGTAACAACGAGCATGCACTTCCCTAAATAACATAAAACAAACAACTTGCCATAGTCAATGAATGTTGACAGCTACACATGTGACATATCACAAATATGTATACAGACATGCAGACATACACACATGAATACATACGGCCATACATACATATGTACACATGATGACCACAATGTTTGGACCATTTGGACTAGCGCCAACATAATTTTTGACTGTGAGTTGTGACAATTAGTTGGATTAGATTATGATATATGTAGATATATATGCGTTTATAGTATGTAGCAACATTGCAATCACGAAATTGTGAATTTTCCGATTTAGTGACGACATATTCAGTGTTTACACACACATATAAATATTTTGACACAAAATTTTTGAATAAATAAGCAGAAATGCAAATCTGGCAAGGTCAATGAACGCGGTGCTATGAAAACAAAAGATATGACATGTGAAATATACTACAATGTTCACTTCTCACTACCCACACAGAATTATCTGCTGCAATGTCATCATCAATTTGCATTGTCATATTCAACGTATAACGAACTATCATTTATTTGAATTCATTTTTTAGAACAAAGACAAAGTGTTCCATCACAACTTCGTAAAATAAGCTATGATTCATTTCAGCTATAAAAAATAATAATCAATTGTCGTAGCACATACTTGTATACCTCTCTAGTTCAGGTATCTCCAAAACATGTCTTCTAAATGCAGTAACCGTCTGATCAGCTGTCGAAAAACGTTGACCTCTTAGTTTATCTTTTCTGAACAGCAATAAAAAGAAGTAATTCGACACCAAGTCAGCACCATATGGAGGATGACTTATCAAAATGATGTGGTGAGTGTTCAAACAATTGTTTTAGTCGATGTGTGAGAGCCTAGCATTGTCGTGGTGAAGAGTGATCCATCTTCGGCGGTTGCTTTTCTTAAGTTCTTGAAAGACAAGTACCAAACAAATGGTTGTATACTTAGAGTTTTCTGTTCTGAATTGGAAAAGATGTATGATTACGACAGGTCCAGTTGTTCAAAAAAAAAAAAAAAAACAGGCAACCATTCCGCGAACAACTTTTGTTGGTAATCTGGATACCATTCCAGACAGACGACTGCTCTTAATTTTCGGGTTCATGCGCGTCACAATATTATAGATGTGTTTCAAAGCACCGTTATTGTATTTTGTTAAGTTTTTCTTCGAGCAATCGACCCGAGCCTCTTTTTCGGCGTTTGACAAAGTGTGTGAAATCCAACGTGAACAAAATTTTCCTACAATCGTTTTGTGTTTTTGTGTTTTCGTTTTTTGCGATGTCGAAATTTATTAAGCAAAGAATTTACTTTAAATTTTGTTTACGGAATCAATTTATTGCTGCGGATGCGTTGAGGATGGTGCAGAAAGCCTTTGGTGATGAAGCTATGTCTAAAAAAAAATGTTTACAAGTGGTATAGTGAGTTCCAAGCCGGCCGTGAACGTGTCGCAGACGAAGACCGTCCAGGGCGACAACCAACCTCAACCGACGAAGCTCACGTTCAACAAGCGCGTCAAATCTCTACTGGTACCGAAAACATTGAATTTTTTGGAAAAAAGGCGTCGCGTCGAAGTGTGTGAAACGATGCTTTCCGACTACCAGGGTGTCATAAAATGCATTGTAACTGGCGATGAGACTTGGATCTATCTTTACGATCCCGAAACAACCGATCAATCGAGCGAATATTGTGCCAAAAGAGAGCCGAGACCAAAAAGATCGCGCTAAAGTCGCTAAAAAATCAAGGTCATGTTGACTGTTTTTTTCGATTATCGTGGTGTTGTGCATTATGAATTCCTTCCAACCGGTCAAACAGTCAACAGGGAATATTATAGATATTATAGACCGAACTGAAGGCCATCCCGGAAAGTGACTACAATCAGTGTTTCGAAGATTGGAAAATCCGTTGGCATAAGTGCATTGCATCGGGAGGGGATTACTTTGAAGGGGATGAAATTGATTTAGAAGAATAAATAAAGAATTTTCAAAATAAATATAATGTCACCTTATTTGGATTTAAGAGAGCTTTAAGGCCAAAAAATTAATTCCGAAAACTTAAAAAATAAACGCACAAAAATGTTTGGAATTTAATTCTATTTTTGGTGAAGATGAACAGAATTCCTTCGAAGAATAGAAGTATATCCGAGACTATAAAAAATATTTTTCGATATCGATTTAAAGCTGGATATGTGGCTGAAATAAATTTGACTCAAATTGTAGTTTGAGTTACGAAACCTAAAGAAAAATTTTTTCGCGAACGTAGTCCCTCTCTCTCTCTATTACTCAAACTTGTCTGAAATCTGACTGTAAACGAGTAATTTTTAAGTTTTTAGTAATAATTCGACTGTGAAACTAACTCATTTCATATTAAATTTGAAAAAGATAAACAACAGTTTTCTATACACAGAGAGTTTTTGGATTTAAGGTTATTAATCTACAAGCCACAATGTAGCTGGTTAAGCTTTATTACATGCTACATTTTCGGTATGGAATTGAAGTAATTAAGTAATTTGTGGAAATTATTTTTTATTTTATTTTAACAAAAACACATTTGTTACACTATATATCGAGCAGAAACAGATTCATAATCAGTAAACAAAATAATTGGTCTTTGTTTTTGCTGCTCTATTTGAGAGCCAATTCATTGTAATTATAATTGCTTTAGGTAATTATAGTATGCCAATTTAGAGTTTAAATATAACAAAAATGTTAATTTTAGACACAAAGCAACGAAATAATCAGCATGGCATGTCACATGTAATTAATAATGATAGCCTTGTGATAGCGACTTTAGTTACCTATGAAATTTAAAATACGTAAATTTCATGCGTTGTTTAAACAAATTTTAAAACAAACGACCTCGAAGCTTGTGAAGCCACAATCAGAGATAACCACATAATTATGAAATTACGGATTATTTAAATTGTAATTTTAATAGACTCAATTTTATGTTTTCTAGATTTGGTTATTTGTAATAAAATTTAAAGTAATTACAGTCATTATAACAAAAAACGTTAACCTTAACACAAATATTAGTGATGATATGATTTCTAAGAGTCGTTTCGGTTATTTTTAAAATATCATTATCTGTAATTTTTTTTTTTTTTTTCATTGTATTCAGTAATGTTCACAATTTCGTCATGGATAGATGTACACAAGAACAACGTTTCAAAGTAATTCAACTTTACTTTCAAAATAATACTAATAAATTACGAATATCATTGTCATCTAAGGCTCCCTTTCATCCAAGTGGGCGGTAAATAAACAAAATCTTCGATTGTGGTGGGAAGAAAATCCACAAATTTTTCATGAGCAACCATTTCCCATACCCAAATTGACAGTTTGGTGTGGTTTTTGGTCTAGAATCATCGGTCCGCACTTCTTTCGAAATGAAGATGGTGACACCATTACTGACACTGGAGAGCGGTATAGATCGATGATAGCCAACTTTGTGGCCATATAATAAATGGAAGAAGTTGATATTGACAACATCTGCTTCCAACTATACACCACATGCACATACAAGGTGCATTCCAAAGTAAACAGGACTTTTTGAATCTAGCGGCCCCTTGTGGCGCCATATATGTCGATTGATGCTTTAGAATCTGCTATCTTTATCGATTGTCCAGTGATAATTATATGGCATTTCACGAACACACGAGTGGTTTTCACGTTTTCAACAGGGAACGTGAGGGCATAAATGACGAGCAATATTTATAATCCGTCATCACCGGAAATTCCATCGAAACTGTGCGTGAATTCACCAAAAATCAGCCAAAATCTTCATTGAAATTCATGGAAATGGAATTGAACATCTCCAAAACATCGATTTATGGCATTTTGACAGAACATTTTGACCACGAAAGATGTGTGCACGGTGTTTGTTCCGCACAAATTGACTAACGACCAAAAATTACTCAGAATCCAACATTCGAAGGACATCATTGTGACCGATTATTTGACCAAACATCACATTTTAACAATATCTACTTCCCGTATTCACTTGATGTGGCATCGTGCGACTTCTTCCTTTTCGGAAAAATGCATTTGCTCATGAAAGGAAAGCATTATGCCGACGTAGAGGCCATTCAGAAGGCTTGCACCGTCATACTGGCGGCCATACCGGCCAACGAGCTAAAATACTTGTTCGACTTGCTTTTGGACCATGCAAAAAGCTGCATTGAAGCAGAAGAAGACTATTTTGAATAAAATAAATTGATTGTGCCGAAAAAAAAACATTTTTTTCTGTTTCTTGTTTTAAGTCCTGTTTACTTTGGAACGCACCTTATAAAACAACCGAATTATTGCGAGAAGAGTTTTGATAATCGATTATTTCAAGAAATTGTAACATTAAATGGCCTCCAACTAGTTGGGATTTAATACCATTAGATTGCTTCTTGAAAA
This sequence comes from Bactrocera correcta, assembly GCA_027475135.1. Lineage (NCBI taxonomy): Eukaryota > Metazoa > Arthropoda > Insecta > Diptera > Tephritidae > Bactrocera > Bactrocera correcta. The sequence continues at coordinate 20,819,294 of CM050327.1, read as the reverse complement.
GAAATTATATAACTCTTATTCGAAAACTTGTATAAATATTAGGGTGGTTCAAAAAAATTTTTTTTTTTCGATTGATACTCGAAAAAATATGTTCCTAGACACCTCTAAGAAAGCCTCTCCAAATATGAGTTTTTAATTGTAACGGGAAGGTCCTCATACTTACAGTTTTCTATTTTTTCTTATTATCAAATAGAAAAATTTATATATCGCTTCCAACTACTTGAAAAAATATCTTGTTCCTTAGATTTTGTAGGAAATTGAGTGCTCTACAAAAAAAGGCTACTATGATTTTTTCGTAAACCCAACCGTTTAAAAGATATTAACAGTTAAAATTTGATTATTTTTGGAAAAATTCTTTATTTTTTTATTAATTTTATAACTCAGTGAAAAAAATTATTTTGAATGATGAAATTTACTGCTCTATAAAAATGGTGTCCTGTGATTTTTCGATTAAGTTAAGCGTTTACGAGATATTCATCGTCAAACATCAATGCATATTAAGGTGGATCAAAAAAAATTTTTTTTTTCGTTAGGTACTCTGAAAAATAGGTTTTTAGTAACCTCTAAGAAAGCCTTTTCGAGTACCAATCGAAAAAAAAACAATTTTTGAACCACCCTAATAGATATATTTGGCTAACTCAAAAAACGAATACTTTTTTAGCTTCGTACGAAGAAAAATAGGTCTTTAGGCCCCTCTCAGTTAGCTCCTTCTTCTTTGATTGTAACGGAAAGGCCATCCGCTTTAAATCTTTCTATTTTTTTCTAATCATCAGATAGAAAAATTCTCACAAAATGGTATTTAACATTTTTTATAAACCTAGCCTAAAATACGTTATAGCAACATTCTTTCTTATGAATTTTATGAGTGAATGAAAAAAATTAATTTTAAATCCAAAACTCAAAGTTTCGTAGTAAATTTACTGCCTAAAATATTAGTTTTTTGTACCCACCCTAATGTCTAGACATATGTATATTTATACACATTATTTCAAATAACAACAAAAATATGTATTGTTTCTTCAATAATTACCTTCATTTGCTTCTCCGAAAACAGCAATTTCAAGTCATCAGAATTTGAAATTCTCATAATTCGTGCATAATTACTCTAATTCGTACGAAATTTCTGTTAAATGGTAGTGTAAAAATCGCTTCGCGCTAATAAAGGCAACACAAAAACAAATTTAGCGAAACGTTGCCAGCGGAGTAGCAGCCAAATTATGTTTGTTCCTTGCGTCCTCAATTCATTAATTACATTCACAGCCTAACGGTTTCATTATTCTTTATTATTGTAAATTTTCGGAAACAAAGCGCAAATTTATTAAAAATGTTTGATTGTGTGTGTGTTCTGCATGTGATCCATAAACATTCACCGAACTGTTTGCTTAATATTTCCATGTTTTCTTTAATATTTTTGCGAATTTTTACTTTTTTCCTCATTTGGCTTTCGATTTAATGACGAAATCGTGCAGAAAATGATAAAACTGATTTTTGTATATTTATTTTGTCGATATTTACGCGGAAGGCGGTTTTCTCTTATTTATATTTTTGCTGGTCTTCTTTTTCTTATAAGAAAACTAAAATCTAATATTTGCAGCTAATTTTAGTAAAAGCGTTTTGTCGGATAATTTGGCGAAGGAAATTAATTGTTTGACCCAAAAAATATACAAAATGATTATTTTTGGAAAGCAACCCTGTGTAGTATTTTACAATTATATCCCGATTGAAGGATTGTGTTTTGATTTCTAACAGCAGGAAATGTGGAAAATAATAGACCTGAGGGAAAACAATGTCTAAACTCTATTAATGCGGGTGTCTTATTCCATGACCATGAATTCTGAAAGAAAACAATTTAGAAGTCCCTTCTATTTTCTATTCTTAATGGCTTTCAGGGCTTTGATAAACTTTTCAAATATTTCTCTTGAAGACTTCAGAGTCATAAGAGGACGTTATAAACAGCACTCAGAGCGATCTAACACTTCAGACGACCAACTTATTCCTCACCCAAAATAAACCCTCTTGCCTTAATATTTCGCGTAATAATACGTTAAATGATGGTTAGAGAGCCGCACTTCAAAGCAAGACCGTTTCTATCAAATTATATTCCGGTAAAGAACTCGAATACTGAAATTAAGTTTCTGGCAAGATCAGTAATCATTTTCATACAGTCCGGTTTATTTAATCGGAACGAACCCACGCTTTCAGATCGAATATAATATGATCATTCTATTAGCCATAAAACCTGGTCTCGATATAGTTTGGTATTTTTAGGCTTGAAGAAAAAAGAGTTGGTTCTTGTTTATAAGAAAATTTAATCAAAAACTGCTTCCTTAGACACCTGACTATATATTTCAAACCGACCCATGTGCCAATCAATTTCAGATGGAATAAAATATTCCTATTCCATGAGCCAGATGGAAGAGAATATTCCTATTCCATGCGCCAGATAATGGGATCTTAGAAGAGTTAATTCATGTCTGTCGACGAACGAGACCAAAAACATTTTCTGGCAGACGAGTCTATATAACCGGAACCGACCCGCATTCTAACCGATTTCAGCTGTAGTTCCGGATAACGACCAAGAACAAAAACCGTTTCCTGACGGTCGTATCTGAATATAAGCAATTGGAACGAGCCCGCGTTGCACCCGTTTTCAGATTAAGAGGAATATGACCATTTGATGAGAAATAGAATCGAGTCTCGAAATAATAATGTATTTTCAGGCTTTGGGAAAAAAATGTTAATACATATCTATCGATGAGCTAGATCAAGTCCGTTTCCCGAGAGACGAAACTATATAATCGGTACAGACCCGTCTGTCAACCGATTTCAGATGGAATGGAGTGCACCTATGCCGAGAGCCAGCTAATGGGATCTCAAGAGAGTTAATATATGTCTTTAGACGACCTAGACCAAAAACCGTGGCCTGAGAGATGGGAATATATAATTTGTAAGGACCCGCTTGTCAACCGATTTCAGTTGGAGTGGAACATTCTCATGCCATGAGTCAGATAATGCGAACTCAAAAGAGTCTGTCGGCGACCTAGACCAAAATCGTTTCCTGACAGACGAGTATATGCAGCCGGAATGGACTTACGTTCTAACCAATTTCAGATGGAATAGTAATTGGTATTCCTATTCCATGATCGCGAAAGTGGGGGGACAAAACAGATTTGTGTTTTTGGTGCGCGGATGAAATGAACAAGTATAAAGTCGAATATTTTATGTTGCTGAGACTTGGTCCCATTTCTAATTGTGACTGAAAGACATGTCTTCAGTAGTTTTGCTACCACTTCGGATTCAGAACCCAGAAATTCATGTTTTTTGTTGAAATCATAATCTTCTAGATCTTATCAGTATTTTTTAAATTCTTCTTCAGTTCTATTTATGTATATCTGAGAGAATTCCTCCTCCGTGCTCTTTCCTACCCCTCCTTTGAAAAATGATTCTTTCAAACCTCGCATAAAAACTTCAACACGTGCCTGCATCAAACAAAACACTGCAACCAACATGCAACACGCAACCTGCAGCAACTTGCAACATGTTGTGTTTATATGCGGCAGTAGTGAAAAGCGGAACACAAAAGTGAAATTACCAACGAAGAAAGGCCGACAGATGAAAATGCACGTTTTTGCCACACAACGTCATCGCTGTGTCTGCGCAGAACCACAGCAGCAGCAAACAAAACCAAAATATTTGCGAGCGAGCCATCTTCATACATACTAGCATATTGGAGTGTGTGTGCGTGTGTTTATTTTTAGTTGCATGCTTTTGGTGGCGCTGCCGCAGCCGCAGCATTTTGAACTTTTGATTTCCCAATCAAGTGAAGTGAGATTTTCACGCGAATTTTCCTTTCAGTTGCGACTGTGACATCGAAGCGCGTGGTGGTGAAGACCCGGCGTCAGCGTATCTAGGCGCGTGTACACCGTGTGCGATTTATGGCGAGTTTTTCGGTAGAAATGTGTTCTTAAAGAAGTTGTTTAGATTGTCAGAGAAGTGGAGAGAATAATAATTTCGATTAAATATTGAAAATTAGCACATTTGCATGAATTTATGGAAAAATATTTCCAGCAAGTGAAAATAATAAAAAAAAATTGGTGAAAATAAAAAAAACAATACAACAAAAAATTAAAAAAAAAATATAAAAAAATTATTTTTTATTTTAAATGAGGTAGTGAAAAAAATTACTATTTTTATGATATAAAATAAATAACTTATAACAAAAATTAAAAAAGTTGATGAAAAATAAAAATGTATAGAAAAGTAATAATTTTTTGCTTTAAATCAATTGGTGAATAAGATTTATACTTTTTTAATGATATAAAATAAATAAATAAAATTTGAAAAAATAGAAAAAAAATAATGAAAATTAAAAAAATTTAAAATATATAATTTTTTGTTTAAATAAAGTGGCGAATAAAAACTATTTTTAATGATATAAAATAAATAATTAAAAAATAAAATAAAAAGCATAAAATATAAATAATAATAACTCATAACAAATACATATTTTTTTTAATTAAATATTTGAAACTATGTTATATTAAAAATTGTGGTAAGAATCGCCAAATCGATACTTATTTTATAATTTTTACATATTTTGTTTGTATTATTTGTGTGAACATTTGTCTACATTTTTTACGTATTAAAAATTTTGAAAACTTAAAATAATGTCTATTTATTAAAAAAGAAAAAATAATAGATAAAATAAATAAATTAAATAAAATTATAATAAAATATGCTAAAAAATTTAGAAAATTTTATATGTATTTCAAAAAAAGTTCTATTTGTTTAAATCAATAATAAAAAAATTAAATAAATTATGATAAAAAAAGAAAAACATTTATTTTTATGTGGGTACATGGTAGTAAATGAATTATAATGATTACAAATAATTTATTTTCGGGAAGAAATTGTGTAAACACCTAGAAAAAAAAAAAAATAAATAATAAAAAATATTTAAACATTAATAAAAACAATATAATAAATAAAAAATTAAGAAAAATAAGAGGCAGCAAAAATTATTTAATTTCAACAGACTTAAAAAAAAAATAAAGAAAACAAGAAAAAACGTTAACTTCGGTTGCACCGAAGCTAAATACCCTTCACAGGTGCATTTCTTTTGGAAGCATTTTGTATGGAAGCTATATGTTATAGTTAACCGATCTGAACAATTTCTTTGGAGATTACATTGTTGCCTTAGAAAATAATATATACCAAATTTCGTGAATATATCTTGTCAAATGTGAAAGTTGTCCATACAAGAACTTGATTCCGATCGTTCAGTTTGTATGGAAGCTATATGTTATAGTTAACCGATCTGAACAATTTCTTTGGAGATTACATTGTTGCCTTAGAAAATAATATATACCAAATTTCGTGAATATATCTTGTCAAATGTGAAAGTTGTCCATACAAGAACTTGATTCCGATCGTTCAGTTTGTATGGCAGCTATATGCTATAGTTAACTGATCTGAACAATTTCTTCAGAGATTACATTGTTGCCTTAGAAAATAATATATACCAAATTTCGTGAATATATCTTGTCAAATGTGAAAGTTGTCCATACAAGAACTTGATTCCGATCGTTCAGTTTGTATGGCAGCTATATGCTATAGTTAACCGATCTAAACAAATTCTTCAGAGATTACATTGTTGCCTTAGAAAATAATATATACCAAATTTCGTGAATATATCTTGTCAAATGTGAAAGTTGTCCATACAAGAACTTGATTCCGATCGTTCAGTTTGTATGGCAGCTATATGCTATAGTTAACCGATCTGAACAATTTCTTCAGAGATTATATTGTTGCCTTAGAAAATAATATATACCAAATTTCGTGAATATATCTTGTCAAATGTGAAAGTTGTCCATACAAGAACTTGATTCCGATCGTTCAGTTTGTATGGCAGCTATATGTTATAGTTAACCGATCTGAACAATTTTCTCGGATATTACATTTTTGCCCTAGAAAATAATCTATACCAAATTTGGTGATGATACATTGTCAAATGCGAAAGTTTTCCATATGAGAACTTGATTCCGATCGTTCAGTTTATATGGCAGCTATATGTTATAGTGGTCCGATATCGGCCGTTCCGACAAATGAGCAGCTTCTTGAAGAGAAAATGACGTTTGCAAAATTTCAAAAGGATATCTTAAAAACTGAGGGACTAGTTCGTATATATACAGACAGACGGACAGACGGACAGACGGACAGACGGACAGACAGACAGACAGACGGACATGGCTAAATCGACTCAGCTCAACATACTGATCATTTATATATATACTTTATAGGGTCTCCGACGCTTCCTTCTGGGTGTTACAAACATCGTGACAAAGTTAATATACCCTGTTCAGGGTATAATTATTTGTTAATTAATGTGATAATGCTTCGAAATATCTGATTTTCATAAGAAAAATGATGAAAATGGTTAGGAAAAACAAATTTTAACATCTTTAACTTGGCATAAACCCAGCTGCTCGAAATTTTTCGAGTCCCATTTCCCATGTGAAATCAAATTGGTTTCTGCTATAATTATAATATTATACAGAAGGTTTAATGCACAAAATATGCTTCGCACAGCGTTAAGGCCTCATCAAACCACATATTTTCAAGAGCACAGTGCAATTGAAGCATCTAAAGTCAAGTCTAAATACGAAATCAACAGGTTTTCGGTGGAGCAAAGTGAATAGAATTTTATGCCGCAGTCAAGTAGATAGCACAGCTGCGACCAATACGAAGTTTGCCTTTTATATTTCAGAGTTATAGAACAGAAACATTTACTAAATCCATTGTTGAGTCACTATTGGAACTCTAATTGAGGTATCTTCAAAATATGGGTTCTGCATGCACCAATGTCGCAATATTTTTAACCTCTTATTTTGTCTTTTCCGTACAGGAGTAAGAAGAAATCTTTCGTCAAAACTATTCGCTTGTTGACTCATCAAATCGATGTCTTGAGTGCTCAAAAATGCTAATGTTTCTGTCGATGTGTGAGAGTTCGCATTATCGTCGTAAGTAGTGACCCATCTTCAGCGGCTGGTTTTCCTGACTTCTTGAAAGACAACTTTATTGGACTACATTGTTCAATGGTATGGTTGAGATATGTGCAGTTTATTTAAAAAAAAAGGCAATTATGAACTTGGAAGTGAACAAAACCTTGTTACAGTCAACTGTCCATGCAAGACTGAATGTATGCTGGTCCCACGCCTATAATTGCCTGAATTTCACGATAGGTAATGTGAGAATATCAGTTTGAGCAGAGCCACAAAGTTTTTAAAACTGCAGCTGATTTGGCACGACCTTGGAGTGATTTTCAACATCGATTGAATTCAACAATAATATCTTTATACATACATATATCAAAAATTTAATTAAGTTCAACTATGCACTGTTGCTGAGTTAATCTACGTTAGGTTAGGTTATGTTAGGATAGATGACTGATCTGGAGCGATCGCAGGTGGACTGCATTTGTAAAGACATAGAAAAGCAGAACTTCTGTGTTCGAACTCATAAACTAACAAAACGCTTAGTAGAAAATACAAATTTGCACAGGCGTTTAATTTCCATCCCCGTTCGGGTAAGAAGGAAGGGTTAATTATTTCCACCTCGTCTTCTTTCATACAGCAGTTGCAGTTGCAGTCTGCAGTTGGCGTCTGGTAAGACTTCCAGCTGTACAGCATTGATGCCAATAGCCTGCTATAACGTACACAAGTAGGGATAAATTAGTCTCACTAAGAGCAAATTGATCACTAGATCTCTTGCGATCGATCTTAGGCCAAAAGGTGCATGCATGTTTCGATGGAATCTTATAAAAAATAAGCGCGCAAATTTTTTCAGTTTTCTTTGGAGAGGAATATTTTAAGTTACTGTAAGAAACACAAAAAACGCTCAAAACATTGCGAGTATCTATAACATCAAAAAAGTGAAACTTTACAATTGTGAGTTGTCAGATTGAACACTAGAGCTGCCAAATCCCGAAATATAAAAGGCAACCCACGTACATTATCTTGGTATAGAATTGGTATTAGAATTTAGTATTAATATAGTGACAATAGTATAAAACTTTATTGAAATATTAATAAATGTTTGAGAAAACTTCCCCCCAAGCTCAATCTCAGAAGACGCAGAATCAGATTAGTTATAAGAAAAATGTATTTTCACTAAGAAGGCTATTTAAAAGTCGGTCTATGCTGTTCACAGTCGAGTCTTTTTGTGAAATTGGACGAAGGGTGCAGCACCGCTCACTTTTTGGTAAAATCACATATCGCGGGACTCGACAAGACCAATTTTGACTACGTGCAACGGCGTGACAATAGAAGAAATCGGACTAACTAACTTCCCAGTACATCAAGTAGCAAATAATTTAACGATAGACAATTGTGTACTTATAATTGCATTAAAGTACGCCATCTTAGGACCAAAAATTGCCTAAGTCCAACCAAAACTGTTCTAGCCCCTAAGTACCTATAATGTGGGCCCCAGTATCTATAGTTGACTTTCGACCGAAAATGTCGGTCAATATATGGGATACACAATTGAAATTCAGAGCGAACCTTTTCTCGATAATAATACATATAGTGTTTTATTTATAACGGTATATCTTTGTGCCTAAAATAGGGAAAATTTAGTGTAAACTTGGCCTAGCTCCCATATAACCAATATAAGTATTTTCGAATTTGAGACTAACTTTGCTCCATATTGCATTGTGATTGTATGTGTGGTACCTTAATAAAACCCGGGAAACATTTTTTAGTATGTCGCATGATAACTGTTAATAGATAAAATCGGGTCGATACCACCCCAACTCCCATATACTGCATATAAAAAATTTCGTTTTTCTAACAAACCTTATGGTGAATATGTCGGACAGTGCATAAAGTAAATGTATAAATAAAATTACTTTATTTATATACATATACAGTTATACTAAACTATGAAGTCCGTGGCACTCTTATTGGCACACACGTACATATGACGACGTTACTCAAGAAGCTTTTACTTATTCTCTGACTTTCCAGTTAGTTTTTTCATTCTTGAGACTTTGAATTTCTCCACGAACTTAATTAATATATTGATAATTTTGAATTGATGATTGCGTTAGGTGCTAAAAACTTAAATATTTCAGCCACTTTTTCATACAAATTCACTCCAAAAGTGCCAACCTAAAAGCGGTCTGCAAGGTCTTCTTTTATAACTATTTTTACTCTTCACAAAATATTCACTACTGAGAAGAGGCAAATACATATATGAATGGCAATTACTTATTAACAATTGAGACTTTTTTTACATTTTATATTATAACAAAGGAAATTTATTAAACAAATGTTATAAAAGCCACTAACAAAAATTAAAAAATGTAATCATAAATAAATTAAAATCACTGTTAAAATATTACTCATACGCTGTGGTTACCATACGAAGTGCTCTGAAAGCTACCACTTTCGTTAAGAAATAAATATAAAAATACATATTCTTTACAGAAGCAACAACTATAATGAAAATTGAGCGCTTTTACAATTCCGAAAAAAATATTTATTTATTTACAATCAAAAAGCCACGAGTAAGTAAGCTGCGTAGCGAAAAGCAATGAAATACGTGTCTGATGTGAGTGTGTGCACGCGGCAATGACAACAAATGACACGTAAAGTGATGCGATCGAAATTATAAAGTGAAAATTACTACCACATGCCACATATAAGCACGTATGTGCGTACATATCTATTTACATGTCTTTGCATGTGTGTGTGTAAGTGCGTGGCATAGGCGCGCATAGCACTTAAAATTGAAGTAAAAATTGTGCAGTGTAATAAAAAGTGAAAATTATGGCTGGTTACGATGCGGCCGATGAGGCCAATACAGAGCTGCTCGAGAAACTCAAGCATTTGGATGTGCGCGCCAAGACGGAGGAGCGCACTAATTGCTGGAAAGGCTGTTGGAAATCAAGCAAATGGAAATCGGCGCTAAATCACATCGGTTTGCTGGTATCGCTGTCAATCTACTGCGGTGTGGGTGGACTGGTGAGTGCAAGATGTGTGTTAAACACAAAGAAGTGTATGAGAATTGAAATAAATTACAATTAAAGGGTTGCAAAGTGAAATTGTGTGGAAAGCAATGAAATTATAGGCTGGATTTTTTTGTTTTTTATTATGTATATATTTTTTTTAAGCAAGAGCCACGCTGGTGGATAAAATAAAAAGCGGCATAATTCCTTATAGCATAAAAGGGTTTTTATCTTGATTTCAATAAAGCAGATTATATGGCAGCTATATGCAATAGTGATCCGATCTGAACAATTCCTTCGGAGATTAAACTATTCCCTTAAATAATAATCCTCACTAAATTTCTTTAAAATATTTCCTCAAATATAAAAGTTGTTCATACAAGGACGTGATTTTCATCATGTAGTTTGTATGGCAGACATATGATATAGAGGTCCGATCTGAACAATAGATTCAGGGATTATAGCTTTGTCTTGGACAATGAACTGGGCCAAATTTGATTAAGATAATTCAAAAAATAAAAAAGTTGTTCATACAAGGACCTGATTTTGATCGTGCAGTTTGTATGGCAGCTATATGCAATAGTGATCCGATCTGAACAATTCCTTCGGAGATTAAACTATTCCCTTAAATAATAATCCTCACCAAATTTCTTTAAAATATTTCCTCAAATATAAAAGTTGTTCATACAAGGACGTGATTTTCATCATGCAGTTTGTATGGCAGCCATATGATATAGAGATCCGATCTGAACAATAGATTCAGGGATAATAGTTTTGCCCTGGACCATGAACTGGGCCAAATTTGAGGAAGATATCTCGACAAATAAAAAAGTTGTTCATACAAGGACCTGATTTTGATCGTGCAGTTTGTATGGCAGCTATATGATATAGTAATTCGATCTAAACAGTTTCTTCAGAGATTACGCTATTAACTCAAACAATACTCCTTGCGAAATTTCTTGAAAATATCTCGACAAATATAAAAGTTGTTCATATAAAGGCATGATTTTCATAGCGCATTTTGTATGGCAGCTATATGCTATAATGATCCGATCTGAACAGTTTCTTCGGAGATTACACTATTCTCCTAAATAATAATCCGTGCCAAATTTCTTGGAAATATCTCGTAAAATGAAGAAGTTTTTCATACAAAGACTTGACTCTCATCGTTTAGTTTCTATGGTAGCTATATCATATAGGCGTCCGATATAGGCGGTTCGGGCAGCAAATGATGAATTATCTAATTACTTTCAATTAATTTTTCATTTCATTACCTTTTCTCACCAAAACTCATGCTTAAAATTATTGGAAAATCATCATAATTCACTCATTTCGAATCACGCAGTATTTTCTTGCCAAAAATCCGCATTTTGAAATATGCGTTGGATTCCAATATTTAAGCACTTAAAATAACAATCGCTTAAACCACACAAATTCGTACTACTTACATTAATTTATGATCGCAGGCGTTATTCAAGCAACCGCAGGCATTTAAATCAACACAAAAATTAATGAAAAAATTTTAACATAATTTCGCTTGTTTGCCCTGCACGATTTATTTGTGTTTATTTTAAAGTGGCTAGTGAACATTTAAGTGTTTCGAATAAAAATGCTTTATGTGTTTGTTGTGCGAAGCAAAAAGAAAAACAACAATAAAACCATCCAAAACGAAAACAAATAAACAACTTTTTGGTTGCGAATCGCATGTACTTACGCAAGAACTAATAGAAACAACGCTAAATGGTTTTCGGGTGAAAAATTATTTAGTGAAAAATGCAAGTAATTTATTTTAATCAATTTGTGTGCTATTAAGAATATAATACAGATCGAAAAATTGGATATTTATTGCTTATGTGGCAAGTTCAAATGCAACCCTGTTCAAACAAGCAATGCTTGATGGACTAGTGTCAAATTATGAAGCAGAGTCCGCAGCAATTTTATATAAAATCGCAATTTGCAAACTGATTTCTTCTTGAAACACAATTTCTTCTAAAAGAGTCAGGCGAGAACACAAATAAAAACTTCATATTTGTTTTGAAGGTTCTTCACTCATTATTTCTATGTACAATACTGTCTACAAAGTGATTCGGTGAATTCCATTTGGACCTAAAAGTAGCCTAAGATTAAGATCTCAAAAATATCCCTCCAATAAGTCAAAAAAGTGAGAGAAGTTAGAAAACCGAAGTTTCTCCTTCGATGTTCAAAAAGTGGTTCGGTGAATTTCATTTTTACTCCAGTTTTACTTGAGAAGAAGATCTCTAAAACTAGAGGAAGGAGAAGCCACTAAACCTAATACGTATTTCTCTCGGAACCTTGTCTGAATGAATAAATCTTTACCGAAAAAATTAGCTACGGAACGTAGAATATTAGTTAGATAGACTTTTTACCTTATATTAGCCTTTCTACTACGCATAATATAATGTAAAAAAAATAAATGATTTTTTACTTCTTTCACTACAAAAAGTCAAACCATCTGTCAAAGCTATTCTGTAGTAGAACATTTCATATATGAACTTGTGCAACAAAAAACGTTCTCAACTCTAATAAAAATACTCGCTCTCCAGCATGAAGTATTCGCACTAAATAACCGGTGATCTAAGTAGAAGTACTTTTTTCAATAACCTTTTTTGGACAGATTCAGTATTGTCTGGCATTTCATCGTGGAAAGACCGGAGAGAGTTGATTCGACGCTGTTCGGAGCAACTCAGGCTTACGCATGGAATGACTTAGCTCATTTTTTGGGACGAAGAGCAATCTGAAGAGATCCAAGAGCTGACATTTCCTCCAGACAAAATTGTGTGGTTTGGGGGTTTGTGGAATGATCGGTCCACATTTAATGGCGACCGTTATCGTGCCATGATAGCCAACTGTTTGATGCTCGTAATCTCGGAGACATTTGGTTTCAATAAGTTGGCGCAACTTTCCACACATCGCATAAATCAATGGACTTATATATTGAGAGAACACATCGGTTACTAGATAATTTCTCCTTTTGGGCCGGTCGATTGACTACCAAGATTGTGTAATATCACGCCGTTAGACTTTATCCTGTGAAGATATGTAAAGTGTAAAGCCTGTGCGGACAATTCCGCTTTGATTCAGGCCATGGAGCAACACATCACCCATGTCATTCGCCAGTTAACAGTCGAAATAATTAGTTATGGAAAATTGAAATCAACAAATGGACCATCCGAGACGTGACCCCGACCAATAATTGAAAGGTATAATCTTCATAAAGTAAATGCCAAGGATTGTTCTTTCGATAATAAATATTCCCCATTAAGTTTGAAGTTTCTGTGTTTTTTTTTTTTAAGTAGGGAACCTCGAAATGGATCACATTTTATAACCCTAGTTTTAGCATGGTCACAAACCACATTCAATATTATCTATAACTAACTATTTCTCTATTATAAAAAATAGCCCATATTGATATTTGGCTTAGTCAGATTCAACAAGTTGTCCCCAGCTCTGGTCCCTGCTTTTGATTTTCAAGACGATCCGCCGGCTTCGTTAAGCTTGTTCAGTGTTGCAATTAAGAAAATGTATTGAACATATGCGGAAACAGTAAAATGCTATCGTTTTACATCTTCATCACTTACTTTATATCATAAAGAATTAACCTCTCGAATCTCGCCTAAAATTTCAGGTTCAAAAAGTTAATAAATTATTGCATTGAATAAGCTGTTTCTTCACATTGGAGATCTGTTGGTTCAAAAATATTTTTTTTTACGAACAATAATAATAAGGTGAACATTTTTGAAGCACCTGGTTTCCTCATATAGTACTAGATTTATCTTTCAAGATAGAGAATAGATAAAACCGAAATCCAAAAGCCATCTTCAAATGTAGTTCACTGATATAACGCCAAATATCTTTATCTTTACCACAAAATAAGCCGGCAATAATAAATAAAATTTGTGCTTACTCAACCTGTTCGATCCTTTGACTGACGATGTCTCCACCATAGCTGTCAAAATTTCGTGTTCACGAAAATATCAGGGCTGTCATGACTTTACTTTTACTTAATATTTTTTCCATTAAAACATTTTTATTTGCTTGCAATTTATGTACGAGCCGAAAAAGCGGCTTTATTCGTATGGATTTGCATTTATTTCAGATCCTTTCGAAGATAAAGCTTTCGTGTAGCAATTTCTGGGTAATTTACATACATACGAAATTTAACGATAAACAAACAAGTCTGGCAATTTTCGAAAATCTCGTGCGCTTAAAACCTAGCGGAAAGTTAAGTTTGGGGCTCTCGCGTGAACGAAAGGCTTTACCAAAGTTTGATGATGCAATTTGTGTCAAGGAAATTTTGTTGACTTTTTCTTATATTCTTTTTTTATATGCGGTTTGTTTAACTAGCTGTAAATTGATCAAGTTTGTACATACATATGTACAAGTGAGTGGATAATTTAGAACACATACATATATGTATGCATAATATGTCGCTTTACGGTATTGCTGCTAAAAGAAAATGTATTTTTATAATTTTTTTCTCATTTTATTTGTTAAGCTTAAAATTTAAAGATATTCCAATTTTCACCAGTTCTCTTTGTTGAAATTGTTGAAAATGTTTTCCATAAATAAAAAAAAAATTCATACAAATTTTAAAGGCTTAAGGAAAGCAATTTAAATGACAGTGTATTTCTTCGGAATAATTTTCTTTGTCTTCAACGTCCTATTTCCAGTGATGCTGTGGCCTATCCGGTTATTAATAGATATGATTTTTAATATATAAGAAGATTTTAAAGAATGCGGAAGTGTTACTACAGCAGCAATTCATTGAAGAAAATTATTTTCTTAAAAGAAGGACACCAAGTAAATTTATTCCATTATAATAATAATTTTGCTGAATTTCGGTGTATGCGTATCTCTATATAAGAAACACCTCTCGAATACATAAAAAATCAAAGCGGAAATGCTAATTCGTCTTGGCTTTATCGAGGAAGATGCTTAGGCCAGAGTACAGGTTAATATTTATAATTTTTTTTTTATCTAACTTGTTGAAGCAGGTTATGCCATTATAACTGCAACAAAATTCTGTAGCGCAACGAAATTCCGTCACGCAAGTAAACACACAGAACGATTCCATATCGAACGCCGAGTGCATGAAATAACATAAATACATTGTTTAGTGCAGTATTCGGATGGTTTAAGACAAAAGTCAGACCCAGAGTTGCCAACTCTTTTTTGAAGTAAAAATATATTGCTAAAATTACAAAACATTTATGTATATATGGGTATTAAAGAGTATAATGCTAAAGCAGCTGGGTATACTAAGAATATTTTTTGTAAGGGTTGCCACCTGTTTAAAAAAAATTATAATTTTTTTCAATTTAAATGATAAGTGAATATTTAATAAATGAGTTAGCCAGTAAAAATTATTTAGATAGATTTTAGTGCCACACTTTTTTGAAAAGAGTTGCCACCTTTTTGAATTTTTTTATTCAATTAAATTTTTTGAGTTAGCAGCTAAAACGCATTTAGAAAGATATCGGATAGCAGAATTTGAGAAAAGAGTTGCCACATTTTTGAAGTTTTTTATTCAATTCTAAAAATTTTGAAGTAAAAATATATTGATAAAATTACTAAACATTTCTATATAAGCATAAAACTGCAAAGTTTTTAAGGAGCTTGTAATATTAAGAATATTTTTTGATAAGGGTTAGCACTAGTTTAAGAAAATATTAAGCAAACAATTTTACAAAAAAATTTAACTATAAGTAAATAATTGTAAAATGAGTGAGCAAAATTTAAAAAAAAAGTTTTCAAAAGTTGCCACCTTTCCCAATTTTTTTATTGAATTAAAATTTGTGAGTTAGTAACTAAAAAGCATTTAGACAAATATTGTGGCAAAATTTGTTGAAAAGAGTTGCCACCTTTTTGAATTTTTTCATTCAATTAAAATTTTTGAGTTAACAGCTAAAAAGTATTCAGTTAGATATCGATAGAAGATTTTTTTCAAAAGAGTTGCCACCATTTTGAATTTTTTTAATTAGTTAAAATTTTCGGTGACATATGAATATTTAACTGAATTCATTGATATAATTTTTTTTGGAGCGTTGTTTTTTCAAAAAAGCTGCCAGCAATGAAATCTTTTCAAGATGATCAATTTATGAAGCTTCCTAGCAGACTTTAGTCGTCATAATAATAGAAGTAATAATGAATAAAACCTATTTTAAAAGCGTAAAATATAGAAACACAGCACTCTCTTCATCTGATTCCAAAATTACGACACACCCACGCTAGATTTATTAACTTTTTTTAATAAAAATATTTTGTCTTATTTTTTTCTTTAATTTATTTAAGAAGAAATATTTGCGGTCTTTGAACATAGCAATAAAATTAAATTGTCCACATCATGTCAAATTAATCACTCTTCACAGCTAAAAACTCTCTCGCAATAAAAACAATTAATTCATACAAAATACCACCTGTCAGCAAAAATGTTCGCTTAGAAATGGCCGAATGTACAAATATTTTATGATTTCACGATTGTCATCGCCAAAACCTCAAATTACGCACACAATTAATTCAATTCATAATCTATTCAATACAACTGGCAGGGCGCCAAGTAGACGAGACCGCAGTGTCACATATCAAACGTCATTGTCATCGCCATCGTCACCGTGGGTGTATTGATGATTGTCATGTTGCGGTTGTTTACAGTGACACCACTAGTGATTGCTTGTTGTTGTTGACACTTCAGGGCACTAATCTACATATATAATTGACGGCTGGGATGCTTAGTGTTTGCGGGTTTAAAGGGTTAGAAAGAATTTTCAACTAATAAAAAATTTAGTTTTGACTAGTATTGTAATTAACTTCGGAATTTTACACAAATTTTTTGCGCACTCATTGTGGACTTGGTAAAAGACCCGATTATTTTCAACCCTAGCTGCCCAATGTCACATAAGTTGGAGCATTGAGAGCCATGGAATATGTCCCGTCTCCGGCTGAAGGCATGCTCTGCATTTCGCCGAATCGAATATTTAAGGTATGAAACGGTGAGATCTTAAAGGTAAATGTCCTGTGATGATTCCAACAATGCTACTAAGGGAGCTTACCTAGAAGCAGGAGCGTTTTGGCCTGTGTGGTGTCCTGTGTTGCTTGAGTTCTTAGACATAAGATATTTATCTATAGTCCATTGCTTTAAACAACTCTTTAAGGAGCTGAATGAACTGGGAGCAGCTTAGGGAAATTGTGTTCTGAACCACCTTTGAGTGAATCAGCTGCCTTTTAATTTCCTTCTATTCCTATATAACGGGGTACCTCGATGATGTTAACAGTGTTACCTAGAGAGAATCGAGTTATAGCTTGCTTGCATAAACTAACGCAATGGGATTTAGTATCGGTGCTACGGATAATCTTACTTGCCTCACTAAATGATATAACATGCCTGCAACGACATCTATTGACAAAATACGAAATTATTTTTCGACTATCCAACATTTGCTTTTTTAAAGAAGAGGTGGTAACTTTTTCAAAGAACTTATTTCCTCAAAATTATTAGCAGAAAATAAAAGTTATTTCCTCAGAAATATTGAGTAGATATCTTCATTATTAAGTTTTATGCCCGTAAATTGACCTCAGTTACCATTTAACAGTGAAAAGGGAAACCAACTCCCCTGACACTGATTTAAAGGACAGAAAATGCTCCCTTTCTTTGTCAATTAAGTGTGACGTTTCAAAATGAGCCATATGGCATATATTACATATACATATATTTCAACTATTTTGTTTTTTTTTTTTTTGGGGGTTTTGAACTCCAAAGTAACCAACTTTCTATAACCGTACACGAAATTGAAGACCACAATTATTAAGTTAAAATCTCAAGTAATTTGAGACAGAAATAAAATCAGCATTAAATGTATAAGACACTAACAACCCTTAGAAAAAACCTTAACACACGTTTTTCAAATTCTCAACAATATGGTTTTATGTTCTAAATATAAATATATTAAATTTAAATATCTTAAATAAAATACTCACTTCTCAAACTCACTATAAAAGTTTCAATGGCGTTTAACATACTCCACACATGGCGTATACGCAACTTCTCAAACTCGTTTGTACACATGTAGTTTACCCCATAACTGGTCACATTTATCTGAAATAACGGTAAAGCAAAGCGTAAATGATAAATTAATCCAGTGGGATGCGTTAGAAGTTACGAAAAATTAAAGTAAAAAAGGGTGGATTAAACAAATGAGGATACCAACAAGAGCTTGCAGGACAGCACAGCTACAAGCGACACATATGCATATGTGGGTATACAAGAGTGTTACGAATACTCGTAGCTTGGAGTTTCAGCTTAGAGTGCGAAAGACAATAAATCACTTAAAGCTTGTATTGAGATTGTGGGTGAATAGAGTGCAAGTATGTAAATGAAATTTTTACTATTTTAAAAGGGTCAATATAATTTTAAAAAATTGTAATGGTAGTTAAAGTCTAATGATCATGTTCTTTTTTCTGTCCCCTCTATAACTTTTATTTCAGTCCCAATTATAATCATAATCACAGGTTAATAAATTCTGACAACGATTTCAGACGAAGAAGATCGGTGTTATAACGGTTTAAGTTCATACAAGTTCAACCTTTATTTAGTTAATTTTATTTTATTTTTTTTTTTGAGTTTTATTAGGGTAATCTACACTTTCACATCATCCCAACGCGACTTAATCATGTGAATCAAATCTCGCCTAATTTTCCACATAATACTGTTAACGAACACCTTGATATTAGTATAAATATATAAATTAATGTTTATGATGAAGTTTTCTTTCATAGAATCGGGGGAAATAACTAGTGATGGAATGTAATTAAAATTGTGACGATTATTGTTTACTTAACTGACGATAGATTTTATAGTGATCGATAAGGTCCCCAATTGTCCACTTATGGACCGATTTTGCTCAGTTTTCGGTTAGGTGTTACCAGAAAATCAGGGCCCAGAGATGAGTGTTGTGGACTTTTAGAAATATCTGCAAAGCATTATTGCAAAGTACCGGATCCTTGTGAGAACTGCGTTCCCGAGATAGATAGATAGTAAAATTGAGGCTTTGCACTGCGTCCTTGGTCTATTGTGCCCTCCACCAATATCACAAAAGTCCAGCATGCAGAACAATTCCA
The DNA here is from genome assembly GCA_027475135.1 of Bactrocera correcta. Classification (NCBI taxonomy): domain Eukaryota; kingdom Metazoa; phylum Arthropoda; class Insecta; order Diptera; family Tephritidae; genus Bactrocera; species Bactrocera correcta. The sequence goes on along the minus strand of CM050327.1, from coordinate 20,800,150 downwards.
GGAGCCTGCTAGGCGCGACTGAGGTGATGTGATCCTTGTTCACATAGATGAAACCTAAGGCTTTGAGCCTGCTTCTGCAAACTGATGGGCAAACCAGAATCAGATGTTCTGGAGTTTCCTGTTGTATAACCATGTTGATCAGCTCATTCCTGTTGCCTGCAGCCAATGATGTTCTCTCCACTCTTTGAAGTGCAGAGCAGATCCTTTGCAGTGTAGGACTCCACTGCAATGCATGGTTCTGGCACAACATCCTGGACGCTGCCGCAGAGCAGGCTTGTTCGTCGGGCGGCCCAGATTAGGTATACTCGGTTGCCCACTGATAGGTGGTTCAGCCTTCCTATACACTCCTCCACTAAAAGCGATTTAACCTCATACGTTGAGATCAGCTGTAGTGTCGCTTGACTACGATTATCACTAAGTTTAGCGATATGCTGGTTGTGGTAGTTGCGGTGAAGATTGAGTTCCGCACACACCGGAAGAAGAGTCAGTGATGTCCTCAACGGCCTTAATTTCTTGAGACAACATCATCTTGCCTTTGGCGAAACTCTCTGCTGCCATTAGCAACATGGTACTTTTCGATACCTGTTTGATTACTAGGTGCACTGGTGTGGGCTCTACCATGACTTCAAGTGCTACGGTTGGGTAAGTGCGCATTGCCCCTGAAGCGCAGACCCAGGCGAACCGTTTCAGTTTCGATAGTTGAAGGCCTATCGAAGACTTTGTTGCCTTAAATGCCCAACCAACCGCTTCATAAGTTAAATAAGCCTTATGATCATTATATACAGTCATCTTATGATAACTGGCTAGCAGCGTCATGATCTGCGACTAGGCGTCTACTTATCATGGGTGCCTTGGTGGCTTAGAGTAGCGTTAAATCCACATGATATCGAGAAGACTGTAGAAAATATCACAACGCAGCATCTCTTGTGCTATTGTCCCGCATAGACAGTGTTGTGACTTGTTAAACTGCAGCTTAAAGTGTTTTCTCTGCTCCCAAGGAGATTTCATTCAACTATTGAAACGACAAATTCAAAATAAGCCAAACTAACGTTTGCTGAACACTAAATCCCACTAAACACACACACAAACAAGCAAGCTCCAGCACAACCTGTCAAAGCATTACGAGAGATGTCAACTAAGAAAGCCATAAGCTGGCTAAAAATCGACACATCGTTGACAGTTACACTCGTACTTGTCATTGACATGCAATTTATTTGACAAAGGGAGAAATCATAAAACGAGGACGCAACGACATTAAAAATAATAAAAGAGAACGGAAAATAGAAAAGAATGACAGCAAATTAGGGGCGGGATTATGGGTGTCATGGCTAGTCAAGTGCAATTGAAGATTTTCTCTCAACTTCTTGGAGCAAATCATAAATCGTGAGGGTATGACCACATCAAAAGCCAAAGGATTAGTAGGAATAGCTACAAGGACATATATTTACAATATATTGGAAAGAGAGAAAATGGTAGAGCAGACAGTAGTCAACTTAATTTATATGCCAGACTTGATTCTGCTCATTTATTTTCATTCGGACCGTTTGCTCATATTTAAGCTGGCAGCTGGCTTATGCACGACTTCGAGTTAGACAGTTCTCTTGAAATTTGGAAAAAAATTTAGTTTCTGTAGGTGATATTGAATTCGGACTTTAATTCATTTTAAGGACTTTAAGGTTCTGTAGTGCCTAGATTGGTGAAAATTAGCTCTTTACAAACCTGAACTTGAGATCCATCTTAGTAAATCATTTTTATAAGTTAAAAACTGCTACTAAGTATAAGTCAAAATAATGCGTGGGCATTTTTAGGCCTGTTTGCAGATTTTATCCTTCTTCTACAAGCCTCAGCTCTCGTTTACGTCAATCATAAAGTAAAACAAATATAAAAATAAACAAGAATAACTTTGACATCGGTTACTCTTCGCTTCTTTGCATGAACTTGAAGCTGAACAGTCAGTTTGTTTGACACCTAAATGCTATATTGGTCCAATATCGGCGGATTTAACATAGGAGCAGCTTCTTCAAGAGATAAAGAGAAAAATTTCAGATGGATGTGGTGTATACAGATTGACGACGGATGGATATGGCCATATTGGTTATTACAAGCAATTATTGGCATTTGAAAGTTTTTTCTCCGTATGTCTAAAGTCCAGCAAGTAAGTACTTAGTCTCGTTTGCTCATAGTAACATGATTTTATGCGGTTTAGGAGCAGTCTGAAAAAGTTTCTGTGTAGTTTCTTCGGAATTTTGGAAATATCTACTGGCACTGCAGGCTGCACCCAGCTAACCAGTTCCAAAGAAGGTGAAGACTTTTCTATCGACCGCAAAGGTGAGCGCTAAGGACTAATTTGCAGTCCTCCGTATTTTTCAGACAAGTTAAGGGATTTGGAACATGGCGGGGTCAAGTATATAGAGCTCAAAAGCATTTTTTTTTTTAATTTTTGATTTTCGGTTGTGGGCTATGTACTACTTGTATAATTATCGGCCCATCTATAGAAATTTTGGTAAAATGGAATATTTCAGTACAAAGCTTATATATCGCAGTTCTTTATCGATGTTTAGTATTCTCAATTAATAAGTATAAAAAGTGCTAGATTTGGCTAGTTCCGCCAAATCCTCACCTTTATTTACTTTTTACTTGGTTTACTTGTCATGTTCGTTCTGTGAAAATGATCTTTAGCAAAAACTAAGTTTGCCGTCTCATAATTCATCCATAATTATGTCTTGCCAATGTTTTAATTATTTTTTTGAAACTGTTTGATGCTTGCTTTCGTTTCAAGAGATATTCATTCAACAAGAAACACTGGAAAAACATATTAGAAGGCATCGCCTTTTTATCCAAAACTTTGAGTGTATATTGAATTTGATTACCTACGCGTTTTCAGTGGCAGTCCGTTCGCCGTTCGTTCCTTCCCTTACCGTAATATTTTTCTCCACGATTACGCCAAATAGCCGAATTTCAAATCAAACCTGTTTTTATAAGCATCTATATACACAGTAGCCTCCTCGTGGATATATTCTTCGAAACGCGGATCTCTAATGGGCTGAACATTATATTTTTCTTCCGTCAATTCCGTAGGTTACCCAAATAAACCAAATAAATCGCCAATTCTTCACCTCATTAAAATAAAAAAATAATATTTATCATAACTAAAAATGAACTGTTCCCTAGAAAACTTTACGTGAAACTAATTATAAATGCACAATAATTACCAAAAACCGTTAGAAAAATACGATTATTCATACAAAATATATGAAGAAATATTATGGGCACAGAGTGCCCCATAACACATATAGCATACTCAACATATGTATATCACGCTGTTACTTTTTTTTTTTAAAGAGCTATATACCAAAAGTTTTGTCTGCTTGTAACCAAAACTATAGTTTATCCCTCAGCTTAAAATAGATCAAATTGGACTGTCGAAACCCCAGAAATTCAATATCAAAAATTAGTATAAGCACTAAGTGCCCAACTGACGGTTCTAAGGTTAATGGCGTTTTGTGGGCGTCCTCTCTTTTTTGGAACAAATTTTATAACGATATCTCAATTTATACTCGAGTTACTTCTTGCACAGTTAGATAAATGCTCGGACAGAGAGCAAATCTTAATCATCCTGAGTCCCATAGTAACGCTATATCTATCTTGATTAGTTTTAGGTGATACAAACAGGCATTAGGTGAACAAAACCATTCAAAACTACTTTACTTTGTAGCACCATGTTGCAATAGTATAATTAATTTGCATAATATTTGTGCAAATTTCTCTCTTGCTTCTACTTTCAACATTTTGTAAATTTTCTTGCTACTTAGTAAAATGCCTGAATTTATAAACACCTTGAAATCATGAATGTCTAAAGGTTGAGATTATAGTTTATAATATATTTTAATTATCATATTTAAAATTTGCAATTAAAATGCACTGCTCTTCACACCATAATTGTATTACAAATGTATTTTAATAGTGTCTGGATTACATCGGCACATACATTTAGCGCCTAATATTTCTTAATGAAAATGTTGGGAATTGTGAAGCAATTGAGGAAAGCAAAAATTTTATGGTAATTAAGTGAAGAATTTCTAGTAAAATATGCTGAATAGTTGTAATACAGGGTGGGTCAACTTTTTTGGTGACTTGAAAAAAAAAATTTAATTTCTTTATTTTTGAAAAAAAAATATTTCAATTTTTTTATTTTTGGAAAAAAAAAATAATTTGTATTCATAAATCACAAGTAGATTTCTTGCAGTAAGGAAATTTATTAAAAAAGTTAATTCGAATCTAAATTCGCTGCTTGTTTATGTCCATGAATCATTAGAATATATTTTCTGACGAAAAATTTATTTAAATTTTCTTAAAAAATTTTATTTTATTAAAAATGCTGACTCCTCAGCCAATTTGACGAAATAAGAAGTATACTTACAGTATAAGTACAGAAGACGCTGTAGTCAAAATTTATAGTGAGAAACATTCATGTAGCATAAAGATTAATTTCATAATCTTTCCTCTGCCAACCACAAAATTGTTTTTTCGTTTTAATGTATTTTTGTTGAAAAAGAGCAGCGCAATCGCCATAAATTTTCACTTTTCAAAAGCATAAAAATATGTTAAACACCGAAAGCGCCAATAAATCTCAATTAAATAGACAAACTTTTACACGACAGCGAACAAAGCGTCTTTCGGCGCCGACATGTATGTGTGTGTGTGCATAAATTTGCCATTTAAATGAGCAGACAAATTCTCAGTCTCACTTTGTTTTTGTTCAACAAGTTGTTTCAGAATTTCCACAATTTATATTGCGGCCAAAAGTCATTCTTCTTAAGACTTAATTGTGCTCTTTAATAAACTGTGATGACACCTCCAGGGACAATCTGTGTACCATGAAATTTTTGGAGACATTAATTATGTTTGTTGTTGCTGTTGTATTCTTCTTTACTTAGCCAAGTTATTTTGCTTTAGGCTTTTATTAGACGTATGACAGTTTGTAAGTATCCCCAGCTTTTGTCTTTAATTATTAAGGCGCGACATAAATTCAAAATGTTATTATTATGAGACGCTCGATAAAAAAATTTCAGACGGTGAACTCGTATACCATGAACTGTTGAAAATTTTCATTTTTGTTTAGAGATTCAATAAATTTGAAAATTTATTTCAATAATTTATTTTAGTGTTGTTTAGTTAGTTAGCTTAAATCAAGTCTTCATCATGAGATAATTTTTTAGGTGAAGGGAGCTTAGGAATCCATCAGTGTTATACTTTTCACAAAAGAACCTTCTTTATACCTTCAAAAGAAACTAGTTTAAGATTTAAGCTTATGCTTCATTCTTTAACGAGTATACACAGATATTGTGGTGGGTCAAAAAAAAAACAAATACTTTTCGCATAGTACTCTTAAAAATTGGTTGATAGACACCTCTAAATAATTTTTTTTTTTTCTTAAAAACAATCATACTTTAACTATTAACTTTTAAACAACTATTTAACACTTTAAACGGTTATATTTTAAATCACTATAGATCTTTTTTGAGAGCATTCAGTTTCCTACAAGATTCACAAAAAATATTTTTCCAGATAGTTGGAATGTAGTGCAGGTCTCCTTCAAGTTGATGCATCCTGGGTAACGCTAAATGACCTGCAGCCTGCACGGCCTTTCAACTTCTGACGACTGTATGTATGAAACCGAATTATGAGTAGGATTAGCTCTGAGTATGATGGAATGACACCCATCAGAAATGGCTGACGGCCTATTGTCGCAACCACCACAGTTTCGTTCAAACTATTGCAAGCCTCAAAGTATGTTCTTCTCCTCTTGTCGTCGTTAACTTGGCATCGTAGGTGTAAGTTGAGACGACTTCTACTTTGCGCTGATCGGCTCTGAACGTATAGCCTCATAAGAGCGTACGTCAATATTCCCTTTGGTCTCGTTACTGAGACAACTTTGGGACCATAGAAGCGACTACCTTTTCGGAGCATGGATAGCGACTCTGACTGGGAACTCTAATCACATAGACACTAAGAAGACAAACGTTGATGGAAAGGTGACTAAGGGAAATGAAGGGATGTCAAAATCGACACCCAGATATGTCGCGATTGGAAGTGCTGCTCTTGTGGCGACGAAACCGTGGCTGGCGAAACGCAGCAATACCGATACTCCAGAGAGAATTTCTCCTTCAGATGACTTTACGAGTAGGATGGGGGAAAACGGTGGAAATCTGCCTGACGTTGTTAAAGCCTTCGTACGCGGCGGAATCACCAGCACTAGCAAAAAATCACCTGCTAGACCCATGAAGGGCTCTAAAAGGGGCAAAAGAAGAACAGCTATAGCTAGGAAGCTGAAGGCAGACCAAGTCAGGTGAATGAGCAGCATGCTAATGCACTCGAGTGGGCCAAGAGAGTGCTGAGCGATAGCGAAGACGTTAAGGCAACACCGGACGTAACCGGCGGTCAAGCGACAAATATCGCATGAGGGATAAGACTCCCTTGGAAAAAGATTGCGAACGGGGGCTGCGCTAACCTTTAGCGAAATCTCTAAAAACGCTGACTAAATACGAGTAAAACTAGGCGTGTTGGACCGCAGCAACCATATCGGCAAGCGATGCTTCTGCTAAATGTGGAATCCGTTGGTCTTTTCAGCAAAATCAAAAGAGCCATAAACTATGGGTTCGAAGAAATTTTTATATCGTTTCATGAAAATTCATCTTGTGGTACTGCTCAATAGATGAAGAAGACTGTCCTAACGATCAGACAGGTGATGCCTACACTTTACTTAGAGAAGGGAAAAATTATCCCTGGCTCTTGAAAATTAAAATAATTTTGGAAATATTTTCTGATAATACAGGGCCATCAACACGTTTGTTGCTTTATTGCTATCAATCTTTTTCTGACGGTTTTAACATTCTTTGCGCTGAGATATAGGCAACGGTCGCTATACCTATAAAATTTGTTATTAAAACGGATTGCCTAAATTTGTTCTGTCAAATGAGCTTTTGTGGGAGGATGGATAGAGATCTAAGTAGATGCTCTCCAATCGGGATTTACACTGTTAGATAGAATATTGTACTCGATGCCAGTTACATTAGTTGCTTATAAGAGATTAGATTGAATAATTTCAGCACATCCTTCTTGAATGTTCCGCCTTTTCCCGATCATGTCTAAAACCCCAAGAATATAATTATTTGTGGTCGTTTCAAAGCGCTTTGACGATATTTTACTAGCAAACTAATATTTAATTAAAAAGGTTTTCATTTGTATTCAGAGGGAAATGGACATAACAGTAATCCCCGCCTTCTTAAGGGGTTAACCAGCTATCCTAACCTAAACCAAGTTTTCACTATGAGGCTTAGTTATAGAATTCCAATTAATTGCGTTTTCAAATCCCTACATCTGAACACTTTCAGCACTCTCTAAATATTTATGTCGAGATTAACTTAGTTTTTATTGAAGATAATTTTTCCCCCTAATATTACTTTCAAGAGATACTATTTCTCTCTCTAAAGCCATCTCTGAACATAATGATACCAATATTTAGTGCTTTTTAACGAAGTTTTTCCTATCTTTTTCTCATGGTTATCGGACCATAATTTTATAGCGCTTAAATGTAGGCAACTTTGCATTCTCTATAAGATTGAATTGTTAAAGTTAGTTACAACAAACATTTTCTATATTTCAGCGCAATTTAAGTCTAATAATCTTGGTAGAAAAGTAGGGATAACCTTCAAGAATTATTTTCTCTACATTTATAACCCCTAAATATTGGAACTTTTATATGATTTTCTGATATAACCAATTAGGATAAGTAAGTAAACAAGACTGGTGATTTTGCACATCTTGGACAAAACAAACTATTTTCATAGAAATTAGTTTAACCCCAAAATGGTCAAATATCACCTAAAAATTATATTTAATTTTCTAAAGTAAAGACACTTACGTCACTGTCCCTAAAAAATCCCAACCAAACTAAACTATCAAGTAATAACAGCCCAAAAAGACACGAAAACGCACATAAACCGGAGAAAATTTCTATTTGCTCGGTCCGGAAGTGGCATAGCAAAGAGGAAGTCGGCTAATGTGCCACCACCCCAAGTTAATTGATTTTAGGTCAATATTGAGCACTATGCCTATGAGTTTGTGATTCATTTATGTAATTCTGCTCACTCCACGACCACTTTGAGCCTTCGTTGATTTTATATTTGCCGTGAAATGACAGCAAATTTATGCACGTTTCCGCTAGTTTTGGCTTGTAATGCTTGTTGGCAACGGTAATTGAAACCTTTTTGTGTTTTCAACGCCTTTACAAAACGGTATATTTGCTTTCGAACGCCCCGTTATGACTGTTAAAATTAACTGCTCACTGCATTGTCGTCTTCATGTTTGCGCGTTTGCTTTTGCTCACTTCCTGCCGAAATTCGCTTCATAATGTCTTCCCCCCCAACAATTATCGCATTACAAATTTCGTCGTTAATTTTAATGTGATTTTGTTAACACACAAATACACACACACATCCATGTATAGTATAAATGCATAGTTTTGAGTGAGAGCAGCTGGAGCGCTGGTCATTAGTTTTGATGAGCGAATCGTTTTTATTTCTTTGTTTAGGCCATTTAAGTAAATATTTATTCAATGGAATATCATTTTATTGTTTACTTTTACTTCGCTATTTTATAATATACTATTTTTGAATACTTATTAGTTTGAATTTTCGTATTATATTAAAAGCAATTGTGAAACAATGTATGTGAATGATGTTTTATGAAATGTTTATACAACATTGTGTGAGAGGTTTCACAGTAATTTAAATAAGGAACTGAAAACAATGAAGTTTATTAAGTTAAGACTCTCCAGTAGATTTAAAATATAATAAGGATCCCGAAAATTAATACCTTAGTTGTATTTTAAAGTATTTTAGCGAAATAATTTTGTATTGAATATTAAAAAAAAATCGAGATCCCGAAAATCAATAAATTTTATTTGAAAATAATTTTGTGAAAAAATTCCTTATGGAATATTGAAAAAATTGGGATCCCGAAAATGACTACCGAACTTTAAAAAAATATCGGAATCCCGAAAATTAATACCGAAATTGTAATTAATCCCGAAAAGGAATGAGTTTTATTTGAAAATAATTTTGTGAAAAAATGCCATATTGAATATTAAAAAAAAAAAATTGGGATCCCGAAAATTACTACCGAAATTTAAAAAAAATATCGGAATCCCGAAAATTAATACCGAAATTGTAATTGATCCCGAAAATGAAAAAATTTTATTTGAAAATAAATTTTTAAAAAAATGCCATATTGAATATTAAAAACAAAATTGGGATCCCGAAAATTACTACCGAAATTAAAAAAAAAAACAATTGGGATCCCGAAAATTAATACCGATATTGTTTTTGAAAACAATTTTTTATACTAAATTGACAAATTCATTAATCTTCTTCAGTCTGAAATTTTATTGTTGAAAGGTTTTGAGGCACAAGTAGGTTTCAAGGCTCCGAAAATTAAAGCTTAAAAATTGTATTCATATTTAATTTTTTTTTTTATTTTAGTATAAAATGTACAGTTACCTAGCATATTCCAGAGGTTTTCATTCTTAGACTTTTTTTATGAAAATTTTTAGATTTTCTTTTTTATAAAAACATGAACAATAAATAATTGCGGGATCCCGAAAATTAATACAGAAATTCTATTTGAAAATAATGTTATATACTAAGTTGCCTAATTCATTAAACGTATTTTACTTCAGATGTACAATTTTTTTTGTTTGTTGATTTTACAACACAAAATATTTGCAGGATCCCAAAAACTATTATTATTGAATACACCACACTTTTTTAAATTTTGAATGAAAATACGTATATTATAATAAAAGTACCAAACATAGCCTTCGTTTTAAGAAACTATTTAATTCAATATTTTATTTTTATATGAATCATCACTAAAAATTTCGGGATCCCGAAAATAAAAGCCGTAATTACGAGATTCCAAATCGTCCGATTTTTTAATAATTAAATTTTATCTTTATTTGACGAAAGTATTCAACACATAAAATTTTTCGGGATCGATATTCATATACCTCTACATAGCTTCAGATAGTATCTTTAGGAAATATTTACATTTTATACAATCTATTTCATATATTTAACAAGGTTTTGAACCAGTTATTTATTAACTCACAATAGCATGCGGTATCTCGAAGTATAATCCCGAAAATTTGTTTCGTGTTTTGTATGCATTTTCCAATTCCCCCCTTAATATGTCGTGCAAAAAGTAAATTGAAAACCAATTCATCAATAACCCTTAAAAATATTGAAAATACCGATTTATAGTTCCGAAAGTTTTTTTCATACGTTGCATATTTTTTTTAATTATTTCGTTAATATCCCCAGTAAAAGTAAATTCAAAATCAATTTATTCTGATTTCCTTTTTAATGAGCAGTAAATTTGAAACCAATTCATAATTAATTCTCAAACATATTTGGGATCCCGAAATTGAACCCCATCACGTTTATATTTTTATACGTTTTCTGATTCCCTTTTTAATCGAATGAATAAAAGAAAATTCGAAATTAATTTTTCAATAACTCACAATAACTCACAGTAATATTCGGGATCCGGAGCTTTAATCCCGAAATTATTATTCGTATTTGGTAAGCATACTTTGTTTTTTTTTTTAAAGAAAATTGGAAACCAATTCAACAGGAACTGTTAGAAATATTCGGGATCCCGAATTATAATCCCGAAATGTTTTCATGCTTTGCATATTTTTTCGATTCCCTCGTTAATATTCAATCTAAAAGTAGAGTGGGAACTAATTCATCTTTAACTCTCAATAAAATTCGGGATCACGAGCTTTAATCCCGAAACTTTATTTTCATATTTTGCACGCATATTTTTATTTGCTTCTGATATAGTAAAATTAAACTCGAAACCAATTCATTATTCGTATCCGTGGATTATCAGTCCATAAAAGTGCCATCAAAGTGTCAAATATGACATTTACTAACTCATTACGGAAATCACAGTGAACTAAAAGTTTGCAAAATATGCCGCATGCAGGTTAAGTAGGTCTTGCGGCTTGTAAAATTTCCAAACGTAAAGTTAGCATGGCCTAACAAATAACAAACCAAAACAAGCATATCAAGATGTTACTCATACGCCATGACACGTGATGCTAACAAGCCGAGGTCGTTATTCTCAGCGATTGTTTTTTGTTTTTTATTACTTTTTGTTTCATATACCCATAAACAAATATACGATATATAAGATATATACGTACTTATATTTAACCTTATATTTATGCTCGTTAATTGCTTTTAGATTGCAAATACATAAGAAATCTCAATAGAATATATAAAATGATTTCTCTGTTGGAGTTCACCATATGTCTTAATATTATTATTGCCGTTTAGGCTTTCGTTTCGTAACAAAATATAACGGCAAACAACATAAAGTCATTAACTAGCTTGGATTCTATCGAAGTTAGCCTATTTGGTGAGAGCAATTAATTAAATATACTTTTACGAAATGCAAAAACTCACCACTGATGGTGTCCTTTAACTAAAAGCAATGCTAAGGCAATAAAATTAAGCACAATAAAAATCGTATAATAATACAAAACAACAAAAAATGTCAAATAAAGATTAAGAAAACGCCACACGTCTTCATTGAGGAAATTAAGTTGGCAAACATTGAGAAGGGTGCGTAACGGTTAAGGCGTTGCCGTGCGTGGCGTAGCAAGGCATTTAAGCGCGCCAAATGTTAGCTTCACTCACGCACTTCGTACTTAGAAAATTAGGCTACACAATGTATACTATGCTATCTTCCTTGATACGAGCGCTTAATTGGTTTATGTATGTGCGATATAGACAAGTATGTTTGTATGGTATGTAAGTGTACGAATATGTGCACTTGTCTGCCTTAGTAAAAGCCCTCTGACGCTGTCTGAGTCTTTCTTTCGTTGAAGACAAGAAGGGCGGTATTAATTAATTTGTATATAAATAACATTTGACACTACGCAGTGCGGATGAGCTTATTTATGAGAAGTCCCAGTGAAGCTCATCCGATAGCAATCTTCTTTAAAGAGCGCAATCATTGGGAACTACGCAGCCGATAACACTTTCTGAGATACGCTTGATTACTCTGAGGTTTCAAACTCCTGCCTACATTTTGGTGTGAGATTCTTCATTAATTGTATTTTTTCTCAAATCATTTACTTAGCCTAGTTGAATTAATTACCTCAAAGTTGAAGGTAAGTGATAAGCTCACTGTATCTGGTCTTTGGCGCTGCAGTCTATTTTTTGTGGTAATTTGGATTTCATGTTTTCGTGCTGAAATTTAATTGCATTCGTGTAAGCTTGAATGCAGTAATTTTAATTACCACAACAACGTGAGTAAACAATGTTTGTTGTTATGAGCACGTGCACTGATTATACTGCGTATTAAACAGTATGAATAATAAGAAAATTACGGTAACTTAAAGGAAGGGAATACGAAACACGATATTACAAAATACAAACTATGAATCATACTTGCTTCTTCTTCTTTTTCTTAATTAACGTAGTCATCGCTTAGGCGGTTATAGCCGAGCTTACAATAGCGCGACAGTCGCGAATATTTACTATCAGAGCTGGAATGTTTTTATCCATTCGGGCGGCATGACCTAGCCAATGTCGTCGTATATCCCATACAGCTCATCATTCTATCGAATGCGATATTCGCCGTTACCTATGAGCAAAGGATCATAAATCTCCCACAGAACCTTGCTCTAGAAAAGTCGTAACGGCAACTCATCACATGTTATCATCGTTCATGTCTCTGCACCATATAACTCGGCAGGGATGATGAGTGACTTCTAATATCCGGTCTTTTTTTCGTCAAGAGAGAACTTTACTTCTTAATTACCTACTCAATCCGAAGTAATATTGACCAGAGATATTCTGCGTCAGATTTCGTGATTTTGACGTTGTTTTTGTGTTAATGCTGGTTCCAAGATAAACGAAATTATTTACGACTTTGAAGTTATGTCTCTTAACAGTGACGTGGGAGCCAAGTCGCGAGTGCGATGCCTGTTTGTTTGATGACAGGAGATATGTCGTCTTGCCCTCGTTCACTATCAGACCCATTTTATTCGCTTCCTCATCCATTCTAGGCAATGATATTGATAATTCTCTCTTCAGGTTTACAGCTCGAATTTTTTTTCCAGGAGTATATTGAAGAAGTCGTATGATAGGGAGTCGCAACAGACAGCAAATGCATCGGTGCGAATGTTGCTATCAGACTCCGGGAAGCCGGATATATTAAGGCTGCCCTGATGAGACATTCACAAACCTCTCACACTTGGATTGCATGCCTGGCCCACAGCCGCTTCTCCGTACTCATACCTCCAAGGAATATATCACTGGAAAAGAGGTAATGGGCTTTTTCACGCATGTATTGAAGCTCAAGAGGAAGATTTGAGGGGGAGCCTTCCACAGAGCTCTCAATCAATTCTTATTTCAAACTGCCAGACCACTGTGGTGTCTTTCAAGCAAAAGTGGCAGCGATTAAGATAACAACAGAAGTACTTTAACGAAGTAGATTTTTAGGGAGGTATGCATCTTCTCCGATAGCAGAGCTGCTATAAAGGACTTGAGCTCGCTGACAGTGAGTTAAAGCTATGCCATTAGTGGATGACCTCTTTAGCTTTAGCTATTTCTGTAAAGTTTGTCTTGCTGCCTGACCATAGCGGAATCGTAGTAAACTATAAAGCCGATGAGCTCGCTAGAAAGGGCACCCTTAGCCAAATCCGATTAGGATGGGAACGATAGGTGTTTCCCTGTCGTCGTGCACTCGAGCGGTGATTCTGCACGGCCTCGCATAAGTACAGTAAGCGTTGGTCAGCAACGAGCTCTTGTGAGATTGCGAAAGCTTTCTGGACCAGTGTGGAACGCAAAAAATCCATGCACAGTTTTTATAGCTGAGTCCTACCTGGACTCGATCCCATTGGTACTCTCGCGGTAAAGCAAAAAATGAGGTGCTTGTTAGCTGTGTGCCACAATTATCCGTTATTGACGATTCCCATAAAAGAAGTTCTTGAAGAGAAAAGGACGTGTACAAAATTCTGGATCAGTATTGCAAAACAAACGGGCATGGGTAAATCGGCTCAGCTCACCACGCTGGGTATGACAAACTTCTTGGCAAACTTAACCCTTACCCAGATTATGTAAAGTATAAGCCACTATTGAAGACACCTAGGCATGGTATGTTTAGATATATATTATATAAGCGACGAGAATAATATGCTTACAAAATATTAAAAACATATAATTTCAACACTTTCACGGAAATTGTGCCAAACAGTTCCAACTTTTGCCAAAAACTCATACGAATAATAAATAGAACGTGACATTGCTAGGGCAATATGGCGGTCGCGTCATCAGCAGACAGGTATTTAAACTTATGGAATTTCCTTGCACGCTTGTCATCACGCCAAAAACGGTCCATGCGAGCGAGTTCAAAGCACTTTCAGCTTCCAATCTTCCACTTCTCTTTCAACATCATAAATTTGGTCGAGGCCAAGGTCACTGGAGAGCCTCAAATGTGAGGAAGTATAAATAAGTAAGCCAATATTAAAGCCAGTGGCAGACAAAAGCTGCTTAAATGGCTGATGTTGGCCATAAAACAAGGACGAAATGTCGGTTAATGTGAGCGAGCGTTGCCAAGTAATTCAGCAGGCAGTTGAAGCAGTACAAAGTACAACAATACTAAAAGTCGACTTACAAGAACTCTCTGACCTATAATTCAAATATGTTTGTATGTTTCTGTGATGCATAATTCAGCATGATTACAGTTATAGTCTGCGCCACTTGAATCACAAAGCGGCAATAAAAGAACATACAAAATCAATTGTGGATTGGCGCCGGCCAGACGCCTGAGCGGATATTGTTGGTGTTGTATTATTAGCATCAGATTCTCTAGTGAATCCTGTTAGTTATTGCTGATTTGGAATTAGACGGAATTTCTAGGAAAAGGAAAATGGTGTTTAGATAGAAAACATATTATTTTTTGTAATTTAAAACTTATTTGTTTTCTGTTTTTTA
This sequence comes from Bactrocera correcta, assembly GCA_027475135.1. Taxonomy (NCBI): domain Eukaryota; kingdom Metazoa; phylum Arthropoda; class Insecta; order Diptera; family Tephritidae; genus Bactrocera; species Bactrocera correcta. Next base: position 20,785,076 of record CM050327.1, on the reverse strand, counting down.
CAGAAAGTAACATAACCTCAAACTGAATCAGCAGCTAGACTAAAGTCTCAATATGTCTAAAAATGTGTCGATCCATAAAATATTTCAATAATTCTAATTATAGTGTGTCTGCCACGCGTCGAGCTAATTGAAAAGATCCCGGCGTACCACAGTAAACCATATTTTTTGGTAAATTCAGATTTTTTATTTAATTTAGTTACACTGATTATAGCGACCCTCAAACTTTTCTATACCAATTTTGTAGTAGGATTTGCCTTTTGTTTCAAAATTCGCTTCAGTTTCGGCGATCACCTCTTTATTGAATTTCCACAAGCATTCTTTTGAAATCTGAGGACAGAAAATAGTTGATGCAGGCCAAATCTGGAGAATACGATGGAATCCAAATCAATTCGAAGCCCAATTCAAGGATTTTCGTCATGTTGTTCTCACCCTTATCTACTCCCCGTTTGGATGGTAAAGCTCAGATAACTTGTCATTGAGGTCATGTAACGGAAAATCCAGTTTCGATGTCTGATGTGTACTATAAGCTGTGCATGCAAAGAGGTGGATAGTGTCATGCGAGGACTCGTTACACGCTGGACATATATTTGATATGTGGGGGTCGATTCTGGATAGATAGTTTAACTTGCTACAGTATCCAGAATGAAAAATTTCACAATCGATTCTCGCGGAAACTAGAGCTCTTCGCCTCCAATGGGTAGTGGTTTGACTTCAAGAACGACATTTACTGAGTGAGAGTCGGTAAATGTGTTTAGGGCTTCACTGTGGATGGCGATCAGTGCATGTCTGAGGTTAGATGCGTCTTGTCTTATGTCGTCGACGTAGTTGAGGAAGACCTTCTAGGAGGCGTTAAAGCTTCAAGCAGGTAACTTCAGGGATGATTTCTGAGGAGTTTATTATGCATCTTAACTGCAAACACGCGGGCCTCATCAACCTGATATTCGATGGAAGACATCAAGGTCATCCCATTGTGGTCAGGAGTGCAGTGTTCTGGCATGTCTAATTTTCGCCATTGTCGTCACTGGCATTTGACACGTTGCATTGACTTGGTTTGCTATTTTTTCCAAATGCGGCAATTTTACAGCGGTTTCGTTCTTCAAACGGTCTAATAATGTTATGAAGTAGTCGCTGTTGATGGTTCTTCCTTTTACAAGCCAGACAAGAAAAATTATTCCATGCGCATCTCAAAATACGTGTTTTTCCAAAAATGAAGCTATAGTTCATTCATTGTCACATACCGACGCACAAACTTGGATTGGATCTCCAAACATTGCTCCGAATCATCAACTCGTCGTTGTTTTTGGTAAAAAATGAGCTCGAGCTTAACTCATCTTGGGTACGAGAATATTCGGGAATATGATGCACACCTTCAGTTGATATCTTTAAAATGCTTGCTATCTCGAACAACTTCATCTCATCTTCATCCTAAAGTTTTTGGTGAAAGTTTTTACTGTTTTCATCGGTAACAACAGCTTTGAGCGTCTACTGCGTGCACCGTATTCTGAACTCATTTCACCCCGTCTTAGCATACCAATCCGTGATTTTTGATTTTCCTAGGGCAGTGTCCGGAAACTTGACATCAAGACGAGGTTTTTGCTTCAACTGTATTTTTCCCTTCAGAACGTAATATTTAATCAACTCGCAAAATTTCTTATTACAAATTTTTTCACAAGCTAATGATCTGACAACTTTCAAATTTTTTATATTAGGGTTAACTAAAAACCATACGGATTTAATTATAATAGTGTAATCTATGTGTTAGGGCGGGGACTTTTCATTGACCTCTTGTGTCTCTAACGTATTATGTACCAACAAAAACTGAAAATTTTTGTAGATTAATAATAAATATTGCTATATGTCTCGGGCTAACACATATCTCAAAAAGAAATAATCTACCGAAATCTACTGAAACAAATTCATAAATAAATAAAAAACCGTATAGTTTTCATTCAATAAGCATCCACAGTAAATAAATCAGACTTTTCGAAATGAAACCTTTCTTGTTACTTATTCACAGATGGAATTTATCTTAACAAATTCACATATAACCAAATGTGCCCAAAACTACTACTAGAAGCGTTTATTTCCTTGCAAACGGAATGCAACAACTATTTTACACAAACACTTAAGTGACTTTAAAATTATGCCAAAAGCAATTTCCAAATTCAATCCGAGATCCACATGACACCAGCGCCACTTAAACAAATCGCAATGCAAAGAGATGTGTAAATTGCAGTGCAACTCCAACAAATCGAGTTAAAAACAAAATAAAATGCAATAAAATAAAATAAGAATTGACAGAGTGTAAAATGCAATGAAATCTGCTTGCAGTGAAGCAAACGCTTCGCACTTCCTCAAGCTGTCAGCTGTTGCGAAATTCCTGAGTTGCTGCAGCTGACGGAGCTTAAGTCGAGTGGCTGCTTTGCAGTAGAAGAAGAAGCAGGAGGAGACAGCAGCTGAAGCAGATTTGTAAGTGTCAAAGGGCTGTTAGGAAATGGGTTTAACGGTGCTCCTGAGAGCTCTTTGTTGTCAGTAACGATGCCACTAAATTATGTATTGAGTGTTTGACTTCAATGTATAAATTTCCAGTGGGGATACTGAGAATGCATTTACTGCATTCTCTCACTGATTTGGATTTTGCATTTTCATTTATTTTTTCTTTATTTGTTGTTGCATTTTCATGTATCATTTACAACATATTCATGCATACTTGGACACCCTTTATTGGCGCACATTACTTGCATTTATTGCACGAATATGCGACAATTTATTCGAGACATTTTGTCGGAATTTTTGCATAGCTTGTAAGACGATTTTCCAGCAAATGTAGTCGTTAGATTTCATGCATTTCAGGATTTTTTCTTTGTGGACGTGAGAGTGTCAATTTGAGAGGAAATTGAAAAGCCATAAATAGTTGATTGGAAATTCTACGACTGAAGATGATAATAGTGCTTTGCGAACCAAATTAAAGACAGGACAACGCGGTAGATGTGAAAGCCTTGAACGGTCGCCTGATCTCGCTCAATCTCATGTAGAAAAAACTTGACTATGAAATTCGGTTGCGATGTGAAGATTTCAGTTAAAAGTTTCACAATGACAAGGTAGAATTTCACAACGGATGGAGGTGAGCTTTGAGAGCGATCAACTTTTATTATATTTTACAAAACTTTAAATATGGGGAAGAATCAGTTTTATTGAGAAGAGAAGAGAAGAGAAGAGAAGAGAGAAGAGAAGAGAAGAGAAGAGAAGAGAAGAGAAGAGAAGAGAAGAGGAAGAGAAGAGAAGAGAAGAGAAGAGAAGAGAAGAGAAGAGAAGAGAAGAGAAAGAGAAGAGAAGAGAAGAGAAGAGAAGAGAAGAGAAGAGAAGAGAAGAGAAGAGAAGAGAAGAGAAGAGAAGAGAAGAGAAGAGAAGAGAAGAGAAGAGAAGAGAAGAGAGAGAAGGAAGAGAAGAGAAGAGAAGAGAAGAGAAGAGAAGAGAAGAGAAGAGAAGAGAAGAGAAGAGAAGAGAAGAGAAGAGAAAGAGAGAGAAGAGAAGAGAAGAGAAGAGAAGAGAAGAGAAGAGAAAGAGAAGAGAAGAGAAGAGAAGAGAAGAGAGAAGAGAAGAGAAGAGAAGAGAAGAGAAGAGAAGAGAAGAGAAAGAGAAGAGAAGAGAAGAGAAGAGAAGAGAAGAGAAGAGAAGAGAAGAGAAGAGAAGAGAAGAGGAAGAGAAGAGAAGAGAAGAGAGAGAAGAGAAGAGAAGAGAATCATCTTGATTCATTTTAATATAGGAAGCCAAACGATCTGTCTTATCTTGAACGACGCAGAGAATCTTGAAGTAATCCTGAAATATGAAGATAATCAATTTAATTCATCCAGATATGAAGAGAGTTCAACTGATACATTTTGGAATACGAGTGAAGCGATTCAATTTATCCTGATACCAAGAGAGTCAGTATTATTAATTTCGATATATGAAGACAGTAAATCTTGAACTACAAAGAGAATCGATAAAATTCATTCTGATACGAAGAGAGTCATTAATTTTGATATACGAAGAAGTCGACTTGACAATTTGATTCATTGTGATGTGAAGAAAGTCACACTAAGTCATCTATTAAATCAATTTTACTTCATTTGAAATATAAAGGGGAGTTAATCACGCTGTAGTTTTGGAGATCGTATATGTCAGGCCGTTAGTATTTTCGTTGGACATCCGAAATTGAGTCAGAGAGGTAGAGTTCTACCATCATCACATATATTGATATTCGAACTTTCCTACCACTGCCTAAATATTTGGTAATATCTTTTCCTTCAAGTATTGGAGCATAATACAGGATTCGAACGCCTTTCTATATACAGAGGCGACTCTGATAGCTGCCGGGCGCTAATCGTTATTTTTTTTTTTTGTTATTTTAAAAATTGGAGACAAATTTAGTTGAGGTGTCTTAACATCTCGGAGAACAATCCCTCAGCCATAAAGTTATTTTTCGTGAAAAGTCTTTGTGGCTGAGGTTCGTCCCCAAAATACTTCTATGAAAGCACCAAAAAGCCTGAATTTCTATAATATTTGAAATTCTGACCTAGGCTTCCAGATTTTTCAGTCATCAATAGCATATTTCGATAGCAGTCATCCTTCCTGCCACTTTTGCCGACAAACAAAGTGAAATAGTTTGAATATATTCGATTTCTTATCAAAGGTGTTAGTCAACAATTAAAAGAGGACTGATTTTTTTTAGTCATTGGACCCCGATTTAGGTTTGAGTTTGGAATTTAAATTCCAATTGAAAAAGCTGGTTAATTTTAATTTAAAATATAATATCTTACCAACAACATTTTTTTTTACTTTTTCTCCCTCACAATACATCACAAAAGCAATGGGCCACCTTTTTCTTAAATAAAAGTCTACCACAAGTGAACGTGAGTTCATTACTCCCTCCCCTTTTGAAAATCAGTAAAATCTTTCACGCATGCATAACTCTGCTCGTGCCAATAATGTAAATGAATGAGTGCGAAAAATGTTCGTGATTCATTCGTACCTAACCTCACACCTTCACACATTTTCATGTTTTCATTGAAAGGCAAAGTGAAACATTCTCTTGCCACTCTTTTCAGGCAAATCAATCAACAATTTTCGAACAAAAGGTGCAAACATTTTTTATTATAAACACACATTTATGTTTTTGCGAAAAAATTACCGCGAAAAAATATAAAAAAAATATTGAAATTTTGTGAAATTTTTGGTTATTTTCTTTGTTTCGGGTATTTTGGATTTTCTCAAGAAACATCAATTATTTTAATTATGCCAATGCTCAATATTTGCCTATAAATAAATATATTATCTAATGGAGAGCAACAAACTGCGGATATACAGCGGCCAATATTATATAATAGAGCTGTATTAATTGGGCATTTTGTTTGTTGTAAACAATTTCAAATCATTAGCAACATTTTAAAGCGAAATTCCACAAAATTTTACAATTAATTGAAATTGTAAGAAATAACGGCATCAAAGTGGAGCGCGCGCGTGCCGTTAACTCATCACAAATCAATCAGAAGAGTCGATTAGTTTATTTATTTTACATCACTTGAGTTATATACTCCCCATGTGGGCGTGTTCGCAATCGATAATTGATTTAGTCATGACTTTTTGTTTATTTTCGAAAATTGAAAATTGCTGATGAATAAGATAATTAAGAAATTGTAGCGATTTTTCTTGTAAATGATTTAAATACGCAGAATAAACTTGTGAGTTCATTGTTAATGAGTTCTTTAGGCATTTAATTGATGAAATTCTGATTTTTCATGAAATATAATAGAATAAATTGTGGAGTTGATTTTGAAAAAGGTAAAGAAACTGCCTCTATGGCGCTATAATGTGTTTTATAATTAACTTTCTAACAGGTGGCCACTCTAATCAGAAAATATTTTCAACTATCAGCTACCTTTAATTTCTTTGGCTTGATATAATAAATATTTCATTATTGAGTTAAAGTTATCAATTTTTTTTAACTAAATTTTTAAAATAGGTGGCAACTTTTCCCTTAAAAGTTTTTTCAGATGTAAACTTTCGTAAACACGTTAAGTTTGATATACAAATTTTAATTTTGTGTTCACTTTATCTATTTTATTAGAGTTTATTTTTAAACAGGTGGCCACACTTAAAAAATAAATTCAGTTACATGATTTTCTAAACCACCTTAGTTTGAAATTCTTATCGTAATATTATGTTTACTTGTTCAATTTTATTGAATTTTAAATTTAAAACATGTGGCAACCCTTTTCAGAAAATAGTTCTAACTTCAGGCTTTTTTAATCCACTTTCATTTGATACGCCACTCTAATATTATATTGACGTTGATTTTAATCAGATTAAAATTTTAAACAGGTGGCTACTCCTCTTAGAAATTAATTTCAACGACAAGCATTGTTTAACCATATTACTTGTAGTTTGATACCCATATTGTCATACTATGTTAACATTGAGTTGATTTATTTACAATTATAACAGATGGCCACACTTCTCAGGAAATATTCTCAGCTGGCAGCTTATACAAATCGGTTAAGTTTGTTACCCATATTGTAATATTAAATACATTTAGGTTGTCAATTTTACTAAAATTAAATTTTATATAGGTGGCCACTCTTTAGAAAATTGTTCAAACCAACTTCGTTTTTAAAAATTTTATATTTTATTTTTTAAAGTGTTATAGTGCTTAGCTTATCTTGGAGACTTTAATTAATAATAATTTAAAAACAGGTGGCAATTCCCCTCAAAAAATTATTAAAATGTGGCCACTCTTCTCACAAAATTATTTTAACCATAATCTTCTTTAAATATTTTCATTTCGGTACCGATATTGTTATATTGTATTTACAGTACAAATTAATAGAAACATATTATATCACTTAGGGGGTTGTGATTGAAAAATATAAAACAGTTGGCAACATTCCCTAAAATAATAGCAACTTTATTTTTTAGTTTTAAGTCTTGAACGAAAAATTTAGTTTACCTCATCAGCAATTATTATAGTACTTAACTTATTTAAGAACTTAAATTAATTAAAAATATAAACATGTGGCAACTCTCCTAAAAATTTTATTTTACTGTAGACATAGTTGGCTATTAAAACACTTTAACTTGATATCCATATTTTAATGCTATATAATCGTTATCAATTTTACTGAAGTTAAATCACAAGTATGTGGCCACTCTGTTCAGAAAATTGTTTAAGCCACAACTTGTTTTTTTTAGATTTTTCGTTGCATTCCACATTAAAATGTTTTATTTACTTTTTTAAATTTTATTGAATTACAAATTTAAAAAAGTTGGCAACCTTCCTCAAAAAAAAATATTTTTTTTTGTCTTTAATGGATAACTTCGTTTATCTCAAGTTGTGTTTGTGTAGTGTTTACTTCATTTTAGATATTTAAATGATTATAAAAATTTTAAAAGGTGGCAACTCCACTGAAAATTTTAATTTTTCTACTACAAATTACAATTTTAACTAGAGTTGCCGACTATGCAAATATAAATTTAGTTAATTAGCATTAAGGGCCTAGACGATTTGGAAATATGGCGGATTCAATCCAATACATACTAAATTTTATCCAGAAATTGTAATGATATTACCCGGATAAATGATATTTCAAAATACTTTATCTTGCTAAGTTAATAGGACTGTCCTTAATTACTATGCCAGATATGAGAGTGATCCGTGGACGACTTTAGACCTCTTCAACTGATGAAAATAGTAAAAAATTGAAGGATATGGTGCTTCAAAATCGTCAGGCAAGTGTTAGAGAGATGACAAGACAGTTCGACATCTCTCGCGAGTCCGTTCGAATGATTTTGGTGGATATTTTGGGTATGAAATGCGTTCTTGCTCAACTGGTCCCGTTTAAGCAGAATTTTTTTCGCATCGTGCCACGATTGCGACCTAATTCAAAGCCAAAATCGCAATTAATATTATGGAGCAACCACCGTTTGCGCCAGATTTGGCTCCGTGTGATTTTTCTTGTTCCCCAAACTGAAATTGCCGCTCCGTGGAAACGGAGAGATAAACCAAAACTCGCTAAAGGCCATCGCAAAAAGTGCTATTTTAAAGGTGTTTCGAGGACTAAGCAAATCGTTGTGAGGACGAGGATTACTTTGAAGGCGACAAAATAAATAATGAATAATAAAAAAATTGTTTACGTTTTCCAAAATATATTACCAAAAACCTTTTGAATTATTAAGGGGGTAGTCTAGTCTAGAAATCAAATTTTGAGCAGTTTTTTGAATTTTATTAAAAAAAAAAAAAAAAAAAAAAAAAATATTTTAGTATCCATTTTTTATGGTGTTTTTATTGATATCTTAAGAATCAAAAAAACATTTACAAAAAATATTAAAGATTAAAATAATTAGAGGGGGGGAGAGACAGGTGTAAAAATGGCGCATACTGGTTTGATTGATCCTGACTCTCCTGGTGGTCTGGAAAAAAAATCAAAAAAAAGTTCTTAATCAGTAAGGATGCGGTTATAGTCCCTACTTCAGGGGTAGGGGTTCATTTCAGGCGACTGCCTGAAAATAAAATCTTTTTTTAGGCTTTTTTTGAAATTCCTTAATGTTTTTAAGATATTAAAAACAAAAGCTTTGACACGATGCTGGTAGGAACGATAAAGGATTATATAAAGAAGGTTCACACAAGTTTTTTCAAGTCAATCGGTTGTGTAGAACTTGAGATAATGCCGGTTCCGTGTGGAAAAAAGTAGTTTCGAGAAAAACGCGTTTAAAAAATTCGATACAGCCGAACCGGGCTAGGTACTGCGTCACTAAAGTAACTGTAGCTCTTAGAATAATTTTAATTTTAAAAATCCTTTGGAGGATATTTTCTTAAGGGTCTAAACTTTAAATATATGAAAAAAAATCGAATTTTTAAAAGTTCTAGAGTAGAATACCCCCTTAAATTAATACTTTCAATTATCTAATTTTTTTTTTATATTTTATATTATGTTAGAAGAACGAAGACTTATCTTAAATACTTAAAATTTCGTGCTTATCCGTGAAAAGGACATTAGATAAAGCCAAACTCATGCAAGAAATTGAATAAACCACATACGACAAAAATGCCTCACGCATATTAATTTCTATAAGTTCACACCTACTTATAAATATATTTTATATTTACATATTTTAGCCATTCAACTACGCGCATGTAAGTACCTTACCGAGGTCACTACAAGACGCACGTGTTTTTGTTTTCAACTAGAAAAATGTATTTTTATATGAAGAAGTACATATACACATTTACATGCTTATGGCTAATCTTTGTGCTTTGGCTCATGATGTGCTAAGCAAAAACGTGACTTTTTTATTGATTACTGCTTCATTCAATGTCGTCACGTGACTAGAAAAATTAAAACAACAAGGTACTTACTCCCTGAATACATAAAAAATATGAGCATCAAATTTCTTAAATCTTGTTGTATGGACATATCAACAGATTATACCATCTGATCAAATTTGACCCGGACTTCAAGAGCGTATACCACCTGATCAATATTGAGCCGGACTATGTATCCTCGATTAGTACAACTTTCCTATGTTAATGTGATTCTTGATCTTTTTTTGTCCATTAACTGTTTGATTACAACGTGAAAGTTTTTTTCTGGCGATTTTTATTGTGGTAAAAAATTAGCAACGAGTTTGCTTGAAACTTTGTGTTTCCCATGAAAACATGGCTAAGGTGTCATTAAAAGTGTTGCAGAAGTGTTTTGAGGAGTCTATTTTTATCACGAACACAAGTATTTGGGTGACAAAAAACATACAGTGAAGGTCGTGAAGTCATCGAAAACCTGCCTCATACAAGTCGTCGATCCACTTTGGTTAATGACGAAAACATCAAAAAAGTTAAAGAAATTGTATTTAAAAATCGTTGAAAGAGATAGCAAAGGATCTCAACATCTCTTATGGATCCACAAAACACACTTTGGTTAATGTTTGGGGCATAAAGCGTGTCAATGTTAGACTCGTGCCAAGAGGCCTAAAACTTTTGCAAAAACGACGTCAAGTAGAGATTGCAAAAGAGATGCTTGACAACATAGCCGAGGACCATACATGGCTAGATGTGAGTTTACGAATATCAAAACTAACCAGCAATCTAGCAAATGGCACTACAAAAATTAACTGAAACTAAAAAAAGTCGCTGAAGACATTGAAGGCCTCTTCAGCCTTTTCAGAGGCTTATAAAAAGTGTATGAAAAATTGGATTAAGCGTTGAATGCTTCTTTTGCCTTAGAAGTATTTTCGAAGGATTTTTAATATGTGAAAATTTAGTGATATTTTGTCAGTCCGGGTCAAATTTGATCAGTGTGAAATTTTAGTTATTTTTTGACAATCCTGGTCAAATTTGATCAGTGTGAAATTTTAGTTTTTTTTTATCAGTCCGGGTCAATTTGATCAGCTGGTACGAATAAAGAATTTTAGGATGCGTCTTTGAAATTTCATTTTTCTTCTTCAAACACAATCATTATACAGATATATGCATAAAAGTATTGTTTTATTTTAACAAAAGCTTAACTTAAAGCTTCCCTTGCTCAGTAGTTCCTTCTGAAGTTGAAGCACAGTGCCAAATGAAAATAATATCATCTTCTACTTCGACCAATATAACTAAAATGTTTCCGTCTTCACTTAAATCAACTTAAGCTACTTTACCGTATAAACGAAAATATTGCAGATAGATCTTTTACGAAATAAGAAAATTTAATTTTCTAAAATCATTTTTCGAATATTTTGCAATTTTGTTTACATCAATAATTTTAGCTAATTTCTGAATGAAATAAGATTAGATTAATGAATTGGATAATTTAAATTGCTCTATACAAACTTTCTGCTGCTTACATACACATATGAATAATATAATGGCTTGCGCACACACTTTCTCAATAATTAAGACAAATGTTGCCAGGCAAAACGTTTTCATCAACAAAACAATTAGATTCGATGACGTTGTTGGCGAATTTTTAGATATCCGTTCTCACTATCATTAGATTTCGTAAACAATACTATAAATATGCTATAAATTTTGTAGATGAGATAATTACAAAGTTTTCGTTATGCCTCGATCCAATAATAGATCAGCAAAATACTGCACTACAAATGCACAAGAGACGAAAGTTCAATTTTAGAATTTTTTAAAAAATTTTCTTGAATAACAGTATAGAAATGGAGGTTAGACTGAACTTAATGTGAGGTAATTCATTTTTTTTTTATTCTAATTTAGGTTAAGAGGTCGATCTTAACAGCGACATTTTAGAACGCCGGTCTCTTGGGGGTCTAAAACGCCTATATACATAGTTGATCTCTCATAAATCGGTAAAACGCTTTGAGTCTCTCACAAATTTGTTAAGGCTGTTAATGTCAGTTTCGTCTATGTTTGAAACTCAGTCCTGCAAAGACTGGACATTAGAGAAGAAAATGGCTTTAACCTTTCTTCACACAACTGTGATGACTTGTGTCCGACAAGATTTTAAGCCTTACGACATGAATGCCTATTGGACAAATTTTGTTCAAGGGTAAAGCCCATTTCTGGCTCAAAGGGTACGCAATCAAGCAAAATTTCCGTCAGCAATCTCAAGAGACTCAAGAGCCTCAAGAAAAAAAAAAACAGTTTGGTGTGGTTTGTGCGCCAGTCGAATCATTGCTCTACATTTTTTCAAAAATGATGCCGGTGTGAACGTAACCGACAATGGCGACCGTTATCCCTCCATGATAGCTGACTATTATCAAATATATCTGAAATTGAACCTCGTGATCTTGGCGACATTTGGTTTCAACAAGACGGCTCCTGTTCCCACACATAGCATCAATCAATGCCTTTATTGGGAGAACACTTCGATGGGATTATTTCACATTTTGCGCTGGTCGATTGGCCACCAAGATCATCTGACAGTTTTTTCTTGTGGATACATGTAAAGTCTAAAGTCTATGCGAACAATCCCGATTAGATTCAGACCTTGGAACAAAACATTACACATGTCATTCTTCAGTTACCAGTCGAAATTTTCAAACGAGTCATCGAAATCTAAGATGTAGCCGCGGCCAGCATTTGAATGAGATAATTTTTAAAAATAAGTGCGAAAAGGAACCTCGATTCAAACGTGATCGACACGAACAGCCATTATTATTAAAATTCCTAATTTATTTTTAATGTTTATGTCAAGTATCTGACTGTAACTTTTCCATTATAAAAAGTGAAGATTTTCTGTTTCAGAATCGATATTATAAAACTTTAATAGATATGTTTTTGTGTTAAATTTTTCGATAATATTAATCGATAATTTTACAATTCTTAAAACGTCGATGAAGGTCGTTGCTATGCGTCGTTGATTGCTCTTATAAAATTTTTGGTTAAGATTTTTCTAGAACTTAATTGAATTTCTGAAAACAGAATTCAAAATTGGTTAGGTATCATTTCTAATAATCATTGATAAATGATAGAAAATAATTGAGGTTTTACACTGTGACCCATGGTTCATTGTGCACTCTTCTTCTATATCAGATATGGTCAGAAAGATCCAGAACTCTGAACAATTCAAGAAACTTTTTTTACGCAATGGAGGTGATGTGATCCTTATCCACGTAGATGGATCCAAAGGCTTTGAGTAGTAACCATCCCTTTCTATTTTTTTCGTCTTATATTAGTAGACAAAGAGTGGAAGCATCCTGAGCTCAAGTTCATTTCTCAACTATCTCATACTAAAAAGTAACCCAAAAAATATTTAAATTTTTAAAAAAAATTTTCTGACGTAAAATTTGTGTTTAAGATTAAATTTAGTCTACTTATGTGCATAAAGACGAAAAGTATAAACAACTGCATTGTCCTAATTATCTATTTATTGCTATCTCAGACTAACTGCACTCGCATAAAAGGTCAATAAAGACTTTTCAAACACAAAATTACCACAAAACCATAAACGAAAATAGCAAATCTGCACACACACATGTTTTCATATGCTTTCAAATAGCGGATAGTCGAACCTGCTGTTTCATAAGTTCATAAAAATTCTATTTGATGCACAAGCAGAAGCACGACAGCACAAATCAGTTCTGCTTTGCTAAATGATCAAGTAATCCGTCAAATTCGCGGGAAGCCATTCAAATACACAATAGACTCTTTAGTTCACCCGATCTCCTCGCGCCGCAAGGCAAAGAGCTGTCTACTTTGCTTGAAATGAGCTGTCCGTGAGCAGCGCGAGATAAACAACAGACACAGCAGCACAGAAGAATTCTTAGTGATTTCCAGTCGAATTTTTGTCTTTTCTTTGTTTTATTTTTTGGTACGAAATTTTGCTTTGTGGTCCACAACGGTAAATAAAAGCTGAAAATAGCGCACGAAGCTTTAGTCTGTTATGACTATATTTATAAACTTTCTTTGGATAATTTACTTATAGTTGTTGTTTTGTTTTTATCGTTTCAGGTCTTCCGTCAACTGGAACGTCCTGCGGAATTGGAACGTTTGCAGTATTTGAAGGGTGTTGTAAAGACACATCGCGAAAAATTCATCACGACCATATTAAATAATACAGATGTGTTAAATTTTAATGAACTAGTAGCGAAGGAATTAGCAAAATACGAGGTGGTAAGTACAGCCTGAAGAGCGAAGACTCTCAAAATACGTTTTCTGGGCATATGGACGGGTGGTTGGAATGTAATAGCCAGAATATTTCCACTTTGATGTGGTTTTCGCTCGATTTAAACCATTTCTTCTTCTTCTTTATTGGCGTAGACACCGCTTAGGCGGTTGTAGCCGAGTTTACAATAACGCGCCAGTTCTTCTTTTACTCTGTTTGGCGCCTAGGTCCTTTATCACCTGGTCTTTCCAACGGAGTGAAGGTTTTCTTCTTCTTCTGCTTCCCCCGGCAGATACTGCGTTGAATACACTAATAAGGTTCAATTAATCTTTCACACAATACGCTGGATAGAACCTTATACGCAATGTTGAGGAGACTTATCCCACCGTAGTAGGCGCAGATTGTGGCGTTTTCCTTTTCGTGGCAGAGCACACTTAAATTCCAATCGTTGAGCATGCTTTCGTCCGACCATATTCTACAAAGATGCTGATAAGGACTTCTTAGCTCGTCCGGCAACATATCGGCCCCCGCCGCTTTGTTTTTCTTCAGAAGGGTAATTACTATTCGAAGTGGGATCTCTCATCGGAGGCTCTTTTCTTTATTCTTTGGGGGTATTCTTTACGTGGCGGGTTCTAAACTCAGCGCACAACCCAGAAAAGGCATGTCTTCTCACTTTAGTTCGCCTTCAAAAAGATGTTTTTTGGCTACCCAGAGGATAAGGAAGTCGTGAGCTGCTTGAGCCATATGTAAAAGAAATCGTTTCTGGCCATTCCCGGCAGAATGACAGTCAAAGAACTCTCTTCACTTGCGTGAATTTCTACAAATGACTCCATCCTTCCATTGAACCATTCTTATACTGAGTCGAATGGACATAATAAGAATTAAATTTGTTGAGAATCGGTCAAATAGTTTATGACGATAAAAATTTCACCTAAAGGTTTCCCGATACCCAGTCAATCGTCTAAGTTTTTAACATACCCATAATACCCATTGCGCCTCCACATTTTATAGGGGTATTTCTTAAATTTTTAGTATTTTAAACAAAACAGTTTTATGAAGGATGAGTCTAGTTATACCTCCCTTTTGGTGCTCCTTAGGCTATAGTATATGATAGTAAAGTGGACGACTTCCTCCATATATTTTTAGGATCGTTCGACTAATTTATAAGATACGAGTACAAAAGGGTTAGCCACGCCCGCTTTTCAAGATTTAAAAACAAACATCAACGAACACCAGAGACATATTTCTGAGTTTTACTAGAATTTCCTTTAGATATTTCATATTTCACATGAGTACTGTGGGTCGTTTAGTGAGGTTTTTTTTGACATTTTCTGAGAAAATTTACCATAGTAATTTATTTATTTTTTCGATAATTTTTTAACATAAATTTAGAGGTTATGTGAAAAAAATTGCAACACAAAAGTTATACATCTTTTAATAAGCTACAACTTTGCTATATGACTTTTTCCCTTGAACCTCATAGTTTTGACAGAAACCGAGATAAATCCTGCCTAATGCTCAAAAATTCAACTACTTCCCCCCCTTTCTCTTGCTAAATCCATATCGCCCGTGCACTATATTTCTTTTCATTTTTGATATTTTATCTTACTGTTCCAATCAGTTTACTCTTACTATCAATTTTTTATCATTTGTTACATTTTCCAAAGGCTTCACTGCACTGACCTATTAGGAACGAGTAGGAACAACTTGTCAGAGATGACTGGTGTGACTCTGTTTTATTTACTTATTACTTTTATTTTATCTATTTATTTATTTATTTATTTTTTTTTTTGTTTAAAAAGTTATTATACCGAAACACTAAAATGTAAAAAATTAGTTGTGCGTAGGCCGGGAATCGAACCCGGATCAACTGCTTGGAAGGCAACTATGCTGACCATTACACCACCAACGCTGCAACAGCAATCGCTTCAATCAGCTTCCATCCAAGTCACATTTTGATTCACGCTTTTGTAGTTTAATCAAAGCTAAAAAATAGTTTGTGCACTAAACGGCGCTGAATGTGACAATAAGAATTTATTGCTGAGTTAAATTTGATTTGAGATAACAGAGCGCGCCAATGACCTCATTATGGTGCATGATTACTTGTAAGCATCGAAAATGTGGCGAAATATTTAAATAATATTTTATTTAGAATAGTCCATATAAAGATCTTTTTAGTGTGTTCTCAATCGAATATTTAACTAAAGTCTTTTAGTGATTTTATAACCTGAATAAATTAAGTTTACCACGAAGTTTGTTTGGAAAAAGGGGGTGCTACTAAGAATTTGCCTGCAGTGAGGCAAGCGTGTCGTACGAGGAGGCTAAAATCCACAAAAATTAACTATGTCCATTGTTTTGGTTTTGAAGAAAATAGCGCTTTAATTTGCAGTTTGAACAAATGTCACCAGCCATGAGTTTAATAGATACTCAACTGGAAATAATGGGTATTTCAATATGTACACTGCAAAATTAGGCCGATGCGGTCCCTAAACAAAATCATATTTTTTCCCGCTATTTTGACATTTCTCAGGTTTGCTTTCATCTTGGAAATATATACGATCCAATGACGAGTCGAAGTTATTAAAATTTACTACCGAACTACTGGAGTCTGTGGCCTCAACTTTAAGAGCGCTACGTCCAATTTATGGTTGTCACAATCGTCCTGTCAGATCAACAATTGAGCGTCTTGAGAAAAAGTTTGAATCCAAAGGGACATTACAAAATGTTCCCTATGTTCCCTTGCCAGTGGGTCAAAGAAGCGCCCCTACTATCGAGAATATTGCTGCCGCTAGCGCGTCAATTGAGGAAGACCCAAGTCAGTGTCGTCGTTCCCAATCGTTGGGCATCTCTGTGACGTTGTTGTGGCGAATTTTGCGAAAAGATCTTGGCTTATATCCTTATAAGATCAAATTAAAGCAAGAACTGCAGCCGTCGTTAGAATTGTCGTATGTTCGTAAATTGGTCTGAGCAAAAACTCGAAAATTATCCGGATTTTCATCGAAAAATCATCTTCAGCGATGGGGCTCATTTTTGGCTGAATGGCTTCGTCCCAACTTGCGTCGCTGGTCAGATAGCAATCTACGCGTATTCCATGAGTCACCATTGCATTCTGAAAAATTACGGTTTGGTTCGGTTTATGGGCCGGCGGCATCATTGACCCATATTTGATGATCAAGACCGGTACGTTACGGTGGATGGTGGATATATGAATATTTTAGAGCCGAATTGGACGATATGGGCTTGGACAATATGTAGTTCCAACAGGACGGCGCCAAAGTCCACGCAGCGAATGTCAAAATCGCTTTATTGAACCAAGTTTGGTGATCGTGTTATCTCACGAAATGGCCCAGTCAATTGGTCGTATCGGTGGTGCGAAATGACGCCGTTAGACTTTCGTGCGAATATCGAACATGAAATTGCAGCAGTATCGGCGGATATAGGGCTGAAAGTCGTCGAAAACTGGGCTCAGCGTCTGGAGTTCTGCAAGCGTTCCCGTGTTGGCGTAAAAACAAAATCGAGTTACATACATAATGGCACCGAATATACTTTCAAAAGAATAAAGAATTTCATTGACATTCCCAAACTTTTGTAGCGCTCTTGTTGAAAAACTCGTTAGCTTTGTTTACCGGTCTGACTTGAATCTGGTACCACACGGAGCAGCAAGCCCTTGGAGTTCGCTCCAATCTGCTCATTGCGGTTGTACCTTCGGGGAGATCTATGGTGGCTGTGATTAAAACCCAAATGCCAGGAGAACTGACCTTTTTTCAATGCAGTGTGAAGTCGCATTGTGACACGACGCCGGACCCTCAGTAGAAGTTTTAAATCGGCCTCAAACCCCATCAAGGAGGAATTGGAGATCCATTCCATATCCTAACAACTGGTACCAAATAATGCTTCAATTTTTTGTGACGGTCATCAATGCATTTTTTTGACCCGCGTTCACCTTAGCACCGTGGGGTTAGGCCGTCGACGGCAGGTACTCACGTAAACCTCAGACCTTAGTTTTTGAGAGATTGAGCTGAAATTTCGCATACGTTCTTTTCTCCCCAAAAAAATGCTCATTAATGTTCCAATTAATCCGATATCGGACCACCATAAGATAGAGCTGCTATACAAACTGTACGATCAAAATGAAGTTTTTGTACAGGGTTTGTCCGAAAAGTAATAGGACTTGGTGCAACTTCCAATCACCAGCGATGTCTTGTCGGACTAGATTGACCCTTCGCCTGAGTCACTTGTGGATTCGTAAAACTTGGCGTTGACGGTTTGTCTAGGAGGAACAAATTCATAGTGGACGATGCTTTTGATGTCACAAAAGACATCGTTTTTACTTTGGACTTGCTCATTCTTCCCTTTTTTGGGCGAGGAGACGCCGGCATGTACCGAAGTACAGTCGCGGCGGAAGAAAATCAATCCTATTACTTTCCTGACAAACCCTGTATGGGAAACTTCTTCATTTGCCGAGATATTTTAAGAAATTTGACATAATTTGGTACAATCTCCGAAGAAACTGTTCATTTCGGATCATTATAGCATAGCTGCCATACAAACCGGCCAATCAAAATAAAGGTATTTTAATACCGTTTGATGCTCTAAGAAATTTTCTTGCTTTTTTAATTTTCTAAATTTTTGGAGTTAGATAAAAAATTTCGAAGATTGCATTGCTTTACTCAAAATTATAATTACTCGAGTATTTGTTTCTGACTAGTTTAAGCCTCTCTTTTCGTCGTAATAATTTTGAATTTTTGTTCTGAAGAACTACCTTAATCTCCATCAAGAAGTTTATGGGTCATAAAATTAGATACCAGATTTTTTACAAAATAAAGAAAAAAATTATAATAGAATACAATTTATTTAAAAAAATAAGAATACTCTAAGCAAATCACCTTAAAGCTCAATAATTTGTTAGTGCTTATATATAACACCAGAAAAATACCTAATTTACGTAATTTCGCCGAAACAAGACAAAGCCATTAAACATATCATGTCAACTAAAATTTACCTATCAACCGACTCATACATACATACAAAAACACATATGTAAACTCTTATAGGTAAATATTAATAATAAACAACTCATTATCGCTCACGCAGGCCGTGCAGGAAGCCGCCGAGGGTGGTCTACTCATTGAGGCCGATAAAGACTTTCCAGAGCCCTACGAGCGCTGGAGCATTTTACAAGCTGTGTTCTTCTCATCGACTGTGTTAACGACAATAGGTAAGTGCCCAAGCAACATGGCAATACAACAGACATACATATACACACACAGAGAAATGCTAAGAGCAACAGTTCCTACTGTGCCTGAAAGCCTCGACAACAAAAGCAATTTGAAATATAATTTTTGCATGAAGATGTTCGCCTGTAACATAAACAAAAACACAAGTGAATAATAAACAGGCAGACAAATATAACGTATGACTCGTTATAACCGTCTGCACTTCCGAGGAAAAGGGAGTAAGTCATGCTGCGAACAAGAAAAACTTTTCTCTTCACTTTTCCCTTTCGGCACACTGCTGGCATCCTTTTTAATATAATATAAATATGTGTGTGTGTTGTTGCTGTTGTTTTCATCCTGCAGGCGCATAAAATATATATTTACTTTTTACCGTTGTTTTTAGGTTATGGCAACATAGTGCCCGTAACGACGGGCGGACGTGCTTTCTGCATTTGCTTCGCTCTGATCGGCATTCCATTTACGCTCACCGTCATCGCAGATTGGGGCCGACTCTTCGCGACGGCCGTCTCGGTGTTGGGCAAATATATGCCAAGTAAGTAGTAATACAATAGACTTTCCGAAAGTGTTCATTACTATACAGGTATAATACAGCTGTGGTCTAAATAATAAGTACACTTGAGTGATATTATTGCTTAGGTTGTTCCGGATAATATTGTTCTTAGATTAGAGGTTAGATTGATAAACGTGGAATGTAGCGCGAAATTAGGTCTATTGTGCTCTCTTCTAAATCACATGTTGATAAAGCCCAATCCACTTTGGGTTCTAGAGAAGCGATGTGATCCTTATTTTGAAACATGGATCCAAGGCCCTTCAACGGGACGATCTTATCATGTTAGCGGATGCCAGTTCATTCCCAGTTATACCTTTTGTTCCGTAAAGAATATACACAACTACTTCCAGAAATCAGATAAACCGATCTTTCTCAGCAATTAGAACTCGACTTTGATACCAGATAGCTCCAACTAGATAGAAAGTAGTGGGCAAAAACAGCCTCTTTGGACTGCTCGAGTTGATCAGCCATAAAGAAATGTATAAAATCCTATGGAGAGGAGGCTAAAGTTAGATGATAGATATTTCAAAGATATACTCAAATCAAAAGCCACGGAATTTTCTAGAACATCTTCTTCGAACGTTTCTCGTAGTTATCATAAATCCTCCGCATTTAAAGAAGGCACTGTGAGTCATCTCGGTAGAATAAAAGGTCGATCCAAAACATGATTCACACTCGGATGGTTGAAAACCCTGGCCCATTTTAATGCCTACATACTCCTAAGTATTGTTCGATAAGACTTTAAAAAATCGACAAACCGCTTTTAGCCTGCCACAAATTTGTTGAGACGGCTAATATCGTCTGCTTCAGGTTCGCCGAAATATGATTGCCGAGATATTTCAACCTCAGTTTTGAAGGATGGGTGGAGAAAAATACATGGATGCTTCCACAACTTCTAAAGTTAGGATTCATGAAGATTATCAGCTTCATGCACTCTTAACGGACGAACATTACTGAGAACAAGAAGTTCAGTTCAGTTCTCCTGCAGTCTGTACTAAGCTGGCTCACGTGAATTCCTGAGATCCAGGGCCAAGACGCAAGAAGACAACGGATACTCAACTCATTGCCCGTCCCATACAGAGTACATGGTGTTCTCATCGGCATCTCAGTGCCCAGTGAGTTCGCTAAGTCCGGGCATCCAAACGACACTAATAATGAGTAGCTTGAAGCTACCCAAGAACAAACCCTGCTTGACTAACTTTGAGTGCACAACGAGCGAGGTCAAAGCTGATATTGCCGCTCTACTACTACTTCCTGATATTGGAGTGAATGCTCTTCTCTTTGAAAGGGAGTGCATTTTCGAACAATACGCTACCTTAATAGCGCGCGGCTCTGCTTGAAAAACGTCACAATGATTCGGTTAACTAAAACTATGCTTAAAGGAGAGCTTATTTCCCTTCCACTAAGGTTCGAGTCATTCAAGAAAAACTTCGCCTAAAGTAAAACTATGGAAATCCCCACGAAAGTCCAAAGTCTACTTTTAACTAATTAGTAAGCCTTGAAGATCCTCAACTATTTATAGTATTTTAGAAGCCGAGATTTTTCTGCCTCATTCATCAGACTCATAATATGGATATACAGAGATCAGTTTCCAAGAGTCTCGCCTTAACTTTCTTATACTCCATTTTTTAGCAAGTGTAATTATTATTTTGTCCATAAGTGTAGTCAATTACAAATGCGCATCGCTTAAGGCATTACTTATGAGCGCATCCTTTATATTTCTCTCCTCTTATCTTTTCTGTTTATAACATCTTTTACACAGAATTTCCGAGCTTTACGAATTTCATTGGCAAAACATGGTTCTACGCCGTTTTGGCCGTTTGTTTTCTGGGCGTCTACTTGGCTGCAGGCGCTTGGTTGCTGCTGCTGTGGGAAGATGACTGGACATTCTTTGACGGATTCTACTTTTGCTTCATCACAATGACAACCATCGGTTTCGGCGATCTAGTGCCGAGTATGTACAGCTGCCATGTTTTGGCGCTTTTGTCACTTCTTCTCTCCCATCACTCTTCCTCTTATTGACATCGCAATTTTTTTTATTTTATTTTTTCTTTATCGCAGAAAAACCGAATTACATGCTGCTCTGCACTTTATACATTCTCATCGGTCTGGCGCTAACTTCCACCATTATCGAGCTGGTGCGTCGGCAATATGCCACCAGTTGGGCGAAACTGCAAGTGAGTGTTGCATGCTGCGTAACGGTTATTATTAGCTGCATGGCAATAAATTCTCGAAGCGTTTGCGCTAAATCAATTATGAAACTTTTGTAACACTTTTCTTCTTTTTTGTTTTTCTTGTTTTTTTTTTTTGTCTTTTTTATTGTTTCTAGGAACTTTCCGGTCCGATGGCGGAGACTTTGCGGCGTCTAGGCGAAACTGCTGGCTATGGCTTGGACTACATGGCCTTGCAAAAAGTATTAACGGTATGTATGTTTATATGCGTAGTCGCATATAAGGAAAGTTAGTGGGAAGTTTTAATTGTACAGATAGTTTAAGAGTTTTTCTTTTTGATACACAAATACTTCTGTGAATAGTTAGTTTTTAATATGGATTATTGGTTAAAGAAATAATTATGTTATAGCTTAGTATATAACTGTGAATGTATGTTTCATAATGTAAATATGTAAATAAGACACTAATGAAAAAGTTTGTTACAACTCGAACTCAGACAATTATGGAGGATTAGTGGCATATTAAGAGTTTTAATCAAAAGCCGATAACTTTCAACGATCAAAACGTTAAGCTTTTGTTTTATGCTTTGTTAGTGAATTAAATAATCAAACCCCGACAGTTTTATCAACTTTCTATAACCGAGACCTAAGCCGATTTATTATCTTTAGAAGAGTTCAGTTGAATTCCTAAACTCATCTTGCCATCTTATGCGAACTTCACTATTGCTGTTTGTTCTAACTCCATCTCCAAATGAGAACTTTCTTGCAGAGTCATAAAAACTTCTCTCCGTTGGTCATCACAAAGCACTCTACTTGGTTTGGTCAGCAAATTTCACACAAATCCAAAGTAATTCTTTATTGTCTATACTCCCATACAAACTTTGGACTTAGAATTGGCAATAAAACCTTTCGACCCCTAACTAAAGAACTAAGGCGTTATATTAAATTGCATGTGTAGCCAAGAGTTACCCGTTAGAGTTTTATCATGGCCTTTCGTTTAACTATGTTTACCTTTTTATACCCTGAACAGGGTATATTAACTTTGTCGCGATGTTTGTAACACCCAGAAGGAAGCGTCAGAGACCCTATAAAGTATATATATAAATAATCAGGATGTTGAGCTGAGTCGATTTAGCCATGTCCGTCTGTCTGTCCGTCTGTCCGTCTGTCTGTATATATACGAACTAGTCCCTCAGTTTTTAAGATATCCTTTTGAAATTTTGCAAACGTCATTTTCTTTTCAAGAAGCTGCTCATTTGTCGGAACGGCCGATATCGGACCACTATAGCATATAGCTGCCATATAAACTGAACGATCGGAATCAAGTTCTCATATGGAAAACTTTCGCATTTGACAATGTATCATCACCAAATTTGGTATAGATTATTTTGTAGGAAAAAAATGTAATATCCGAGAAAATTGTTCAGATCGGTTAACTATAACATATAGCTGCCATACAAACTGAACGATCGGAATCAAGTTCTTGTATGGACAACTTTCACATTTGACAAGATATATTCACGAAATTTGGTATATATTATTTTCTAAGGCAACAATGTAATCTCCGAAGAAATTGTTCAGATCGGTTAACTATAGCATATAGCTGCCATACAAACTGAACGATCGGAATCAAGTTCTTGTATGGACAACTTTCACATTTGACAAGATATATTCACGAAATTTGGTATATATTATTTTCTAAGGCAACAATGTAATCTCTGAAGAAATTGTTCAGATCGGTTAACTATAGCATATAGCTGCCATACAAACTGAACGATCGGAATCAAGTTCTTTTATGGAAAACTTTAACATTTGACAAGATATATTCACGAAATTTGGTTTATATTATTTTCTAAGGCAACAATGTAATCTCCGAAGAAATTGTTCAGATCGGTTAACTATAGCATATAGCTTCTATACAAACTGGACACATAGTTACTAACAGAAATGCACCTGTGAAGGGTATTTAGCTGCGGTGCAACCGAAGTTAACGTTTTTTCTTGTTAGAATCATCAGTCGTCTATCAAAAATATGTAAATCGTTCTTCTCCCTTATGAACACCCAATTCTGATATTCTGTGTAGACCTAAGCGGCTTTGTACAGTTCTTTAATAATACCTTGATATTTTCTTTGTCCTACGTTTGATTTCGAAGCTGATATTATTTTTTTGCGGGTATCTGTTTTAATTTCAAAATATAACAATTAGTACCTTAATCTCGATGAGAGAAAAGATGAGAATATATACTAGACCAAACTTTTAATGATCGCCTTTGTTTCATATTATTCTCCTCATAAACGTTTTACGTGCCATACTCTGTCATTCCAACAAGATTAGATGAACTATAGATAACAAAATACTTGGAAGAACAATTCTCAACTAAACAGCTCATTGTTTCTTAGAAACCATGGTTTGATTAGAATAATCTCAATTCAAACTCCATCTAGAGAAACTTTTTGGCATCGAATTCACAGATTTTATGGCGCAATCTGGATCACTCGTCCATATATCAAGGTTCATTTCACCTTCAGATATTTTTGGTATCACAAAGAAAGATCAAATTGCTATACATAAACATAGACTACAAAACCTAACCTAACATAACCTTTACAAGTATTTCATCTAGATAGAATGACACTTGACTTGTTCAGGACAATAAATATACTAAGTAAAATTAGTTCTATGATAATGTTAATCAAAGTGATCGCTAGTAAACTAATTGAACTGAAACTTAACTGAATTTCGGTGAATTTACAGTTGAAATTTATATAGTCACAAAAAGTTTTTATTTATAAATATCAATTTTACAACTTCAGTCCATCTTCGATAAATATTTTTGTATCTTCGTGTATCTGCAACATAAATATTGAACATTTTTTCGGGTAGTCAATAATTTTTTTCAATATTTAAAGATACCTCTGAACATATTTGAATATTTTGGTATTTCGGGACTATAACATACATATCGTCACTTAAAATGTAGTATAACGTAACATCATTTTTCATAAGTTTACAGGCGAAGTAAATAAATAAATAAGCCACTCACATTGATACAAAATTAAGGTTTTAGTTATAGACTGATCGTATATTGGTTATATCTCAGAGTGGAAGCCTGAAATTTTACCATATTACATATATTATATGATCTAGTGAATCGAAAGCAACAAAAAACTCAATTTCAATTTTTTTATGATACATTCTTTGCATTTCAAGTGACGATATAGTATGTATTATCTGAGCAAATTTTTTACTTGAAATTGTAAAATGTAAATGTTAAATATAATTTTTCAATAATATGGATTTTGAGTATAAATAAATACATTTTTACCTATTTGTATAAATGCCTCTAATAATTACATTTTATCTTTAAATATTTCCCCATTTTATATTGTATAATATGTCGTTACTAACACTGCCTACTAACCACATGTTTTGAAATCTATTTTTAATTATTTTTTAAATACTATAGCGTTCTGTTGATGATGTTAAATTAAAGAAATTACTGCCAGTAAGCTTTTCAGGATTTTCTACGTTTTGAAAACTGTAAATAATTTGACAGCATGCAGTGCAAAATGATTGGGATAATATGTTATTTTGATATATATATATATATATTTTTTTTTTTTGAAATATAAGTAACATAAACTAATTTATTATGAATAATATATCATAAAGAATTGAGAACATAAAATACCAGTATTAAAACAAAAAATACAGACCTGAATGATCCCTGTAAAAAGTAAAATTAGAAATAATAAAGCTCAGAAGGAAGAGTCACCTTAAACAAATAGTGGGTTTTGAAATAATTAAATGAATATTACCATCATTTTTCTTTGAATTTAGGTATCACTAGACTAACGACTCCGTAGCAAGTTAATAATTAGCAGAAGGAAATTTATAAACAACATTATTATTATTTTATTATATTTGTCGTGAGAAAAATAATAAAAATAATAATAGTAATAATAATAATAATAAAAAGAAGAAGAATAAAAAGTTAATTGGGGGGCTTCTGACTTTATTGAAAGAAATTTGGTTGCTAAAAGGGCACATCCTTAAGTAGTAGTCCTTTGGGGATGTTTTCTCTTAAAACAATAGGATGAAAGCTTCTAAATTAAAATGATAATTGTCTGAGTATGAACTTTCACCTGTTTCATTGAGGGATTACATGGGTTTATTCGGGTAAAAAAAAGCTTTTTTCAACATTTTTTTCTCATATAGAAAATGAAATATTTTATTAGAACTTTTTATTGTTACAAACATACTGTATTAACAAAGAAATTCTAAAATTTTTGGAAAAAATATTTTAAACTTGGCGATTGCCATTTCCAATTACCTCTCGAAAAAAGATGCGCTCGCGTTGGCAGCATAACTCCTTACAGAATCATCTAAAGGCAAAAAGAGGAGTTTTAGTTAAAACCTTAACATTTTTACAAGAAAATTAAAATTTTCACTAAAACATTTTTTTTCTTTCAAATAGTTGTAATCGAAATAAAAATCCTTCATTCAAGTCTTTAAGAATTGTATCTCAAAGACCTGAAAATATTACATGAAGATCGGTTAAGTAGTTCTCGAGATACATATCTTGCCAACCGACTTCAAAAACATAGTTCAGCCTAGCTAGTCTTGAGCGCACAAGTTCTCAAGGCTGTATCTCCCAAACTACTGGGATCGAAAATTTAGGACAATATTCCGGAGATATTGTAGAATTTAATAAAACTTCATTGACGAAAGTCGATTTTTTAAAACCATGTAACCACTTAACATTATATGTTGTAATAGAAAATATGTACTTTTCACGGTTTGAAAAAGAAGTAATGTCATGAAGTGGTAAAAAGGCATAGATATAAAAAAAATTACTGTATCAATTATCAAATCCATCCACAGCCCTGAATAGCAGTCATTTCGGCTTCATCCGTGAATAAATTTTCAAGAAAATAAACTATTTCTAGTACTTCTCTGAACAATAACCCGACCGTAGGGTAGGAAAAGAAATCAAGGATTGCGAAATTGGCAGCGTATCAAGAAAGGATGAATTAGCAGTGATAAATTAATGTGAAAGTGAAAGCTCGCTAAACTTTTTGAGCACGCCTCGTATACATTTAAAATATGTTCAGATAGCTTTATCCCAATCAGTTTTCACTGTATGTGCGCTGTGCTAAATGTAAATACTTAAACAAAAAAAAATTATTATTTCATGAGCCTCAGAAATTTTTAAACGCTTTTACATAAATTAAAATATATTTTTATTAAACCACCTTTTGGCGCCAAGCTTTGAAATATATAAAAAAAGCTGTATAAAAAAACAAAGCCTTTAGAATCGAAATATATTAATGAAATCAAACAATACATTTAGCAATTCAAAGCAACTGCTTGCCCAAGCTTTTAACATAACCTTGAAATTTATGCTTTGCTTTGAAAATCTCTCCAGCTTGCAATTTAGTAAAATTCTATTACAAAAATATGTCTACGTATTCCTTTAAATAGCCATAATTATATTGATAAGCTTAATTTAAAACTGAAACTTTCATAAAAAGCTCGCAGATTTTTAGAGCTTCCACTTCTTAAGCTTTTACTGCATATTATTTATACAAATAGGACTTAAAACATATTTCTTGGCACTTCACACAGCTATCTTTATTAAAAAAAAACATATTTTCCTATTTCCACATCTCCACCAAAAAGGTCTCAATGCCCAAATGGAATACCGGCACGAAGAAGGACAACGCCGACATCGCCGCACTGGAAGCGATCACCAATGCGCTGCTCAAGGAAGTCAAAGAAGCGCAAGAGAACAAACCGAAAGTCTTAAAAATTGTCATTTACGAAACATCGGTCTAAGCTAAGCAACGGTACTCAATACAATTACAAATTAATTAAGTATAGTTATAACAAAAACAATAGCAAATATGTGGAATATAGAAAATTAGTATATTTATTATATAATTTCACTTCAGTTCAAGTTAATATTACGAAGCGCACAAATTTTACAAGAATCAGTGAAAGAAAAACTCGCCAATAAACATTTAAGTAGCACTAATTCACGAAACAATAATTTCCAAGCATACTTTTAGGCCGTCGACAGCAAAGTAGTTAGCTGCATTTTGTCTGTATGTAATAATTATATGTTGGAGCGCAGAGCAGCGAGCAACAAACATGTTGGTTGCGTGTTTGATTTATTTGTAAACAACAGCAACAAAAACATGGAAATCGATTGTAAGCATATCTAAGTCTAGCTTAGTAGAGTTAGTAGCGTAAGGCTTCCATAAATTTAAATTTAAGTAGTTGTAACTAAGTGTGGTTGTAGTTGTAATTGCTAGACATAGAAGCGTTATATTCAGTTTTTAGTTTAGACTTGTTTTATATGTTATTAATTAATGGTAATTTTTTATAATTTAAAACAAACCAAAAGTGCGAAAAAAGTTGCTCATACGCCATGGTAACCGCCAACCGTACTCGCAAGGACCTCACGGCAGTTGAGCAACTGTAATTTAGTAGCAATTGTAATATTTATTTAGCTTAAGTAGTAGCATATTGTATTGATTTACTTCTAATATTTGTTACTTTTAATAAAAAAGACTTAAATATAAAGTAAAGTTGGTATTTATTTCAATATTCGAGGAAGTAAAGAAAATTTGTTTTGGAAAAAATATTTTAGAAAAAGTAGAAAATCTTTTTTAGTATATAAGAAAAATAAATTCGCTTGACGCAAGCTATAATTTAAGGTTAACTTGAAAGGCCCTGATGGAATTAACATGCTGATGCTAAAGCAACAAGGCTCGACAGGAGTATGCTACCCCACCAACGTCCTCAACTTATCGCTGATCACTCTTCAAATACCCGGTGTGTGGAAAATCGGAAGAGTGGTCTCAATACTGAAACCTGGGTAACCCGACAACAAAAAGGAGTCATATCGTCCAATAACCCTCCTCTCCCCAGTAGTGAAGACACTAGCAAATACCAGCATGGCTCCCGAAAAGTGCACAGCACCAGACCAGATATTTCATGGCCTCAACCAACGACCCATCGAGAGGACGATCCTTGTTGCGTTAGGCTTGCCAAAAACCTGTAGACACAGACAATCACACAACGCTACTTGAGGACATCGAAAAATCTACGCTCCCTCCAGGACTGAAAAGGTAGTCTCTAAACTACCTGAGCCTTCGATTTCAGGTGTGACTTTCGACAACCTGTGCTCCTTTACTCTTCAGACTACATGGATCATTGCCAAAGTACAAAGCCGCAAAAAAACTCTCAAGTCGTTAACCGGCAGCACATGTGGAAAAGACAAAGAAACGTCGTTGGCAACATACAAGACAATCGGCCGGCCCTGGATGCAGTGAAACGCAGACGAGGAAGCTACAAACATACTCCGGACTAGGACCAAATGCTTCTTGATGTCTTCCATCGAACACCTGCACAGTAAGGTCCGTACGCTCCCAGTTAAAGAGCATAGTGAACTCCTTTTCAAGCAGTTTCTTCTGGAACGCTTTCGCAGAAATTATCCCTGCAGTCACCAGCTTAAAGCGGAACCGCCTTCTAGGAGCATCTACGTCGATGACACAAAACTATAGCTGTAATGATGCGATCTAAACAATTTGACAAAATATTGTACCGTTGCTTTGGGTAAATATATGAGCTTAAATTTATTGAAGATATTTTTCGAAATAAAAAGCTTTCCGCACAAAAACTTGTTTTGGATCGGTCAGTTTGTTTGGCAGCTTTATCTTATGAAGATCTAATATCAGCGTTTCTGACAAATGAGCAGTTCCTTGGGGCTAAATTTCAATTCAATATCTCAAGCACAAACGTGACTAGCTCGTCGCTTGCGGTTAGGTTTTCTGTGACCTCCCCTTTCAACCAACCAACCCTCCAGCAAGCAAAAACCGCAATTAAGGACGCGTAAAAGCCATTAAGACCATACGAAACGTATCAATCAGCGAGCACGCAATTTTTTTCACTCAAACTTACAGATATGTATAAGAAAGATGTGCTATATGTATGGTAAGTAATAGAAAAATATATACAAATGCGTATAAATGGTTTTTCCTAAGCGACGATGATACATACACATAAATAATAGTATGTAAAGCGCTCTTGGTGGGCTACTTCGATTGTTTACAGAACTTCTTTCGTTCAGGAGCTCAACTTTACTATATTTTTCGTTCAACTTGTCTTCATATTTTTTTTAGATATTATCAGATAAATGGAGGAGCCTATGAGGCTTCGTACGCTGATCCAAAGTAATGTTCTGGTTATAGCGACAGAAAAGATTCCTGAAGTAATTTCGAGGCATAGTGCTCAGTTGACACTCCTTGACCGGTTAAAAATCGGGATCTGTTCTGGTTATTTAGACCCGATTTTCCTGGGAACGGGGTTCAAAGTAGTGATAACGTCCACCTTTTAAAAATTATTTTGTATTTTCTAATAAGCAGCAAAAATATAAGTTTGATTTACCTAAATTCCACGAACTCTACAAAAAAATTTTTTAAATTCTTCTTCTATAGCCGATCTTGAGAAATCTGGTAATTCTCGATGAAATTTAAGTTATAGAATAACTTTTTTTAAATTATGTAATTAAAATTGTCCAGAAAAAGTATAAGGAAAGATTTGAAAAGTTCGCCAATTTAGTATAATTCTGACGGAACCAATATTTTGAGGTTAGAAATGTTTTTTTATGAATGAATTACAAAATTGCGGTAAAAGTATTTAAAAAAAAGTTATAAAAAAATTGTTTTATAAAAAAAATATAAAATTCTATGAAACAAAAATATTTAATAATAAAATTTTTTATAAAATATTTTTTTTTTATTTCCGTAAAAAAATTACAAAAATGAATAAAAAAATTATTATATAAAAAAATAAATAATATAATATAAAAAAATATTTTATAAAAACGGAAACAATTAAAATATTATATTATATTTTATAAAAAAACAAATAAAATATTTTTTATAATTTTTTTTTATAAAATTTAATTATCTTTTTATAAAATAGAAGTTTCATACTTTTTTTTTTAATTCTTTTATCGAAATAACAAAAAAAAATTATAAAAATATTTATTATTTTATAAAACAAATAAAAAAATTTTTTGTTATAAAATGTATTAATTTTTTTGTTTAAAAACTAATTTTTTATAATTTTTTTTAAGTTTTCAAAATCCTTAATTTTATGAAAAAGTTTATATAATATATTTATTTTTTTTTAATAATTTCTTTATGCTTCCTTCTTAAAAACTTTAAAAATACTTAATTTTATAAAAACGTTATTTTACTTATACTGTTTTATAAAATATTTTTTTTTTTTTTTTATTTCTCTATGATTCTTTGTTAAAAACTTTAAAAATACTTAGTTTTATAAAAACATTATTTTACTTATACTTTTTTATAAAATACTTTTGTTTTGTTTTATTTTATTTTATTTTTTTTTTTTTTTTTTTTTGTTTTTATAAAAATAATAGTATAAAAATTTTTTAAATATTTTATTTTATTTTTTTATAAAAAAATTAGCAACATTTTTTGAAATGTAATAAGAAACGTTCTTTTCTTCTTTTGTTTAAATATTGGTTCCTGTCGAGTCTTAGCCCTCCCTTACCTTGTTTGCAATATTTTTATATATTCCACACACAAATTTGTACACAAATTTTTATATAATAATATTCTAACCGCATCCCACATTTTGCCCACACCACGAGAAGCTCTGGAATCCGCTTGGCACACATAGATTTACACACATGCGTAACACGAAATTAGATTCCTTCCTACTTAACATATATGATATATTCGCATTAGCATATTCCTCCCGAAATAAATCAATGTAACTTCAAACTAACAGTAATAACCTTTTATGCTCCCCATTTTTCACACTCCCCCACTTTTGGCACGCACGCAACCCGCCAGCAGCTCATGATTTCTATATTAACATAAATGTCAGGCATTTAGCACATTTCGCCCATAAAATTGCGTGATAACGGTGAAAAAAGAGACCGCCAAAATGTAAAACAAAACAAATGTTTATCTGTGTGGTTGTATGTGTGTGACAGTAAAAAAAAAGAGAACTGGCGGCTCGACAGTGCGGCCACCGAGGAAGCGCGTTTGAAGAATGGATTTATGAGTAAATAAGTTTGGAACTGCTTATTTACCATGTGTATGCATGTTGGTGTGTATCGAAGGATGTTCCACATTAAGCGCGTGCCTGAACATAACAAAGCAGAAAAACTTAAATATTTTGATTTCATGTTGAATAATTGTGTTGGGAAATTTATGGAGCTATGATTAAGTGAAATGTTTTCGATTTTTTGTTTTGTATGAAGAAAATGAGTTATTCGTGTACTTACATGGATTCACACATACTAACATACATATCTACATATACATATATACCTATGTGAACTTACACGGAATAGCGGTACATTTGGATGTACATATTTACAATGGAAATATATATAATAGTATGACAAACATGGATTGTTTTGATGTGACTTTTCCTAAGCTTTGGTATTCCAATCGATGGGTTTGCAACAAAATTGAGTTACGCAACAAAAATAACTCACGTTCGTGCTTACAAAACGCCACCTATACGATGTGATTAATACTTTTGAATTTAACAATATTTACATAATTTAAAAAAATAAGAAGGTTCCCACCGGCATGAAATTTTATATACAAAAAAATTAAAAAATAATTGCGAAAAACCGCCATGCAAAAGTAAAGGTTTAATTTTTTTATTTAAAAGTAAATTTTTAAATTTTTTTCTGAGGAGTTGCCACTTATTTTAAAGTTTAGTAGAAGGTTCCCACCTGTTTGAAAATTCAAATTAAAAAATTAAAAAACAGTTGCGAAAAACCGTCATGCAAAAGTAGATGTTGAATTTTTTTTCTGGTAAGGAGTTGCCACCCATTTCAAAATTTTAACTTCAAGAACTTGATTAATACGCAATATAATTATTACAATATAAAACTAAAAATGTATGAAAAATAGTGGTCGAAGACATGTACATGTATATACTATGTACGTGATTAAGGTTGCCACCCTTATTTTTTAATCAATTAAATTGTTAAAATTAAATAAATATTGTAACTTGGGTATCAACATGAACATGAAATATTTTTGAGATTGGTTTCCACCTTTTCGAAAAAAATTAAATAATCGTGAATGTATCAAATTAATTAAACTTTTATGACAAGTCCACGGAACGATACATTCCCAGAATTTTTTCAACAATTTCCATATTTTCACATCTCAATAAACATCACAAAATGGCCTATATATTTTACCATAAGTTTGGGGTAATTCTCATCGACTATCTTGGATATAGAGTCATACAGATATAGAAGGAATTGAAAAAATTGAAAAGAAAGACTTGCTGACCTTCTCTGGAGCAACTGATAATGCAATTTTCTTAAGCTACCATAGATCGTTCAGCTGCTTCGAGGAGGAGGGTAGATAGACTAGAAAGCTTATATTTTAAGGTAAGAACATTTAATGTATTACCCCGTGGTGCTCAAAGACACAACGTATGCACACACAATCAATGCGTTGATCACCACCCTGGAATTTTCAGTACCAATTGGTAGTGTGGAACGGACACAGTAACTCTTGGTAGGGATCGAGATCCATATAAAACCTCCGTATGAGTAAGTTGAAGCGAACTTCGAGGTCTCCTGCTCCCCGTGGTACCAGAATTGAGTCTCCGGTCAGACTTCGTATCCGAAACTACTACCAATTGAACCTCCATACAGCTTTGTACTGGTGACTAGGAGTTGCACGCCATACACAAAAAAACGACCCCTGATTCCCAAGTAAACGCCTTCGCCGTCTAAACAACTCACTCGCATATGACCCTAAAAGTTCCGCAATCTAGTGGATATTACACCGCTAACAGATAAGTGTCCGTCAGTCCAGCTAATACCCACACCACCCAGATCCCTAATGTTCGAGTACATCGGGCCTTATGAAATTACATGCATCCAGTATTCAGACCGAAGCCTGTTCCCTAGATATCCCTACCTCTCCACGTTATTATCGGAAATACAATCATTCCGCAGCAATGACACACTTAAACCCCTTGCATCTAACAAATCTTGCATAGCATCCGTCGAAATTGTTCTCTCGCCCACTCTAACTCAGACTGCGAGTGACCTTCGACCAAAAGGAGAATCATCGGCAAACACACGACACTTACAGAGAGACTCGAGTTGCCCAAGCAGAGAGTCCTCAGTCATGAGATTCCAAATATATGCACCACAGATGGGACCCTGCGGGCGGCCAAGAACCACACCAATCACCACACTCTTATTCATGCCGACTAGAGAGGCCCTCATGCCCGAAAAGTAGCTCCGCCAAAAAAGCAATTTCCGAACAGCAAGGTAAGCTGGAACTAATCAACATTATACGAGTAGAAGTCATCAGAGGATATCTACTCTTAACTCGCCACCTTCAGAAACTTGGTAAAAGCGGCGGCATATAGAGCAATGGTGGAGGATGACGCAACGCTGGAACATTCCCTTATGAATACTCAGCTTTCAGATGGTAGTAAAGGGATATTTCTACGGCTAACAATGTTCCCAGTTATTTGATATTGGTCATTTATGGTGGAAAAAATCAGTTATTTTATCAAAGTTGTTTGAATAGAGTTTGGAATGCTCTAGATATAGTCCACATGGACTTGGCTTTAAAGACTGTAAAATTCATATTCATTCATTATATCGAAGATTTGAAAAATTCCTATAATCGCTGTATTACTATGACATAAAATTAAACACTAAATTTTCCCAAACAAAATTATGTTTTTTAATACAAATTGCCTGGGAATGTGTCTTCAACTTAAAAATATATTTCATTTTTACTACAAAATCAAATACAAAGTCTGTAAAAATTGCTAATTGTATTTGCTTCACCTTCACGTACCCACATATACAAACATATTAGCTTCTAAGTATATGCCTTTATTTATTTACAAGTTATGTATATAGACATAAGTGACATAACATATATAGTTCAAAAACTATAAAACTAACCGAAAGGCGACCTGCCTGCAATCTAAATGGCTTCTAATGAATTTGTTTACTCAAAAACTAAAGACAAAAGGAAAATTCGCTGAAATGCAAGCTGAATGAATATGACGCATTCATTGTTGTTATACGTAAGTGCAATTTTCGTTTTAGAATGGAAACATAAAAAAATTTCAATTCTACTTCACCAAGTGATTTCAGAAATATATATACATAAGTTAAAAATAGCGGATAATCCAAGTAGAGCTACTTTTCAATAAGCTGTTTTTGACAGATCACACCGTTAGACTTTTGCCTGTAGGAATATGCAAAATCTAAAGTCTATGTGGACAAACCCGCTTCGATTCAAACCTTGGAAAATTGAAAAGTTAAATTTGAAGTTTTTGTGTTTTTTCTTTGGAAAACTGGTTAATGGAAAATGGATCACCCGTTATGTTTACATATATATTTACATAACAAATTTCAAATATAATGTAAACATTACTACAAACATATTTATTGTAACGGGTGATTTTTTTGAGGTCAGGATTTTCATGCAGTAGTATTTGACAGATCACGTGGGATGTCAGACATGGTGTCAAAGAGAAAGATGCTCAGTATGCTTTGACATTTCATCATGAATAGACTTACTAACGAGCAACGCTTGCAAATCATTGAATTTTATTACCAAAATCAGTGTTCGGTTCGAAATGTGTTTCGCGTCCGTGTCCGATGAGCGATGAGGCTCATTTCTGGTTGAATGGCTACGTAAATAAGCAAAATTGCCGCATTTGGGGTGAAGAGCAACCAGAAGCCGTTCAAGAACTGCCCATGCATCCCGAAAAATGCACTGTTTGGTGTGGTTTGTACGCTGGTGGAATCATTGGACCGTATTTTTTCAAAGATGCTGTTGGACGCAACGTTACGGTGAATGGCGATCGCTATCGTTCGATGCTAACAAACTTTTTGTTGCCAAAAATGGAAGAACTGAACTTGGTTGACATGTGGTTTCAACAAGATGGCGCTACATGCCACACAGCTCGCGATTCTATTGCCATTTTGAGGGAAAACTTCGGACAACAATTCATCTCAAGAAATGGACCCGTAAGTTGGCCACCAAGATCATGCGATTTAACGCCTTTAGACTATTTTTTGTGGGGCTACGTCAAGTCTAAAGTCTACAGAAATAAGCCAGCAACTATTCCAGCTTTGGAAGACAACATTTCCGAAGAAATTCGGGCTATTCCGGCCGAAATGCTCGAAAAAGTTGCCCAAAATTGGACTTTCCGAATGGACCACCTAAGACGCAGCCGCGGTCAACATTTAAATGAAATTATCTTCAAAAAGTAAATGTCATGAACCAATCTAACGTTTCAAATAAAGAACCGATGAGATTTTGCAAATTTTATGCGTTTTTTTTTTAAAAAAAGTTATCAAGCTCTTAAAAAATCACCCGTTATACCAATCGGGTTTGTATTAGTTTTCTACAAGTTGCCTTGCAGGCTCTTGTGAGTTCTGTACGCATGCGCATTGAATGCTTTGAGTGCACAAGTAATTCAATGCTGATTTTTACTAATTTTTTTTTTGTAAAGAAATTTTAGATTATAACTCAAGCCATTTTTACTTTAACGAAGAGGTTTAAAAATTTTGGTGTTGCCACTTGTTTAAAGGTTTCAGTAAATAATAATATTTATAATATAATTGATTGCAAATGTGCCAAATTAAAGAGATTTAAAAATGGTTGAGAATGTTAAAAAAAGCGTTGCCACCTGTTTAAAGTTTTCAGTTAATAATGTTTATAATATAACAGATTTAAAATGTATCAAATGAAATATATTTGAAAATAAGGTTTACAAAAAATAGGGTTGCCACCTGTTTTAAGTTTTCAGTTAACAAAAATTTTTTTTTATATAGTTGAATGCAAATGTATCAAATAAAAGAGATTTAAAAATGGTTGATGATGTTTAAAAAAATTGGCGTTGCCACCTATTTAAAGCTTTCAGTCAATAATAATATTTAGAATGTAATTGATTCGAATATATCAAATAAAAGAGATTTAAAGTGCTTAAAGTTGAAATTATTTTGTGAAGCGTTGCCACATAATTTAACTAATTACTAAAATAAAGCAATTTTTTAATAAGTGCAAATGTATTTGAGTATTCTTTCATGTATGTACATATGTACATAGAAAATTTATAAATTAAAAAAAAAAATAATAAATAATACAAAAAATGTTAAAATAATTTCCTTCTAATAAATAGCAACATGGCAACTCTCATAAAAATTGAATTTATTGCTACTATTTTGTTTGTGCTAAGACCTCAGAGACACACTATATTGCCACACCAATTTAGCTGATCAGAAAATACTGATGAAGAGATATTTCTGGTCGCCTTGCTGAAGTCTTTGTAGTGTAGAAAGCAAGTGTCTACCAACTGATTCTTGGCAGCGAATTCGTAATTCTAAATATGAAAGCAGTATATAAGTCGATAGATACGGTAGTGGAAACTTTTAAATTATACAATCAGTTTGTATGGCAGCTATATGTTATAGTGGACCGATCTCAAAAGTTTTCTCGGAGATTGCACCAATGCCTCAGAAAATAATTCATGCAAAGTCTCTTGAAGTTATCTCAACAAATGAAGAAGCTTTCATACAAACACTTGATTCCGATCGCTCTGTTTGTGTGGCAGCTATATGCTATAGTGGTCCAATATCGGCGGTTCCGATGAGTAGCATCTTGATGAGAAAAGAACGGGTGCAAAGTTTCAGATTGATATCTCAAAAACTGAGGAACTAGTTCGCGTATGCACAAAAAGACGGACGGGCATGGCTAAATCGAACCAGCTCGCCAAGCCGATTTTTTATAATATGTGACCTGGTCTACGAAAAGGGGGCTTAGGTGTAAAAAAATCAATTTTTTTTATTTTTTTTTTTTCAATTTTTTTTTTTAATTTTTTTTCGACACCTAAGCCCCCTTTCGTAGACCAGCTCACATATATTTTATAGGGTTTCTGAAGTCTGTTGTTGATTTAGCGATAGAAATCTGCCGAATAGACAGTCCTTGACTGGATAAAAATCCGAGTCCGTCGCGGTTACGTAGACCCGACTGCCGTGGGAACGGTCCCTGGCGTTTCCTACTGGGTGTTAGAAATTTCGTGGCAAACTTGCTATACCCTGTTAAGGGCGATATTTTGATTATTATTTTTAGTAAAAAAAAACTATTTTTTTAAAGAAAATAATATATATTTAATATAATATTTTTCATAAAAAATTTATTATTTTTATTTATTTTGTTTTTTTTTTTTTTTTTGATTATTTATTTTTATAATTTTTCTGAATAATTTTTTATTTTGTTTGGTTCTAAAATCAAATTTTTCAAATAAAATAATATAAAATTAATTTAATATTTTTAATATAAAAAGTGTTATTTTATTTATTTAGTATTTTTTGTTTTTTATTTATATAATTTTTATACTAAAATTTTTTTCTAGTGGTTCTAAACTCAGTAGTGTTCAAAATGAATTAATTTAGATCTAAACAAAATTGAAATCCGAAAAAAGCAAAATAATAAACTTTTTTCTTGATTAATATCAATTAAAAATAATGCAAATGGCATTTATGTTCAAAAAACGGCAGTAAAATATTTAAATTTTATTTTGCTGTATGTAATAAAATTAATATTTAATAAATTAATATTTATTACAAAAACTGCAAATTAGTTTGATCATAACCACGAAAAGCTTAACTAAGCGCCTAGTCAATGAAAGCAATTCCACTTTTACTTTCAACAGCGGACTCTTTTTCCCCACCACCTAGCAGAGAGATCATTTGAGCGCCAAAATTGCAGCCTCACTTTCACTCAGCGCCGCTCATTTTCCGACCGAAATGAGTTGCACGAGAAATGCAAAATGAAGCCCGCACGCTGATGCGATTTTTCAAATAACTGTACTCTTATCATAATACAGAAATGACACAGTTGCTCCGAACAACAACAATGGCAGCATGGCGGTGAGCTAGACACAGCTCAGCTCAGCTTATTTCACCCAAATTGTGCGCGCTTGTGCCGCAAAGCCCTGCCAATCAACGCCGCCTCGACCCAAGCGCAATCACAGCTTGACCGAGCACCAACTCAGTAGTGGACAACGGCTTGTGGCATGTAAATCGCGGTTACAGTTTTTTCTCCCCTGGATTGTTGTTGTACATTTGAGGATTTGCTTGCATTTGCTGAAGCTCAGCCCAACTCAGCTCACCTCAGCTCAGCCTTAGCTCAGAGCTCAGTGTGAAAGCTATAAAAGCGCACCACAGGCGGACGGACGCCACCAGTTGAACGCGAACGGGCATTTGGAGACAATCGTTATTATTGAATGGCAGTAAACAACAATAGCAACCATAATAGTAGCAGCTGAAGAGGAAGTGCCTGCCTTGTGGATTAACTAAATAGTAGAAAAATAGTGTTTGTGAATGCTCAAAGCAAGCATAGTGAACTACTAAGTGTGCATACATACATACACACATACACACATACTTGGTTGTGTATATGGCATGAAGAGGGTGGAAAGCACTAATTAAGTGGCATATGTACCTATAAACATACATACATACATACAGTAAAATATATTAATACAAATGCTGGTGCCCGAATCGTTTCTACATACAATTTATGCAATATTATACAATATTATCTATCGTGTGCAAATGTCTATGTATGTGTACTAATTAATTGTGCACTATTTAATGGCCAAAGGACTTAATTAATCGTTGTCTGCGAAGACTTGAACGAAAAGCGTATGCGGAAAGTGTAAAAATACACACACACAAACAAACAAATACGAAATTAAAAGCTTAATAAGTGAAAATACAATAAAAATATCGTAAAAAATTAAAATAAGTCTAGAATTTATAGAAAAAAATAATTGAATTAAGTTTACCGCGTTAGAGTAAAGTGTACGTCAATATGTCACTAGAAGTTCTGAAGGATCACGTCCTGATTTCGCCCAGCAGCGTTTTCTATTTTTTGCTGCTGCCCACTTTTCTGCTATGGCTAACTTACTGGCGTCTGTCGCGACGTCATCTCTACAAGTTGGCCGATCGTTTGCCGGGACCTAAAGGATTGCCCATTATTGGACACTTGTTTGACGTATTCGGACCGGCATCATGTAAGTTTGTAATTAAACAGAAATTTCGCCTCCCTTAATTATCATTACATTTTAATTACTTTTTGGAAACCTTACTTGTCCCGAAATTGTTATTCCATTATGCAAAAAGTCTTTCAAAAATGTATTTTTTTTTTGTATAATTATATATAAAATAATGCTGGATTACAATAATTTTATAACTAAATCCGTAGGAATTACAATCGCCTTAAAATTCTTTTTAGGTATTTAGAGAAATTAAATTGGAATTTTGGCTCTACTAATTTATATTACATTTTAATTACTTTATATTCTACTTGTATATATTACAAATATTTTAAATGTGCATTATAATGCTAATCATTATACAAATTCTTGTAAAATTACTCATGAAATCCGCTGTATTAAAACAGTACTATCATTAAATACTTATTAATTACATAAACCTTAAAATTGATTGTAAGTATAAAGTAAATTTAAATTTAAATTGTAGCCCCAATGATTACCATTACATTTTAATTACTGGAAGGTCACCCTATTTACTTATTTACTTATTTATTAATTTATAAATGCATTATATTGGTAATCATTGTATAATTTCTTATATAATTACTAGTAAATAATGTTGAATTACAACATCAATGCAGCCAAATACTTATTAATTACAATTTGAGAGAAATTGAAAAGAACATTGATTAAGATTACATTTTAGCTAATTTATGATACTATATATCCAACAATTATTTTATAAATGCCTTATGTCTGTAATCATTACAATATTTCCTATTTATTGACTGATAAATACTGCT
This sequence comes from Bactrocera correcta, assembly GCA_027475135.1. Taxonomy (NCBI): domain Eukaryota; kingdom Metazoa; phylum Arthropoda; class Insecta; order Diptera; family Tephritidae; genus Bactrocera; species Bactrocera correcta. The sequence continues at coordinate 20,744,597 of CM050327.1, read as the reverse complement.
GAGTTACAATAATATTGCAATAAAATGCTCAATAATTACGATCACCTTAGAATTGGAACTAAATCTACAAAAAAGTTAAATTTTTGAATGGCTCTAGTGTTTATAATTACATTTCAATTACCCTATGATGTACTTATTTATCCTGTAACTCTTTAAAAAGTACATTATATTACTAATCTTTTCAACATTTTTTGTATAATTACTAGCAAATACATCTTGATTACAAAAATATTGCAATGAAATAGTTATTAATTAAAATAATCATAAAATCATATCTTACAAATATTAATGATACAAGTACATAAAGAAAAAGCGTTGAGTTGTTTCTCTATTGGTTACGATTACAATTCAATTACTTTTTTATCCACTTATATATATTTTCTAGAAGTATTGGAAAAAATTGATTATATTGTGAATCATTACATTTTTTTTTATCATTCTGTTTGTTTTTAAACCATTACATATTGTATAATTACAAGGAAATACTGCTGAACTATGATAATATTGTAATGAAGTACTTTTTCAAAAATCCGTTATATTGGTAATCAACGCATCTTTTCTTGTATAATTATTAGTTATTTCAACTGGATTACAATAATAGCGCAATGAAATATTTATTAAAATACATGAAACCGAAATAGTAGTTATATAGATAGATAAGATTACATATTAATTACTTTATGATTGACACTAAAAGTACCGCTAAAAATTAAGAATTCGGTATAAATATTCCTACCCCTTATATAATTTCTTGTATAATCTCTAATAATTTCTGTATAATTACTGAAAATATGGATGCATCTTAATTACATATGCTGTAATGCATTACTTAACATTACTCAACATGATTACTTTTACTTTAGGAATCACTTATCATAAAAGCATATTTATGAATAGTACTTTATGTAGTTATAATTTGTATAATTATTTTGTAATGATTTATGGTAATTACTTTATTCTATATGTAGGTATAGTTAAAAAATACAAATACAAATACAAAAAAGATGAGGCATGAGGTGTAATAATAAAAAAATCATTAAAAAATTACCAATTTCTTTCTAATTGACTCTTCATACCTTAAGAAAACAAAAAATATCGAAAAATTACTTTCTGTTTTCAAAAATTACTGATGATTACCAAGTATTGCCTTTGTATTAAGTAGCGTTTACACTTTGACACTAAAATTTTATAAACCACAATTGCTTATTAGTTATTAGTGTTAAGGATAAATTATTAATTACTTGTAAATATTTTGATTATTTTGTAATGATTTATGGTAATGGGATTCGTTTTTCTTTACAGCTGCTTTTCTATTTACTTTGTAGCATTTTATTTGGTAATGAATACAATTTTTATGGGAAACTTTGTAATTAAACAAAGTTTATATCTGATATTCGATTAAAATATGTTTTGATTACTAAAAATATTAATTTTTAATAATTTTAAGTAGCTTTTTAGGATTCTAATGAAGTTCTACAAAAACTTGATATTAAAGAAGAAAGTAGTAATTATATTATGTTACTTGTAATATAGTGCTCTTCAATTAAAAATATCAATTTTTGTAGTACTTTTCGCAAGTGTATAATTTTTTTTTTTTTTTTTTTTTGATTGTGTAAATATTTGTTGACAATTATAAATACATTTTGATTACTTTTATAAAATTTTGTTTCATAGAGGGTTTGATTAGTTATGCATCCATTGCTAATGGTCGAAATATGGATCTTGGCATTGAAATTGCAATTACAAATACTCAAAAGTATTTAAATAATAATAACAAAATAAAAGTTTTTTAAATTTTCATTTTTAAGCACATATTTTTCTCATTCTCCTTAAAAATTTTCTTTTCTTAGAAAAATTAGAAAAATTTTTATTTTCTTTTCTTAGAAAAATTTTGTCTCAAATGTTTAGACAAAGGCTCAGAGCATACACTTTTGTTTGCTTGTTATAAATTTGCCAAATATAATTTAAAATATATTACAGTTATAAATCCTCTTAAAACATTTTACAGTTATAAATCTTTTTAATTCTGACATTTTTATTGTCTCATAATTATTGTATTTTCTCTCTTTTCTTTTTTTTTTCATTTTATATGTGACCTGCAGCGGTTTTTAAGACCGTCATTCGCAAAAGCTCAGAATTTGAAAATATCGCCAAAATGTGGATCGGTCCACAGCTGGTCGTTTTCATTTACGATCCACGTGACGTTGAAATTTTGCTGAGCAGCCAAGTTTACATAGACAAATCATCCGAATACAAATTCTTCAAGCCGTGGCTCGGTGAAGGACTGCTCATTAGCACAGGTAAGGATATCGAAAAACTATATGTATGTGGTGTGTATGTGTATATGCATAGACAATATAAAATATGATCCATTTCGAGGTTCCCTACTTTTTTTTAAAGAAAAAACAAAGAAAATTCAAATTTGATGGGGAAAGTTCATTATCATTCGAAAGAACATTCTTTGGCAATTATTTTTTGTATATTATGTCATTCAAATGTTGGCTGCGGCTACGTTTCAGATGGATCCGTAGAGCCTAATTTTCTATGACTTGTTCGAGCATTTCGACTGGTAAATAAAATAATGCTCGTAATGTTTGCTTCAAGACGTTAATCGGCGCCAAATTGACTGTCCACGGTCTTAATGTACACTCTCACCCAAAGCTGCTATATTTTCTTAACTGCGTGCTGGCCGTAGTCTACGAGTATTCGGCCAAATATTATCCAATAATGAATGCTGGGCCTCAAGATGGGTGAGGGTGTTGTGAACTGTTAAAAAGTAGCTATTGAAAAAGTACCTCAACATGGATTACCCATTATAAAGACTCGATCTAAGCAACTTTTTAGAGATTGCTTTGTGGACTTGAACAATAAGCCATGGAAAATTTCGTTAAGACATGTACATATATGTCAAATGAAAAAAAATTCTATGCAAGCACTTGATCGATCAGTTTGTATGGCTGCTATATGCTATGGTAGTCGATATCGGCCGTTCAGACAAATAGTATCTTGGAGAGAAAAAGACGGGTGCAAAATTTCAAATCGATATCTCAAAATATATATATATATATTTACATATTTAGTAGGGTCTCTTACGTTTCCTTATGTGTATTACAAACATCGTGGCAAACTTAATATCCCGTTCAGGGTATAAAATTAATTTTTCGATAAAAATAATGGAAATCAAATTACCAAAAAGAACTTAAAAAAATATTTTTAAAAAGTTTCAAGTTTGCATAATTTTTCAATTATATACCTTATCTTTAGAAAATAATTTCAAATATTTCAAAAATATTTAGAAAAAAATTTAAATACATATAAACAATTTTTGTTTAAATGTAAAAAACTAAAAACAAAAAAATCATAATAAAAAATTTTCTCATAATTTAAAAAATTAAATTTTTTTTAAATTTTGACTTATTTTTACACACGATCTATTATTAAATTCTTTTTATAATTTTTTTTTAGAATTCTCTAAACTTTTTTTTTAAATATTATCCAAAATTTTGAGTATTCTAAAAAAATTAAAAATAAATAATATATCAGATTGTTTCAAAAAAAATTTATTCAAGAAAAATTATATAAAAGGCATTATTTTTTAAAAATATTTTTTTCTTATACTTTAAATTTTTTTTTAAATTATTTAATTTTTTTTTTTTTAATTATTTAAAAAAACTTAAATCACTTTCATCTATTATAACAACTTTTTATATAATTTTTTATATTTTTTTATAATTATTTTAAGTTTATTTTTTAGAATTATTTAAAAATATTTCAATTTTTTTTGTTCCAAAAATTGCTTATTTCCACAATGCATTTTCGCAAACGCTGCAAGCTCTCATGCGTAAGCAATCTCACTTTTCATATTGCGGAGCTATCCTCTGCACGCAGGTGGTTCACCTCAACACGAATTTCTTTAAATTTTCTCTAAATAGATTTACGCGTTTTCGGCGCCGCGTAAATCACTTAAACAATTATTTTGTGTGCCAAAATATTCCGGCTAATTTTTAATTTTTATTACAAAATTTTTTTTTTGGCGATTTTTGTTTTCTAAGCAATTTTTAATGCTCTGTTTTTGCGCTCGTTATGGTTTTGCAGCAAAATAAACAAATTAAAAGTCAAATTATTAATACTCGGCGAATGTGTGTGACGTTGCGTCGGCGGCGTCGTCGGCCATTTGACAACATAATAACCTAATAAATAAGCCGAAGCGGCAACAAATTAAAAGCGCAGCGCTTCGCCACATGAGGAAATGGGGAAAGTAGTGTGTGCAAATGCTAAACACAGACTCACACACATACACAACTATGCATGTGCATGTGTTTGTGTGTGTTTGCGTCTATTCATAAAAATGCCATCACACGCTCAAGAATAACGGTAAATTTGCATTAGTATGTATGTAAACGTGCTTATAATTTGTACGTAAATAGTAATTTTGTGCGACTCACACATACGCACAGATACATACAAGTATACAAGCACACACACACATGCATAGGCAGGCACTTTGGAGAGATTTGTTGAAAAACGCTGCAATGACCATCACTAAATACTGAAATATGCGTGGGTTGCCCGCGTTTTTATGAATTATACACTTCTCTATATATGTCTATGTATGCGTGTGTGTGCATCATCAGCGACTATTTATTCTAATAAGCATATACGTACGTTTGTGCTGCATATGCGATGAGTTACACACACACTCGCGCACATTTTTCATGAATAAACAAAACTTATCAACGAGATCTCAACTGACGTAGGTGTCGGTATGTAAGAGCGAAGGGTGTATCAATAAGTTAGTTAACGACTGGTCATAAAGGCGTGGAATCGAGAGGTCTCTGTTTCAATGACTTTCGATCTGTGAACTAAGAACTGGACTAAATTTGGGATGCTGTGCAACCTAATACCTACAGAGTTTGTCCAGCAAAAATAGGACAAAGCAGCGATGCCAGCTCAATTTCCAAGCATCCGAGCATTGAAGTCGTCACGAAAGGCGTTCGCCGGAATAGCCTTGAGAGCTGATTGGATCCCCTCTGTTATCCGGGGGACCACATCTGGGCTGTAGGGCAGCTGCGGAAGCGTTGGGATGCTGGTCTTGGTTAGGTGGCTGTTAACAAGAAAGGCTGTGTGAGCCGAAGCGTTGTCGTGGAGCAACTTCCAATCAGCTGCGATGTCTGACGGTTTATCCAGGAAGAACAAATTCATCGTCCACCGCCTTTGATGTCAAAAAAGACAACGAGCATCATTTACACTTCGGATTTGCTCATTCTACCCTTTTTTTGGCGAGGAGACGCTGGGTTGTGCCTCTCGACCTCTTCCCGGCCCTCCAAAAAGGCCTGATGTCACCGAAACACACCACTTCTTGCTAAAGCAACATCTAGGTAAGCCTGCTTGATCATATCAAACGTCTCTGTCGCAGATTTACCGTGTTTCACACAATTTAATCGCGTATCTCTGCTCTAACAAACTCTGTATTTTCAGCTTTATCCACTCACAGAAACACGTCGTGCGAAAATGCTTGTCCTGACTCTCCAGGTCCTCGGAGACAACTGGCCAGCCGCTCGTTCGTTAGCTAGGAACGTCCTCTACCGAATCCAGTCGGTGCGCGTACGCTTCGAAGTACAGTAGTGGTGGAAAAAATCAGTCTTATTACATTCCAGGCAAATCCTATACCTCAATGTACCAAAAAAATTTTGAAATCTCTCTCTCTGTTGCCTGAAGGTGACTAATAAAGTTTTCTCAGATTCCCAGCCTTCAATTAGATTTATTTCATTCATCACATAGGGATCAACTTGGTTTATTGATGGTAGTTTTTCAAGACTTCACATGTCTTAAAACAATAGATTTTGGTGGAAGTTTTAAACCCACTTATCTTTAGAAGCAGAGAGGAGCTGTCGGAAACTGGTTGCACATATATTAGATTCCAAGTCACAAGGGGACTGGAAAACGAGATAGCTGTTGAAGTCATCTTGACTATCGAACCAGTTCAGGAAATACCCAAATCATAAAAAAGATTTCCGAAAGGGCTGATAGATGGATCAGGGTTAAATGGAATCCCAGATCCCCAATATCAAATGTAAGGGAGCGAAAGAAAACCACGCCAGCTTTATCTCACACTGTCTCGAAAAGACTACAGCCGGGATGTTGGATTGGTCACAGGTCATAACTTAATGGCATCACATACGAGCCATATGTGAACAGTGGGCATGAAAGAGACGCTGGAATACATCCTCTGCGTATGCCTGAACTTATCTCGAACTCTGCTTAGATGTCTGGGAGTTTCGCTGTGCAAAAAGTCTGTAGGGCTATGTTTGGCGTGTAACCAGTGTAACCCATTACCCATTGATCCAGAAATGGACCTCATCACTGTACGAAATTTGGCTCGAAAACGTTGGAAGGCTTCAGTTCTTGCACAAGGTCTGTTTTGTACGCATCAATTTAAGATCTCGATGTAAAATGGGCCAAGTCGTTCCATACGTTATTTCGAATTTCTGCGAACGACGCCTAATAGGCTTTCCACAGTCTTCGTGTACACTAACAGCTTATACTTGCTTCATTGCTTTGCTGGACGTGGTTTTTTCGGTCAAATATTATCCAATAATGAATGCTGGTTGTTGTTGTTGTTGTAGCGGCAGAATTCTGCCGAGTTGACAGTCCTTGGCCGGATAAAAATCCGGGTCCGTTCCGGTTACGTAGACCCGACTGTCGTGGGAACGGTCCTGGTCCTCATGATGGGTGATAGTGTTGGGAATAGTACGCTCAATCATGAAATGACAGGCTGACACGACTCACGCGTGATCTGTCAAAAAAGAGCTATTGAAAATGTAAATCTACTTGGATCACCATTTATAAGTGAGACCAAAGATATTGTATTTACAAAAGGGAGAGTCGTAATTATAGTCTAACTGAAGCAAGGATGGGGTCATGTGTAGAAGTTCACGCAAGTGAGGAAAGTTCGCTGATCGCCATTCACTTGGGAGTGGCCAGAAACGATTCTTTTACATATGACTCAAGCAGCTCACGACTTCCGGTCTTTGACCAAGTATCCTCTGGGTAGCCTAAGAACATCCGTTTGAAGGCGAGCTAAAGTGAGAAGGCGAGCTAAAGTGAGAAGGCGAAACACCCCTGCATAGGGTTGTGCGCTGGGTTTGGGACCCGCCACGTAAAAAAACACCCCCAATGAAAGACAACAACAAGCCTCGGATGAGTGACCCCCCTTTTGATGACGACCATGGCAAACGAAATAAGGACTATGATTTGAGGGCATGCACCTGGAATGTCCGGTCCCTTAATTGGGAAGGTGCCGCTGCCCAGCTGGTAGATGTCCTCGTAAAGGTAAAGGCTGACATCACCGCCGTCCAAGAAATGCGATGGACGGGACAAGGACAGAGACGAGTAGGTCCTTGTGACATTTACTACAGTGGCCATATAAAGGAGCGCAAGTTTGGTGTTGGATTCGTGGTGGGAGAGAGACTCCGTCGCCGAGTACTATCATTCACTCCGGAGAATGAACGTCTAGCCACAATCCGCATCAAAGCGAGGTTCTTCAACATATCGCTGATTTGCGCCCACGCCCCGACGGAAGAGAAGGACGATGTGACCAAAGATGCCTTTTATGAGTGCTTGGAGCGCACTTATGAGAGATGCCCCCGCCACGATGTCAAAATCGTGCTTGGCGACTTCAATGCCAGGGTGGGCAAAGAAGGTATCTTTGACACTACGGTCGGTAAATTCAGCCTCCACGCGGAAACATCCCCAAATGGGCTGAGGCTGATCGACTTCGCCGGGGCCCGAAATATGGTTATCTGTAGCACTAGATTCCAGCATAAGAAGATACATCAAGCTACCTGGCTGTCTCCAGATCGAAAAACCACCAACCAGATCGATCATGTTGTGATAGACGGAAGACACGTCTCCAGTGTTTTAGATGTGCGTGCGCTCCGAGGTCCTAACATCGACTCGGACCACTATATTGTTGCAGCCAAAATACGCACCCGCCTCTGTGCAGCAAAAAACGCACGCCAACAAACACAAGGATGGTTCGACGTCGAGAAGCTGCAATCACAACAGACAGCCGAACGTTTTTCTACTCGGCTTGCACTCCTGCTCTCTGAGAGCACTCGTCAACAACTCGGTATAAGGGAACTGTGGGACGGCATTTCAAACTCCTTACGTACAGCTGCAACCGAAACCATTGGTTTTCGGAAAGTGCAGAAGAACAGCTGGTACGACGAGGAGTGCCGTGTCGCAGCGGAGAGAAAACAGGCTGCCTACCTCGCAACGTTACGATCGACCACAACACGTGCGGGATGGGATAGATACCGAGAGTTGAAGAGGGAAGCGAGACGCATTTGTAGACAGAAAAAGAAAGAGGCCGAAATGCGTGAGTACGAAGAGCTTTATAAGCTGGCCGACAGGGGTAATGCTCGAAAATTCTACGAAAAGATGCGGCGGCTTACAGAAGGTTTCAAGACCGGAGCATACTCTTGTAGAACCCCCAAAGGTGATCTAGTTACCGATGCCCAGAGCATACTTAAATTATGGAGGGAACACTTCTCCAGCCTGCTGAATGGCAGTGAACGCACAACACCAGGAGAAAGCGAACCCGATACCCCAATCGATGACGATGGAGCAGACGTTCCATTGCCCGACCATGAAGAAGTTCGAATAGCAATTGCCCGCCTGAAAAACAACAAAGCGGCAGGGGCCGATGGATTGCCGGCCGAGCTATTCAAACACGGCGGCGAAGAGCTGATAAGGTGCATGCATCAGCTTCTTTGCAAAATATGGTCGGACGAAAGTATGCCCAACGATTGGAATTTAAGTGTGCTATGCCCAATCCACAAAAAAGGAGACCCCACAATCTGCGCCAACTACCGTGGGATTAGCCTCCTCAATATCGCATATAAGGTTCTGTCGAGCGTACTGTGTGAAAGATTAAAGCCCACCGTCAACAAACTGATTGGACCTTATCAGTGTGGCTTTAGACCTGGTAAATCAACAACCGACCAGATATTCACGATGCGCCAAATCTTGGAAAAGACCCGTGAAAGGAGAATCGACACACACCACCTCTTCGTCGATTTCAAAGCTGCTTTCGACAGCACGAAAAGGAGCTGCCTTTATGCCGCGATGTCTGAATTTGGTATCCCCGCAAAACTAATACGGCTATGTAAACTGACGTTGAGCAACACAAAAAGCTCCGTCAGAATCGGGAAGGACCTCTCCGAGCCGTTCGATACCAAACGAGGTTTCAGACAAGGCGATTCCCTATCGTGCGACTTTTTCAACCTGCTTCTGGAGAAAATAGTTCGAGCTGCAGAACTTAACAGAGAGGGTACTATCTTTTATAAGAGTGTACAACTGCTGGCGTATGCCGATGATATTGATATCATCGGCCTCAACACCCGCGCCGTTAGTTCTGCTTTCTCCAGACTGGACAAGGAAGCAAAAGAAATGGGTCTGGCAGTGAACGAGGGCAAGACGAAATATCTCCTGTCATCAAACAAACAGTCGTCGCACTCGCGACTTGGCACTCACGTCACTGTTGACAGTCATAACTTTGAAGTTGTAGATAATTTCGTCTATCTTGGAACCAGCGTAAACACCACCAACAATGTCAGCCTAGAAATCCAACGCAGGATAACTCTTGCCAACAGGTGCTACTTCGGACTAAGTAGGCAATTGAGAAGCAAAGTCCTCTCTCGACAAACAAAAACCAAACTCTATAAGTCTCTCATAATTCCCGTCCTCCTATATGGTGCAGAGGCTTGGACGATGACAACAACCGATGAGTTGACGTTGCGAGTTTTCGAGAGAAAGGTTCTGCGAAAGATTTATGGTCCTTTGCGCGTTAGCCACGGCGAATATCGCATTCGATGGAACGATGAGCTGTACGAGATATACGACGACATTGACATAGTTCAGCGAATTAAAAGACAGCGGCTACGCTGGCTAGGTCATGTTGTCCGGATGGATGAAAACACTCCAGCTCTGAAAGTATTCGACGCAGTACCCGCCGCGGGAAGCAGAGGAAGAGGAAGACCTCCACTCCGTTGGAAGGACCAAGTAGAGAAGGACCTGGCCTCGCTTGGAATATCCAATTGGCGCCACGTAGCGAAGAGAAGAAACGACTGGCGCGCTGTTGTTGACTCGGCTATAATCGCGTAAGCGGTGTCTACGCCAGTAAAGAAGAAGAAGAAGCAAGCTAAAGCTCTGTCTCTTTAAGCAGACCGAAGTCTTTGCTTGCGGCTTTGAAAAAATATTTTTTTAATCAAATAAAAACTATGTACGTAAACATATAATAAAAAAAAATACTAAAAACATTTTAGCTATTTTAATAATTATTATTTTTCTCTTCACTTAACAGGTGCGAAATGGCGCGCTCACCGCAAGCTGATCGCTCCCACATTTCATTTAAATGTGCTGAAGAGCTTCATTGATCTATTTAACGAGAACTCACAGCTCGTGGTGCGTAAATTGCGTGCCGAGGGTGGAAAAACATTTGATTGTCACGATTATATGAGCGAAGCGACAGTGGAGATCTTACTTGGTGAGTATGTCGACATATAAATATATGCAAGCAGTTATTACGTGGTGTTTTTACGCGAGCTAACTAGGTGTTGAGTAGTTTCATACTAGTTTCTACTATAGTCCAGTCATTATAGTAAGTTCACCTCGGAATTCGATATACCCATTTATATGTATACCCTGCCATATGTAGGTTTTGAGACAACTTTAGGGTGTCAATATACAAGTATTTACAGACATATAAATGGGTATATCGAATTCCGAGATTCTTACCTAATTTAAGCTTAAATGACTGGACTACCAGGGCCTTTAATTTTTCAGCAACAATGTGTGGCATGTTTTGGAAAAGACAACTAGGAAACAAAGGTAGAGTAAGCACGGAAGAAAAACCGAAGTCATCCTCAAAATCTAAGCAGTTACTAAAAGTTTAAGAAGTAGAAACCCAGAGCTTTGAAATTGAGAGTATTTTGTGTTAGAATTATTTAAGTAACTCAACTTCGATCGGCCTGAGTTCTGTTATGAATTTGGCTTCAATGAAATCTTGCAGTTAGAGTTCGGAAGCACATCTGATCCAAGCCAGCTGAATATTTTTATTTTCAAGTCTTTTTATTTTGGAGTTAAAAAATCGTTTGTATTTTCTCAGACCTCGCTGAAGAGTAATGCTTTCTTTCCACTGGACTTGGTTTACTACTATCTTACAACCTCTGAGCAAAGGATTATAGAAAATATCTCAGGTATACAGCAGTCTATTCACTCATCGGTCTGCTCAACAATTAGCTCAATCAATTCTGTAATATTCCCCCCTGCCCATCTTACAGCATTCTAATATCTATCAATCAAAATATATTCCCACACTTTTTACACGAGCTTTCACAACGTTTTCACTGGCTTGCCAGACAGTCTAATAGTTCAACCGTCTTTAATAGGTTTCTATTCACATTCAAATATATTTAGCGCATTATTAAATGCCTGGATTCATTCACAAGTGGCCTGGTCGGTTTAAAAATAGCTCAGTGTAAGGAAAAGCCTTTCAAATCAGATTTATTAATTCATAGAATTGCAGTCACATGAATGAGCTGTCGGTACACTTAGTTGATGGAATTTTGTTTTCGACAAATGCATTATTTACCCCCGGCATTGTAACGAAGAACGCAAGCAAATTGAGGTGTCTATTTTTGAAAACACTCGAAGGAATTGCATTAGGGTTTTAATTGAGAGGTAATTTTGAGTGAAGTCCAGCTAAGTTCAACCGAACGGCTCCAGAGGAAAATATAATTTTTCACAGACCTTTTTAGTTAATCACTAACAGTAGATCCTCTGATCTAAAACTGAATAAGAATGATATTACCAAATTCACATGGATCAAAAAGCTTGTCAATTGGACTACCGTGAAGCCAAAACTGAAAATTTATTCAAAGAAGAACTAGGATCATTAGATATGTTTCAAAGATTTTTTTCGAAGTACCCTTGTAAGGGATCGGTTCTAAAACCTTCGAGTATGGAATTTTTAAATTTTGTTTTTCTTTGAGGTTATGAATCGGTTATAAATAGGTTATTGATATGTTATGGATAGGTTATGGATAAGTTATGGATAGGTTATGGATAAGTTATGAATAGGTTATTGATAGGTTATGGCTAGGTTATGGATAGATTATGGATAGGTTAAGGGTAGGTTATGGGTAGATTATAGATAGGTTATGAATCGAATAAAATGTCAGTTTTTGGTCAATTTTCTGATGAACGTTTTCTTATTCGATCTTCTGAATAGAATACTGTAATCACTTAAGTTTTTAATCTCGCAAAAATAATCCTGAAAGAATTAGAAACCCTTAAATTATAGTAATAATAAAACTACTTCCCATTACTAGCGTGGAACCACAAAATACTCCGTTTCTTATTAGGTTTAACACAACAGCAACAACACAATTACCTAAATTTTTCCAATTTTTTTTTTGCTAACCTAACCTCACTATTACGCCTGCGGTCTTAACCAATGCGCCCACTATTATTGAATCATTCAATCGACCATTATTGCCTTATATAAAAGCTATTACAAACGTCCAAATGCAAAAAGTGCAATTAAAAAAATATGTTAATGACATTGCAATTATTCAATGGATGACAAAATTTACGAGCGTACGCAGGTTAAAAGCAGTTGGAAATTGCGCTCGTAAGCGCACATTGGCGTAGTTGCCTTCGCACAAGCGAAAATTGTCAAAATGCCAATGCAAACCGCTGACGCCGGCATATGCAGCGCGAAATTAGCTGGAGGCGGCGGTTATTTGGCGCTGACGTGAGTTCAAGTAGTTTTTCCCCACCTACTGACATACATATTTGGACTGAACTTTGTGGAAAAGAGTAGATAAATTATATATGCGTAATTTAATATTATTAGAGAGAAAATGAGAACAAGTAATTTCGTAGATCCCGCAAATTCGGGATCAATTGGGGTTTGTTTTCACAGAAGATTTTTATTGAAAAATTTCGAGATTTCGAAAAATTATAGAAAAATTCGGGTTTTCGAAAAAAATTCTGAATCCCAAGTTGATCCCGAATTTTCGGAATTATTCTTAACAAGAAGTTTCGCGATTCCGGAAAATATCCCGCTTTTCGAATTTTCGGGAACATTCTTAACCAAAAATTTCGGAATTCCGAAAAAACGTCTCCGAATTTTCGGAAACATTCTTAACGAAAAATTTCGAGATTCTTAAAAAAATATTCTGAATCCCGAACTGATCCCGTATTTTCGGGATGCCGAAAATTTTCATTAGGAGCGTTTTGTGAATATATAAATGAAACGAATTAAAGTGTCGTATACTTGTCTTTTGACCCGAAAACTCTCCAACCAGGTTACCGACAAAGCTCAAGTAGTATGAATATAGTATACCATGTGTTCACGCTTAAATCGTTAAATCGGCTTTTGAACATTACCACACTAGCAAGCTGTTGAAAAACTATTGAGATAATGGCATTTTGATGAATCTAAAATCTGATCTGTCTTGGGGGTACGCTTTGTGGAACTTTTGCTATATTAAGCATCAAGAGTCCATCTGTGATATCTTTGGTACTTAGTTTGAGATACTCAATAAAATACTTTACTAACTGTCCTAGCCATGATGATCCTCAAATTAGATTTTAGAGATTTTCAATGCTAGCATCTGTAAAAAAATAAAAGCTTGGACTAAAACTCGATATTGTCGGTCCCTTAAATTGTTAAATAATCCACTATATGAGTTCAAAAAATTTTGGATCGAGAGTCGGCATCTTATGGAATGCATATATTGTTGCCACCAGATCATGTGATCACAGCTAAAGCCGCCAAAAAAGGTGAAGACCACAGGATGTGTAATCTATAGACTACAGTATAAATTAATTTTGGATAAAAGAGCAGATAAAAACAAGGACGAGAGCCAATGGGACGCTAAAAAAATAATAAAAATATAAGCGCTGCCTTGATTGGTAGACAGGACGGATTTGAAAAGACTTCAACGAGCCTAAGTCTAATCTTAATTTCTAAAAAGTCATTTGGGGCCACTTCTCCTTCGAAATTCATTAAATCCAATACACACGACGTTGAAATATTGCCTCACTCGAGTGAAGACTTCAATATTATATATTTAATACCGATTCGCGCTTACGTAAACTTTTTGTACTTTGTTCAGAACAAAATGCAATGAACTCTATGTGATTTACATTGTCTCCATAGCACATGTTCCGACATGTACGGGTTCCCTATTGCGCTGCGACAAGTTGAATGGCCTCTACTAACCTCACCTTATCAGTTCACATTTCCATTTCAACGCGCCTTCAAATATCTGGCGCTACGTGTATGACACACCTTAAGTCCTCATCAGAATTCAGGAGTTGTACTTAGCCCTTGATTGCCAATAGAAACACTTAGCACCACGTTTATGACACACCTTAGGTTCTAATCAAAATGCAAGCGATGTAGTTAGCCCTTCATTGTTAACAGAAATTTTACACATATGTATGTAAATTCAAAGAAGACAACTCTCCTAATCCGAAGGAATTTATCCCGCACGCGTAGCGCAGCAGTTATCAGTCAGCTGTGCGGCCAATATGTAAATGCAGCCTTGGAAGTCATCCTTAGAAGAGATAAATTCTGACTTTTCGCGGGAACAGCGACCGTCTGACGTGACGAATTTGATTGACAGCAGTCAAGAGCTGATCATATGCCACTCAACCATAGTTACGGGCGCAAATTATGACATACATACAAGTATCTAGCAAAGCTGCATGAATTGCATGAGCTTCAATGTTGTATGTATGGTACATTGTAAGCTGATGGCTTCGGCGTCGCGTCGCCTGACGCTGGCAGCGCCGTAGACGAATGAAAAGAGAAAATAGCACAAAGAAAAATTGGTTATAGGAAAGAAACCAAAACTGGTTGGTATGCAGGCTGCATTTGGCATGAAAGCGTATCTTATGGGCGTCTGCATGTTGCATGCGTGCTGCCGCTGGCAGGAAAAAAGCCATATTTGCACAAACGCCGCGCAAAACCATGTATTATTATGTAATGCACTCCCTCCCTCTTACTCTTTTACTCTTAGACTGGATTTTATGGCACAAATTCTTTTCTTTTTGTTTTCTCACATTTTTGCCGAATGAGCAGATTGATCTCTTCACACTTTAGATGTTTTTGGTAGTTTTTTAAACACTTCTTTCTAGCAAAAAGTTATTATTTTCACAAAACTTAAGATATAAACTCATGACACATATTTTATTACCAAATAAAAGTAATTACTTCTTCTTCTTCTTTGTTGGAGTAGCCGAGATCGCAACTCGAACCCATTTGCATCGCGCCAGTCATTTTTTCTTATTGCAATGTGGCGGCAATTGAAGATACCAAGCGAAGCTAGGTCCTTCTCCACCTGGTCTATCCAACACAGAGGAGGTTCACCTCTTCCTCTGCTTTCCCGACGGATACTGCATCGAGTACTCTCAGAGCTGGAGTATTTTCATCCATTCGGTCGACATGATCTAACCAGCGTAGCCACTGTCTTTTAATTCGCTGAACTTCATTATGTCGTATATCTCATACAGCTCATGGTTCCTTCGAATGCGATATTTGCCATGGCCAACGGACAAAGGACCATAAATCTTTCGCAGAGCCTTTCTCTCGTAAACTCGTATCGCCAACTCCACAGATGTTGTCATCGTCCATGCCCAGCAGACGAAGATGATGATGACTTGTAAAATTTGGTCTTTGTTCGTCGAGAGATTGCTTTACGAAGAAATCGCATGATAGGGAGTCGCTTATCTGAAAACTCTTTTGGGTTTTACAACCTCGAGAGGTCATTTCCAATCCTGACAGAGGTTTTTGGTATTGCTCAATGTCAGTTGAGTACTTAATACCTGGAATACTGGGCCAAATTATAAGCCCTCAACAAAGATTAATTTTCGCGTAAGGTTAAGCTTTCCAAGTTTAAGTTTTTAACAAGTTTCAAGCTCTTAGAATTACATTATTATTTTGGAAACAGGCGTAGTCGTGACCGATTCTTGCGCTTTTGAATTGTAGCTAAGGATAAGTTGTGTGGTTTTCAACAATCACAACCGAGTGTCAGCCGTCATCACGTCGCCAAACCTTCACCAGTCGTATCTGCATTACGTACGACGATGCAGTGCTAAATTATATTTTCATCGGTTCTGCATTCACTTAACCTTCCATCAGAGAACATCGAATCGTAAATTTCACGAGCTAGAGCGTACTTTATTCTCGGATGTTCCTAAAGAACGCTTATCGCTCTATGCTACCGCAATACAAATCAGGACAGGTATTATGAGGAATTTATTGAACGTTAATTTGATTGTCTTTGGTTCGTGACTGACATCGTTCTTAGTGTGTTGAATCTTAGATAGACGAAGTATTTCACTACCTTGATTATGTAACTGTCAACAATGGTGACGACAGGGATGAATTTGCCTTGTTTTCGTTCAACACCAAATCCATCTGCTTCGCTTCTTTTTCTAAGCTTGAAAATATCATGTCGAAAAAAAGACTCTGAAAGCTCTCAGTGTAAAGCTAGTTTTTAAAAAGGGACAAGATTTCAGAAATTTTAAGTATTCCTAAATTCTGAAAATTTAAAGAATATCTTAAAATTGTGTATCCGATTTATTTTATAATTATAAAAAATATATGTACTCGTCATACCATAATCCGCACCGAACGGTCAGTTTTCGGGGATGCACTGGCGTTTCCTGAACCACTCTGGGATTTGACTCACCCCAATGGCGACAATTTTGTTTGTTGACGAATCCTCAGAAAATCTGAATATCTAAAAGAACACGTGTCTGAACACTTGGAAATCCTCACACAATTTGACTTCATACAGGATCACTTGGATCATGGAGTCGCCAAACCGAACTCGTGAGAGGATGCAATGGAGGAGAGTGGCGAGTGAGCTTTCTTTACGGATGTGCCGAAAGGTAGGAGGGAAGGTTAGTGGAGGGGCTTACTATCAAGAGCACTTTATCAAGTCCAATTCGGACCACTTGACTACTGCAATGTCTTCCAGCCCGAGGTTGCAGCCATTAAGGTAGCAGTACATTTTCTGCTACGGAGTGCAGCCTCCATCAGAGAAGTAACCGTCCACTTTGATAGCAGAGCAGCGATACTGAACTCATTAACAGTGCGTCCATGGTTGGACAAAGAACTTCGCTATCAGTTGCATCGAGTGTCTTTCAGATAAGACTGATATGAGTGCCAGGCTGCAGCGGAATCGCAAGCAATTGTAAAGCTGATGAGCTAACAAGGAAAGGCACCCTAGAACCGCTATCAGTAAATAGATCTATTTGCTCTCAGTACCGCTAGCATCTTCGTAGTTGTTGGAGTTTTAACATGCCATTGCCCTATTTCCGTCCATGTTGTAAGGCAGGGAATTTTACCAGACGCCATCTGCAGAAGTTTCGTGGAAGAAGACGAGGTGGAAACAACCCAACACTTCCTTCTTGACTGTTCCGCGTTCGGGAGGTCAAGCGCGCACTTGGGAGCGCATTGCTTCAGACAACCCATCGAACTGGCGGAAATGGAAATTAAACGCCTTTACAAATTTGTATTGGCTACTAAGTGATTTCTCTAATTTATAGGTCCGAACACAGGAGTTCTTCTTTTCTATGGGTTCACAAAGGACTCCATATAGCAGTCTGCGTGCGATCTCTCTAGATCAGTCCAAACCTAACCTAATTGGTACACGCTGTATATTCTCCTGTGAAGGCGCGTACTACATATTGTTATCTAAAACTCATACAAACAGTAGCAAATCGAATATATTAAAGTAATATAAAAATGCAAATGAGTAATTATTTAATAAATTCGGTTTGAACACCTTTATGACACACAGTAAAGCAGAAAACGGTAACAACGAGGAAATTCGCTCGTTTTAAGTAAATCAAAATAATATCAAATTCACACGCCAACATTGATTACAGAAAAAACATGTAATAATCGCCTTATTTACCCACTTTTCTACCTCACATATTCACAAACACACACACACGGTGGCACTTTCGAGTGGCTTTGTTCAACTTGCACTTTGAGTGCAAAAAAATTGCAAATTTTCTTCGGCTTTGTGTTTCGCTGCACAGCTGACCGGTTGTTACGAGCATGAGTGCGTCAGTAGGTCGCTGCAACCGACCATTGGACGACTTGGCGCTCCAGAAAACCGCCAACTGGCCAGCGCATGATTTGCTAAGACAACGGTTTAACTTTCCGTGACAGCGCATGGCAGAGCATAGCATAACACAGCTTGGCGTCACCTAGTATTATTTCCCATTGCTATTTGCTTTGTTCGCCATTTGGGCGTTGAGCGACGACGAACACCTGATGGTTGTTGGAGTAATCGAAGCATGCAAAGCGTAGAGCTTTGCCGCTCTTCGCCGCCGAGCAAAGCGTGGTCAAAGCGCTGTTATGTAAGTTGGGGAGTTGCGGCATTTTGTTTTCCTTTTGCTAGCACTTTCTTCGGGCTTTTCTTCAATTGAATTGGATAATCGGCGATGCAGATAGTTTGATGACCGGTTTCTTACACACACACAAACTCAAGCAGATATGTTATTATTTGCAGTATATTGCAACTTTTTGGCAAAATTTTCCATGTTCAGCGCATCTGTCTGTCTGTATGTCGTATTTGTTGTAATTAAAAATTTAAACTGATTGCGACCAGCTTTGTTGTTGGACCTTTTCGCTGCTACAAGCTTTTGCTGAGGGCTGTTGCACTGAATTATGAATTTGTTTACAGGAACATAACGGTGCAAGCATTGTGCATGCACCGCATGTGACGCGAATCAATTAAACGGTAATTATTTCACTTGAGGTCAGAGAGCGTCCATGCTCATTCTTTGAGACAGACGTGATCTTATGTGTTACCTAATAGTTATTACCCGGAAGTTGTATGCAGTCAAAGAGAGAAGGGGCCTGGGGTACCCAAGGGGACCCGCAGCTTCGTAGTGCTGGATATTCGGCTTTGACGTTGATTTGGCAGGTTGGCAAGATTTCACATGTGAATTTTTTATTCATCTCCAATCACAATTCGTTGCAAAACGACGTAGTGCCCATGCAGCACTTCTGACATGCAAAATCGTCTTTCAAGGTCTCTTGACTCCGATTCATATGGAACCCAATTTTCTTGCTTTTGATTGTACGCGGCGGCTTTTAAACGTTTTGTAATGGCAGCTTAAGCAACTCCTAAAGATTCTGTGAGCTCATCTGATGTTTGGCAGCAACCTACCTCGAGTAATGCCTCTCTTTCATCATCTTTAATTTGCATCCGTTTGAAGGTCTAGCTAAAGTGGGAAAGCGAACCATCTCTTCCAGGGTTGTGTCCTGGGTTTGGGGCGCGCCACGTTAAAAACGCCCCCATTGAAATCTAAACAACAGCCTCGGACGAGATACCCCCTTTTGTTGACGACCATGGCACACGCATTAAGGATTACGATTTAAGGGCATGCACCTGGAATGTCCGGTGTCTTAATTGGAAAGGTGCCGTTGCCCAGCACTTGGAGCTCACCTACTAGGTGCCCTTGCAACGATGTCAAAATCGTACTTGGCAACTTTAACGTCAGAGTGGGCAAAGAAGGTATTTTTGGCAGAACTGTCGGTAAATTCAGCCTCCATGATGAAACATCTCCAAATGGGCTGAGGCTGATCGACTTGCCGGAGCCCGAAATATGGTTATCTGTAGTACTAGATTCCAGCATAAAAAATTATCTCTCCAGATCGAAAAGCCACCAACCAGATCGATCATGTTATGATAGACGAAAGACACGTCTCCAGTGCTTTAGACGTGCGTTCGCTCCGAGGTCCTAACACCGACTCGGACCGCTATATTTTTGCAGCCAAGATTCGCACCCGCTTCTGTGCAGCAAAAACCGCTCGTCAACAAGCACAAAAAAGGCTCGTCGTCGAGAAGCGGCTATCTCAACAGACAGTCGAACGATTTTCTATTCGACTTGCACTCCAGCTCTCTGAGAGCACTCTTCAGCAACTTGTTATAAGGGAACTCTGGGACGACTATTCAAGCTCATTACGTAAAGCTGCAAACGAAACTATTGGTTTTCGGAAAAGGCAAAAGAACAGCTGGTAAGATGACCGAGAGAAGAAGAGGGAAGCAAGACGCTTTTGCAGACAAAATACCAGGGAACCCGAAATGCGTGAGTACGAAGAGGTAGAGAAGCAAGGCGACAAGGATAATGCTCGAAT
This sequence comes from Bactrocera correcta, assembly GCA_027475135.1. Classification (NCBI taxonomy): domain Eukaryota; kingdom Metazoa; phylum Arthropoda; class Insecta; order Diptera; family Tephritidae; genus Bactrocera; species Bactrocera correcta. The sequence continues at coordinate 20,724,355 of CM050327.1, read as the reverse complement.
ATTCTACGAAGAGATGGGGCGATCCAGAGGTGATCAAGTAACAGCATACTGAAATGATAAAGGCAACACTTCTCCAACTTTCCGAATAGCAATGAAAGCATAAAACCTGTAGATGGTGTAGCCGATCCCCCGATCGATGACAATGGAGCGGCCTTTCCTTTGCTCAACTTTGAAAAAGCTCGAATAGCAATTAACCGTCTGAAGAACAACAAAGCAGCGGTGGCCGATGGATTGCCGGCCGAGCTTTTCAAATACGGCGATAAAAAACTGATACGGAGCATTCTTCTCGGCGTGTGGAATTTAAGTTTGCTCTACCCAATCCACAAAAAGAGACCCCACAATCTGTGCCAACTACCCATGTGCGTTTTTGTAGAGGAATATTGATTGCTGCTGATAGTCTAAGACACGAAGGCTTGACAATTTAATAAGGTCGTGTAATTAGAGACCAATTCCAACCACATATTCAGGTTTCAAAAGCCTGTGAAGAAAGATTTTCGCAGAAGCTTTGATGCATTTAACCATAGCAAAACTCTACCGACTTTTAAACCTATATACAATAGGAGAGATCAACGTCTCAAACTCTATCACGTTGCAAAACTTTGCTTTTTAAATAAAATCTCATTTTTTACTCACTGATAGTGCATACTATATCTATTCATAGACTTTTTCTTGAAGGAATATTGACTTCTGAGTATGTTGTGAAGTCTAAAATCTTACCAATTAAATAAAGTTATATACTTATAGCCTCAGCTCAATCACATATTCAGGTTTTAAAAGCCTTTGAAGAAAGCTTTTCGCAGAAGCTTTGATGCATTTCACTCTAACAAAACTCCAACGACTTTACTAAGTATGTACATATATTCAACAGAGAGAGATCGTCCTTAGACATACTCTAAAATAGAGAAAGATTTATTCTAAAAACTTTAAACTCTTTCATGCTTTTATATAAAATCTGATATTTTATATTTATTTTAAAACCAATTGCAGAGACGGCAATGGGTGTTTCGAAGAAAACCCAAGACAAATCCGGCTATGAGTACGCTTTGGCCGTTATGAAAATGTGCGACATACTACATTTACGCTCTCGCAGTATTCTGCTGCGAAATGAATTCATCTTCACGCTCTCCAGATATTATCACGAGCAAGGCAAATTGCTGAATATCATACACGGACTCACGACGAAGGTAATCAAACACAAGAAGGCCGCATTTGCTAACGGTACACGTGGTTCGCTGGCCCAACAAGAAGCGACAGCTAAAAAAATTACACCACCATCCACACCAAAAGCAACAACAAAAGAAGAAGATCCAAAAAACACAAAAGAAACATCCGTTGAAGGTTTGTCGTTCGGCCAAGCTGAGGGTTTGAAAGATGATCTGGATGTCGAAGAGAATGATGTGGGCGAGAAGAAACGTTTGGCCTTCCTCGATCTGTTGTTGGAGAGCGCACAAAATGGCGCTTTACTAAACGATACCGAGATCAAAGAACAGGTCGATACGATTATGTTTGAGGGACACGATACCACCGCAGCCGGTTCATCATTCTTTCTCTCGTTGATGGGCATACATCAGAGTATACAGGATCGCGTAATTGCCGAGTTGGACGAAATATTCGGTGACTCAGATAGGCCAGCCACATTTCAGGACACCTTAGAAATGAAATATATGGAACGTTGCCTTATGGAGACGTTACGCATGTATCCGCCGGTGCCGTTGATAGCGCGTGAACTACGGGAAGACTTAAAATTGGCATCCGGACCATATGTTATACCACGTGGCGCCACCGTTACAGTGGCTACAGTCAAATTGCATCGCAATCCAAAGGTCTATGAGAATCCAAATGTATTTAATCCCGACAACTTTTTGCCCGAACGTCAAGCCAATAGACATTATTATGCCTTTGTGCCGTTCTCAGCGGGACCGCGGAGTTGTGTTGGTAGGTAAAATTTACCTATATTTTACAGTTTATTTTTACATGCATTTTACTTTGCTGTTGTTTTAGGCCGTAAATACGCTATGCTTAAGCTGAAAATACTCCTATCGACCATTCTTCGAAACTATCGCGTCTATTCGGATTTGACCGAGGCCGACTTTAAGCTACAAGCCGATATCATATTGAAACGTGAAGAGGGCTTCCGTGTACGCTTGCAGCCGAGACAGCCCAAGCCGAAGTCAATATAAAAGACTCAACCGTCTAATAATTTTATAATTCTACTAGGTTTTGGATTTACAATACATTCAAATATATATACATATATTTTTCACATACTTGAGGATAAATGTTCTTTTTTGTGAAAATAAATAAAATCGCATTTATTTAGACAGGAAGAGATACACGTCCTTTGAAATATGGCATACTGTTTTAACCCAAGTAATAAATGTTTGTGTCAATAAATTACCAAATATCACTTTAATTGCCTATAATAATAATATTAACACCCTAATGTCAAGAATATTCTAAGCTCATGCTATTTTGATAATTTTCACGCCAGTAAAAATTATTTGGCTCCATCAAAAATTAACCTCACAATTTTTAAAATTTTCATTTTGATAAAAAAATTTGTGGCAACTCCTAAAATCAACCACAAAATTTTAAACAATTGTACGTCAACTAAAAAATTATCTGGCAACATCTGAAATGTCAAACGCATCAGCTGTTTATGATGTAAAACGAACAAGTCTATTCGAAAAAATTATAAGCTAGTAAACAAAAAGCCAATTGTACAAATTGCTATGCCCATCATATCAAATTATACACAATTTAAGAAATCCAGGACTTAGCCGTAGCTGACATCAATCTGCAAATTTCATAAGCAAACCACAACAGACAATATGTCATCAAAATGGTAAAAAGGCATAAGCTAGAAATTACCCACGGATGTGTTGATGAAGTCAATTGCACAAATGTAATGAATTCAATATGCAAAATTTACGAAATTTCAGCTAGAATGTAAACCCGATTTTGGTTATCCTCAGGTTCTTATTACTAAGGTGCTGCAACCAATGTATAAAATTATTAGTTGAATTAAAATCTTTGTAACGAACATCTATTTACAGGGTAACTCCGCCAATCACCTCCGAAGTGATAAACATTAGCACGACTCTCGGTTCAACCTGATCAAAAGGATTTGAATTTAGATACGGACATAGACCATCACTTATTGTTATTTCAAGCCTTTTTAAACTGCGACAGAAATTAGGTATTTTCAGTCATGTTGTTGTTGCGGCGAGTAACCTGCAGGGACGAAAGTAATATGTTAGCTGTCATCGAAATAACGCATGGCAACGAGCGTTCCAAAACAGTTTAGTCAATGGAATGAACTTAGAAGGTTATCGCTTCTCTAGATATCTTCATCAAAATTAATTCGGAATATTCATTTCACAAAATGCAGACGCCGAAACTGAATTGGTATAAGTGTTTGGACAGGAAATAACATCCCGGAAATTATTAAAAGGTTATTGATGCGCAGTTATCAAACGACAGTTAAATCTACATAATCCTAACGTATGCAGATTTTTATCAGGCAACGACTGGCGACCCGCTACTTCATATCCCTAAAAAGTTATTTGAGAATAGTTTTCTGTCGCTACGGCAATGAGGTCATCAAACTTATTTTAACTCAGATGAACCATAATATGAATCGACCGTCGTCAGTAGTTACAGTGTTCTTAGTTCTTAACATTTACAATTATTTACTGATATTTTTAAATACCGATATATGGTTAAGAGTGGTGTTGTAAAATGAAATTATCATAAAGTTGTGTAATGAGAATAATGATAGCAACATACTTGCATACGATAAATATAAATTTTACCTGCAAAGAAACAATAAAAACTCAGATTGTTTAAATGTTAGTATATACAGTAAAGCATACCTTGATTTCGCTATCTCGAAATTCACTACTTTTATCGCCTTGAAAGCAAACGATTAACATTTTAACTCACATTTAAAGAATTAACTCAAAATTTCAAAACGCGTTATTATACCAAATTTGTACATTTTCTTTCTCTAATTAAATTACCATCACACATATAGGAAAACTACTTAGTAAGCACAATTTTAAGAGAGACTTTTGAATTTTTTTACTTTTTAGAGCTTTTGCTACATTTTAATTAAAAACGTTGACATTTACACTTATGAAGACACTTTTACGGAACCAAAAACTACAGAAGCCAACCGGAAGCGGGAAAATTAAAGCAACTGTCAAATATTAGCGGCACAAAAGGAAGTAAGAGAAATGTAAATTAACGAATGGAAAATTATTGCAATACCAAGTCAGTGGTGATGCCCTATTAATTGAAGAAAGTTTCCGAAATTAACCATTTTACTACAACAAATAAGTTTTATACGCATAATTTGAAGTCAATTATAATAAAGTTTTATATTTACTCAATTTTACTGAAAGCAAGTTTTATTTTTGCTCAAAATTGTGTTGCAATTTTATGTGAGTCTAATACATTTAGTATTAGTAAAATATATGTGGCAAGCTTGTAAGCGTCAATTAAAGGATAATTCGAAATATCGTTAAAAAAAGGTACAAAAAGGAAGTTTAGAAGAATTAAAAGTGGAAGATTAGTGCAGTTCAAATTGGAAGTTGAATTAATTATATTTTTCGTGATGTAAGTGAAGTTATTTTAAATGGTGTCTGTTTGGTAATATGTAAATTAGTGCACTGTGTGAAAATTTGGAAGTTTGTGAGCGTTTCAATATCCAAATATGTATTTGCTTGCTCAAAGGCATTTCTTTACTTGGCGCAGAACGGAAGCCCGAACCGGAAGGCAAACTTATATCCTAATATGCTACGGATGAAAGATATGTATGTTATTAAGCTTTATTATTGATACTTCAAGTAAGGTAAGTTTTTTGGAAAAATTTATAAACATCTTTGCTGACATATTTCCAACATACATACATACATGAGGATATTAGCATTAAATATGCAATGAATCTATTAAATGAAGCTACTGAGATAAGGACGTGGTCACCCAATATATGTATGTTTGCAGTTCTAACTAATGTATTTCCAAATGTCTAATTACATATTTTAACAATGTTTTGTCTTATACATATATATATATATATATATATATATATATATATATATATATATACATTATCTAGTATTATTATATTATTGGAATTGTCAGTAGGTGCAGGTTCAGTTCTATTTCATTTTGGCACTGATCTGCTCTTATATGTCATCTTGTTCAACAAATTTTATAAATATACCTTTGGTGTATACTAAACACATATAACTGATGTGAGAAGCGAAGGCTTCTGGAAATGTATTTACCATCTATTTTATTAACATTTATTCCATCATCACACCAGTCTCTCAAAGTTTTAAATTCCTTCCCTGTATTCATCAAATAACAGCCAAATATATATTTTGTTTATTTTTCTTGAAATATAATAAAAATGGTATTATTCATGTATATACATACATACATACAAAATATGTATTAATGTATGTATATGTTATAAGGTAATCAAATTTATAATACAACTGTCTACTTAAAAAAGATCCAAACATACTCTAAATAACAAATATCTGGTAGCGCTATGCACTACTTATCAATCTTCGAGTGAAAGTAAACTGAGTGTGTGCTGTAATAATATTGATAGTGACTTGTGTTTTCTGGTGATTTTTAGAAAGGAACCAAGTAAGAGGTAAGTGATTAATATACCATCCAAGTTAGCTATGATATTTATGTAATTATAATATTTTCAGATAACTTCAGCATGGATTTTGCCGGCAAAGTAGTCATTGTCACTGGCGCAAGTTCGGGCATTGGTGCCGCCACTGCAGAACTCTTTGCAAAATTGCATGCTAAAGTGGTGCTCGTGGGACGTAATGAATCTAATCTGAAAGCAACTGAATCAGCATGCAAAGCAGCAAACGAAAAGGCGGAATTGTTAACAGTCAAAGCAGATATAACAATTGATGCTGAGCGTATTATCAATGAAACTATAGCGAAATTTGGCAAATTAGATATATTAGTCAATAATGCCGGCATTTTAGCCGGCGGCAACATACTAGACATCGATGTAGAGCAATTCGATCAAATACTCAATACAAACCTACGTGCTGTATTTATATTGACTAAATTGGCAGCACCCCACTTAGTGGAAAGCCAAGGTAACATTGTGAATGTTTCCAGCTTGGCTGGCACACGTGCATTTCCGAACGGCTCCAGCTACTGTGTTTCCAAAGCCGGTCTAGATCAGTTTACGAAGTGTATAGCACTGGATTTGGCATCGAAAAATGTGCGTGTAAATTCCGTAAATCCTGGTTTGATTGTTACGGATATACATCGTCGCGGTGGCATGTCGGAGGAAGCTTATGCCAAGCATTTGGAACATGGCAAGCAAACGCATGCATTGGGGCGTGTAGGTAAACCAATCGAAGTAGCCGAATCTATTGCTTTCTTAGCGAGTGATGCTGCTAGCTTTATTACTGGCGCTATATTGCCCATAGATGGTGGTAGACACGCTATGTGTCCGCGTTAAAATTAGTACCAAAAAATTCACTTTATTTCCAAGTATGTGCATTAAACGATTGTATAATTTTAAATTAAAATATAATCAACTTAAATACTTAAGTGTGTATAATACTTAACCAATATCTTATCAAAAAATCTATAGATTTCGTTTCATATAGAAATGCAAATTAGGGTTTTATACCCTGAACAGGGTATACTAAATTTAACCCGAACTATAGTATTTCCCCAATTTTTGAGGCATCGATCTGTTATTTTGCAAATGTTCTTTACATCCCAAGGAGCTGTTCATTTGTCGAAATCGCCGATATTTGGCCACTATAGTTGCCATACAAACTTTACAACCAAATGATATTGTTTATGTCGAAAACTTTTTTATTTGACAAGATATAATCACGAAATTTGATAACGATTATTGTCCAAAGCAACAACAACGGAGATTGTACTCCGAAGAAAATGTTCAGAACGGACCAATATAGCATATCATATATTTTTATATGTGAAGGGTATTATTGGTTGGGTTTATCAATTTGAAATTGACATTTTTTTTTGTGTTAAGCCTTATTATCTCTACATACACAATCATTTATGAAAAAAACGGTCTATTTATAACCTTACCGGTCGAGCCATTATTTCATTTTAATTTTCGCTCTTGGTTTGAATTGATCAAAATGAGTTTTTTTGGCAAAGTTGTCATTGTGACCGGTGCTAGTACAGGAATTGGTGCTACAACAGCGGAGGCTTTCGCCAAACTAGGCGCCAAAGTCGTTCTCGTTGGACGCAATGAAGCAAAGTTACGCTCTTCTGCAGATGCCTGCAAATTAGCCAATGAGGAGTCCGAACAATTGATTATCACTGCTGATGTAACCACGAAGGCTGAATTTATTATAAACTCAACAATAGAGAAATTCGGACAATTGGATGTATTAGTCAATAATGCTGGCATTTTCGATGTGGGCAACATACTGAATATTGACGTAGATCAATTTGATAGAATATTGAATACGAATTTACGTTCTGTGTTCCTTTTGACTAAATATGCCGCCCCACATCTCGTGAAAACCCAAGGAAATATTGTGAATGTGTCCAGCGTCGCAGGACTGCGCTCCTTTGCCGATGTGTCTAGCTATTGCACCTCCAAAGCAGCACTTGATCAATTCACCAGATGTATAGCGCTGGATTTGGCACCGATGAATGTGCGTGTGAACGCTGTCAATCCCGGTGTCATCGCAACAGAAATTCAAATACGTAACGGTATGACGATGGAGCAATACGCAGACTATTTGGAAAAATGCAAGGTGGCTCATGCGCTAGGACGTGTGGGTACAACAAAAGAAGTGGCGGACGCTATCGTTTTCTTAGCTAGTGACAGTTCAAGCTTTATAACGGGTGCGACTCTACCTGTCGATGGAGGCAAACATGCGCTTTGTCCACGTTAACGGTATATTTGATAAATAAGTATGCAAGTATTTATTAAGTGCGTTTCTTAAGTCATACATATAATAAAGATAATGTGTGTATAGATAATATATGTACGTATCTTCAAAGGCTTAACATATTTCAGTAATAAAATATAAATACATTTGAGTCTTAAACTATCGTAAGACACTCAAGTAAATTCTCTCTAGTAGATAGTAGGTGCAATAGGAAACTAGAATGTTCCTACTTACAAGCAGCCAACTCAGTTCATTTAGTACACTGAATTCGAATAGATCGTCATGAGTTTAGCTGGCAAAGTTGTAGTTGTAACCGGAGCAAGTTCGGGCATTGGCGCTGCGACGGCGGAGGCTTTTGCCAAAGAGGGTTCCAAAGTAGTGCTCGTAGGACGAAATGAAGCAAATCTGAAGGCCACCGAAGCGGCCTGTAAAGCTGCCAACAGCAAAGCCGAACTGCTCTCCATCGTTGCTGATGTCACAGTTGACGCGGAGCGCATTATAAACTCGACAATTGAAAAATTCGGACAGTTGGATGTATTGGTGAATAATGCCGGTGTGGGTGAAAGGGGTTCAATATTAGATATTGATGTCGATCAATTTGATCGCCTTTTGAATACAAATTTGCGTTCGGTCTTTCTTCTAACTAAGTTCGCCGCACCACATCTCGTGAAGACCCAAGGTAATATCGTGAATGTCTCCAGCGTCGCAGGAATGCGTGTATTTGCAGGTAGTGCGGTCTACTGCACTTCCAAAGCTGCCGTGGATCAATTCACCAGATGTATCGCCTTGGATTTGGCACCGAAGAATGTGCGTGTCAACGCTGTCAATCCCGGCGTAATTATTACAGATATTCATAGGCGTTCAGGCTTGTCGGAAGCAGAATATGCTGCATTTTTGGAGCATTCGAAGTCTACGCATGCCTTGGGTCGCGTGGGCCAACCGAAGGAAGTGGCTGATGCCATTATTTTCCTTGCTAGTGACAGCGCGAGCTTCATAACGGGCGCAACTCTGCCAATTGATGGTGGCAAACATGCCATGTGTCCACGTTAATTATGAATTAAATGATGTTTATGAGAAAAATTATAAAATAAATGTGAAAATGTGGTATTTCTTCTTTTTTATCGTGTTTAAATTCGCCAATTGTTGGGTTAATTGTGATGACGTTTGTATACACTTGCAACATGTTGAATAGAAAAAGAATTGTTATTTCCGATTCCTTTGTATTGAGAAGGTGTACGAGGTTTGACAATTAAGTAATGAGACTGATTTTATTGCCGCGCTTGTGGTAAACCTGTGATCTTAAAACACCTTTTCTCCTATTCCGGCAACCTTCCCCTCTCCATTGATATATGTACCGTCGCTCTAGCTTGTTTATTTCGCCTGCTGCATCAAGTTGAGTAGACGTGTGTTTGTAGTGCTCGTCACAAAAATGGAAAAACGAAATCAATGCAACGCGTCGCGATAAATTTTGTGCCAGATTGGGCGAAACAGCTGCGAAAACGTACGCTAAAATTGTAAGAGTGTATGGTGATAGTGCTCTTAGTCGTGCCAAGGCTCACAATAGTTGTCTCCGCGCGCCCCCGCCCGAAAAAAGCGCGCATGAGCAAGCCGAAGGTCAAAACGATGATTATTGCCTTTTTGATAGCCGTGGAATCGTCTACAAAGAATTCGTTCCACCGGGAAAACTGTGAATCAAATCTACTATTGCCAAGTACTCGAAAGATTGCGAAAACGAGTCAACAGGGTGCGCCCAGACATCACTCATAACTGAATCCTTCATCACGATAACGCGCCTTGCCACACCGCCCTCAGCGTGTCCCAGTATTTAGCCTCTAAAGGGATCGCCGTGTTGCAACACCCTGTGACTTTTTTTGTTTCCTAAAACAAAATCGGTGGTCAAAGGAACCCATTTTGAGTCGATTACGGTCATCCAGGCGGCCGTGACGAGGGTACTCGCGGACATCCCAGTCGAAGGGATGGCAGAGTTGTAGAATAATTTTCAAATATACGGTTTTTATGGAATCAGTCTCATTACTTAATTGTCATATCTCGTATGCGTAGTAGAGCCCAATACTGCTTTCATATACTAAAACACCCGGCCACGCGTTGCTGTTGCTAAACTTTTGAAAGTTCATCGTTGCCGTCCACAACTTGGCTTGTTCTGTGCAATGCTTTCGAAGGAATTTTTATGTAATATTTCTATACCCTGAAAAGTGTAAGTTTTCAATACCCCGAAGAAAACTTCGGAGACCCTACAAAAACATATATAGTAGTTATATACATAGATGCATATATAACAGCAATATTAGCTGTGTTGATTTAGCCACGACCGTCTCTCTGGCAGTCTGTGGATCCTCAGTTTTTGAGATATCGGTCTGAAATTGTGCACATGTCCTTTGATCCCCAAAGAAGGTGCTTGTTTCGGAACCGATGAAATCGGACAACTATAGCATATAGTTGTAATATAAATTGATCGCTAAAAATCCAGTTCTTGTATGGAAAACTTTTTTATACAACCAGATATCTTAACGATATCTGGCATGAATTATTATCCACGGCAACAGTACAATCACAGCATGGCTGCCATACAAATCTAAATTTCACGTTTCAATCTTCTTTTGTGAATGATATTATAGCCTCAGTGCAACCGAACTTTATATGTTTTTTTATTTTTACTTTGTTAAGTAGTTTATTGCGGACAAAATAGGTGACACGCAGTTTTTAAAAAAAGATATTTAAGTAAAAAGTAAAAACATTTTAGTTGGAACGTACCATAAGGCACTCGAGTTCATATCGACAGCTAAAATACAAAACAACATATCAACAAAACAGGCAAAATAGATTTTTTTATTGATTATAATTAATTGCAACATATGTAAGTATGTAAGTACAAAATTTTAAGTTTCTGGTATAAAGTATCAACATTTTTAACCGAAACTCAACTTGTTTTTTCAATGACTAATCTCTATTTTACCTCGTTTCTTACTTCTTCTGCGAACTTATCAAATATGATTTTACGATATTTTGAATTTTAGTTGACGCTATATACTCTCTCATTATCTTATCCAATATTATTAATAATTATTTATTTATATGGCAATGATTTTGAGTTTTTGGTAAAGGTGACATAAGAAACTAAAATGCTCTTACTTATAAGTCAATCAACTCAGTTCTTTTAACACAGCGAGTTCGAATAGTTCGCCATGAGTTTAGCTGGTAAAGTTGTGATTGTAACCGGAGCAAGTTCGGGCATCGGTGCCGCCGCGGCGCTGGCCTTTGCCCAGCAGGGTTCCAAAGTAGTGCTCACTGGACGAAATGAAGCAAATCTGAAGGCCACCGAAGCGACCTGTAAAGCTGCCAACAGCAAAGCCGAACTGCTCTCCATCGTTGCTGATGTCACAGTTGATGCGGAACGCATTATAAACTCGACAATTGAAAAATTCGGACAGTTGGATGTGTTGGTGAATAATGCCGGTGTGGATGCAAACGGTTCAATACTGGAAATTGATGTCGATCAATTTGACAGAATTTTTGCTACCAATTTGAGAGCGGTTTTCCTTCTAACTAAGTTCGCCGCACCACATCTCGTGAAGACCCAAGGAAATATCGTGAATATTTCCAGCCTTTGCGGTTTGCGTTCACTTGCAAATAAATCAGTATATTGCACTTCCAAAGCAGCTTTGGATCAGTTCACCAGATGTATCGCCTTGGATTTAGCTCCGATGAATGTGCGTGTCAACGCTGTCAATCCCGGTGTAGTCGTTACAGATATTCATAAGCGTTTGGGAATGTCGGATGAACAATATGCTAAATTTTTGGAGCATTGTAAGACTACACATCCAATCGGTCGCGTCGGCGATGCAAAGGAAGTTGCTGATGCCATTATTTTCTTAGCCAGTGACAGTTCGAGTTTTATAACGGGCGCAAATCTGTCGGTCGATGGTGGTAGACGGTTACTGTGCCCGCGTTGATTTATGTATAATTAAAAAAAAAAAAATATAAAAAAAAATTATAAAAAATTAATGTTCTGTTTCGAGTTGAAAGTGATATCATTTTCTATAATTTCACTACTAACTTGTGGCTTTAAATATTATTTGATAGATGTTATTCCAAACGATCGCCAAGATCATGCCGTTTTGAAAGGACTGCCGGACGTCAGTTGGCCACTTAACAGGTCACAATCTACTGCCATCATGGCCAAATGGACATAAGTACTTTCAGAGCAGGTGTGTTTTCGTCCATTCAGACGGCGTGACCTTGCCAACGTGGCCGCTGTTTTTTAATTCGCTGAACAATATCTCATACAGTTCATCGCTCCATCGAATGCGGTATTCGCCGTTGCCAAAGACCATAAATCTTTCGCAGAACCTTTCTCTCGAAAACTCGTAATGTCAACTCATCGGTTGTTGTCATCGTCCAAGCCTCTGCATCATATAGCAGGACGGGAATTATGAGCGACTTATAGAGTTTGGTTTTTGTTCGTCGAGAGATGATTTTACTTTTCAACTGCCTACTCAGTCCGAAGTAGCACCTGTTGGCAAGAGTTATTCTGCGTTGGATTTCCAGGCTGACATTGTTGGTGGTATTTATGCTGGTTCTTAAATAGACGAAGTTATCTACAACTTCAAACTGTCAATAGTGACGTGAGAGCCAAGTCGCGAGTGCGGTGACTGTTTGTTTGATGACAGGAGATAAATATTTCGTCTTGCCCTCGTTCACTCCCAGACCCATTTTCTTTGCTGCCTTATTCATTCTGGAGAAAGCAGAACTAACGGCGCGGTTGTTAAAGTCAATGCCAGCAGCTGTACACTCTTGTAGAATACTGTATCTACTCGATTTAGTTCTGCAGCTCCAATTATTTTCTCCAGCAGCAGATTGAACAAGTCACATGAAAGAGAAACGACTTGTCTGAAGCCTCGTTTGATATCGAACGGCTCGGAGAGGTCCTTCCCTATCCTGACTATGCTGAATTCTAGTACTACAGATAGCCATATTTTGGGATCGGCAAAGTCGATCAGCCTCAACCCGTTTGGAGATGTTTCCTCGTGGAGGCTGAATTTACCAACTCTTGCGCCAAAAATACCTGCTTTGCCCAACCTGGCGTTAAAGTCGCCCAGGACGATTTTCACATCGTTAGGGCAGCTCTCTTAGGTGCGGTCCAAGTGCTCATAGAAGGCATTTTTGGTCACATGGTCCTTCTCTTCCGTCGGGGCGTGGGCATTGATGCGGATTGTGGCTAGACGTTCATCCACCGGAGTGAATGACAGTACTCGGAATACTACACCAAATTTGCACTTCTTTATATGACCACTGTAGTAAATGCCACAAGAACCTACTCGCCTCAATCCTTGCCCCGTCCATCGTATTTCTTGGACGGCGATGATGTCAGCCTTTATTTTCACAAGGGCATCAACCAGCTGGGCAGCGGCACTTTCCGAATTAAAAGGACGGACATTCCAGGTGCATGCCCTCAAATCGTAATTTTTATTTCGTTTGCCATGATCGTCATCAAAAAGGAGGGTTTCTTTTCCGATGCTTTTTCTCCTTTTCTTTGGGGTTTTCTACGTGGCGGGTCCCAAACTCAGCACACAACCCTGCGGAGGAAATGTTTCACCTTCTCTCTTTACTTGGTCTAGGACCGGAAATTGTGAGCTGATTGGGTCATATATGAAAGAATCGTTTCTGGCCACTCCCAAGTGAATGGCAATCAGACAACTTTCCTCACTTGCGTGAACTTCTACACATAACTCCATCCTCCTAACCAATTTGTGACTTCAAATATTATTCGATATGGCACTTTAGGAAAACTCGAATACTTTCTGTTCATGTCACTTTGAAAGACTACCGAACGAAGGTATGCCTGTTGACAGGTCACAACCTATGACTAAAATGCAGAAAGCCCAGAGAAGTTTTCTATGAGATAGGCGCTGGAATACCTACATATGTCCAGCACTAACAAGAATTCATGAATGTAGGAACGGAATTCGCTCCTGTTTACGGTGCTCTTGTGCTTTATCGGGGGACGATGCGAACAAGAACGTATTTTATACTCAAAATATCCCACAAACTCATTCGAACGGACTCGTGAGAGATGTCGACATCTCTCGCCATCTCCCTAATTCTTGCCTGATGATTTAATATATGTTTTAATATATTCATCAGTTGAAGAGATCGAAGGTCGTTCAGAACGAGGCATCTCTCGACCGTCTTGGAAGGCTTGTATTTTTGATATAAGTGAATCACCGTAAGCCTTTCCGCACACGCAAAACTACAAAATTGGAGACAAATTTTTTGTTTAAAATGTTTCTAAATTGTAAAAACTGCCACACTATCACAATCGGTATTGATTTTGAAGCTCCAAATACCGAATAAGTGGATCCCAATACCCCAGGCTGATTTTTTACCGAAAATCTCGCAAAATACTTAATAAAGGAATTTCAAACGTCGGTTGACTTTACATATACCTTCTATATTGGTCAATACAAGTATTCTTACATTTTAGGAAAGTTAGATGAACGTATAATATTGAATACATATGGTGCAGTTCAAGACCGAAAAGTGTGTAATCGGTCTACAAATTACCCAACCACCTTGGATTATACATATATTCTCAGAAGAGTCTTAGGTTATTCTAGCCGGCTGTCACGCCATACATAGACCTACTGGTCTTTAGTTATGCCAGATGAAAGTTCAATTTAGTATGAGGTAAGGTATTCGTCATGCAGACGGTCAACGCTTTTTGCGAACTTTAGAGCCGACTGGATATCCATATTTGATGCCTCTAGTCCCTTGAACACCAAAGTTCATAGACACTTAAGTCGAGTTCTAGTTGCTGCTGGACATAGGCATAGAAGGTATTCCAGCATCTTTCTTATGGCAACTTCGCTGCACTTCCCGCTATCGTCATTGCTTATGCCTAACCGGCTGGCAGTTGATGGCAGTAGGTTGCGACCTGTCAAGTGGCCAACTGACGTTCGGCAGTCCTTTCAAAATGGCATGAGTAAAAAGCATGGAAGTTTTTCTAAGGGGCTTTATCAAATGATATTTGAATTTAAAAGTTAACGGGTGATTTTTTAAGAGCTTGATAACTTTTTTAAAAAAAAAAACGCATAAAATTTGCAAAATCTCATCGGTTCTTTATTTGAAACGTTAGATTGGTTCATGACATTTACTTTTTGAAGATAATTTCATTTAAATGTTGACCGCGGCTGCGTCTTAGGTGGTCCATTCGGAAAGTCCAATTTTGGGCAACTTTTTCGAGCATTTCGGCCGGAATAGCCCGAATTTCTTCGGAAATGTTGTCTTCCAAAGCTGGAATAGTTGCTGGCTTATTTCTGTAGACTTTAGACTTGACGTAGCCCCACAAAAAATAGTCTAAAGGCGTTAAATCGCATGATCTTGGTGGCCAACTTACGGGTCCATTTCTTGAGATGAATTGTTGTCCGAAGTTTTCCCTCAAAATGGCCATAGAATCGCGAGCTGTGTGGCATGTAGCGCCATCTTGTTGAAACCACATGTCAACCAAGTTCAGTTCTTCCATTTTTGGCAACAAAAAGTTTGTTAGCATCGAACGATAGCGATCGCCATTCACCGTAACGTTGCGTCCAACAGCATCTTTGAAAAAATACGGTCCAATGATTCCACCAGCGTACAAACCACACCAAACAGTGCATTTTTCGGGATGCATGGGCAGTTCTTGAACGGCTTCTGGTTGCTCTTCACCCCAAATGCGGCAATTTTGCTTATTTACGTAGCCATTCAACCAGAAATGAGCCTCATCGCTCATCGGACACGGACGCGAAACACATTTCGAACCGAACACTGATTTTGGTAATAAAATTCAATGATTTGCAAGCGTTGCTCGTTAGTAAGTCTATTCATGATGAAATGTCAAAGCATACTGAGCATCTTTCTCTTTGACACCATGTCTGACATCCCACGTGATCTGTCAAATACTACTGCATGAAAATCCTAACCTCAAAAAAATCACCCGTTAGTAGTGAAATTACAGAGAGTGAGGGACAGATATGATATAACCAGCAAAAGTGGATTTTCACTTTCTTGAATTTTTTATTAATTTTTTTTTATAAAAATAACATTTAAATTGTAAATCAACGCGGACACAGTAATCGTCTACCGCCATCGACCGACAGATTTGCGCCCGTTATAAAACTCGATTTGTCACTGGACAAGAAAATAATGGCATCGGCCACTTCCTTTGCATCGCCGACGCGACCGATTGGATGTGTAGTCTTACAATGCTCCAAAAATTTAGCATATTGTTCATCCGACATACCCAAACGCTTATGAATATCTGTAACGACTACACCGGGATTGATAGCGTTAACACGCACATTCATCGGTGCCAAATCCAAGGCGATACATCTGGTGAATTGATCCAGTGCCGTTTTAGAGGTGCAGTAAACTGATTTACTTGCAAGTGAACGCAATCCTGCGACGCTGGAAATATTCACGATATTTCCTTGAGTCTTCACGAGATGTGGTGCGGCGAACTTAGTTAGAAGGAAGACCGCTCTCAAATTGGTAGCAAAAATTCTGTCAAATTGATCGACATCAATTTCCAGTATTGAACCGTTTGCATCCACACCGGCATTATTCACCAACACATCCAACTGACCGAATTTTTCAATTGTCGAATTTACAATGCGTTCCGCATCAACTGTGACATCAGCAACGATGGAGAGCAGTTCGGCTTTGCTGTTGGCAGCTTTACAGGCAGCTTCGGAAGCCTTCAGATTTGCTTCATTTCGTCCTACGAGCACTACTTTGGAACCCTGCTGGGCAAAGGCCAGTGCTGCGGCGGCACCGATGCCCGAACTTGCTCCCGTTACAATCACAACTTTACCAGCTAAACTCATGGCGAACTATTCGAACTCACTATGCTAAAAGAACTGAGTTGATTGACTTATAAGTAAGAGCATTTTAGTTTCCTATGTCACCTTCACCAATAACTCAATATCAATTGACTTTATTTTATATATAAATATAAACATTATTGGATTAGATAATGAGAGAGCATATATCGTCAACTAAAATTTAAAATAACGTAACAGCACTTTTCATAAGTTTACAGAGAAAAGAAACAATATAAAATAGAGCTTATTCATATTGAAACAAAACTTGAACTTTGGTTGTAGCTTGGTTATATTTGATAAACGAAACTTAAAATTTTGTACATATTTGTATGTAGTATGTTGCAATTAATTATAATCAATAAAAAAAAAAATAAATTTTATCAATTCTTATATGTTTTGTTGATATGCTGTTTTGTATTTTAGCGGCTGAGTAATGAACTTGGATGAGATGGAATGGCTTCTGGACATGTAGTATCACCAAGAACATGTGTAACTGGGCGCAATGAGAACACGCAAGCTTTCTACTCTCACGGTCTAGACGAGACGCTAAAATACCTTCTCTTTTTTATGTCCGACCCTATCTTGAACTCTTCTTAGATAAATAGAAGCTCTGTAGTTCAAGAGAATGTATGAAGTATAAATATTCAGGAGACTGTATGAAGTATCAGAATAAGATATCAAATCTTTATTAAATTTCGCAAAAAGCGTTGACGTCCTGTACAACATTCAGGATCGTATTAATAATGAACCTCTATCTGGCATTACAAAATACCTATAAGTCTATATATAGCCTTACAGCCAGCCAGTGTAATCTAACCCATTATTTAGAAGTTGTGTTCTATAACCTAATAAATTATTTGATATTAGAAGAATGTAAATTTTAAAATGTGCACTTTGCACATTTGGGTTGCTTTAGTTTTCGTCAATACTGTACTATATATACTAAAAGATTCGGCCTTCTGAAAGGTAGCACACGCGTTAAGTTTATCGCTGAGGTTGAAAACTTGCACGGTTCTCTGCAATGCTTCGAGGAAGCATTTGTGTGTTTTCAGCACTTCCGATATATATTTTTTTTCTTTAGGAGTTTATAGCGGACAAACAAGGTGACACGAAAGATAGATAGCATCTCTATCCATTCAAAGTATGTACCAAGTAAAACATTTTAGTTTTGAAGTACCAACGATACTCGAGCGTCATAGCGTCAGCTGAAAGGCAAAATAACATATCAACAAAGCATGCAAAATTAATTTTTTTTATTCATTATGATTCATTATATCATATTTTTTTTAAATATGTAAATAATTTTCAAGTTTCGGGTATCATATATAACCAAGTTACTACCAAAGTTCAAGTTTTGTTGCAATAACATAGAGTAATCTCTAATTTACCTCGGTTCTTCACGCTCCTGCAAACTTATGAGAAATGATGTTATGTTATTTTGAATTTTAGTTGACGTTATATACTCTCTCATTATCTTATCCAATAATATTTATTTTTTATATATTAAAAAGTCAATTGATATTGAGTTATTGGTGAAGGTGACATACTAAACTAAAATGCTCTTACTTATAAGTCAATCAACTCAGTTCTTTTAGCATAGTGAGTTCGAATAGTTCGCCATGAGTTTAGCTGGTAAAGTTGTGATTGTAACCGGAGCAAGTTCGGGCATCGGCGCTGCGACGGCGAGGCTTTTGCTCAAAGCAGGGTTCCAAAGTAGTGCTCGTAGGACGAAATGAAGCAAATCTGAAGGCCACCGAAGCGGCCTGTAAAGCTGCCAACAGCAAAGCCGAACTGCTCTCCATCATTGCTGATGTCACAGTTGATGCGGAGCGCATTGTAAACTCGGCAATCGAAAAATTTGGACAGTTGGATGTGTTGGTGAATAATGCCGGTGTGGATGGAAAGGGTTCAATCCTGGATGTTGGCGTCGAACAATTTGATCGAATTTTCAATACAAATGTGCGTGCGGTCTTCCTTTTAACTAAGTTCGCCGCACCACATCTGGTCAAGACCCAAGGAAATATTGTGAATATTTCCAGCGTTACAGGATTGCGCTCATTTGCAAATGGCTCGGTCTACTGCACTTCTAAAGCTGCCGTGGATCAATTCACCAGATGTATCGCCTTGGATTTGGCACCGATGAATGTGCGTGTGAATGCTGTCAATCCAGGCGTTGTTATTACAGATATTCATAAGCGTTTGGGCATGTCCGAGGAGCAATATGCTAAATTTTTGGAACATTCAAAGTCCACACATGCGCTGGGTCGCGTCGGCGATGCAAAGGAAGTGGCCGATGCCATTATTTTCTTGTCCAGTGACAAATCGAGCTTTATAACGGGAGCAAATCTGCCGATCGATGGTGGTAGACAATTAATGTGTCCACGTTAATTGACAATTTAAATGTTATTTATGAAAAAATAGTAATAATAATAAATGGATATTTATTTTTGACTGATTTGTATTTAGGTTTCAATTCTTCTAGACCGATTTTAGTAAATTTCAGCGCTGAACCACACTATATTTAGGAAACAGTCCTATATACAAAAATTTTTTTCGATATCGGATGACTGTCTATTGGACTTCGGAGTGAAATGATGGGCCATATTTCATCCAATGTCACATATTGATGAAAAAACTCGGAACATCTCTAAACACTGCTCCGAATCATCAACTCATCATAGTTTTTGGTCAAAAGGGAACTAACGCTACAACCACTTTGGACAGGGCTTTCCCATACACAAACATTCGTAATGATATGGTGTACTCGCTCAATTGAGATCTTTAGAGTTTCTGCTATCTTGAACAGCTGTGCTTAACGGTCCTCCGAAATTTCTTTTGAACTTTTTTGATGTTTTCATCCGTAACAATCTCTTTTGAGCGTCCACTGCGCTCACCGTTGTCGGTTGATGGTAGATTTTCCTGGTGCAGTGGCCGGAACTCGTCATGAGGCCATATTTTCGGTTCACTGGATTTTTTCCTCCAAAAAGCAATATTTTATTAACACGCGAAATTCCTTTTTATCCAGTTTTTCACAATTGGCGTAAAAAGGGGAATCTATAGCTGGATCAGGCCGAAAATATGGGCTGACAACTCTGGGTTTTTGCAACGCCGTTGCATACTGCATTGATTCTTCGTGACTTTTTCGACAAATTTTCAACGATGTCGTACCGCAACCAGCGTTTTTGTCTGATTTAGCTCCCTGTGACTTCTAACTACTCAGCAAACTTAAACTATCGCTCCGGGGAAACCGTTTTAATTCAATTGAAGGCTGTTCCGGAAACTGACTTTAACAACTGTTCCGAAGATGGGAAAAAACGTTGGCACAAATGTGGACTACTTTGAGGGAGACGACATAGATTTAGAAAAATAAATTAGGAATTTTAAAATTATGCACGAAGTCTTACTATTTCTTGCCCATTTTATTATTTCTGGCTTTGATAGAAAGTAAAAAACGTAAAATTTCAACACCGTGAGTATTCATCATTATTTCTCTACTCGCTATTTTTGTCCGCTGTTTTCTTATAAAAAAATATACATGTGAAAGCAGCAACAAAGTTATCGAGTTGATTGATACAACAGCGAGTGTGGTTACCACAACAAATATCCGTTATTTTCAATGCTGCCAAGTTTACACAATCTAGACCAGATCTACCATTGTGAATGGCTTAATGGCCTAAGCACTTTTTAAAATGTAAACATAAACATTACTTTTTTATTATAAAACTTCACATAAATTTTAGTTATTTCTGGAAAATACTTACTTACTTACGAGTCTAAGAAGTTATTAAAACTTTTTTTTTTTGTCACAGAAAGAAGATAATTTCCATCAAAGGGAGAAGCAATTGCACATAAATACAGGGTGGGCCATAAAAAATTTTAAATTATAAAAGTCAATAAAAAAAACGGCTTGATATTTTTCAAAGGGCTAACATTTATTTAAAAGGTTGTTTAGAAATATTTGAAAATTAATCGGTAAAGCCACCCTAGCTTTGACAGTAGCATCGTCCACAATTTGAGACTTTCCATGTTTCGGCTATATGGCGTCACGTTGAATCTGGCTTTAGTTGAATGTTTTGGCTTTTGTAACATTTATCTTTAACAGCTTCCCACAGAAAATAGTCCAACGGAGTTAAATCGCAGTTTCAGCATCACCATCTTTTGCTGATTATGCGATTTTCGAAGATAGGGGTAAAAGATTGAGTGTAGCGTTTGCTGTATGGCACGTAGCACCGTCCTGCTGGAACCAAATGTTGTTCAAGTCATCCTCTTCAATTTGCTTGAAGAAAAATTCGGTTAACATTGCTCGATATCGCTCACCATTGATGGTTACGGCGGTTCCTTCTTCACTTTCGAAGAAAAATGGGCCGATGATTCCACCAGACCAAAATCCGCACCATACAGTGATTCCTGCCGCATGCATTGGCTTCTCGACGATTACGTGCGGGTTTTCTGTGCCCCAAAAGCGACAATTCTGCTTGTTAACGTAACCATCGAGATGGAAATGAGCCTCGTCCGAAAAGCTGATTTTTCGGTAAAATTGGCCATCCACTTGACTCACCACTTTGGAAAAAAGTTTTCAATATTTCCCAGTTTTCTTCTAGTAACCACCGACCAATTTCGTAAATTTTCGACCTTTTACTGAATATAGGTCACTTTCCGAAGTGTATTTGACTTTTCCAATGTCGAAATATAGATAATTCAAATTTAAAACGTTAGATGGCCCACCCGTTATGTCAATGCTGGTGTTCACGTAGGGTTCCAAGGGCGGTGCACCGGCTCACTCTTATCTTATCCACTACTAATGCGTGAAAAAATATTGAATACACAGTGGTGAAATAGCAAGCCACATTGTGTGTATAAAAATAGCCGAATTAGACGCAGCAGTTCAGTTGTTTCAACGCCGTTAGTTTGAATAGATCGCAATGAGTTTAGCTGGTAAAGTTGTTATTGTAACCGGAGCAAGTTCTGGCATTGGTGCCGTTACAGCTGTTGAATTTGCCAAGCTGGCTTCCAAAGTAGTGCTCACAGGACGAAATGAAGCTAATTTAAAAGTTACTGAGGCTGCCTGTAAAGCAGCCAACAGCAAAGTAGAACTACTAGTAATCGTCGCCGATGTAACGACAGACGCTGAGAAGATTATTACAACAACAATTGACAAGTTCGGTCAGTTGGATGTGTTGGTGAATAATGCCGGTTATGGTGAAGTGGGTTCAATACTGGATATTGACGTCGATCAATTTGATCGCGTCCTCAATACCAATCTGCGTTCGGTCTTCCTGCTCACCAAATACGCTGCACCACATCTCGTGCAGACACAAGGTAATATCGTGAATGTCTCCAGCATCGTAGGATTGCGTGCATTCGTTGGTCTTTCGGTCTATTGCACCTCTAAGGCAGCACTGGATCAATTCACCAGATGTATCGCTTTGGATTTGGCGCCGAAGAATGTGCGTGTAAATGCCGTAAATCCCGGTGTGATTGAGACAGATTTCCATAGGCGTATTGGCATGTCGCAAGAGGACGTTGTTAAGTTTTTGGAAAATTCGAAGGCCAAACATGCATTGGGTCGTGTCGGCCAACCCAAAGAAGTGGCTGATGCCATTATTTTCCTAGCCAGTGACAGTTCGAGCTTTATAACGGGCGCAACTCTGCCGATCGATGGAGGCAGAAACATCATGTGTCCACGTTAATATTCCTCAGATTAGATAGATATAAGAATAAATAATAAAGATATAAGAATATAATAATTATGTGACTTTTTATTTGTCTCAATTACGACCTGATAAGCGAGCAAACCTAATAAAGATATGCTCTTGGCGTGGGTTTGGCTTTCTGACACCTGTTGGTTTAAAATTAAGATTACTCAAACAAAAACTCATCGCTCACAATTTGATACTAAATGTAAACAATTATTTGTATATAAGTATGTACATCTCTTCAAGCTTTTCTGTGAAATTATCAATACACACACTTTAATATCGTTCTCTCGCTCTGAGAGCCATCTAACTTGTAATTGTTAATAGGTAACTGCGCGCAAACGCAAATTTGGGTGGGCTAAGTATATATTCTGTTGGGTTATTTTGGTACTCATATCTGTTACTCATGCTGACGAGGCTGTTTTGCTTGGACGCGTATTGATTCGTCTTTGACTTTGGTTCCAAAATTGCTCAATTTCAAGCAAAAACAGCGCCCGTTGACATTACTCCAGATACGTATGTTGAACTCAGTTAGCGATGACCCAGATCTAGAGGAAACAGTGGTTGAAAATCGTCAATCAAGTGCTAGAGAGATAGCAAGAGAGCTCGACATCTCCCACGAGTCCGTTCGAATGATTTTGGTGGAAACTCTGGGTATGAAATGCGTTCTTGCTCGACTCGTCCCGATAAAGCTGAATCTTTTTTTTAAAAGAGTACAGTTAACAGGTCTCTTTGGACATGTTTGATCCTACGAATTCGCAACGCACATTCATGGAGAGCATTATAACTGCCGATCCGGAGGGAGGAACGGGAAGGGGTTCTATTTCGCTGTATTAAGACGTTTGCTTGAGAATCCATCGAAAATGGCTGGAGTTGTGGAAAAACAATTCATGGACTTTACACAATGATAATGCAGCAACTCATTGTGACCGAATTGAAAGCCAAAAACGCAATGAGTGCCATTAATCTACCACCGTATGCACCATATTGGAATCCGTGTGATTTCTTTCTTGTTCCACAAACTGAAATTTCCCCGTGGAACAGTGATCGAAGAGATAATATAAAATTCAGTTATGTCGGCAATTTGTTGTAACCTGAACAAGTTCGGGCAATGATACTGCGACGGCGGAGGCTAAACCGGAGGCTACAAAGCAGAACAAAGGATATTCTCAAAAGCATAAAATTAAACTGCAAATCATTCTTTAAAACAATCTAATGATAAACTTAGGAGTTGTGCAAAATAATGACAAGTGGCGTATAAGGTGGAACCACAAGCTGGATCAACTTATAAAAATTGAAAATACTAAATCACTAAAGCAAAGTGCAGGACCACAATCAAGATGGATGGTGACTCGAGGTAGATATGAAGGAGTTTCAGGTAGAAAATTAAAAAAAAAGAAACCGCCAATAACCGAAGTAGGCAAAGCACAAGAGAAACTGTAGGACCAAAAGGTAATGATGAGACTTAATTTTATATTTAGAGTTAAAATAAATCAGGGCCCGGTTAATATATGAATATTAACTCTCAAATAGTGCAATGATTCTTACCAAATATTAACAGCACAAATAATTAAAAAAATATTAATAACCGCTCGTCTAAATTTCTGTTGGTAAAACCTGCAGAATGTTGGAAAAGGTCGTTGTAGATAATTGTTTGTCGCAAGCAAGTGTTTTTGATTTTATAAATAATTGAGAGAGGGTCGAAAACTACCTCCAGGACGTCCATCAACATCAACTGAGGACTAAAATGTCAATGAAATAAAGGAGTTGGTGCTTGAGAATCGACGATTAACAGCCAGAGATCTTACTGGCATCGTTGGAACATCGGAAGAATCAGTGAAAACCATTTTGAAAGATCATTTGGGCCTAAGTAAAAGGAAAGCACGATTGTTTCCAATATAACTCAATTTTTTCAAAAAAGAACGTCGCGTAAACGCCTGTGAAACAATGATTTCCAACTACCAGAATGTTATGAAACGTATTACTGCCGATGTGTAATCTATGCTTACAATCCAGAAACCGTCGATCAATCGCAGAGGTGAACCGAAGCCGAAAAAAACCACATCAAGAGTAGCTCAAAAATCAAGGTCATGTTGACAGTTTTCTTTGATTCCAACCAGCCAAACCGTCAACAAGGAACACTATTTGAGTTTTATGCTTTATTTTCGCAAAGATATTCGTGCAAAATTCGGGGAATATAGGCAGAAAATTCCTGGTTTTGCAGCACGATAATGCAATGTCAGAGACTGCATTGATTCTCCGTGAGTTTTTCGCCACACTTTCAACCAATATCGTGCCGCAACTATCGCCTCACTTAGCGTAGTAGTATTTCTGACTTTTAGAGAGAAAGTAAAAAACGTAAAATTGCGAGTATTCTTCACCATTTTTCAACTCGCTAATTTTGCGCTCTGCTCCCTTGTCAAAAAATATACACGTAAAAGCAACAACAAAGTTATCGAATTGATAGAAACAAGAGCGAATGCTGAATCATCCCATTAGAAACTGCCGCTTGAACCAAGTGGAATGTGAAGATTTTGCTAACAGTTTTCTGCGATTGCAGAGGCGTTGTTCAACATGAGTTGCTGCCAAAGGGCCGCACTTTATGAACATAAATTGTTCAAATCCAATGAAAATTGTTCAAGCCCCTAGGGACCGAGATGTGAAGACCTATAGTTGACTTTTGAAGAAAAACACCGATCCATATGTGCAATATTTAATATAAATTCAGAGATAATATTTTTATGACATAGATCTGTATTTTAAAAATGAGTTAAATCGGGTTAATACTTCCCTTAGCCCCCATCTACACACCTAATTTAAAGAATTTCGAACTTCAGGGTGACTTTAAGCCGCATACATCAGCCAATATGTGAGTTAACTCAATGAAAATGAAGGAGCATGTTTTACTGATAATGATGTATCTGATGCCTAAAATAGCTGAAATAGTGCGAAAACTTGAGCGGGTATTCTAGTCTAGAAATTCAAAAAAATCTATTTTTTTTTTTTTCAAAGTTTAACTATTCAAGAATATGTATACAAGAGGATTTTTCAAAATTCAAATTATTTTCGGAGATATAGGCAGTTTTCTGACTCGGCATCCAAACTGGTTCGGCCGGAACTAATCGAACAAGAGACATTAGGGAAACTTTAAACGCGTTTTTCTCAAAACTGACTTTTTCGGAACGATACCCACGATTTCTCAGGTTCTACTGGACCGATTTACTTGAAATTTTTATAGAGTCTTCTTTATAGGCTTGTCTATGGTTGGAACTAGCCCCATCCCCAAATTTTTATTTTTATTATTTTTAAAAAATTCGAAATAGTCAGAAAAAGTGATCGAAAAAAACTTTTTTTTTAGGCAGTGCCATTTCGTGAAAAAAATTTTCCCCACTTTTTCGTAGTTTCGGCCATTACGACATTATTCTAGATTAGTTAGATCTAGATTAGTAATCTATTTTTCTTTTTGATTTCAGATAACTAGGAGGGTTGAAATCATGGTTATGGTCACGTGGAAATTTTTTGAGACCCCCCACTTCGTCAGCTCATAATTTTTGAAATTTTTCTACTTTTTTTAGTTTTAAATTTTTTTCTCTACTCTTCTAAAATTAAATGTTTAATTAATAAAAAAATGGACAGTAAAAATATTAATTGCCTTTTTTACGACACTTTAAAAATTACCTGAAATTCATGCTTTTAGACTAGAATACCCCCTTGACCTAGCCACTCATAAAGCAAACATGTAACATCCGCTTGACCTTACTCCATATGTTTGTTGATGGTGCCTTAAAACATACATCTCAGAGAACATTTTATTAGTATGTAGTATAATAGTAGAAGGTAGCATTGACAAAAATAGTTAAAGTTGGTTCGATACTACCTGCAACTCTCATATACATATTTTCGTTTTTCTAACTAACCTTTTATCGAATACATTTGTATGTCGATCAGTGCTTGGATGCTGATCCTCTGCTTAACGTTTTGCACCTTAGGGAATGGTAGCTCATTAAACTAGGTCTCAAGTGTTAATACTACACAAAATACAAACGCTTTTTAGAAATTTTTGTCAACATGAAAGTCACTAAATAATTTTCCTCAACAATTCAAAAGTCACATGTAATTATTTTAAAGTATATTTTAATTTACATATAACTACATATGTATGTATATAAATATGAGTATGTTTAAACAAACTAAATTACATTATTAAATCGGGCACGTGGTGTGTTTGCCACCATCGATTAGCAGATTTGCGCCCGTTATAAAGCTCGAACTGTCACTGGCAAGGAAAATAATGGCATCAGCCACTTCCCTGGGTTCGCCGGCGCGACCCAATGGATACGTAGTTTTCGCATGCTCCACATGTTTAGCATAATCTGTTTCCGATACGCCAAAACCCTGATAGAATTTTGTCACAATCATTCCAGGATTTACGACGTTCACACGCACATTTTTCGGCGCCAAATCCAAGGCGACACATCTGGTGAATTGATCAAGTGCTGCCTTGGACGTGCAATAGGCCGAAAGACCAGCGTATGAACGCAATCCTGCACCGCTGGAGACATTCACGATATTACCTTGTGACTTCACGAGATGTGGTGCGGCGTATTTGGTAAGCAGGAAGACCGAACGCAGATTGGTATTTAAGACGCGATCAAATTGATCGACATTAATATCTAAGATTGAACCTCCTTCACCATAACCGGCATTATTCACCAACACATCCAACTGTCCGAACTTGTCAATTGTTGTTTTGATAATCTTTTCAGCGTCCGTCGTTACATCGGCGACGATGAGTAGTAGTTCCACTTTGCTGTTGGCTGCTTTACAGGCCGCCTCAGTAGCTTTTAAATTAGCTTCATTTCGTCCTGTGAGCACCACTTTGGAACCTTGCTTGGCAAAGGCCTCAGCTGTGGCGGCACCAATGCCAGAACTCGCTCCGGTTACAATAACAACTTTACCAGCTAAACTCATTGCGATCTATTCAAACTAACGGCGGTGAAACAACTGAACCGCTGTATTTAAATCGGTTATTTATATACAAGCAAAGTGACTTGCTATTTCACCACTAACAATCGAATAATTTTGGGCTCACTGATAAGATAAATATTGAGCGGGTGCATATAAGAGTCACACATACAACTTGTTGGTCAGCTGCTCTATTTTGAAGTTTATGTTCAACGTTTTTCCTCACAAGGATTTCCAGACCGTTTGACTATATACCGTTTACATCGTTTAATATGTAAAATATATTAACAAGATAAGTGAACAATTTTTTTAGATATGCTGTATTTGCCATTGTCATCTTAATAAGGGCTACGTGTCTACCGACCATTAACAGCATTATGACCACCATTGATTGGATTCGGATTGGCCTACAAGCAAGTCCAGAGTCAACATCTACGTAGACAACCAAGCTACAATTAAGGTAGTAACCTCGAATCGCGTAACGGCCAGAAGTGTCTTGGGAAACAGTGGTACTGGTTGCCAGGCCACAAATTTATCGAGAGCAATGAGATAGTGGAAGAGATTGCCAGGAATGATGTACGGTTAACACCCGAAAACGTTAGCTAAAGGATGACTGCTGCTCATGGACCTCTTAACTGAACTCCATCTGAACTCAATCTGAACCAAATCTATGTATAATGCGAAATTACATGAGAGCAGTCCAAAACTTCTATTGTTTTCTCGACTTCCGGCTTGACTTTATACTGTATAAGTACATTAGATCATATCAATAATGTTATAAAAAAATTAAATTAATATGTTGTATGTATATCAATCTGGACCGATAACCTTGGTCTTGCTTAGAAAAATTGACACGGCGTTTCATACAATGATTTGCACCTTCTCTATACTTTACATTCTCTGGTTCTGCTACTCTACTCTGCTGCTAACATCTGTTTTGCTACAGTGGCGCTAACAGCAATGCAATAATATCCAACATATTCCAGTGTGAGAGAGCTTAAATGTTAACATTTTATATCGTTGCCAGATCAAACAAAATGTTAATTTACGCTCTCAACTTCTAGTGACATGAGAGTTATACAAATTCTAATCTCTCGCTAATAGTCTCTTTTTTTTGACGACTAAAAAGTATAAATCTAGCGCGCAAACTGTCAAATCGTTTAGTGAGTAACTACTAGAGGCAAAGCGTTCATCAGTTGATTTTAATTAGACACATAAGCAGTTTATAGACGAGTGTTGTTAGGGAAAAACTTTCATTTTTAATTTCACAATTTATTAAAACAAATATATTGGAACCTGATCCTCCGCACTAAGGCCAAAATGTGAATATACTCTACAAGAAACAGTGCAGCTGACCACAAAATTGATATGTGAGGCATTTTATCCACGCGCTCAACATTTATCTTATCAATCAGCTAAAAAATATGGAATTGTTAGTGGTGAAATAGCAAGTCACTTTGCTGTATATAAATAGCCGATTTAGACAAAGCAGTTCAGTTCCTTCAACACAGTGAGTTTGAATAGATCGCAATGAGTTTAGCTGGTAAAGTTGTTATTGTAACCGGAGCAAGTTCCGGCATTGGTGCCGCCGCAGCTGTTGAATTTGCCAAGAAGGGTTCCAAAGTGACGCTCACAGGACGAAATGAAGTTAATTTAAAAGCTACTGAGGCGGCCTGTAAAGCAGCCAACAGCAAAGTGGAACTATTACTCATCACCGCTGACGTAACGACGGACGCAGAGAAGATTATCAAAACAACAATTGACAAGTTCGGTCAGTTGGATGTGTTGGTGAATAATGCCGGTTATGGTGAAATGGGTTCAATCTTGGATATTAACGTCGATCAATTTGATCGTGTGATGAACACAAATTTGCGTTCGGTGTTCCTGCTGACTAAGTACGCCGCACCACATCTCGTGAAGACCCAAGGTAATATCGTGAATGTCTCCAGTGTCGCAGGATTGCGTTCATTTCCTGGTGCTTCGGTCTATTGCACCTCGAAGGCAGCACTGGATCAATTCACCAGATGTATCGCCTTGGATTTAGCGCCGAAAAATGTACGTGTGAATGCCGTAAATCCTGGTACGATTGTGACAGAATTCCATAAGCGTATTGGCTTGACGGAAACAGAATATGTTAAATTTTTGGAGCATGCAAAGTCTACGCATGCCTTGGGTCGCGTCGGTGATGCAAAGGAGGTTGCTGATGCCATTATTTTCTTAGCCAGTGACAGTTCGAGCTTTATAACTGGCGCAACTTTGCCGATCGATGGTGGCAGACATGCCATGTGTCCGCGTTAATATTCCTTAGAATAGCTATACATGTGTATATATGATAATAAAAAATATGCTTTAAAATAACTATGTGACTCAATAAAAGGATACAAAATTAATTTAGAATAATAATAAATTTTGTTTGTGTTTTAACAATTTGATCGACGAAATTAGAATTTTATTATACTCGTATACTTATCTTATTTATATAAATATATTATATTGTAAAAGTGATAAATTTTAATGTTAATAGAAAAAGTGTCTACAAGCGGCGCAGCGAGTATCCTATTCCGCCTTGCCGGCGCTGGCGATCGAAATTCCGCAGATCGTGGTCGAATTGTCGTACGAAGTAGAGTAGCGTGAGGTGTTGACGCGTCGCAGTGTCTGAACGAATGTCTTTATCGAAGCGGATATCATCCAATCCCTTTTTTATGTGAAGTGGTGGTGAAAAGACTTGATGCGATAGTGTGGTATGTTGCCCTGTGTGGTGATGTATGAATGCGGTGTCAATGGATGTTGTGTATTGTGCAGTGGTTTCTTAGAGTACGCCAGTTATTTCCGGGTAGAGTGGGAGGAGGTTTAAATTTAAGAAAATTTGTGTATCTTAAACTTGATTTAAAGAGTTTAAATCGACTTTTTTTCTAGCCTGTCAAGAGTACTAAAAAAACAAAAGTTTATGTATTTTACCTCATTACAAGGCGTCCATTGGTTAGTTACATTCATAACTTTATTTACCATTCTTTTTGACCTTGAAGCAGCTTTTTAATCAACGTAAACACCGATTGAGTTGAATTTGCGCTAATTATCAGTTTGCATAGTTCTTTATTTACATTATTGTTATCTAAAGCCTTTAGTTGTAATGCATTTTTTTGTGTTATGATGATCAAAAATCGTTACATAAAGTAATTGGTGCTGAATTTCATATTTTTTTATAGTAATACTGATAAGCTTAAATAATAAATTGATGTAAAGTCATTGAATCAAGTTTTAAGTAAACAAATATCATTAGACCTAATGTTTATTTAAATTTTTTTTATTAAATCACTGATATCTTTGAAACAAAGTACTTCTATGACATGAGTGTTCAGATATTTTTTGTTCGAAATTACTTTTCCTACAACTTAGCTTGGGAGGTTTTTCGCTAAAACCAGCCGTTTCCTCAATTTTTTTGTTTTTTTTTCAAAAATTTATAGAAAACGTAAAAATCGGATAGAAAGTAAAAAAAAAAATCAATTTTAAAGGCTCAAGTTGTTTTTACTAATTTTTTTTTTTTGGTTTTTTTATGATCCTGTATCAGGTTCTGCTGTTAAACGTTGGCACCTTTTTCGAAAAACTGCCGGAAATTACATCTTCTTAACTGACTTAAAGAATATTTTTCTTTGAAAATTTCACAATATCTTTGTAAATTATATATATTTGGAACAATAAAAAGTTGGAATAAAATATTTCATTTTTTATTTGAAGAAAATCATTAAAAATAGGCCATTTTCTACTCAAGGAAACGTATTTATTTGTTTAACGAAAGAAGCTCCCTAAATCTTTTGCTGGAAATAGTTTGTCAGCATACAGAAGATGGTTAAAATCGATTCATCACTTCCATAAATATAATAATAATTTAATAAAATAATTCGGATACCAATCATATTAGCCACAAAATAGTATTCCATATATATCGGCCAATAGTTTTAATAACGAATCTAATATGAATAAAATAATGCAGCTTAATTCCGCAAATGTGATACTTTTTCGAAAGTCAGTTGACAATTTTTCTTAAAATGATGAGGTGTAGCGCTGAATTTAGATTGACTTGGTCTAGACTTCATATCACTTATAAAGGTTAATTCATTTCGATGTTCCCTACTTTTTTTTAAGAAATAATTCAGAAACTTTAAATTTAATGGTGAATGTTTATTATCATTCGAAAGAATATATTTTGGCATTTATTTTTCAAAGATTATCTCTTTCAAATGCTGGCCGCGGCTACGTCTCAGATGGTACACCACTTGGCTCTAATCTGAAGGCTACCGAAGCTGCCTGTAAAGCTGCCAACAGCAAAGTGGAACTTATCGTCGCCGATGTAACGGCAAACGCCGAGAAGATTATTTTTAATAGAAATAATATATAAAAGAGTGCGTTTACAGAGTTTTTTTATATTTGACAATCGACTTTTCTTTTTTGAAAAAATGCTGGATTCTCTTTCCATAACTATACATATATGTACATACATCATAATATATTCTTATATAGGTACATATAATAACTCATATAGGTAAAATATAATAACGCTCTCAGTTATTTGAAAAACAATTCAAGAAGAGATAATTTTGAGTATAGCCGAACATTTCATACTCTTGCGATTTGCCAGGATCAAAGCCAGGGAAGTACCTTCATATACAGGAAACCTGTTAGTTATATGAGTTTTCACCCATTTTTATTCAGAAAAGTACTAACCCGATTGAACACATTTTTGACACACAGATGTACTACTATAATGGAAGAATTCCCTCTGAATTTCAATTGTATATCTCACACATTGACCGATATCTTCAGTAAAAAGTTAACTATAAGTATGTATAATTGTATGTCCACATATCGGAACCTAGAGCATTGAACAGATTCGGTTCGATTGGAACAATTTCTGGCCATAAGGAGGTATACTCTAAGCGCATTATTCGTGAAAAGTTTCCCTTTATATTGATTGCTTCGTGATTTGTATTCTCGAAAGAAAAAATTAGAATGGAATTAAATTATATGGCAAGTAAGCGTGGTCCTAGTCCGATTCCCCCCATTTTCACAATGCGACATAAAGATGTAAGAAGAATGTCACGTACTAAATGTTACAGAAATGGATTGATCGGGTCCCGAGATATCTGATTTCACCAAAAAGGGGTTGGTGCCACGCCCATTGTACAATTTGCACACCAGCTCATGCCATCTCGGTGGTAAAATTTAACGTCTTTGGCGTATTTAGTTATTAAAGGGGAATAATTTAGGTAGTTTTTAACACTACCGTTATATGGGGTTATCCTTCGATTTCATTCATTTTCACAGTCGAAGTTGTTACAATTTTTGTGCACAGCAAATTTCGTTGTTGTAGCTTAAGTAGTTTAAAGGATATATACTATACATTAATAGAGAGCGGGGTAACGTAAACCCATAAAAAAATTTTCGCAATAACGGTTATAGCCAAAGGAAAATTGTAAAATTATAAAAATATCCCAAGAAATTGTATTCACTGCTTTAAAACCTTCAAAAGAATGGGGATTGAGCGACTTTTCAGGTTATCAATTACATAGGGATTTTATTAAAACCCGATGCCTTGCTGTCCTCTCTAGCATTCCAAAGAGATTTGGGTGTAGAAAATTCTTCAACAGCTGTTGAGAGTCGCCTCGTAGCAAATAATCCCTTCGAAAGGAAAAATCGAAAGAAAACAAAACAAAAATGTTCATATATCCGCAAAGCCACTTCTTCAAAGTACATGCCATCAAATTGATCGACGTCCAAATCTCCGGAATTGAAGCGGACTTTTAGAAATTGCTCTAAATTTAATTAGTTTCAAATCAAAAGTCACATATTTATTTCAAAGCATATTTTTTATTTTTATATGTCTAACTATTTTAAGAAATATTATTAACGTGGACACATGACGTGTCTGCCCCCATCGATCGGCAGAGTTGCTCCTGTTATAAAGCTCGCACTGTCACTAGCAAGGAAAATAATGGCATCAGCTACTTCTTTCGGTTGGCCAACGCGGCCCAAGGCATGCGTAGACTTTGCATGCTCCAAAAACTTAGCACGTTCAGCTTCTGACAAGCCAACACGTTTTAGGAATTCTGTCACAATCGTACCAGGATTAACGGCATTCACACGCACATT
This sequence comes from Bactrocera correcta, assembly GCA_027475135.1. Classification (NCBI taxonomy): domain Eukaryota; kingdom Metazoa; phylum Arthropoda; class Insecta; order Diptera; family Tephritidae; genus Bactrocera; species Bactrocera correcta. The sequence goes on along the minus strand of CM050327.1, from coordinate 20,690,734 downwards.
TTTCGGCGCCAAATCTAAGGCAATACATCTCGTGAATTGATCGAGTGCTGCCTTGGAAGTGCAATAGACGGATACACCAGGGAACGAACGTAATCCTGCGATGCTGGAGACATTCACGATATTACCTTGGGTCTTAATCAGATGTGGTGCGGCGTATTTAGTGAGCAGGAAGACCGCTCGCACATTGGTATCAAAAATTCTATCATATTGATCGACGTCAATGTCCAAGATTGAACCCATTTCACCAAAACCGGCATTATTCACCAACACATCCAATTGCCCGAACTTGTCAATTGTCGAGTTTATAATGCGTTCGGCATCAACTGTGACATCGGCGACGATTACTAGTAGTTCAACTTTGCTGTTGGCTGCTTTACAGGCAGCTTCGGTAGCTTTTAAATTAGCTTCATTTCGTCCTGTGAGCACCACTTTGGAACCCAGCTTGGCAAATTCAACAGCTGTAACGGCACCAATGCCGGAACTTGCTCCGGTTACAATAACAACTTTACCAGCTAAACTCATTGCGATCTATTCAAACTCACTGTGTTGAAGGAACTGAACCGCTGTATTTAAATCGGCTATTTATATACAGCAAGGTGACTTGCTATTTCACCACTAACAATTCCATATTTTTTAGCTGATTGATAAGATAAATGTTGAGCGCGTGGATAAAATGCCTCACATATCAACTTTTTGGTCAGCTGCACTGTTTCTTGTAGAGTATATTCACATTTTGGCCTTAGTGCGGAAGATCACGTTCCAATATATTTGTTTTAATAAATTGTGAAATTAAAAAGTAATTTTTTTCCCTAACAACACTCGTCTATAAACTGCTTATGTGTCTAATTAAAATCAACTAATGAACGCTTTGCCTCTAGTAGTTACTCATTAAACAATTTGACAGTTTGCGCGCTTGATTTATACTTTTTAGTCGCCAAAAAAAAAGATACTATTAGCGGGAGATTAGAATTTGTATAACTCTCATGTCACTAGAAGTTGAGAGCGTAAATTAACATTTTGTTTGATCTGGCAACGATATAAAATGTTAACTTTTAAGCTCACTCACGCTGGAATGTGTTGGATATTATTGTATTGCTGTTAGCGCCACTGAAGCAAAAAAGATGTTAGCAGCAGAGCAGACTAGCAGAACATATGGAACAGGCTGTTAAATTTGTTTAGGCAACGTCGGTAATCAACTACAGCACATCTAAAAAATGTATAAACATATTTTGTTAATATATTTTACATGTTGACCGATACAAACAGTCAAACGGTAGTCTAAAAATTCAGGTATAGCGAAAGTAATGATTTAGTGTAGTCCGTTTTTAGCTTCCAGTTAGATATTAGTATGCGAAAAATATTTTCCTTAATTTTATAGCGACTGTCCACCCGTTTGATGAATAGCCAATAGTGCAAAAACGTAAGAATGAAAACTTCAAAATAGAGCAGCTGATCAAAAAGTTGTGATTTATGACTCTTATATGCACCCGCTCAATATTTATCTTATCAATGAGCTTAAAATTATTTGATTGTTAAAGGTGAAATAGCCACTTTTCTTGTACATACTATATAAATAGCCGAGTTGGACATAGCACTCCAGTTGTTACAACGCCGTTAGTTTGATTAGATCACAATGAGTTTAGCTGGTAAAGTTGTAATTGTAACCGGAGCAAGTTCCGGCATTGGCGCCACCACAGCTGAGGCCTTTGCCAAGCAAGGTTCCAAAGTGGTGCTCACAGGACGAAATGAAGCTAATTTAAAAGCTACTGAGGCGGCCTGTAAAGCAGTCAACAGCAAAGTGGAACTACTAGTAATCGTCGCCGATGTAACGACAGACGCTGAGAAGATTATCAAAACAACAATTGACAAGTTCGGACAGTTGGATGTGTTGGTGAATAATGCCGGTTATGGTGAAATGGGTTCAATCTTGGATATTAACGTCGATCAATTTGATCGTGTCATGAATACAAATCTGCGTTCGGTCTTTCTGCTCACTAAATACGCCGCACCACATCTCGTGAAGACACAAGGTAATATCGTGAATGTCTCCAGCGTCGCAGGATTGCGTTCATTTCCTGGTGCTTCGGTCTATTGCACCTCCAAGGCAGCACTAGATCAATTCACCAGATGTATCGCCTTGGATTTGGCGCCGAAAAATGTACGTGTGAATGCCGTAAATCCTGGTACGATTGTGACAGAATTCCATAAGCGTATTGGCTTGACGGAAACAGAATATGTTAAATTTTTGGAGCATGCAAAGTCTACGCATGCCTTGGGTCGCGTCGGTGATGCAAAGGAGGTTGCTGATGCCATTATTTTCTTAGCCAGTGACAGTTCGAGCTTTATAACTGGCGCAACTTTGCCGATCGATGGTGGCAGACATGCCATGTGTCCGCGTTAATATTCCTTAGAATAGCTATACATGTGTATATATGATAATAAAAAATATGCTTTAAAATAACTATGTGACTCAATAAAAGGATACAAAATTTATTTAGAATAATATAAAATTTTGTTTGTATTTTAACAATTTGATCGACGCAATTAGATCTTTTATTTATATAAATATATTATATTGTGAAAGTTATAAATTTTAATGTTAATAGAAAAAGTGTCTACAAGCGGCGCAGCGAGTATCCTATTCCGCCTTGCCGGAGCTGGCGATCGAAATTCCGTAGATCGTGGTCGAATTGTCGTACGAAGTAGAGTAGCGTGAGGTGTTGACGCGTCGCAGTGTCTGAACGAATGTCTTTATCGAAGCGGATATCATCTAATCCCTTTTTTATGTGAAGTGGTGGTGAAAAGACTTGATGCGATAGTGTGGTATGTTGCCCTGTGTGGTGATGTATGAATGCGGTGTCAATGGATGTTGTGTATTGTGCAGTGGTTTCTTAGAGTACGCCAGTTATTTCCGGGTAGAGTGGGAGGAGGTTTAAATTTAAGAAAATTTGTGTATCTTAAACTTGATTTAAAGAGTTTAAATCGACTTTTTTTCTAGCCTGTCAAGAGTACTAAAAAAACAAAAGTTTATGTCTTTTACCTCATTACAAGGCGTCCACTGGTTAGTTACATTCATAACTTTATTTACCATTCTTTTTGACCTTGAAGCAGCTTTTTAATCAACGTAAACACCGATTGAGTTGAATTTGCGCTAATTATCAGTTTGCATAGTTCTTTACTTGCATTATTGTTATCTAAAGCCTTTAATTGTAATGCATTTTTTTGTGTTGTGATGATCAAAAATCTTTAAATAAAGTAATTGGTGCTGAATTTCATATTTTTTTATAGTAATACTGATAAGCTTAAATAATAAGTTGATGTAAAGTCATTGAATCAAGTTTTAAGCAAACAAATATCATTAGAACTAATATTTATTTAAAAATTTTTATTAAATCACTGATATCTTTGAAACAAAGCACTTCTATGAGTGTTCAGATATTTTTTGTTCGAAATTACTTTTCCTGCAACTTGGCTTAAGAGTTTTTTCGATGAAACCAGCCGTTTCCTCAATTTTTTTGTTTTCAAAAATATAAGAAAAACGTAAAAATCGGATAGAAAGTAAAAAAAATCAATTTTAAAGGCTCAAATTTGTTTACTAATTTTTTTTTTTTTTTTTTTTTTTTTTTGTTTTGTGTTTTTATGATCCTGTATCAGGTTCTGCTGTTAAACGGTGACACCTTTTTTCGAAGAACTGCCGGAAATTACATCTTCATAACTGACTTTTGAATATTTTCCTTTGAAAATTTCACAATATCTTTGTAAATTATATATCTTTGGAACAATAAAAAGTTGGAATAAAATATTTCATTTTTTATTTAGAGAGAATCATTAAAAATAGGCCATTTTCTACTCGAGGAAACCCAAATCTCTTTAACGGAAGAGGCCATTTTCCTTTTAACGAAAGAAGCTCCATAAATCTCTTGCTGGAAATAATAAGTCAGGATGCCAAAAATGGTTAAAATCCATTCACCACTTCCATAAATATAATAATAATTTAATAAAAAAAAATCGGATATCAATCATATTAGCCATAAAATAGTATTCCCTATATATCGGTCAATAGTTTTAATAACGATGGGTCATTGAATCTAATATGAATAAAATAATGCAGCTTAATTCCGCAAATGTGATACTTTTTCGAAAGTCAATTGACAATTTTTCTTGAAATGATGTGGTGTTGCGCTGAATTTAAATTGACTTCGTCTAGACTTCATATCTCTTATAAAGGTTAATTCATTTCGATGTTCCCTACTTTTTTTTAAGAAATAATTCAGAAACTTTAAATTGAATGGCGAATGTTTACTATCATTCGAAAGAATATACTTATTTTGGCATTTATTTTTCGAAGATTATCTCTTTCAAATGTTGGCCGCGGCTACGTCTTAGATGGTCCACCACTTGGCTCTAATCTGAAGGCTACGGAAGCGGCCTGTAAAGCTGCAAACAGCTTTCGTCGCCGATGTAACGTCAGACGCCGGGAAGATTATTTTTAAAAGAAATAATAAATATGTAAAAGAGTGAGTACAGAAAAGTATTAACCCGATTCAACATGTTTTTAACACACAGATGTACTACTATCAGGGAAGAATTCCCTCTGAATTTCATTTGTATATCTCACACATTGACCGATATCTTCAGTAAAAAGTTAACTATAAGTATGTATAATTGTATGTCCACATATCGGAACGGGTAAGACATTGAACAGATTCGGTTCGACTGGAACAATTTTTTACCTCAAGGCGACATATCTACTCTAAGGGCATTATTCGTGAAAAGTTTTCTCCCGTTATATTGATTGCTTCTTGATTTGTATTCTCGAAAGAAAAAATTATAATAGAATTAAGTTATATGGCAAGTAAGCGTGGTCCTAGTCCGATTCCACACCCGTTTTCACAATGTGCCATAAGAATGTCATGTATTAAATGTTACAGATATGGGTTGAGCGGGTCCCGAGATATGGGATTTCACCAAAAAGGGGTTGGTGCCACGTCCATTGTACAATTTGCACACCAGCTCTCTCATACCATCTCGGTGGTAAAATTTAACGTCTTTGGCGTATTTAGTTATTTAAAGCGCGATAATTTTAGTAGTTTTTAACATTACCGTTATATGGGGTTATCCTGCGATTTCATTCATTTTCACAGTCGAAGTTGTTACAATATTTGTACACAGCAAATTTCGTTGTTGTAGCTTAAGTAATTTAAAAGATATATACATTAATAGAGAGCGCCGTAACGTAAACCCATAAAAAAATTTTCGCAATAACGGTTATAGCCAAAGGAAAATTGTAGAGTTATAAAAAGATCGCAAAAATTTGTATTCACTGCTTTAAAACCTTCAAAGGATTGAGCGACTTCTCAGGTTAACAATTACATAAGGATTTTATCAAAGCACGATGCTTTGCTGTCCTCTCTAGCATTCCAAAGAGATTCGGGTGTAGAAAATTCTTCGACAGCTGTTGGGAGTCGCCTTGTAGCAAATAATCCCTTCGAAAGGAAAAATCGAAAGAAAACAAAAAAAAAGTTTATGTATCCGCAAAGCCACTTCTTCAAAGTACATGCCATCAAATTGATCGACGTCCAAATCTCCGGAATTGAAGCGGACTTTTAGAAATTGCTTTAAATTTAATTAGTTTCAAATCAAAAGTCACATATTTATTTTAAAGCATACTTTTTATTTTTATATGTCTAACTATTATAAGGAATATTATTAACGTGGACACATGACGTGTCTGCCACCATCGATCGGCAGAGTTGCTCCTGTTATAAAACTCGCTCTGTCGCTAGCCAGGAAAATAATGGCATCAGCTACTTCTTTCGGTTGGCCGACGCGACCCAATGCATGTGTAGACTTTGCATGCTCCAAAAACTTAGCACGTTCCGCTTCTGACAAACCAACACGTTTTTGGAATTCTGTCACAATCGTACCAGGATTTACGGCATTCACACGCACATTTTTCGGCGCCAAATCTAAGGCAATACATCTGGTGAATTGATCGAGTGCTGCCTTGGAAGTGCAATAGACCGATACACCAGGGAACGAACGTAATCCTGCGATGCTGGAGACATTCACGATATTACCTTGGGTCTTCACGAGATGTGGTGCAGCGTATTTAGTAAGCAGGAATACCGCTCGCAGATTGGTATTTAAGACGCGATCAAATTGATCGACGTCAATATCCAAGATTGAACCCATTTCACCAAAACCGGCATTATTCACCAACACATCCAATTGCCCGAACTTGTCAATTGTCGAGTTTATAATGCGTTCGGCATCAACTGTGACATCGGCGACGATTACTAGTAGTTCAACTTTGCTGTTGGCTGCTTTACAGGCAGCTTCGGTAGCTTTTAAATTAGCTTCATTTCGTCCTGTGAGCACCACTTTGGAGCCCAGCTTGGCAAATTCAACAGCTGTAACGGCACCAATGCCGGAACTTGCTCCGGTTACAATAACAACTTTACCAGCTAAACCCATTGCGATCTATTCAAACTCACTGTGTTGAAGGAACTGAACTGCCTGTATTTAAATTGGCTATTTATATACAGCAAAGTGACTTGCTATTTCACCACTAACAATTCCATATTTTTTAGCTGATTGATAAGATAAATGTTGAGCGCGTGGATAAAATGCCTCACATATCAACTTTTTGGTCAGCTGCACTGTTTCTTGTAGAGTATATTCACATTTTGGCCTTAGTGCGGAAGATCACGTTCCAATATATTTGTTTTAATAAATTGTGAAATTAAAAAGTAATTTTTTTCCCTAACAACACTCGTCTATAAACTGCTTATATGGCTAATTAAAATCAACTAATGAACGCTTTGCCTCTAGTAGTTACTCATTAAACAATTTGACAGTTTGCGCGCTTGATTTATACTTTTTAGTCGCCAAAAAAAAAGATACTATTAGCGGGAGATTAGAATTTGTATAACTCTCATGTCACTAGAAGTTGAGAGCGTAAATTAACATTTTGTTTGATCTGGCAACGATATAAAATGTTAACTTTTAAGCTCACTCACGCTGGAATGTGTTGGATATTATTGTATTGCTGTTAGCGCCACTGAAGCAAAAAAGATGTTAGCAGCAGAGCAGACTAGCAGAACATATGGAACAGGCTGTTAAATTTGTTTAGGCAACGTCGGTAATCAACTACAGCACATCTAAAAAATGTATAAACATATTTTGTTAATATATTTTACATGTTGACCGATACAAACAGTCAAACGGTAGTCTAAAAATTCAGGTATAAGGAAAGTAATGATTTAGTGTAGTCTGTTTTTAGCTTCCAGTTAGATATTAGTATGCGAAAAATATTTTCCTTAATTTTATAGCGACTGTCCACCCGTTTGATGAATAGCCAATAGTGCAAAAACGTAAGAATGAAAACTTCAAAATAGAGCAGCTGACCAAAAAGTTGTGATTTATGACTCTTATATGCACCCGCTCAATATTTATCTTATCAATGAGCTCAAAGTTATTTGGTTGTTAAAGGTAAAATAGCAAGCAACTTTGCTTGTATATAAATAAGCGAATTAGACATAGCATTCCAGTTGTTACAACGTCGTAAGTTTGATTAGATCACAATGAGTTTAGCTGGTAAAGTTGTAATTGTAACCGGAGCAAGTTCCGGCATTGGCGCCACCACAGCTGAAGAATTTGCCAAGCAAGGTTACAAAGTGGTGCTCACAGGACGAAATGAAGCTAATTTAAAAGCTACGGAAGCTGCCTGTAAAGCAGCCAACAGCAAAGTGGAACTACTAGTAATCGTCGCTGATGTAACGACGGACGCAGAGAAGATTATCAAAACGACAATTGACAAGTTCGGTCAGTTGGATGTGTTGGTGAATAATGCCGGTTTTGGTGAAGGAGGTTCAATCTTGGATATTGATGTCGATCAATTTGATCGTGTGATGAATACAAATTTACGTTCGGTTTTTCTGCTCACCAAGTACGCCGCACCACATCTCATGAAGACACAAGGTAATATCGTGAATGTCTCCAGCGTCGCAGGATTGCGTGCAACCGCTGGCTTTTCGGTCTATTGCACGTCCAAGGCAGCATTGGATCAGTTCACCAGATGTATCGCGTTGGATTTGGCACCGAAAAATGTGCGAGTGAATGCCGTAAATCCTGGTTTGATTGTGACGAAATTCTATCAGGGTCTAGGCATATCCGAAGAAGTTTATGCTAAATATGTAGAGCGTTCGAAGACTACGAATCCATTGGGTCGCGTCGGCGATGTAAAGGAGGTTGCTGATGCCATTATTTTTCTAGCTAGTGACAGTTCCAACTTTATAACGGGCGCAACTCTGCCGATCGATGGTGGCAGACAAACCACGTGCCCGCGTTAATATTTCTGACAGATGTAATTAAGTATGTTTAAACATATTCCTATATATATATATTGATAAATGTAAATAAAAATATATTTAAAAATAATTGTAAGATTTTTTGAATGTTGAGGTAACTTATTTAGTCACTTTCATGTTAACAGATATTTCTGAAAAGCCGGTTCTATTTTAAACCCACTAGCTGACTATATAAGATTTAGCACTGGAGACCCATTCTAAGTTCGGGTGCAACTGCTGAGAATCAAAAGCAGGGAAATACCTTAAGATGTAAAACGTGAACGAGAGGATCAGAACCTAAGCAGTTTAATACATACATATACACATGCTCATATACTGACCGACATATTCAACATAAGGTTTGTTAGAATAGAAATCATTATACGTAGTTTCTCACACATTGACCGATATTTTCGGTCAAAAGTCAACTATAGCTACTGGGATCCACATATTCGGTATCTAGGGCAGCGGCGGATCTACAGGCTTGAGCTATTCAGTCAATTTCACTTTGTAACAAAGGATTGTCAAAGAAATGTTATGGACCGAATTTGGTTGAAATCGTCCGAGCAAGTTCCGAGATATGTGACTTTACCTAAAACCTGTCCATTTTATACACCGGCTCCTATAACACCCTCTTATACCTTCACTTGGGTAAAATTTAATGTCTCTTTCGTTTTTAGTTAAAGATTTATCAAATTTTTAGTAGTTTGTAACAGTACTGTGATATGTAGAGTGAGCGGTGTTATGTTTCGATTTCATCCATTTTCACACTGTCGGTAGAAGTTCTTATAGCATAAAGATTTTCAGAATTTCGTTTGTAATATTTTCTAGTTGGTTGCCGAAATTCAATGAAATCGGTACTTAAATTACGCCATAATCCATAAAAAGTCCAAAAAAAATCTTGGTCTGTCGTAAACAAAGTTAACAGGCTGTTCAATATGTTCCGCTACTCTACTCTGCTGCTAACATCTGCTTTGCTTTATTGGCGCTAACAGCAATGCAAGAATATCCTACATATGTATTTTCCAGTGAGAGATGAAATTTAACATTTTTGTAACATTTTCTTAACATTTTATATAGTTGGCAGATCAAACGAAATGTTCATTTACGCTCTCAACTTCTAATGACATGAGAGTTATACAAATTCTAATCTCTGACTAGAAGCCTAACTCTTTTCTGGCGACTACAAGGTATAAATCAAGCGCGCAAACTGTCAAATCGTTTAATGAGAAACTACTAGAAGCAAAGCGTTCATCAGTTGATTTCAATTAGCCACATAAGCAGTTTATAAACAAGAGTTGTTAGAGAAAAAATTTGATTTTTAATTTCACAATTTATTAAAACAAATATATTGGAACGTGATCTTCCGCACTAAAGCCAAAATGTGAATATGCACTACAAGAAACAGTGCAGCTGACCAAAAAGTTGATATTTGAGGCATTTTATACACGCGCTCAACATTTATCTTATCGATCAGCTAAAAGATATGGAATTGTTAATGGGGGAATAACAAAATGTCTCTATTTATTGGTATATAAATAACCGATTTAAATACAGCGGTTCAGTTCCTTCAACACAGTGAGTTTGAAAAGATCGCAATGAGTTTAGCTGGTAAAGTTGTTATTGTAACCGGAGCGAGTTCCGGCATCGGAGCCGCCACAGCTGAGGCCTTTGCCAAGAAGGGTTCTAAAGTGGTACTCACAGGACGAAATGAAGCTAATTTAAAAGCTACTGAGGCGGCCTGTAAAGCAGCCAACAGCAAAGCCGAACTATTACTCATCACCGCTGATGTCACAGTTGATGCGGAACGCATTATAAACAACACAATTGACAAGTTCGGTCAGTTGGATGTGTTGGTGAATAATGCCGGTTATGGTGAAGGAGGTTCAATCTTGGACATTAACGTCGATCAATATGATAGAATTTTTGATACCAATGTGCGAGCGGTCTTCCTGCTCACTAAATACGCCGCACCACATCTCGTGAAGACCCAAGGTAATATCGTGAATGTCTCCAGCATCGCAGGATTACGTTCGTTCAGTGATATTTCGGTCTATTGCACATCCAAGGCAGCACTGGATCAATTCACCAGATGTATCGCCTTGGATTTGGCGTCGAAAAATGTGCGTGTGAACGCCGTAAATCCTGGATTGATTGTGACAAAATTCTATCAGGGTTTTGGCATATCGGAAGAAGATTATGCTAAATATGTGGAGTATTCGAAGTCTACACATGCATTGGGTCGCGTCGGCCAACCGAAAGAAGTAGCTGATGTCATTATTTTCCTTGCCAGTGACAGTTCGAGCTTTATCACGGGCGCAACTCTGCCCATCGATGGTGGCAAACACGCCATGTGCCCGCGTTAATAATTTTTACAAATGCAATTTAGTATAATTAAACATACTCATAATATAAATGTATATACAAATGTATGTAAATAAAAATATGCTTTAAAATAATTATCTGACTTTTGTTTCGTTGAGGAATAAATGATGTTAATAATAAGTTCTATGAAATATATTTTTTGACTACTATTAGCACTTGAGACCTATACCAATAAGCTAACACATCTAATACTATACAGATATGGTAATACTCTTGCCATAGGCTTTATTTCTGCCAGATGTTGATTGATATGGAAGATTGCGGAAGCAAAAACTGTTTGCTCACAATTCTAATACAAAACAGAACCAATTATTTCTTCATTCATAGGTATTTACATCTGTATATACAGATGTATGTACATCTGCTCAAACCAAGCGGTAAAATTATCAGCGCATACGCTTTGGCATTTCTCTCTATGAGCGCCATTTGGCTTTAGGCGGGAAACTGAGCGCAGCGATACATTCAAACTGTAAATATTGTGATGTAGATACAAAGCAATCTTAAAAAAAAGTCCACAAAATTCAAAATTATAAAACAGTTATTTATTCAATGCGCTAAAATAGTAATGCATCGTCCAGTCTTCACCATTTTTATAATCTCCTAACCACGAAAATACATGCTTTGACCAATTTTTCAGCATATGAGTGTGTTAAATTTCGCCAATCGCCCAAATATTCCGTTTTAATTGATTTATTGATCGTTTATCTAAGTTTATATGTGTCCAAACGTTTTCGATCAGGTTCTCATCAATCCAATGAAGCTAACCCGTTTGCGGGTCTCCGGTTGCTGCACAAAGGACAGCGCTGTTTTGAGTCGTGCCCAAACCACATATCTGATTGATATTGTTATCACCAAATCCTTGTTTTGTGAAGCATTCCCAAACATGAACTTTCCCTACTTGTCTTTTTAACCCCTAACGGTTGTTTGTATCACCTAAAAATATTCTAGTTTGTTATACATAATATAAGGTTAACCCCAAAGTAAACAGGACTTAAAAAAACAGAATAAATGTTTTTTCGCCAAAACCAATTCATTTTATTCAAAATAGTTTCCTTCTGCTTCAATACAGCTTTTTGCACGGTCAAAAGCAAGTCGAACAAGTATTTTAGCTCGTTGGCCGGTATGGCCGCCAGTATGCCGGTGCAAGCCTTTTAAATGGCCTCTACGTCTGCATAACGCTTTCCTTTCATGGGCAAATGCATTTTTCCGAAAAGGCAGAAGTCGAACGGTGTCCTACCAGGTGAATACCGGGAGTGGTTAATGGTTAAAATGTTAGTTTTGGTCAAATTATCGGTCACAAGCGTTGATCGGTGATTGGATTCTGAGCAATTTTTGGACGTGAGTCAATTTGTGTGGAACAAACCGTGCACACACCTTTCGTAAGCCCAAATATTCAGTGAAAATGCAATAAATCGATGTTTTGGAGATTTTCAATTCCATTTCTATGAATTTGAATGAAAATTTCGGCTGATTTCCGGTGAATTCCCGCACAGTTTCGATGGAATTTCCGGTGATGACGTGTTTTGATTGGCCCACATGTTGATCGTCATTTATGTGCTCACGAGTCATACATATTTTTATCTCTCGTCAGGCGTTCAGAGCGAAAAAAAAAATATAAATCGAGAGCGTAAACTATCAAATCATTTAATGAGTAGCTACTAGTGGCAAATCGTTGCTGAGCTAATTTTAAATAAAGTAAACTACTTTAATGGACATAAATTATTAGAGACAAAACTTTATTTTTGATTTCACAATTAAAAAAGATACTGCAAAGTCATTATCCGATCAAGATATAAATATTAAATAGACAATAGAATAGAATATAGAAAATTTTATGTTTGGCACTTGTTTTCACCCTCACAATATTTATCTTATCACTGCGCCAAAATATATCGAATTAATAGTGGTGAAATAGCAAGTCCAAAATTCTGTATTTGTTGGTATATAAATAGCCGATTTAGACACAGCAGTTCAGTTGTTTCAACGCCGTGAGTTTGAATAGATCGTCATGAGTTTAGCTGGTAAAGTTGTTATTGTAACCGGAGCAAGTTCCGGCATTGGTGCCGTTACAGCTGTTGAATTTGCCAAGCTGGGTTCCAAAGTGGTGCTCACAGGACGAAATGAAGCAAATCTAAAAGCTACGGAGGCGGCCTGCAAAGCAGCCAACAGCAAAGTGGAACTGCTACTCATCACCGCTGATGTCACAGTTGATGCGGAACGCATTATAAACTCGACAATTGACAAGTTTGGACAGTTGCATGTGTTGGTGAATAATGCCGGTTATGGTGAATTAGGCTCAATCCTGGACATTAACGTCGATCAATTTGATCGTGTGATGAACACAAATTTGCGTTCGGTCTTCCAACTGACTAAATTCGCCGCACCACATCTAGTGAAGACACAAGGTAATATCGTGAATGTCTCCAGTGTCGCAGGATTGCGTTCATTCTCTGGTGCTTCGGTCTATTGCACCTCCAAGGCAGCATTGGATCAATTCACCAGATGTATCGCCTTGGATTTGGCGCCGAAAAATGTGCGTGTGAATGCTGTAAATCCCGGTGTGATTGTAACCAACTTCCATAAGCGTCTTGGCTTCTCGGATGAGGAAGATGCTAAATTTTTGGAGCATTCAAAGTCTACACATGCATTGGGTCGCGTCGGCGAGCCCAATGAAGTGGCCGACGCCATTATTTTCCTTGCTAGTGACAGTTCGAGCTTTATAACCGGAGCAACTCTGCCGATAGATGGTGGCAAACACGTCATGTGTCCGCGTTAATATTTCTTAGAATAGATAGATAGATAGATATATAAAAATAAAAAACTATGCTTTGAAATAATTGTGTGCCTTTTGAATTGTTGAGGAAACTTATTAAGTTGCACCGACACCGATAAGCTAGCATATCGACATATATACATTTGCTCAAGTTTGGTACACTGATTATAGCGACCTTCTTTTCGATACCATTTTTGTAGCCCGATTTGTGCTTTGCTTCAAACTAAGCCTCAGTTTCGGCGATTAATTCTTTTCGATGATTTTTCATTCGACGAAAATGTCTTCCCACCGAGCATACTTTTGAGTTCTGAGAACTGAAAATAGTCGCTGGCGGTTAGGTCTGGAAAATACAGCAATACGAAGCCCAATTCATGGATTTTTTTGTCATCGATTTAACTGAATTGTAACGAGGCGCATTGTTTAGGTGACACAGCACATTCTCTTTCTTCAAATGCGACTTCGTCCGTCAAATGATCTAATATTATAATGTTGTAGTCGCTGTTGGTGGTCCATTCTTTTTTTAGCATAGGACTAAGGAGAGGACACAATAGACCAAAGGTCGCAGTGCATTCCTCATCATCATTCATTCATTCATTCATCAGTATACACTGGTCCTTGATGGATCTTCATAACTAAATGAAGTTAATGAGTTAATTCACGTCAAAAGTTGTAGAAAATAATCGCGCGAAAATGTTCACGATCTAATTCCATTTTTTATTCGAGAGGAATATTTTAAGTTACTATAAACAACCAAAATTGTGCTCGAATGTAAAAACATTCTGATTATGTACAACATCAAAATAATCAAAGATTTCTGTTAAAGTTTCAGTGAGTTTCTGAAGACCCAATTGGCAATTCTAACCGAAACTCCTGTATAAGTGTGGTCGTTCATCCCTTTCTTACGTGTGGGCTTCTGCGGTAATTCCTTCCATGCATTGGAGTCTTTGTAGCCGTGACTTGCTAGGATGTTAGACTTCGCATTTGATACAACTAGTCTACGGCACTATGTAGCTTTATCAGGGGAAATACTGCAATTGAACAAAAAGTGTTAGTAAATATAGTTAAAGCATAAACAATCGACAGTCCAAATAAACCATACATATTGAGATAAAAAATAAAACTATCGATAATATCAATAGTCCCATCGATTGTTTTGAAGCTCTACTAAGCAATCGGGAGACTTATAAGTAATCGGGTTTTTCCGTATCAGGGCCAGGCCAAGAAATAAATTACAAAATAGTGCAGCTGAGCGTAAAATTGATATTTATCGCACATTTGTGCACTCCCTAAATATTTATCTTATCAATCATCCCGAATTAATTGAATTATTAGTGGTGAAATAGCAAGCCATAATGTCTGCTGTGAGTGAATATAAATAACCGATTTAGACCCACCACTCCAGTTGTTACATCGCAATAAGTTTGAATGGATCGCAATGAGTTTAGCTGGTAAAGTTGTTATTGTAACCGGAGCAAGTTCTGGCATTGGTGCCGCTGCAGCTGAGGAATTTGCCAAGCTGGGTTCCAAAGTGGCGATCACAGGACGAAATGAAGCAAATCTCAAAGCTACTGAGGCGGCCTGTAAAGCTGCCAACAGCAAAGTGGAACTGCTACTCATCACCGCTGATGTAACGACGGACGCAGAGAAGATTATCAAAACAACAATTGACAAGTTCGGACAATTGGATGTGTTGGTGAATAATGCTGGTGTGGGTGAATCGGGTTCAATCTTGGATATTGAAGTCGACCAATTTGATCGTGTTATGAATACAAATTTGCGTTCGGTTTTCCTGTTGACAAAATATGCGGCACCACATCTAGTGAAGACCCAAGGTAATATCGTGAATGTCTCCAGTGTCGCAGGATTGCGTTCATTCTCTGGTGCTTCGGTCTATGTACGCTCCAAGGAGCATTGGACCAGATTCAAGTATCGCCTTGGATTGGCGCCGAAAAATGTGCGTGTGAATGCTGTATCCCGGTGTGATTGTAACAAACTTCTAGCGTTTGGCTTGCTCGGAAGGAAGATAGCTAAATTTTTGGACATTCAAGTCTACACAGCATGGGTCGCGTCGGCCAACCGAAAGAAGTGCTGATGCATTATTTTCCTTGCAGTGACAGTTCGAGCTTTATAACGGGCGCAACTCTGCCGATCGATGGTGGCAACAGTCATGTGTCCGCGTTAATATTTCTTGTAGAATAGATAGATAAATATACAAAAATAAAAAACTATGCTTTGAAATAATTTTGCCTTTTGATTTGTTGCGGAAACTATTAGATTACATTCTTGTTAAAAACTTTCTAAAAAGCCGGTTGTATTTTGTGCGCTGTGACAGCTGAGACATTTTCTCTCACATTCTGATACAAAATAAAAGCAAGTCTGTTTATGTAAACTGCTTTTGTTAAAACTTAGAGGAGAAATTTTCAACGAATATGCTTTGGCATTGGCTTTTCTGAGAGCCGTCTAATTTTAGAAAAGAAACTGAGAGTAACGTTGCTCACAAACTATAAATATGTATGTATTGTTTTGTGCAAACAATGCGAAATTGTGTAGGTCATGGATAAAAAGACATTTTGAACATACTATACATATGAGTGATTAAATTTCTCGCAAGATATTGCTTCAGTGTTTATAGATTTGTTGATCTAATGGTTGTTTGTACGAGTAGAACCTAAAACTAAAAGAGATATAGATATATATTGATATATGTATCTATCAATAATCAGCATGGCGAGACGAGTGGAGTTATGACCGATTGTCTGTCTGACTCTCCGTCTGTACTTTCAAGCAAACTGAAACTAAGATTGTAGATATACATTTTCACATACCTTGGTACCAGAAAAAGTAGGTATTGTAGAAGATAGTTAAAGGTAGTGCAGAATAATCGAATTCAGATCACTGCCACGCCCACAAAATATCGTTAACTTATAACCTTCCATAATTAAGCCGAAAATCAAGACAAATAAAAACAATTTTAACTTCTATTACACCGAATTTATGCTATCCTTCACAAAGAAAAACAAGTTTTCGATACAAAAACTTAATTTTTATCGGTCAGTTTGTACTATATGGCAGCTATATGATATAGCAACTTCATATGTCACACGAAAAAAATTGGTCTCTTAGGGGCTGTTGTTAAATTTTGACAACCTACGTGACCACCTTTGGGTCAAATCATATATTTCAGAAACTACTCGACCAATTTATTCCAAACTTAGTACGTAACAACATTATTCTGAGATTTTCATATTACGTTGTAAAGATAGGTCAAATCGGACTACAACTGTCCATTCTATAGTGTATAAAGCGAGGGCCAATGACGTTATATAAGGATTACACAAAAAATTATCTAAATATATGCCCTCTCACGTTTAAAATTTGTCAAAAGCTTTTGGCTGACGTATAACGTATTTACCACTCAATGAAATAATTCACTGAAATATGGAGAGAATTTCTTTCTGTTAACAGTATCCTGCAAACTTTACCTTCCTTATACCTAATATACGAATTTTCAAACGTTCGGCTGAATTTATACGGTATACAAGGTCTGTCGCAAAAGAAACAGAACTTTTTAAATATAACTGTTTCTGGTGGCGCCACCTATTGGTGGGTTTATTAAATAAAAAATTTGCCCTCTTGTTGACTTTTCGTAAAAATTTTAAGAGAATTGGATAACTACAATCGATGTTATCGATCAAAAAGTGACAGCAGCTTTTGGTCATCGGTCGTAAAATGGTTTTTGAAGAAAGAGCAAATATTAAATTTTGTTTTAAACTTGGAAAAACGTTTACTGAAACATTTCAAATGATGAAAAAAGTTTATGGTGATCAGTGCTTATCCCGTTAAGTAATGAATGAATGACTGGTTTAAGCGATTCCAAGATGGTCGT
>CM050327.1:20651477-20666477 GCA_027475135.1 Bactrocera correcta | reverse complement strand
CTTATGAGCTGGTTCACACTAAATCGAAGTAAATCAATACCCTAGGAAGAAAAGGCAGTATAGGCATATATTAAAGTGATACGTTAATATTATAAGACCTTTTCAAACATACATATATACACATATGAACATGAATATTTGTATGCTTCTTAACTGTACGAGCTTAATAGTTTAAACAATTAGCCTTTAATTATTTGAGAGTTTTATTTCAAATAGTTGATTTATTCACAAACAACGGCTTCATTATTAAGTAAATACCGAAAAAGTAAAGAAGGTCTAAGTATAGATAAAGCACATGTTTAAGTAACTGCACCTCCCGATTTTTGGTACAGTATTACAGTGGGCGAATATCTAAGTATTCGTCCTTTGACCTCTTTGGAAGGTTCTTCACCGACATCTAATATTTGTGCCACCGATATTTTAGAAGAACCGTATTTACCGTAGTATCTATACAAGTATTCGCTATATGTGGAACAAAGATATGTATGGAACAGCTGCTGTAACTGAAGTGCTGAAGGGATAGTTTTTTTCTGATGCGATTTATAATACAATTGTGGGAACTGAAGTCTATATTTTGGCACATGCGTACCATTTACTCTAGACAATATCGCTATGAATTCTTAAATTACTCATATATGTAAGTTTAAAATAATCAAGAAGTTCATACCCACTCTACTTGTATATTCATTGTTAGTTACATTTCTAAAAAATAGCAAATTTTAACAACCTCAAATTGTTCTAGATTAATATCCTTCAATAAATCTGTTATTTATGGAAATTTCTATAAAAACTTCTCCACATCTCTAAGTCTGGATGAGTGAAAATTATTAATAATAAGATTAAGCATTCTATTTTGTGAATTGATTTTGAAATAATATTAAAAGATAAAGTTTACATTCAATAAGTTCTAGCTGGAATGCCTTTTAAATGTCATACCCAAACGCACTTTGTGCAAAATTTTGTACCCATATATTCATTCCTGGTTGATCTGTATGTAGGAACGTGAAAGAGTTAGATGGAATTCAGAGAATGTACAGCGAATCCCCCTCCACGGGATGCATCCTTGGTAACACTAAATGGCCTGCGACATTTACGGCATTTTTAGACTTCTGTGGATCTCTAACCCTTTGCTTGAAACGGACATAGCTCGAACTATTAGATGGATGGGTTTAAATTCCGGGTTGATGGTCACTGTATGCAGGGGTGACGACTTGCAGAAATGGCTGATGGGTTGATACTCTGACATTTACCGTCGTAATTAGTATAACCTTGACAGCATATAAGGCGACTAAAGGCGATATACCAGAGCTCTGGGTGGGGACTCAATAAACATAAATAATGATAAAAACCTTAAAAAGAATGAATCTGCCTCTCGGAAGGGATCATAGGTTTTTATAGGTGATGCGAAACCGTTCTCTGAAAAGGTTGTTGCATGGCTTTCCGTTGCTAAGAGCGGTAAGTTAGGGGATGTCAGCACTATTAAAGAAACTTCTGGAATGAGTCTTTATACACAAAAAATTGCATTGCATCAAGCATCTCATATATAGAGTCTTATTTGCAAAGGAATGGTCATAGCTGAGAATGTCGGGTAACATCTCAACTTGGTGTTCAACTGGGCAAATAGAAGCGCCCTAGTCGTCAAAATACTATAAGTAAAACTCAAATAGTTACATTTACTGGGGGGTATAACACCCAAACATGCCTCTCCGTTTTTCGGGGGTTTACGTCTTCAACCTGTTGAAAAATTTATCCTTGATATAAAACTTTGCTGCATAGAAGTTATAGGGAAAAGATGGAGACTCACAAAATAGATGGTATTTTGGCTCTAGAAAACAATAGTCAAGCCATAAATATTCTACAGTATAGCAAGCCTTACGCATACTCATTGCTTTTTGGGGTATTTTCGATTTCCAAAATTTATGTTATTTTTTAACGCTCCAAAAAGCTTTTCGAGGTTATAAGTCCGAGTGTGTGTGCAATACATGAATAATACATATCCCTATGTGTTCGGGTTTCTGCTGATATGTATCAAATGAAACGCGTTTGTACATACATATAAATGAGCGCACTAGGAATACGAAAAACACAACAGCAAAAAGTCTGTGCCGAAAACATCAATTTCCAACGCAGAAATATGCAAAAGCGTATAAAAATCTGACAAAAAAGGATATGACAACATCGGAAATGCAATCTCATTTTATACTTCCTGCGGGCACACCGATCACCATGCCGTCCGAATAGTAGCAACAACAAGCTGAATGAAATGTGTTGAAAAATAAAAAGTAAATTAAACTTCAACAAAAGCTACAGCTAAAACTCGTATTGCACAGACAATATTTTTTTGCTGTTTTCTTTACTTTTTTGAAGCTTTTTCATTCACATGTGCATTCAATTGCCTCCTGATGACACATCCACACAAATATAATGGCCTCTAGAGAGCTAAAAGTAAAAAAAAATAAAACATTTAGAAGAGCTTCCTGATGTATATTATATAGATATGTATTTTTGTATATTTATGATTTATTTCGCATGTTTCTGCTTTATAGAAATTAATGTTTGTGTGGGCTTGAAAGTCAAAGAATTGATAAAACTATTAACAAATTTTCATTTCATTTATTTATTCATTTGACTTCTTTAAAACAGGGTGGAAGCGTTCACAAAAACTCTTCAAACAGTTAACCTTTTCTGTATATCCACTTTCTTACTTAATGTAAATTAATTGGTGTAACTGCATTTTATAATTATGGAAAACAAATTTTTTCAATTTTCTACCAATTTTGTTAAAATTTTTTTAACATATTATGTACAATAGTATCGTAGACCAAAATGTTGTTTTGTTGCCTAAATACGCTGTTGGTTCTGAGGACATTTCCAACATCCACCTTAAGATATTCCTACCGGGTGTATTAATGCGCTCGCACAAAGATTAATGTTTAACTTCCCTCGGTAAAAGACTTACAATTCCATGTCCAGCTTAGAAAATTGGTGAGTTTGTCAGTTTTTTTTATTCGGTTTGGTTTTTGAATTTTTCTATTTTATCAATTTATACCTTTTTTTTGTTTCCATAGCGCTTTTGTTTGCTTAATACTCTTCGGGTTTGATATATCATGAACGCCTCTGGTGGTTGATGCATTCCTCCAATAGGCAGCTGTAATTGAAGCAGCGAGATAGTAAAATAACGGTCAAGTTAGTTGTAAATATACGCTATGTGATTGAAGAAATAACATTGGACGGTGAACAATGACGTTGTTGTGTAAAATTTTTCAAATATGCGAAACCATGTGAAGAGAGTGACGTTCGTAAAATTTTGGCATACAAACACCTTCGTTGCCATGGCACTATCAAATAAAAGGGATCGTTCCCACGACAGTCGGGTCTACGTAACCGGAACGGACCCGGATTTTTATCCGGCCAAGGACTGTCAACTCGGCAGAATTCTGCCGCTACAACAACAACAACAACAGGGAAGCAAAAAAATGAAAATTCAATAGAATACACTGATCGAATTTTCATTTAGAGTTGGTATGGTTTAATCCTTTTTTCGGTGATTGCAGTGGCTTTCAAATGACAGATTTGTAAGTCATAAGGCATACATACTTTGTTATTTTTAAACACTATAAAATACCAAATTGATTTAAGAGTTTAGTTTACTTTATGATAACAAGCTAGGAGAACCATCCCTTTTAAGTAAAGAATGCTGATCTTTGTTTCTTGTTTATTAATTACAGTCTGAAATTATCTGACAAACCGAGGGATCAATGCAATTTTAGGACATCTGTGAACAAAGGTAATAATCTTTGTTCACATAAAAATCTTACGATTTAAAATTTTTGGAAGTATGACTCTTTGTTTAACGGAACCTAAGATTTCCAGTTTTTCATTAAAATCTTAAAAATAACCTTTTTGAATTACAGTATGAGTACTGTACCGCTGTACCGGCGAAGGCTTGAGCCAAAGATGCCAAAGCATAAACCATTATATCCCAATTCCAAATTTATCGCTTAACAGCACAAAGGACATTTGTCCGAAATGAAAAGTGAGGTCAGTGAGGAAGTATTATCGTTTGCCAGAGATGTCCAGCTGATGGCTGCAAAGACAACGACAATAGGGTGACTAATGGACTCCACATTGATTGAAATGGTCGCAAAGCTATTTAATACGAATTCAGAAATCCGGCTTAAGTTTCATGGTGTTATGAATCTGAGCTTAGATGCACCGTATACAAGTTTGACACTGGGACATTTTAGGTCAAAATTTATTATACTATGCATATTTCAATAGACTTTCGATACAAAGTTTTATCTCTGGGTTGACGATTTCTCCAGTTCCTTAATTGTGTGTGCAGTTCAGTAAAATAGAAATTTCGTATCCAGATTGTGCAAAAAGCAAAGAAGCACGAAGTGAATAATTCCACGTCTCCTTTGAGAAAAGAGTTTTTTATTTCTACCAAAAACACTACCCATTGTAACCATGTAACCAGCATGGAATCGAGATATATTATATCTACTTAAACAAAATGGTCTTGGGACTTGATCGTAGCTAGTTTGCTCCCGGTTTGCCAAATCAGTACTAGTCGCAGATGTTTAATATGCTCGCGCTAATTTTCTATTAGCAGAAACTTGTGCTTGTGCTTAAAAAAAACTCGTAAGAATTCTAGAGATATTGACCAATCTATGATCAGATAAAATTTATCTCTATTGTCGAATTTTAAACATTGGGTTGGTGGTGTCTTTATGGTAGGATCTGGTGAAAGCAAACTTTTGATACGAACTTTATATTCTACTCCTCGGCATATCGACCTAGCTTACTTAGTTCTTAGTGCCAAAAGTCACTTACTTTTCAAACTTCAATAAATGTTTCAGGGAATCGGTATTTTTTCTTTAGTGATCGATTCGACTGGATGTTGCGAAATGAAACAGAGTTTCTCTGCCAGAAGATGCTTCAATGTTAAGCGAATGCGTCGTCTATCATGGCAGCAGGACATTACATACCTTTTAGTTCTCAAATTAGTTGCATCGATAAACACCACCCCATAACCGTTTTATTTTGGTGTCCATGTGTTCTTTCGAACTCAATAGGCAACTCTTCTTGCAAAAGTCATTAAAGGCTCTATTAGGAAAATAAAATCACTTCTTGAAGCTGCAACGTCTCTTAAAACATTAAAAGTAATAAATAAAAGAAATAAAGAAATACTGGTACGGCCATACGTACCTGTTAGGAAATAAAGTAATTACAAATCAGATGCTCGATTCAACGAGTGCTGTCTCGATTCACTGTTCCCGCGATAGTCGTTTTTTCGCACCAGGAATATACGCAGATTTATATCCGTGCAACTGAAGACAACTTGGCAGTTTTACTAAACTTGTTTGAGGAATTTTTCGTGCAATAACAAAAAACAATTTTCACCGATTTTGCAATGAATACTTAAGATAAAACTCCCTGAAATGCATTGTTGTCTATCAATGAAATTAGTGATTGTTGAAAACTCAAGTTCCATATGTGTCAATAGCTGCCAAAATGAAATTGACATCTGAGATTAAGAATTAGGGGACCCTGCTTATGGAAGCGAATTTTTAGAACGAAATTTCAAACAAGTAAAATATGTAACCGAGACACTAACATAGTTCAAGCTACACAATTAACTACATTTTCGAAATATGAGACAATGCTGGTTTGTGAAGCATCTTCTCTTGGTTCCCGCCATCGTTCTCTTCCAAACTTTATTAGCACACGATTCTAAACTTACAAGCTGGCTTATGCAAAACCAGCTTTCCACAACTTTTGTCACAATATACGAGTATGGAATACAAAAGTTTATTGACGTTGGTTGGGGCTCTAGTGGTGATAGTAATATAATAATTCAATTGTTTTCTTAGTGAATGCAAACCAACAGCGACGTCCGTTTCCTTCAATTTATGGGTTTCTATTGGGTTAACTCGGTCATTCTCGTTGTTGTCCACAACACTTACACAATCAATCTTATTCAACTCTGCAAAAAACTTCCGAAACATAGCTCGGTTGCATGTGAAATTCTGGATGCATGCAAATAATTTTGTTGCTCATCTGGGTGGTATGCAAATGTTGTTGGTGGCTACAGCACTTCACGCACATAGCACAGCATATCAACTTTTTGTTGCATGACTGCAACTGTTATTCGTTTTATTTTTCATTGCTCCAGTTCCTGTAATAAATTAGCCAATGGCGAAGGCAAGTGGTGTACAAAATAAAAACGAAGCTTCCGGTGCTTTCAACCAGCAGTGAAGCAAAAATTTTAATGTATATTTGTATCTCCCGAACCACTTAAGGTACCATATCCAACTTCGATCAGGGCAAGTCACTTAAACGCCTCAAAAATATCAAAATGTACTCTCTTTCTTAATAAAAACAACAGAAAGCTAATGAATTTGGGAAGAGACAAAATGATATTTTAACCATTTCCGAGTTATTAGTTAACCCCTGAAAAGTTTTCTCACAAACCAGAAATGATATGAAAATTTTAAACAAATAGATGCATGTTAAGGATTCACAATCAATTTAAATCTATCATCTGAAAATCTTCCCGTTTTAGTTTATTTAATTCAAGCTACAAGATCAAAATGGTATATAAGCAAGACAACAACTTTTTTCTACATCACTCAACTGGATTAGAAGAAAATGCATACCCGCTTACAGATCTATAGTTAAAATATTTATAGAGTATGTATGTACAAATATGTAAAAGAAACAAGTAAAAAAGGCTAAGTTCGGGTGCAACCGAACATATTATACTCTCGCAACTTGCAAGAATCAAATCCAGGCAAATACCACCGTGATAAAATTGAAAGGTTTTATCAAAATATTTTAATATTTTTAGTTTTGTTGGTACACTCTTCATATAAACGTATGTGAAGTTTCAATTAAATCTGTCAACTCATTCTTTGTTTACAAGCCATATTTTTAATATCGTGCAGTGATATAATTTTTATTTTTGGAAGGTTGCTGCACCAAAAGAAATTCACAAACGAATTTTAAAAGTGTATATTGATTGTTCACCTATCAGAACAGTAGAAAGATGGGTTGCTGAATTTAAACGTGGTCGTACATGCCCTGAAGACGATCCACGTGAAGAACGTCCAAAAAGCGCATCAACAACAGAAATGCAGAATATAGTTGGAAGATCGTCGATTGACTGAGAGAAATTTCGTAGAGGCTCAACACATCATAGACATTTTGAGCCATTATTTTAGTGAAATCATGGGTTTTAGAAAGCTGTGTGCGTAAAGGGTGCCGCATTCGCTAACAAAAACACATTCGAATACGACTTTTGCAGCAACAGCACTCTGGATTAGACTTGGGGCTATCACCATTATCATGATTCAAAGCATGAAGCTAAAGGGTTGTGTGAACCTGGTTGTTCGGCTTCGAAACGAGTTCGTGTCCGGAAATCGGCCAAGGAGGTTATGACATCAGTTTTTTGGGATGCGAGAGAAATTTTGTTTGTGGATTTCTTGCAAACTGGTAGAACAATTAATTCTGAATATTTTTGCATTCTTTTGGATCAGTTGAAGGAAAAAATTCATGGAAAAGACCCGGTTTGAAAAAAAAAATTCTTTTTCATCAGTACAATATACCGTTTCACAAGAACCTTTTGACAATGGCTAAAATCCATTAGTTAAGGTTCGAATTGTTGAAGCGACTTCTACTTATTTCCCGAACTTAAAAAATGGATGTGTGGCAGGCGTTTTTCATCAAATGAAGAGGTCATAACGGCTGTTGAAGCATATTTTGCAGAATTTCCGGATTCTTACTTCAAGGATGGAATCCACAAATTTGAGGATCGTTGGAGGAAGTGTATTAATTTTATGGGAGATTATACTGAATAACAAAGTGTATTTTGAATCATTAAATTGTGTTTTTTATGAATGGCTTTTTAAAAGAATCGACATGGTAATGTTTCTATATCAATCACACTATTTGGAATTTCTGTTGTGATTTCGACATCATTCGTTAAGTAAAAGCAGTTTTGAGCCAATATTCTACGTCTTTGAATAAAAGTACTTCTTCCCCTCCAACTGCTTAAAAGGTTTGTGGAAGCATTATGTCACATAAGATCACAGTCGTCACAGTCACAGTTGCATCTGTCATCAACACAAGCGTATCAGCTATGAAATTTTTCCTTATCTCAAACTACCACTGCTGTTATCTTCACAGACTTTTCACTGCGCATGTAAAGGACTTCCTGTGCCGACAACAAAAAAAAATAATTCGTTATCCACAGTGTAAGCGCCAGCTCAAGCGAGGATGTGCGCATTTTCAAGAGTAGAACAATTAAACTCAGCTGGCTGGTAGCCCTATCCATTTCTATTCTGGCCTTTTTCACAAAACTAAAGAGCAGACAAACTAAAAGCCAGAACGGCGAAAACAAAACAAAAGTATTAATAAAACCACTGAGAGATGGAATAAAGCACAAGAATGTACAGACATGTTCTATTTCACTACTATGACGTTTAGCTACCATGGCGTATACGTAACATGCGATGAAACTATGAATGTAGATGGTTTTGTTATGCATATTATTTATGTATATTAGGGTGTGTCATTCTGATGCAACCTTTTTTTCAACTGAAAAACAGGCTAAAAACTTTCGAAAATGTGAAAAAAAGTCAGTCAAAAGATGAGCTCTTAATATTAATATTAAGAGGTGCCTCTTTCAAATTTTCTGTATTCCATATAAATGACATGGAAAAAATCATTTTTTTTTTGTGGTGGTTATTGTTCGGAGGTTATTATATGTGCACGCTATGGCTGCCAGTAGGGATGGTAAACTCGATTCCGATTCTACCCGAGAATCGAGTTTTCTCGTAAAATATTTCATTTTATGGAATCGATCGGCAGTAGTCAGTAATATAAGCAATCGACTTCGACGTGCAAGAAGGAAACCTGATTCCATGAAATTAATGTTGTAAAATTTCAAACCTCCTTCAATCGTATTCTTTGTAGGCATCTCTTCTTACATATAAATTGCTCACTTTTTCTTTTGTTCCCTCCCTTTTTGAATGAAATTTTTAACTGCGGAATTACAAAAATCATTGTGCTCCTTTACATCCAGAAGTTATTATGCAACTATGTTATAACTGAAGATAAGTTACAGCAAGTCAATTGTCAATTTTAAGACGGAATAGTAGAAGATGAAATATTTGTTGGTAACAAAAATTACATATTTTGTTTTTAAATATAGTTTATCTAAAAAAAGGCCAAAAAATACATTTGTAGCACAGAGGGTGATTTTAGAAATATTGACCACTACCAGTAACAGTCAGCTAGTTTTGTTTGTTTTTTTTTCAGATTCATACGCGTAGTATCAAAAACCTTATTGTAGATTATAATTTGGATTTAAGCAATGGAAAAATAAATGGACGATGTATACCACTTCGAAACAAGAAATTTTTTCAGAGCGTAAGCAACAGGGATAAGCAACGTAGATAAATACTATGTATGTTACTTCAGCTACAGTCTATGTATACTAGTTTTTCAAAAGAGATTGTTGCCAAAAGAGGTTTAAATAAAATTATGAAATTAAATTATTTTTGAAAAACTATTATTAAGTGCTTGCAACTATATTTAAATATACACTTCGATTACCTCCTAACAAAGAGCAGAGCCATAAGTCACGCTCAGATAAAGTCAACTCACCAATTCAAAACGCTGCGTAGACAAATTGTGGCCACCAATGCCACCCACCAAGGAACGGAGGATGGAATCACTGCTAACCCTGTATTGATATTGTTATTATTTTAATGCAGGAGAGTAAAATAAATCAATTTGCTACCAAATGCCCACTTGCCACTGCAGAAGACAACAAACAGACAATACTGACAAATATAATTTTGTATCTGCTCTCTCAGAGTATTGCGTTATGAAGTATGAAGCTGAAGCCAGCCCAAAGGGGAAATGCCATATAAAGCCAGAAGTGGGAGGATGTGCCCACAAAATAAATAAAAAAAAATTGTAAATGTATAAGTCTGAAAAATTATCAAAGATCACGAACAACTGGCGATATAAAACAGTAGACTCGGGCACAAAGTGATGGGGCGCAACGACACATACAGCTAAATAATGCCAACCACATCCGCGGAGAGATGTTGGATGCTGCAATCAAGCAGACAGACGCTGCATTGAGTGATAGAAAATTTGTCACATTAAACGAATTGAGCAGAATGCTGATTTCGAAACTGAAGACAAATGAGCACTGTGGGTGACCTTCTATTGTGAACGCGACTGGTGGATGGTGGTGGGGAGGTAGCGTGATGGTGGCTTCTTGGAAAGGCCAGTTAAGCACAGCTGGATTAAACTGCAGACACTTATTGCTATAACAGTGGTCTCCTGAAAGTGAAGCAATAAATAAATAAGATTTTGAAATAAAAGTTTCAGTGTTAACGACTTAATGAGTGACATGAAGCCATGATACATAAATGAAAATATATTAAATAATTATTGGAGCTTATGCTGTTGGAAAATCCAACTTACGACCACCTCAATTATATACATCAGCTGTTCTCGCACTTATAAGCTTACTGCTTTTTATTAAGAAGCATTATGGCCAATTATCGAAGAGGCAGTACCGAACAGTTTACCTTAATTTAAGCATTATACTACACAGTTGTTTGTGACTGATCCAAAATTTGGTCCGAAATGTTGAAGATATTCTAATACTACATAGCTTCTTCTCCTACCTAACTATTTCTGCAATTTTCTTATTGCTTATTATTAAAAATTTTAGTAGCTACTGTCTTAAACATTGCTTGAGAAGATTTATTCAATGTCCTCAATTTCTCTCTTAGTCAAACGGGAAAGCAGCTCTTTAAGTTTAATATATCGTACGCTGCCAATAGTACGATACCAATAGTTTTAAGTAAAATGATTGAGTACGGGCTTCGAAAATGCTATAATGACAAAATAATTAGAAGGGAAGAAATAGGAGGTCTTACCCCTACATTCGCCAACTTCTCACAATACAAACATAATATTGTATAAACCCTAGAGACTTCCTTTTCTGAAGACAATAGTAACGTCAAAATTCAAAAATCTTGTTATTTTGTATAAGAACTTAATGGGTTGTATAGGTAATATTGCGTAACTTGTATTTGACTTCTTGGATTTTTTTGACCGATATTCTTTACACTATTTGATTACACGTAAATTTGAATCTTGGTTAAGGGTGTGGGCTGTCCACAATAATATTTGATTTACTAAATCATAAAAAACTGATACAATTTGTTTAGAGATAAAAATGGTAGGACGTGCTTGCAGCCGTGATGTTGCGCGAAGAAAGCGAAAGGATGGTAATAATCGATTGTCAAGTTGGCAGCTGGTCTAGGTCACGCGTTGTGATATATATTATGATTAGTTTCTGCAGAGTTGCATTTTTTACCTATCTAGCACTTTAATCTGTATCAGTTAAAATAGGAACAAGACAAAAGTAGAGGGGATCTGCTCTTGAGAACTCAGGACTTCGGAAATAGTTGGTTCCAGTTGGGTGTAATGATTACTGATTAAATTGCGGCGTCACGTATTTCGAGAGAAGCTAAAGCCCGGTTATTGATTATCCACTCTGAAAATATTTAACTTTGACCTTGATTATGTAAATTGATATATCTAAGATAATATTTCATTTTAGATATATCAATTTACATAATCTCAATCAAGGTCAAAGTTAAATATTTTATTATTGGATAATCAACAGTTATAATAATAACTTTAATAATAATATTTCAACAGAATCAAAATCTTAACTTTAATTTTTCAATTTTGGTTAATCTGATCTCAGCAAATCTTTCATCAAAGTACTGCAAGTGTTCAGTAAAAAATAACTACAAACCCAAAGTAATCATTAGTATTCGTAATTTAAACTGAACTATACATGATGACATTATTGGCCTCTAAGAAAAAACTGTAGAGACGGAATGTAGTAATGAAGGGAATCGTATTGTATAATAATCTCACATTTTACAAAATAGTTTTCTCTCTAGGTCAAAACTAATATCTTGGCGATGGTGTCATTAATATTACAAACAGCGGCTATTCCCATATTTTACGAATAGTCCTTTTTGGTATAAACCTCCTCCTCCCGTACTAAACAATGCCTTAAAATTCAACGTAGTACAGGCCTGTGCCAGAGAAATACTCAGTGTTCAGACACTTTAAAAAAATTCAACACATTACCATTTTAACTAAAAATTTACACAAAAGAAAAAAAATGTCCTATTTCTCCGAATTATTCTATCTAAACTTAAATGGAAGAACTTGCACATGCTGTCACTTCACTTTCATTAGCATTGTTCTGCAGCAAGCAAATAAAAATTCTTTACTTCCCTTCGCAAGCTTTGTTTAGATTATACCTTTATTTTCTCTTTTTAATTTTCTATTGTATTTGTTTTTGTTATATGCACAATTAATTAAGCCTCTCTTGGTCAATTACATGGCAGACACACAATTATTATCAAAGATCAACCATACAGCCATTTAATTATCCAGCCATTTAATTATATCCTTCCCCAAAGATACTAGTCCACATAGAAAACACATTATCAAGAAGAATACTGCGCTTTGTGCAGTCGGCAACAAAATATGATGTCACAACGGCATAAGTTGGGTGAAGAAATACAAATAACAAAAACAAAAATTTTTCAAAAATGTGATTCCGGGAATATGAACGCACTCACACACCTGGATACAGGGAAACTGAAAATATAACAATACTTGAAACAAAGGATATGAAAAGCTCGTACAGAAGAAAAATAAAAGTCGCAATGAGCAGCTGCCACATCAGGCTTTTACGTGGTATGGAAATAGTAAAGCAGGAAGTAGTAAAGCAAAGCCCAAAACCTACATATTTGTGAATAGGAGGAAACTATAAACATCATTTTTAAGGGACAAAATAAACAAACAAAAAAGGGATAAGTTCAAACATTTTATACCATTACAACTCACGAGAATCAAAACCAGAGAAATTCATTCAGCTGCTGACAAAACTTTATATATTGAGAAAGAAAAATATGTCCATTATTCGAAGAAATCTTGTATCATGACCAAATTTAGTATCTTCTTGACATATAAAAGACCATAAACTTAGACTTATTTATTTTATTTATTGCCATATTTTAGTTAGCGTCAGCTAAAATTATATTAAAAACATCTACAAATAAGATATATCCGACAACAGAAGCTTAATTTAGTAAATAAAATTAAGGTTAAAAATAGGAGCGCTAAATATACCCAATTTTTAATAAAATTCAATAACTTAGCCCCATTAAAATATAACGTATTTTGATCAACCTTAACGGTTTAAATACAGGTGGAAAGACAATGGTATTTTTGAAGGAAGGAAAAGGGACGGGATGATTGCATTAATTTTGGGAAATTTGAACATCTCTATAAGTACTTTATGGGAACTGGGGGTATTGTTGCTCGGGTAAAGATCAAATTTAAATATTTGTTGTGACTACGCCTTTATGTTCACATGGTTTAATTTTTATTTACTCATAACTGTAAAAAATTTGATGGAGATTTAGGCATGGTAATGTTCACTACTGAAATTCAATAAAACTTCAGTTCATGTTGTATTGTTTTCCATAGTTAAGAGTACTAAATTACTTTCAGATATTGCAACTTTATTACGAACTTTCAATTTATACGGACGTGTTCTGATGCGCTCCGGGAAATCTGTCTACAAAAACATAAAACAAAACAAACAAATATCTAAAAAGTGCATTAAGTGCAGCGAAGAATAATACAATTCATGGTGAGAATGTATAAAAAACTGGAATTGACCGCTATATTAGCATAAAAAGGAAATTAAGTCCTTCAAAGTCAGTGGGAGTGGGGGCGCGGTGCGCGAAATATATGCAGATTGTACAGCCGTAGAGGCTAGTGTCGCAGTATTGCGAAGACAACACGGGGCCACGTAACTCGTGGTGCAGACTTTTTGCGCAAAGGCAGCAGAAAAATTTCTCCGGGCACGGGTTGTTCTCAATGCCTGCACGAGTCAGGAGGACCCTGCTGCAAGGCATTGTTCCAGTGACGACAAACACAGATTAACACATACCGATCCAAACGGGGTTAGATCGCCGAAAAAACAGCACTTAGTAGGATGAAATCCGAGTCAATTCTGGTGCGTAGAATCGGCTGTTGTGGGAATTGCTTTAGAATCTTAGGCTACACCACATACAAGCTACAACAATATCACTAAAAAAAATCGGGGTTGTAAGACACAAACCTTACGGCTATATACTGTCCACCTCGTTTTAAAATTACAGATTCCGAATTTAAAGACTTTTTTGGTTCACTAGGTCAAAGATTTCTAGCAGGTGTATATTACAACGCAAAACACACGTAGTGGGGCTCACGTCTTATTAATCCGAAAGAACGACAGCTGTGCTACACTTTTATGAATAAACATAATAAGCTGGAGATTATATCTCCTGGCAAGCCGACATCCTGGCCATGTGATAGAAAAAAATACCAGACTTAATAGATTTTGGTGTAGTCAAAAATATAGATAGCTCGCTTATGACAGCTGATACATGTACACACTTATCATCTGATCATTCTCCTGTACAAATAAAGTTATACGAACAGCCCCTGATATTTGTTATTAAAACTAACTGGTTGAAAGTCGAAAGTATATCAGCAGCCACATCAATATTGATTGCAAAATAAATACAGGTTTTCATTGATGAAAGTATGAGAGAATTTAATGACGTAGTAACTAATGCAGCTGTTTTGGCAACCCCAAAAAGAAACAATTAACTGGTTGGTTTAAGCAAGATCACCAATAATGAAATAGAGAAAATTGTAAAAGATAAAATGTGAGGTAAACGTGAATGACAGGTAAATCGCCCCCCTTTAACTCTGCTTCATCTGAAATTTTCTGTACGAAAGTTAAAAAAGCGCTTTAATGCGAGGAAGAATTCAACACAACGATGTATATCAAGAAGCTGTGTCCAAATTCAAACAAGCAAA
>CM050327.1:20613977-20650977 GCA_027475135.1 Bactrocera correcta | reverse complement strand
TGTCCGAAATGAAAACAAATGTGCGGTCACTGCTGAAATTTACTCGTTTGCCAGTGATGTCGAAATAAGAACCAGAATTACAACAGCAACAGCAAGTGTTCCTCCTCATTCTACATACGAGCAATGGACCACTCGCAGATACACTATCAGCAGAACAAAAGCAATGAGTTGAAGCAGTTGAAACAGCTGGTCAGCAGGAGTGAAACGAAAACAGTAGACCCCTTTGCAGAACGGATGCGGCTGTAGAAATTGTTGTTGTTGTTTTCTTTGTGCACTTTGAGGTAGAGCCGTTGCATTTCATTTACATAACAGATTTCTCATGGTTGCTACCTTTGGTCGGTGGTTCACTGGTGATTATGTTGGCGTTGGTGTTGGTGTGATGGAACAGCTCTCAGTGCTGGCATTGCATGTGAAGCCTATATTTTAAAAGGGACAGCAAAAGTGTGTCTGTTTGCATGTACGTATATGACTGCGCACACATGTAGAGAAATGTTGATAACTGAACCCTTTTTTTGTTTTTTTGTTTTTTTTTTTTAAGTAGGGGGAAGTATCAAAAGCCGTAGTGCGGAACTTTAATCCGCTAAAACCTAACCTACTCCCAACTCCAGACTCTCCCACGGAACCACCTGATTAGGTATTACTTAGTGAGAGATAAGATATTTAAGTCTCTCCTATGGCAAGGACTGACGGACGCCTAATCTGGTCTATATATCTCAGTTTTGTCATGATTGAGGTTGCCGCTTCGCTGACAGCTCTCCAGTTCTCAGTGGACTGACACATGAGTGTCGTCAAATTTTCCACCGTAAAACTACCACCGAGTGTAGATTTAAGTTTTTCTCTTGCACTTATAAAGCGCGGGCAATAAAAGAAAACATGCTCAGAGTCTTCACAGCACTCTGAACACGACGGACAATTCGGACTAATGTCGTGCTGGAATCTGTATAGATAGCTTCTAAAGCATCCATGGCCACTTAATATTTATGTTAGGTGGAAATCCAGGTCCCCATGTCGTCTGTCGATCCAGGAATGGATATCCGGTATGAGTCTGTAGGTCCACCGTCTTTTGAGTGAGGTTTGCAACCGCTGCTGCCATATACATAGTTAAGCTTTTCACTCTCTCTCTTCTTTTGGCTCCTGTAGTTGGCTCTGATAATTTGTACAGCCGCTCGTGTTCGTCACCCTGGATGTCAATTGGCATCATACTAGCTATTACTTCAGCAGCATCGCTTCAAATTGTTCGGAAAGCACTGATAACTCTTAGTGCCGACAGCCTGCGCACTTTGTTTATTTATCTGGCATATGCTTTGATGCCCAGCGCCTGGATCCATATTGGAGCCGCATATAATACAACCGATCTCATTACCTTTTCGAAAAAAACGCCGGCTGGAACGCACGCAGCTTTTATTTGCCATCATTCTTGATAAGGCATTCAGGATTTTGTTCGCCTTACCTGCAGTATATTCTAGGTGGTCCTTAAATTTTCGCCTTAAGTCTACTATTACTCCCAAATATTTTAGGTGTGGCTGTGAGTGAATTTGGCACTCCCCTATGGTGAGGGATATACTTTCCTCCTATTCTCTTGTGCTTATGGGCAAGACTTCGGTCTTTTGCTCCGCCAGTTCTAAACTCATTGAGGAGAACCATTGGCGCAGACCGTTTATGCACTCGTTGCATTTGCTCCGGAGGTCATCGAGGAGTTTAGCAACTGCTACCACACTAAGGTCGTCTGCGTATGCAACTAATTTAATACCATTCGGTTGGTGTCTCCTTAGCACCGCATCATACATTATGTTCCATAAAAGGCCTGGTACCGAGCCTTGCGGTACTCCACTCGAGATAGAGTAGCTCTTGGTGCCTTCATTTGTATCAAATAAAAGTCGCCTGTTTTCAAAATAACTTCTAACAATTTCCATCAGATATTGAGAAGTGCTTATGTCATACATAGACCCTGAAGCGACTGAAATGATAATCGAAACTGGGAACATTTTCTATAAATGTTCAAAATTCTACAAACTCAAGACTTCCAGGTTTAATTTATATATCTTCTAAAACAGTCAAAATACATATATCACCCACAATTGCAAAGAACGTACAATTTTTACATCTCTTAAAGCAACATGAAAATATGTGAAATCGGACGAAAACTATGTCGAGTCCTCCTAAAACGATTTTTTTTAACTACTAAATAGGCGATAATTCAATAACTTAATGCATTAGATAGTATGGTACAAGACGCCCACATAGGACCAGATTTCAAAATTGGGTAATTCGCTTACCATCTTTCACATTTAGGTGAAAATATATTGGGACCTACGATCTAGAGACTTCAACGTGTTTCATCTTTCGACCGAATTGTCGAAATAACTTTTCAAGAACCCTTACCCAAATATGTGGTATGGCTGACTTGGTTGTAACTGATTTAATTACCTTTCTATCTACCTATAAAATTAGTAGTTGTTGAAAAATAAAATTCCATTGTGGTCAATAGCTACTATAGTACCATCAGTAGTCGATCAGTGAACTTATTTATAAAAACACCTAGGCTATTAGAAGCATTCATAGATGGTAATAGAATAAACTTCCAAAAAAGTCGCAATTTGTCAATCGTCATCATACGCTGCCCTTCGTCACTGTTCCACTAACAAGCTGTATTAGCACACGACTCTAACTCCAGTAGTGGCTTATATTGCCCAGACTTCTGTCTCTTTTCTTACTTTTATATGCGCTACAAGATACGAGTTCTAATAACGCAGGTTAGTACTCCAGTGAGCTCAGTAATATTCCCATTGTGTGCAAACTGACATTTACATTGACGCATTGCCTCCGACATGCATTCCTTCAAAAACGCTGCATTTTCAGTTTTAGCGTATTGCTTTACCTTACTGTTATTGACAATTGTAATCTTAAATCCCTCCACTAAATAAAGCTCGTCTGTATTTGTATATGTATGTACGTATCCAAAAGTATGAAAACTTTGCATTGCGACGCCTACGCAATATAACTCTGATACATTTGCTTCGATGTAGATGTAAATCATTATGTTGTTCTCCTTCTTGGCATGCAAAAATTTATAGAACATAAAGCAGCTTAGTTACATAACATAGCAAAGCATATCATCTTACGAGTGTAGTTTCATGACTGGAACTGTCATTTGTTGTTTCAGCGTTCGTTGTTCTGGCTAAGGATACCATGGACAAAAATTTATCTGAATTTTTCCGATTCATCAATTTCGTACTATTTTAGTTCCAGTGAAAGCAAGCGGTGCCTAAATTATGTTAAAAAACTCAGTTTCTAGTGCTTTCAACAAGAAATGCAGTAAAAGGGAAATATTTTTCTTTAAACCAGTGCCAATATTTTGATTTGAGATCAGGTAGTATAGTCTTTGGTGTTATCTAAAAACGCTGTTCTGGCTACGAAGACTTTTTTGAATTCGCTTCTTTGCCCTATTGTGGTATGAAAATATCGCCCGTCAAACAGAGTACCGACTATCGCTAAACCCATTTTAGATTTCATCGAGAAACTTCCTCAGCGGTTGAAACAGGACTAAACTTAAAAAGTATCATCATATAATGCGTGAAATCGAGTTCGAAGTTAAAGACCAGGAACTCTCTGAATGAAACACTTATGAATTAGTTGGCTAAGTACAAACTGCAATTATTTTCAAAACTTACTATTAAATAAAATAAATAACACATTCTTGTTGGTAGTCGGAAAAGATTGATTTTATACGGGTACAGGGAAATAATAATGGTCGAGATAGGACAGCTCCCTGTGTGACTATAGCCAATTTTGCTTAGACTTATATAATATTAAAAGGCTACCTTGATTATGAAAACACTTAGTCGAAGTTTGATGAATTATCAAAACAGAAAAATCTAGAAATTATACCTTAATATTTCATGAAAAGATTCTCATGAATCTTTTTTGAATTTGGAAAATATTAGCTATACCTGATCTACAAATGCCGTATTAGAGAGTAAGTATTTAAATCTGAATGAATGAATCGAACACCAAAACCAATTGATCGTATAAAGGTAATATGGACTAAATTTGAAAAATAATATTACTTGCCAACAGATGAACGAGTTAAGTTTGTTCCCAACTGTATGCAATAAAGATCGCATACTTACTCATACAATTCACAGCATGTTACGTATACGCCATGGCCGCAGGAAACATGCTAAAAGTCAAAGCAGTGGGAATTCATCTCACGTTTATTTTTACTTCTTTTGCTGATATACATAGGCATGTATTTACATATGTGTAAAGCGGCAAAAAAAAGCATCTAGCCATGTCCGTTTATCTCTTTTAATTTTTGAGATATCGATCTGAAATTGCACAAGTCCTTTTCCCTCTAATATGTTGTTCATTTGCTCTAACCGCGGATAAACAGCTTCGCAAAGATCTTTATCTCCTATTATATAGCCTTAATTCGACTTCAAGTATATCCTGTTAAATTGACCTATTTTGCTTTTATTCGATAAATTCATAGAAACATTTTTAAATACTCAAATTTCTCAACAACAAGCGGGCTAAGTAAAAACCTTTACAAGGAAATCTTGTAATTGCTTAGAAATACAATAATTTGGTTTTGGAGTTTCTTCTCACAGTCAAACATAATATGTATGAGAGAGACTTTGGATACCTAAAACTTTATTTATACTTATGTTCACCATAATCAGAAATAACAGTCGTCCTATAGCTTACTATGAACTCATTGAGGTATAGGAACTACATAGTTCAATGTACGAGTCCAACCCCTCGTAAGGAAGTTAGTGATATTGCGTGCTATAACAACTCATGATTATGATTAACTGACATGTAAATTAAATGAACTTATGTGCACATGAATTCATGACTTAAATTCAACTCAATAATTGGAAGTTATTGAACTTCGGTATATTATTTGCCTCTACTTCTGCATAGACACCACGGTTAGGTTAGGCGGTTAAAGCCGAGTTAGCAACAGGAAGCCAGTCGTTTCTTCTTTTTCGCTGTGTGGTGCCAATTAGAGATTTCAAGCGAAGCCAGGTGATTCTCCACCTCGTATTTTCAACGGAGTGGAGGTCTTCCTCTTCATCTGCTTCCCCGGCGGGTATTGCGTCGAAAAATTTCAGAGCTGGATAGATAGAGATATAATTATGCTTGTTTGCGTTTTCATAATTTCTCGCCGCTGCACGTTTCCCTTTCCTTCTGTTGAGTGCGACTAAGGTAAGTAGGCGTTTAGCCGATAGATAATACACTTATTTAGACGGAGGCCATAAATTTAAAAAGCTTACTATTTGTATTGTAATCTAAGGAGACAAAAATCAAAGCTTCAATGTTAATCAATAAGCAAATATGAAGAAAAATTAAAAAATTAAATTTTTAAAATAAACTTTTTTACAGGTGATAATTCTTATAAAAACATTTTCACTTATCAGATATAGTATTATATATATATTATTGATTGAAATCCTTACCATCGGGATGTGTTTACAATTTTTATATTACTTTTCAAATCACAAATATTAAATTAATATTTTTAAACGTTAGCTTCCTTTAACCTCTCAAGAGTTTGATCTACTTTAGTAGATGAACTGATTTTCAGTTGTTGCTTTCTTATAAAATTTGCAGAATTGAACTTTCCGAAGAAGAGGTAAATCTTTTGAAAAATTTTGTTAATACACCTGGTTTGGTATACGAATTTATCGTATTGCTTCGTTCATCCAATTAAATATAATTTTTGAATTATTTAGCTATACTATTCGAATTCCAACTGCAAGTTTTCTTAAAACACTGCATTTTCGCAATTTAATAAAAAATTTTAGGCAATATATATTGCGCCATTTTATTCACAACTATAACAAATCAATGGCAATTCGATCTTTCAAAATTTTCAATTTAAAGATAAGCTAGGCAAGTCAAGACATTTGCGCTTGAAAAAACCAAACAAAATAGCGACAGGCACTTACAGAAAGCTGTGTAGGATGGATGAATGCAGGGTAAAGAAAAGTTAATGAGCATATAATAGGTAAACTCGAAGTTTTCCCTGTCAATGACACAGTTCATTGAGTTTGCAAACTGCTGGTTTGCAGTAATATACGAACCCCAACAACTCTAAAAGACCAGAGCTATAAATTCATACATATATACAGACCTACGTATTAAACTGTCGGTGTAGCAAAAGCTGGAAATCCCACTGGTAGCATTTTTAGAAAATATTTACACAGTTTGATTGAATGTTGAGTTTGTGTAATTTCAATTCTTTCGACATACATGCAGAAAAAAATGCCAAATTCGATATACATATACTATATACGCGTAGTATGGGAATTAGAAATTTCTTGTGAAAAATGCATTACCCCGATCCCGAACTCGTTCAAAATTTGAATGAAAAGTTGTTGACTCTTCACTGTCGCTTTACTTCTCAAGTTTTATATTTCTTTACTCGTATCGAAAAAATATATGTATAACAATTAGATTCTTTGGTGGGTTGAATATCACTTTCCTTCCAAATTTAATAAAATTTGGATATGTATGAAATCAAAGCGTAACAGTCAAAATAATTGAGTTTAAGTATCCCTCGACATATTGATTTTGGTGGTGGAATAAAAATTTCAACGATTTTGCCTGCTTTGAGAGGAGATGCTTCTTCGCCTATGAAAATAAATAAATACAGATGGTCACAGCTGAAAAAAATTTAAGCAGCCAATATTATGTATTTATTGGTTTGCAAAATACGCAACGAATGTTCGTCTTCGGCCAGTCAATCGGAATCAAATCTGATGACCTTGGCGACCTTTCCATATTCACTCAGTTATCGATAGTTATTCCTAATAAACTGAAATTTTCTTGGGTTGTTAAGGTTTTTGCTGATGTTGGATATGAAGGATATGGTAACGTTAGCTACTTTCCTTTTTAATCACAATCAAATTTAATGAATATAAGTGGTAAGCACATGTGTTTACGTTGACGGCTGTTTAGGCTCAAGAAATTATGTATGTACCTCATATAACTAGGGATAATCCCGAAATTCAATTTCACATTATTGTATGTTGGGATTTCCACCACTATTTTCGTCGACAAGCCACATACACCTACATACAGCCATGGACATATAAATAGCACACATCTGAAATCCCATATTAATTCTAATGTTTTTAATCCTAAAGTAGCTGAATAATAAAAATTTGGTATGTATCTACATGTCACTGTTATGAGGCTCATTTCTCTGCACAAAAATACTGTTTATTTTCTATTAAATTTTAAACGCGACAATTTTATTGCGCTTAGTGCTGATTTGAGGTGGACACATAAATAGCACATTTTTAAGTTCGTAATTTTTTTTTTTTAATTTTGTGTGAGGGTCTCGCATATTTTTAATTTAATTCTGCGAATATATAATTATTTCATTAAAATGAGAAGGAAAAAACATTCCACACCGGAAAAGGGAGTCCTTATATCCAATATGAGCAAAAAAGGAAAAGATCCTGCCAAAATTGCTAAAATAATACATTTCTCTCCAAAAATGTTAGAAAATGCTCTTTATGCAACAAAACAGACCCACCTTGTGTCAATAAAAAGATACCAAGAAAACCAGGACCACATAAAACCGATATTAGTGTTGACAAATACATAGTACAGAAGAGCAAAGCTGATCCTTTAAAGTCAACCAAAGAAATTATATTCTGATCGAAATAAATGACGAATATGGTGTGAACGTGTCCAGAAAGTTTGTACGAAGACGACTCAACTTATCTCAACTTTTTGGACAAATTACCGGTAAGAAACCACTCCTGTCAAAACGCCACAACAAAATTCGACTGGAATTTGGAAAGTCCCACAGGGACAAATCAGCGCAATTTTGGAAGAACGTGTTTTTCAGCGACAAAACCAAACCAAATAGGAAGATTACAGTTGGAAAAACATTTTTACGTCGTTCACAAGTTCAATCCCTTAAACCTAGGTATACCAAAAAATCCATTAAGCACGGCGGTGGAAGTATCATGGCCTGGGGCGTGTTTTCGTGGCATGGCATCGTGCCAGTTGTTCGAATAAATGGTAAAATGAACCAGTTTTAATATTTCGATATACTGAAAAATAAAATGGAGCCATTTGTATTTCAATCCATGCCCATAAACTGGACATTTATGCAAGACAAAGATCCGGAGCACACCGCAAAGATAGTAAAGTATGGTCTCGGCAATGAAAAGTTTAGAATATATGAGTGGCCTGTGCAAAACCCAGATCTGAAACCAATAGGAAATTTATGGAAAGGTATAAAGTTTAAAATAGCAAGCAAAAAATTCAAAAATTTTGAAGATTTATGGGCTGGAATTGAGAACTAGTGGACAGCATGCAGCGAAGATGTGAGCGGGTGCTTAAAAATTATGGATATAGTACAAAATACTAATGAAATGAACAATCGCTTGCAATTTTTTAAAAAATTTTATAAATTTTTATACTTTTTTTTTAATGTGTCCCAGCTGTCATATAAGATATTGATGGTTTCGTCTTTTTTTGGCGATAGTAAAATATTTATTGTTTTAGGGTTTTAGTTATATTAAAGTGAATAATTTTTAAAATAAAACGCATTCCTCTTTAAGTCCGTAAGTGATAAACTTAAGGAATAAATAAATGTTTTCGTATTTGATGACCAAATGTGCTATTTATGTGTCCATGGCTGTATACAAGGGGCGTTCCAAAGTAAACAGAACTTTTCAAATCTAGGGCCATAAATGACATGGCGTCCATATCGGTCAATGAGCTAAAACTCTCGGTTCGGAGCAGCTCCTTTCTCAATGGAAATACCAATAATATTAAGTTATTATTTATACTTAAGTTAACTAAACTAATAAGCACACATATATTCCTGTGGTGAGAAAACATTGTAAATATTTAATATTAATTGTTATCTGGTAACTCTTATTTTGCATATCCACCACAGCATTACTCGTTATTCTAATTCTTCATTTCCCTTTATCCTTTAATATTTGTATACATACATACATGTAAGAACAATTAAGCTTAGCTTTGCCTAAGCCTAGCATCATAGCTTTACTTCGCTTGTTACATTCGATACCTGCGCACGCATTATTTTGTAGTTCTTATATTCGCAATTCACCTGGTAAACCACCAGCCACGTAACTTTCTATTCGTTGTTTTATTTATATTTATTTTAATAAATATTTTGTAAATATATATTGTCGTTGTTTATTTCGCGATTCGAAGCTATCAAAAAAGCTTGGTAGCTCAACATTTTGGTGACCCCGACGTGATCGCTGCGTGTGTTTATTGGTGATATAATTATACTTAACACTAAATATCAAAATATTAGTTCGTGCGCTACCGTGCTAGTGTGATATAGTGGACATATTTTATAGTGAACAATCGATAAATCAAACTCGTGGTTTAAAACCTATTTGATTTGTGGCAAAATTGTGGCGTGATTTCTAGAAAGCGCTACTACGGTAAATTTGGATATTTAAGCGAAAACATTTCTAACGTTACTCAAAATCGTAAGCACCGTTTATCGGGTGCCGCTACTTTCTTCAACGGTTCAGTACGGTTATCCGCTATACATTACCGCGCTGATCACCTAACCTCGTTAAATTTTTAATTGGTTACATTTCTTGGATATGTCGTTAAACCAATCAATCGGTGGTACTCCAGCTGGCGACATTCCTGCGAATGGGAGTCCCATAAGTCAGCATTCGCCAATGGGCAGGGTGATATTTTTGAAGTTGAGGACACAGGCCATGTATAAACGCCTTTAATGCATAAGTGCTGATATGGACTCGGAGCGGTTGCAAAGCATGGACGAATATGCTTTAGCGGCAATAATTGATTCAGTAAACGAACTGAAATCAAACTTCGTTGCTGCACACACAAGTTTGGAGGAGCATGACTTTGAATCTATTGGAAGTGATTTACTTATCCAATTTGATACGAATTTGGTTCAGTTGAAGGCTACTTTACAACGTGAAATTGGAAAGCGTAGCGCTTCTCAACATTGTTCTACATTCAAGATGAACAGCAATGAACTCCAGCCTATTATAGTGAATACTAATCGTTCTCGTTTGCCTCAATTAACGTTGCCTAAATTCAGTGGATCCTATACAGAGTGGACAAATTTCTATTCGATGTTCACATCAGTCATCAATAAGGACAGCGACCTAAGCGATGTGGACAAATTGCAACATTTGCTTTCCTGCTTGAGTGGTGCTGCTCTTGACACCATACGATCGTTGGAAATAAATGAGGCTAATTATAAAATCGCATTAGATCTCCTCATTAAACGATTTGATAATAAACGTCTTATTTTTCAGGCACATATCAGGGAGATTTTCGGGATGGACAAAGCAGATGGTACTGTCGGAAAGCTGCGAGCGTTGTCGGACAAGGTCAACTCGCATATATGTGCGTTGCAGTCACTGGTTCCAAAGAGCAAATAGCGGACTGCATAGTGGTTCAGTTTTTAACTCAAAAGTTGGACAAAGTAACTCAAGCAAAATGGGAAGAAAGCTGGTCAATAAACGAGTTACCATCGTGGGAATCATTAGCTGCATTTTTAGAACATCGATGTCGTACCCTCGAGAATGTAG
The DNA here is from genome assembly GCA_027475135.1 of Bactrocera correcta. Taxonomy (NCBI): domain Eukaryota; kingdom Metazoa; phylum Arthropoda; class Insecta; order Diptera; family Tephritidae; genus Bactrocera; species Bactrocera correcta. The sequence continues at coordinate 20,640,391 of CM050327.1, read as the reverse complement.
AGCATGCATTACAAACACAAGTTGAAGCATTTGGTAAAACCGGAAAAACCGTGAGTACACATCAAAGAAAATCCTTTGTTGCTTCAAATAGCTTACTGGGTATTTGTGTATTTTGTGGAACTGCTGAACATTTGATTTATAATTGCCAACGGTTTTTGAATCTTTCGCCTAATATTCGTCAGAAAGAAGTTAAGAGACTTTCATTATGTCTAAACTGTTTAAAGAAAGGCCATCAGATGCGAGACTGCAAATCTAGTTCTTGTCGAAAATGTCATTCAAAGCATCACACGCTTTTACATTTTAATCGTTTACCATCAGCTAATAGTAACGATTTACCATTAATATCAAACTCTGTCCAGCTAATGCCATGACTGCAACGCTGCCAACGCAGCCTGACATCTCTGCTTCCCGATCTCCATCTGATGTTGTGCTTTTAGCTACTGCAATTGTTTTAGTAAAGAATCGTGCCGGAACTTTCGTACCTTGTCGCTCACTTTTGGACTCTGGCTCACAGATTCACTTCGTCACAAGTCGCTTCGCAAACCAACTTCAACTGCCTAAATCTAAATCCTTCGCTTCGGTTTCTGGAATTGGGGATGCAAATTTTCCAACAGATGGTTACTCAGTTAATCTCGTATTAAAGTCGCGGACTTCAGATTACTCAACAAACATTACTGCTCTTGTCGCTCAAACGATTACTGATAATCAACCGGGAACTTCAGTCATGACCGATGATTGGAATGTTCCTTCGAATATCCAACTAGCTGATCCTGCTTTCAACATACCACAACGCATCGACATGCTCATCGGCGCAGGACTTTTCTTCGAACTCATTTGTGTGGGGCAGATAAAATTGGCACCTGGGTTACCCGTTCTTCAAAAAACTCGACTGGGATGGGTTTTATCTGGTGGCTGGCAGCAAACCCCTAACTATCGACATTTATTGTAAGCAAAAGATCATCTAGTGGAATTGATAACGATATCCAGTTAGAAAAATTAGTTCGCCGCTTTTGGGAAATTGAACACGTTCATGAACCAATAACCAAAACTTCTAAAGAAGACCTCGAGTGTGAGGAACATTTCAAAAATAATTATTCACATTTATCAACGGGCGAATATTCGGTTCGCTGGCCCATTAAGTGCAGCTTAGATTCACTTGGTGATTCCTATATAGCTGCTAGACGCAGATTCGAGAATATTGAACGCAAACTTAGTAGAAATCCTAATTTAAAGGCGAAATATAGCTCATTCATGAAGGAATATGAGCACCTTGGTCATATGTCGTTAGTTTCTGAAAGAATGATTTCTAAGTGCAGGTACTTTCTACCTCATCATTGCGTTATTAAGGATGATAGTACGTCAACGAAGTTGCGAGTTGTTTTTGACGGTTCTGCGGGTACAACTTCAGGGTTATCACTAAATGATATACTTATGACTGGTCCTACCATTCAACCCAAACTTTTCAACATATTCGTTCGTTTTCGTACCTTTCCAATTGCACTCACTGGGGACATTTGCAAGATGTATCGATGTGTTCGCGTAACACCTCCAGATAATATGCTTCAGTGCATACTATGGCGAGATTCCCCAGAAGAAAAACTACGTATATACAAGTTAGACACGGTCACATACGGCACCAAGCCTGCTGCGTTCTTGGCTATACGGACTATGCATCAGCTAGCATTAGATGAGTCCTCATCTTATCCACTTGGTCACAGAAATCGTTCTTCGAGATTTCTATGTAGATGATCTTATCTCTGGAGGAAGTTCAGTGGAGGAAGTACAACAAATCAGGCAACAAACTACAAATCTACTCTCTAAAGGTCGTTTTCAGTTAAGAAAGTGGTGCTCTAACAACTCAGATATTCTCAGCGAAATTCCTGTTGCTGATAGAGAAAGTTTTCTTAGTTTCGATGAATCCAGCGATATTGTCAAAACTCTCGGACTTGTTTGGAATCCATCGAAGGACGTCTTTTTGTTTAAGTATAAACCTCAGCTAACATCGGAAAAATGTTCCAAGCGTACCGTATTGTCTACCATAGCACGTTTCTACGATCCATTAGGTCTGATTGGGCCCACACTTACTAGAGCTAAAATACTGTTGCAAAGGATGTGGAGAGACAAACTTGATTGGGATGAAAGTTTACCACCTTCCATATGCACAGCATGGTTAGCACTTTGTAACGATTTTGTTGATCTTGAACACACATCATTTCCGCGCTATGTTCTTCAGCCTGGCGCTACTGTTCAAATACATGCATTTTGTGATGCCAGCTTGGAAGCATACGGCGCTTGTGTTTACGTTCGCTCAATTAAGGATGATGACATTAAGGTCAACTTGTTGTGCTCCAAGGCTCGTGTCGCTCCTCTGAAAACCCTGACAGTGCCCAAATTAGAGCTTTGTGCGGCCGCGTTACTGGCGCAATTATTATCTGAATTAAGAACAGTGAATATATTTGATTTTTCTTATTATTGCTGGTCGGATTCGTCAGTGGTTCTCTCATGGCTTCGAGAGGAACCCTCAAGGTTTAACGTATTTGTTGCCAATCGGATTTGTGCTATACAACAACTAACTGAAGGCATGCAGTGGCGTTATGTTCCCACCTCCATGAATCCAGCTGACATCCTATCGAAGGGCGCTACACCAAAGGAGCTCCTAAAATCAAGGCTTTGGACGTATGGGCCACAATTTTTGGAAAACGACGAATCTTCGTGGCCACAACCATGCGAACCTCACATATCTCTACCAGAAACTCGTCAAAAGGTTTTGCATATCTCATCTGATGGACCCGATATAACTTTTTCATTCAAATATATAAACTCGTTCGGAACAATGCAGCGTATCTTTGGATACATATACAAATTTATAAAATCGAAAAGATCAGAGCTCACAACTACAGATATCCATCGTGGGACTCAATTACTCATACGCCTAGTCCAAAGAGCGCAGTTGTGGTCAGAAATCGTCGCCCTGAAGAAGAACAACTTTGTACACACATCAAGTAAAATCGCTTCGTTATCGCCATTTTTGGATGACTTTGGAATTATACGAGTTGGAGGTCGTTTAAAGAACTCAACATTAGACTTCGAAGCACGTCATCCAATGATTTTACCAAAGGATCACCCACTGACTTCGTCAATAATCACTCATTTTCATCTAAGGTATCACCACGCCGGTCCTCAGTCTCTACTTGCTTCCATTCGTATGTAATTTTGGCCTATAGGTGGAAGAAAACCTATTGCGAGTGCTCTACGAAAATGTATCATTTGTTGCAGATCGAAACCTCGCCTCGTTGAGCACATCATGGCTGACTTGCCTAAGGAACGCATCCTTGCATCACGGCCCTTTATCGTTACGGGCATAGACTACTGTGGACCATTTTATTTCAAACCCGAAACGCGTAAGAAAGCACCTCAAAAATGCTATGTTAGCGTATTCATTTGCTTCGCCACAAAGGCTGTGTGGATGGAACTGGTGGAAGATCTTTCAACAGGCTCTTTTCTTAATGCACTTAAGCGCTTTGTAGCTACTCGTGGCATACCAAGTTGCATTTGGTCAGACAATGCTACAAATTTTGTTGGCGCCAAGAACGAGCTCAAGGATTTACGCGAGCTATTCCTTAGTGAAAATCATCGCAACCAAGTTCACGCTTACTGTCTTAATAATGGGATAGATTGGCGTTTTATACCTCCTCGATCACCACATTTTGGTGGTCTGTGGGAAGCAGCAGTGAAAATGGCAAAAAGGCACTTCTATCGCTCTGTTGATGTATGTCGATGTACTGACACCTGGACATTTTCTTATTGGTGGTCCTCTTATCGCTATTAGTGAGCCGAATCTCACGCATCTAAACTACAATCGTTTAGATCGCTGGCAGCAGGTTACCTACATACAACAGATATTTTGGAAGCGATGGAGTGAAGAATATCTTACTATTCTACAACAACGAGCGAAGTGGCGTAAACCACACCCAAACATTGAAGTCAATGATATCGTATGCATCAAAGACGAAAATTCAGCACCTCTTAAATGGCCCTTGGCTCGTGTTACAGAAGTTGTCACTGGAACAGACGGGGTCGCAAGAGTAGCCATTCTTCGTACGTCTACCGGGATGACGCGTCGAGCCATTAACAAACTGTGCGTTTTACCTGTCAATGATTCTTTTGAAAGTTAGACCTTTCAACGGGTGGAGGATGTTCGGAGCAGCTCCTTTCTCAATGGAAATACCAATAATATTAAGTTATTATTTATACTTAAGTTAACTAAACTAATAAGCACATATATATTCCCGTGGTGAGAAAACATTGTAAATATTTAATATTAATTGTTATCTGGTAACTCTTATTTTGCATATCCACCACAGCATTACTCGTTATTCTAATTCTTCATTTCCCTTTATCCTTTAATATTTGTATACATACGTGCATGTAAGAACAATTAAGCTTAGCTTTGCCTAAGCCTAGCATCATAGCTTTACTTCGCTTGTTACATTCGATACCTGCGCACGCATTATTTTGTAGTTCTTATATTCGCAATTCACCTGGTAAACCACCAGCCACGTAACTTTCTATTCGTTGTTTTATATATATTTATTTTAAAAAATATTTTGTAAATATATATCGTCGTTGTTTATTTCGCGATTCGAAGCTATCAAAAAAGCTTGGTAGCTCAACACTCTCGTTCCGCATGTTTTTGAACCGAAAGCTGTATGTGAGACTATTTTGAATAAAATAAAGTAATTTCGCTGAAAAAATCATTTGTTTGGTGTTTTTTTTAAGTCCTGTTTACTTCGGAAAGCACGTACATACGTATAAGTATTATGTTATATGTTGCGTTATGCATGTTATCATAGCCGAGAGAGCTATAAGAGGAAAAGAGTTTGGTTGTGTACGGATTTATTTCAGTTCCCTAAATTGATTTTAGAGAAATGGTAAATAAAAAACAAGTAAGGAAGGGTTAAGTTCGGGTGGAACCGAACATATTATACTCCTTCAACTTGCAAGCGTTAAAGCCAGGGAAATACTTTAAGGGGTAACACCAATCGTGATATTCGTTATATAGGGTCTAAGAAAAGTTTTCGCTCATATTTATTTATTTCAGGCGCAAAGATATACTGTTTTGAGTAACACACACTCTCTTATTTTCATTGGGATAACTCATATATTGGCGAAATATATGCCGCACAAAGTCACCCAGAGGTTCGAAAGTCTTTATATTAAGCATTTTAGGGGCTAAAGGAAGTATTGATCTACTCAACTCATGTTTAACACACATACTATACATTCTATTACAATAGAAGGATTATCCCTTAATTTCAGTTATATATACACATATATCGCACATTGACCGATATTTTCCATCAAAAGTCAACTATCGGTACCAGGGTCTAAATATTCGGTACCTAGGGCCTTGAACAATGTTTATTGAATTGGTTGTTGTTATTCGATTTCACCCAAAATCCCACTGCGATATAAGAATGTAAAAAGAATACAACTTTTTTAATTGCAGTTGGTCGGGTCCTCAGATATGGGATTACACTTAACAGTGGGCGGTGCCACGCCTATTGTTCAATAAAGCTCTCTCATGCCATCCCGGTTGTAAAACAGAAATATTTCTGACGTATTTAGTTATTGGTTTATCGTGGTTTCAGTAGTTTTTAACAGTACTGTTATATGGAAAGTGAGCGGGTTGTCCTTCGATTTCATTCATTTTCACTCTGCCGGTGGAAGTTCTTATACGATTTTTATTCAGCAAATTTGGATGTTGATAGGTTAATATTGGTTGTTTGTGGGTTCACTGGGCATGCATTTGATGTGGTGCCATCATAATTTTTAAAGCTACTTCTTTTGTTAGAAATTATACTTTTTCAATATGTAATATTAATATATTTATATTATAATAACATATAATATTATCCTCGCGATATAGGGTGCCGTAAGTTTACGTTCCGTTATTATGCATTCCTTTGTGGAAATTTTGGTTGAGTACAGCTCTATCTACCAGCTAAACTTGAACATGCGCTCCCTTTAAAATTTTTAAAGTTTGCTTCGTTGCCCCTGCAAAACATTTTTCAGAGTTTAAAACTACACATGGGGAAAACATTTACAATGCGTTCGTATGGAAATATGAGAATATAAGTTCAAATGTATGAGCAGCAGTTGGTCTGCCGACAAACAGGGCTCTTATAAATAGCGATTACGTAGTCAGAGACCGTTTTTGTTTTGTTATGCTAGGCCGGCGACTACAACAACAATAACATCACGATTTACCGATGTTGTTGTTGTAGTAGTGGCAGCTGCAGCTGAACTCAAGTGCACAGCAATTATGCTGAGAGTCGTTGCATTTGTATTTTTGTCATGCATCGGATGTTTTTGGTCACAGTGACTAGAAAAAATACTTGTAGTTCTTTTCCTAAAATTTTTTGGCAAAACCTGAGGACCTGCCTGAAAGTCCAATGTAGAGAGAGAATTTGATATTTTCGCAAGATTCCTTTCACTTATACCTTTGCTACATACCAAACGGAAACCTGATGTGTATCTTGACACAGTTTTGGAGGTGCCATAAACAGACCACTGAAAGATATGGTATAATCCTTAAGGATTATTGAGTACAATTGAAAGTTTTCATCGATAGTTAATATTTTTGGCATATTTAAATATACATGGCTACACTCTTTTAACTCTCGATACAGCACTAAAATATCCATTGGTTACGCGCAATGAAATAAATATTTCGTTTCCGGTTTCCTATGAAAGGTTTATAAATGTCGTCATATATTTTTTCATATTAATCGAATAATCGATGATTATTTAACCCTTACTAAAATTACGCTAAAGCATCAACGAATATCTAAAAAAAAATAAAATTATAATCAGTTCTGTACTTATTTCATTTTCCTCACTGTTAAATGTTATTGCAGATACGCAGCACATTTCCCACACCAAATTGGATCGCTTGAAAAATATTTATACGGATTTGTGGAGCACAAATGCCAGTCAGGAAACAGCAATGCGGAACGTTTAATTTGCACATAGCACAATTGCATGCATGCAACAAAAGGTACAATCGTTTGCCCGCATAAGCGCTTCATAGGCTTTGAGAGAAACTGCTTAGCCGCCAGTTGGCGACACGATTTTACTTAGCTTCTGTTTGTATGTAAAGGGTGATCCAGGTCGAAGTTCCCTACTTAAAACAAAAAAAAAAAAACAACTACATTGACTTCAAATTTAATCCGAAATGTTTACTATCATTCGAAAGAACATTATTTGGCATTATTTTTTTGAAGATTATCTCTTTTAAATGTTGGGCGCAGCTAGGTCTCAGATAGTCTATTCGTTGAGCGCAATTTCCAATTACTCGTTCGAGCATTTCGACGCTGACGCATGACGCGATGTATTGCTCCAAAGAATGAATCGAAACGGTATTGTCCGCATAGACTTCACACATCTTATCACTCTAACAGTGTGGTATCACACCAATTAGCAAAATATTTTTAAAGTGGCTCCGTCTTGTTGAAACTAAATGTCACTAAGATAACGAGCTTCAATTTCAGGCATTAATTAGTCGGTTCTCTTGGCGTCAGTGACTGTTACGTTTTCACTGGCCCAAAAGCCACACCAAACCGTTGATTTTTCTGCACAAATGGCATCTCTTCAGATTGCTCTTCATCCCTAATGTGGCCAGAAATAGACCTCATCGTTAAACAAAATTTTGCTAGAAAACGTCGAAGTTTCTTAGAAAGTTGAGCGAGTTGCACGAAAAATATTCTTTACAGAATGGGAATCTTCGTAATAAATTTGAAGGATTTGTAAAGTCCTAGCATGATGAACTGCCAAATAATACTGAACAAAATAGTATGACAGCATGACATGATTCTTCAGAAATTGTGAAATTCTTACTCGCGAGTGTGGCAGAATAATATTACTTTATAAGTGGGGTGTAGTGGTGTACCGACAGCCAAGCAGTTTTAGTACCTTTTGTGAAAGGTGTTTAAGAAAGTGGTATATCTTATTGATAGAGTGGTGCCCGCCCTTTCATAAAATGAGTATATTATTTAGCCAATTCTCCACTTTTTCCATTGCGTCATTTAATATTTAATACATTTTTAATGGATTTCAGGAAGAAAAAATACATAGACCCAATGGAGTACTTTTTGCAATATACTTAATTTCGATATTCTATTAGACATATCTATGTTAGAGTTCAATGTTTCTGTTATGGTACACCAAAATGGCTGAGGTTAAGACCTCGACATGAATATGGTCTAGTATTGACACAGGAATTTAGTTCATATTCATGAAAGTTACGTATCCACCACGTGCTCTAAGGATCACTACTTAACCTCTTATACTCTGAGATATCCATTTTCAAGCGAACATTGAGCCGTAAAAATAATTTTACGTTATATTGATAGATGGAATCATTTTAGAAAGCGAAATCGTTATATTCGTCAACCAGATATGTCAAATTTTTAGAAGAATACATAATACAAACAGCTGCATCTGAGATAGTTTATATTATAAATCTTGTCTCATCTTAATAAAGTAAGTTGGCATACATACAATACAATTTTTATACGCTGATCATGGTAAATTAATTTTGATACCAAGTTTGCAATATCCAGAACTGGAATATGTAGCTGCCATTCAAAGTAACTAATCAATATCATACCTACATCCCACACAACATATATTTTAATATTCTGCCGCCAGTTATTTTACATATTTATAGCAATTAATGGGTTTCTTGTCAAACGGATTACCATTGTTATTTTGAAGGTATTTCCAATTTAAACGTGTACCCTGAGTTAATTATTTATTGAAATAGATAGACGAAATAAAAAGATACGTATACGCACCGTTGTCCTCGCCTTTAATTTAGTCAAAGAATTTATATTTATTTAATATTTCAACAACATTGTTGACGATGACTAGTCTTGTTAGCCACTAGATCGAAACACTCTAGGTAGGTGTATACCCGGGCTTGAATTCGAATTTTCGTTTCTTTGATTAAAATTAAAAGCATCCGTATCTCTTCTTTCGTTCTATACAAGTCTTAAAAACTCACATTCTTCGTATTATTTATCCAATATGCTATAAAACGAAATGTTTGTTGTTTTGTTTTCCTCCGTACTGCTTTATTCTACTCGTATTAAGGAAAAAGTATTTTGCGTCAATATTTTTTTTTTGTACAAACTCAGATCACTAATATGCCTTTGGTGATTTTAAGAATTTTCCGAAAATTAAAATTTTTTTAACTGACTTTGCTCATGATTGCAATAGACAGCACTTAGTTGAGATGGAAATAGAAGCATTCACATTCAGCATGTAGTTGTTTGCTTAGTTCTGATTTATGCCCTAGCAGGAAAGTAATTAAGTTTCCTCCCTTCGATTTATTGCAACTGAGTTTTCTAGCTTCCTTTTCTTAACTAATTTCTGTTCTTGTACTTCGTCCTGCTACCTCAAATACAGTTTTAGTGAAGATTGCAATTAAATTAATCTTAACAAAAAAATTCTCTTATCAAGATAAGTGTTGTTCCAAGTAATTTGTATGTCGATTGTTTACTTACGATTCTACACAGGCTTCCATCGACTAATGTTTATAATGGAACAAAAAAGTCTTGCGGTATTTTAATTGAATAAATTCGTGTAACACCCATACATCGAGCTTCTTAGTGACTCCAAGCTTCTTCAAATGACTTATAACGGTTTGATGACTACTATGCCGGTCTCTTTCGACCAATTCAGCGATTTTATCGCAATTTTCGACGACAGGCCTTCCGGAGCGTGGCGTATCTTCGACCACCTCTACACCAGAACGAAAACGTTGAAACCATCGTTGTGCGGTGGAAGTAGAAACTGTATCGGGTCCATAAACTGCACAAATTTTATTGGCGTCTTGAGATGCATTTTCGCCTTTATCGTAGTAGTACTGTAAAATATGGCGTATTTTCTCTTTATTTTGCTCCATGTTTGCGACGCTGTAACTCACGAACGACTTAAAAGAAACGACAATCAATCAAAGAGGTGTTAGCGCGTGAAATGGGCTTTCCAAAAAGGTATATCATGACCCGATGCGACGAATAAAGCTAGAACTACGCGCTTTCAGCGCCTACTAGCGAAAATACCGCAAGACTTTTTTGACAACCTAATATAAGTTACAATTAATTACTTACAATTTCTTTTATGGGTTTTTCGCTGAAAAAAATAGTTAGTGAGTAAAAGCAGTCCATTTAATAAATATATAATTCCAAAGAGGACTGGAATTATTTTGTTTTCGTATAAAAATTTTTTACTGGTCACCAAGAATCTCCAGCTTTTTTAAATCAAAGCAATGAAGTGCAATAAATTTTCGATTCTGAAGATCTGGTAATAGTTCTCTAGCCAAGCTTGGATCATTTATAGATTACATGTAAAATTATATTTTCCAGCACATAATCTATTGATAGAAATACGGAAGTTAAATACTATAGTTGAATATAAACCCCAGTTTTGTAGAAGCTTGCGAATAGAAGCTTCATATTTTAACTATATTAGCGATAGCTTCGAATGATTATTTCCCCATAATCCAAGACATACATTATTGGATTGAAGTGCAGTTACTTAGTATTATTCCAATTAATTTTAGGCATTACATAAACTAAATCAGTCAATAATATTGAAGTACCCTGTAACTGAAGACATATGATCATTTGTTATCTTAAGATTATTGATGCTTCCAATTAAGAGTGGAATAAGGATACAGTTTTTCTTTAAAATGATTGCGTAGGTTATTTGTTTTCAAGAGTGCATTTTGAAATTTTCTATTTAGTGCTTGAAGCAGTTTGTATATCACAATATATATCCTTATCTGTCCGATACTAATATGAATTGGTTTGAAATACAAAGATGAAATTTCGGTAGTTGCGCAAATATACAAAAGTTTGCAAGGAAAGCTTTACTCTTCCTTGTTCCTGATTGATTCTAAACGAAGCATTTTATCGAAAACTGGGCTTCGTTCCTATCGCTCTTTCTGTATATAGATATAGTGTTTTAACAGTTAACGGGTGATTTTTTAAGAGCTTGATAACTTTTTTAAAAAAAAAAACGCATAAAATTTGCAAAATCTCATCGGTTCTTTATTTGAAACGTTAGATTGGTTCATGACATTTACTTTTTGAAGATAATTTCATTTAAATGTTGACCGCGGCTGCGTCTTAGGTGGTCCATTCGGAAAGTCCAATTTTGGGCAACTTTTTCGAGCATTTCGGCCGGAATAGCCCGAATTTCTTCGGAAATGTTGTCTTCCAAAGCTGGAATAGTTGCTGGCTTATTTCTGTAGACTTTAGACTTGACGTAGCCCCACAAAAAATAGTCTAAAGGCGTTAAATCGCATGATCTTGGTGGCCAACTTACGGGTCCATTTCTTGAGATGAATTGTTGTCCGAAGTTTTCCCTCAAAATGGCCATAGAATCGCGAGCTGTGTGGCATGTAGCGCCATCTTGTTGAAACCACATGTCAACCAAGTTCAGTTCTTCCTTTTTTGGCAACAAAAAGTTTGTTAGCATCGAACGATAGCGATCGCCATTCACCGTAACGTTGCGTCCAACAGCATCTTTGAAAAAATACGGTCCAATGATTCCACCAGCGTACAAACCACACCAAACAGTGCATTTTTCGGGATGCATGGGCAGTTCTTGAACGGCTTCTGGTTGCTCTTCACCCCAAATGCGGCAATTTTGCTTATTTACGTAGCCATTCAACCAGAAATGAGCCTCATCGCTCATCGGACACGGACGCGAAACACATTTCGAACCGAACACTGATTTTGGTAATAAAATTCAATGATTTGCAAGCGTTGCTCGTTAGTAAGTCTATTCATGATGAAATGTCAAAGCATACTGAGCATCTTTCTCTTTGACACCATGTCTGACATCCCACGTGATCTGTCAAATACTACTGCATGAAAATCCTAACCTCAAAAAAATCACCCGTTATTTAAGAGTTAACATACATATGATCATTTCAATGTTGGTTCTAGAATGTTCTCTACATTGGTAAAATAAAAAGATGGAAATTGAAACCAGAAAATATTCAAAAGCTCCAATGAAATTTTATTAAAAAATGTAAGTTTTTGTTTCAATCTTGAAAGATAAGTATTGTTTATGATATAAAATGTCGATCCTCATACGTTGACTTAGACTGATATAACTCCCAATATTGAAAAATCCGTGTACCTGTAAGACCATATAATTAATTCAGATGATTATAAGCAGTGATAGATTCCATAGGCCAAAGACGCAATAGCATGCTTCATGAACCCTATTTCATGAAATATATCCTGAAGAAGTAAGGAAGGGCTAAGTTTGGGTGCAACTGAACATTTTATACTCTTGTAACTTGCAACAATCAAAGCCAGGTAATACTTTAAGGTATAAAACCGATCATATAGAGTAAAGTCAGCCGGATGTTCGAAAATCCTGATATTAGTCATACAGAGGTTAGCCAAGCTTTCGCTAAAACTTATCTATTTTACAAAGATACACTGTTATGAATAAAACATGCCTTCTTAATTTCATTGTGATAATTCACATATTTGCCGACATGTGCAGTAAAAAGTCACCCCGAAGGTTGAAAATTTTTATATTAAGTATATGGCGCCACAGGGAAGTATTGGTCCGATTCAACCAATTTTTGACATACAGACATACCATTATAAGAGAAGGATTATCGTTTAATTTCAGTTAACCATGTATATATCACAAATTAACCGACATTTTCGATATTAAGTCAACTATTGGGACCGCGGTCTAAATATTGGTACCTAAGCTTGAACTTAGTCCGAAGTAACACCTGTTGGCAAGAGTTATTCTACATTGGGTTTCGAGGCTGACGTTGTTGCTGGTAATGCTTCCAAGGAACGTGAAATTATCTACGACTTCGAAGTTATAACTGTCAACAATGACGTGAAGGCCAAGTCGCGAGTGCGACGACTATTTGTTTAATGGAATTAGATATTTCGTCTTGCCCCCGTTCACTGCCTGATGCCTATTTTTCCTTATCCAGTCTGGAGAAAGCCGAACTAAGGCCGCGGTTGTTGAGGGAAATTATGTCAATATCATTAGTATACGCCAGCAGCTGGTTGTACCTGCTCAATTAAGTTCTGCAGATCGAATTATTTTTTCCAGCAGCAGGTTGAAAAAGTCATAGGAAATGTGGTCGCCTTGTCTGAAACCTCGTTTGATATCGAACGGCTCGGAGTGTTTGTCTCAAGAATGATGTCAAATAAAAGCTGCGGGCGTTCCAGCCGGCGTTTTTTTACTCGCAAAGGTAATGAGATCGGTTTTATTATATGCGGCTCCAGTATGGATCCAAGCGCTAGGCATCAAAGCATATGTAAAATTTTAAGTTTCAGCAATGCTGCTGACGTAATAGCCAGTATGATGACCATTGACATCCAGGCTAACGAATACAAGCGAGTTTACAAATTATCAGAGCCAACTACAGGAGCCAAAAGAAGAGAGAGAGTAAAAAGCTTAACTATATGGCAGCAGCGATGGCAAACCTCACTCAAAGGACGGTGGACCTACAGACTCATACCGGATATCCATTCCTGGATCGACAGACGACATGGGACCTGGATTTCCTCCTAAGAAGCTATCTGTGAAGACTCTGAGCATGTTTTCTTTTATTGTCCGCGCTTAACAGGTGCAACGGAAAAATTAAACTACACTCGGTGGTAGTTTTACGGTAGGAAATGTATCATGTGTCAGTCCACTAAGAGTTGGAGAGCGGTCAGCGAAGCGGCGGCCTCATTCATGACAAAACTACGACATATAGAGCAGAGTAAACGTCCGTCAGTTTGTGCCATAGAAGAGACTTAAATCCCATATCACTCCCACGAAGTAATACCTAATCAGGTGGTTCCGTGGGAGAGTCTGGAGTTGGGAGTAGGTTGGGTTTAGCGGATTAAAGTTCTGCACTTCGGCGTTGATGCGATTGTGTGAGTATATGTATATGTGCGTAGTATTTTGCGTGGTCTTCCCTCTTTGCTGGCAGGAGCCTGCGAAGTCCATATATGGCCGAAAAACTAATATAGTCGATTTGTAGTTGTCCTTTCCCATATGAATTTGTGTATATAACCATAATATAAAAACAAACAAAATCTACTGCATTATTAAATTTAGTATATAAAGGTAATATTATTCCTAATCTTTGTTACATTAATAAAATAACGGGGGCTTTTTCAATTTGCTTCTTGTCACAATTTTATTATGATAATATGCCGCTAGAATAGTTACACTGTTTCAAAACCACCTGATCGCATCGTATGAAGTGAAATAGTTACGGATGTTCAAAGCACTTTTGGAAATTTATTAAAGACTTCAAAGATCAGCGAATAATTAAACACTTATTTATACAGCTTAAATTCACCCTTTTAATTGAACATGTGTACAGGACAAAGTGACAATTTCTTTTCCCAAATTTTCCCAAAATGATCGAAAATATTGCTTCCTTGCAGAGGAATGTCAACTCAAATAAACGATGCCTTGTGGAGGTGTAACTATTGTCACGCCACAAAAACGCGCCTCTGAGCGTATTTGCCACAAAATACGTCTCTGAGTTGATGTGACAGAAGATACGACTCGGCGTGAGTGATTCAAATAAAGTCGAAGAGCAACAACCATCGAAGACGGGTCGATGCTGTAAAATTATACTAAGTTATTTTTGTATTCCTTTATTAATTGTTCTTTTAAAATAAATTTAAAATAAAAGTTCGTTTATACAAGCATGTGTATTTGTGTCAACTTTCAGAAGTGGAATTGTACCAACACGCTTGAACGTACACGTCTAGTAACGTTTGATATATAAGTACATACATACATGTGCACGTTGTGAATTTGTGAAATCGTGATATGCAATGTGGTTGCTGTGAGATACGATCGTTAAAAAGTGTTAAATGAAAAGGTGAAAACGATTCTATTTGGCTAACACGTAGCCATCGTATATAACCTAACATTTGTTGAGACTCCCGTGAACATCGGAGCTGGTGACATACGCTTTGTCGCTTTGCTCAACGGTTCAAATTCAAATTTGTAGTGTCGCATCATTACTTCATTCATTTCTTCATTTGTACATTTTCGTTTTCCACATTCGCCTTTGTGGCAGCAACTTTGCTGAATGCTATTCGTTTTCAAAAGACTAATCGCTGAAATATTCTAATTAGACTAATACGAACCAAGTAATAGAACAAAGAAATGACAACGTTAAAAGAACTAAGAAGCAAGTGCAGAAATGCAGGTTTGCCTACGTCTGGCACCAAAGTCCAACTGGCGCAAAGATTGGATGATCATGTGAATAAAGAAAATGAAAGTGATAGTGTTTATAACGAAACAATGACACAGCGTTTGTCAGCTCTCGAAAAAACGATTGAGAGACTCGTGAGTGTGCATGAGCTACAAAATAACATGCAAAATACTCCGTGTGCGTTGAATTTCCAACCAACGTTTATGTCATCACCCGAACGAACAATGTATACAAGCGCGACAAATGTCCAATATACAACAACGCCGGCTACGCGAGTCAATTTCATGCCACAACATATTCCAATTATATCCGATGTACGTTTACCAATTGGAAATAACGTCCCAATTAGTAATTCCTCTCATTATAGCATGAGAGACATTGTCGAGTTGTTGCCAGAATATAATCCAACAAGCGAAACGTCACTAAACTCAGTTCAATTTATAAAACGTATAGAAATATTAAAGAACGCATATAACTGGTCAGAACAAATTTTGATTTGTGCGGTGCAACAAAAACTTCGAGGATGTGCAAAATTGTGGATTGACTCACAACAATGTATTTTTGTAAATTGGCAACAGTTTGTAAATAAATTTTTAACTGATTTTCCGTGTATGTTAAATGAAGCTGATACGCATATCAAGCTATCGCGAATGAAACGATTTCAAACAGAATCACCGGTCGAATATTTTTATAGAATGCTAGCATTTGGGCAACAAAGGCGGTTTAACCGAAGCTAGCATCGCGCGACATATTGTGAACGGTGTAAACGACAATGATTTGAAGCGTAAAATATCAAATGAATACAATCGTTGCCAAGACTTACTAAAAGATATCATGAATTATAGCGTGTATAATGATACCATCTGGTCATCCAAATCGAGAAACGCGTCATACACAGTGAAACCTCAAACTCTAAATTCGAAAAATGTTCCATTGTCAGTAAATAACAGTATTCAACGTTCGTTCAATGAAACAAAATGTTACAATTGTGCTAAATTCGGTCATTACGCGATTAATTGCCCTGAACCACAGAAAAAACCAAGGTGTAGTAAATGTCAACGTACGACACATAAAACAGACGAGTGTCCCGAAAAGAAAAACGTGAAAGTAAATAAAATATCAAATAATACTTGTAAAGCTCATAAGCCTAATGCAAATAATGTACATAAAGAAAGTGGTAATGAGGGTATAGTAAAAATAATTTGTGTAAATGGACACGATACAAATGCTTTTGTCGATCCAGGTAGCACTCGCACCCTTGTGCGCAAAATATTCGCTAAGAAAATCGGTAACTTGAAAAACGAATTGACGACCCTATATGGTTTTGGTGGGGGAGAATACGTCTCCACCCATAAAATAAATACAATGCTAAAATTTGATGATAATAAACTCGAAGTAGACATGGTGGTAGTCAATGGTGACCTTATTTCCGAAAATGTACTTCTCGGCAAAGATGTTCTATGTGTTACAAATACGCGGTTCATAATCGAAAGCGGTGAATGTCGTGTTGAACAAATACGTCAAATTAATTGCACTGAAGGTTTGAATAAAACCGAAAACGAATATTTTAAAAAGATAATGTATGAATACCGTGGACTTTTCGCCAACAGTCTTGAAAATATTGGAAAGTGTAAAATCTCGAAAATGAAAATTATTTTAAATAACGATAATCCAATTCAATTAAAGCCATATCGAATTCCATTCTAAAAACGACCTATAATATCGCAAATCGTAGGTGAGTTACTAGAAAATAATATAATCAGACCGAGTGAATCGCCGTACTCGTCCACAGTCGTCCTAGTCGAAAAAAAGAATAAAGAACATCGTCTCTGTGTAGATTATCGGTGTTTAAACAAAATTACGGTTAAACAACCATTTCCCATGCCGAACATGGAAGACCAATTCGCACAGCTCGCGGGTAATAACTATTTTAGCATTCTTGACCTTCGGATGGGTTATCACCAAATCGAAATTGAAGAATCATCGAAACAGTATACCGCGTTCGTGACATCAGATGGTCACTTTGAATTCAATCGTATTCCTTTTGGCTTAGTGAATGCACCGACCATATTTCAATCCATAATGAACAAAATCGTGTCGAAACTCAATACAGGTGAAGTGTTAGTTTACTTGGACGACATAATTATTCCAAGTAAAACTATATGTGAAGGACTTTTACGTCTTGAACGATTTTTCTCACTTCTTAAAGAAGCAGGACTTACTTTACGTGCCGATAAATGTAGGTTTCTCGAAAAACGAATAGAATACCTGGGGCATGTCATTGACGAAAATGGTATCACACCGGGTATGCAGAAGGTAGCCGCTATAAAGAATTTTAAAATACCGACTAATACAACGGAGGTTAGAAGATTTTTAGGTCTAACGGGTTTTTTCCGAAAATTTGTCCCAGAATACTCCTTGATTTCGAAGCCTATTACTGTTTTGTTGACGAAATCAAATCAAAACAAATTTATATGGGGTAGTGAACAACAACACTCCTTCGAAACCCTCATCAAAGCGTTAACTAACGAACCTATTCTTGTTTTATACGATGTCAATGCTCAACATGAAGTACATACCGATGCCAGCAGCATTGGTTTAGCAGGCGTACTTTTACAATCAACTGACGGTAGTACATGGCGTCCGGTGTGCTATTATAGTCGCCATTGTACTAATACAGAAAGCCGATATCATAGTTATGAACTTGAAATTCTAGCTGTTGTCGAGACATTAGAGAGATTTCGCATCTACCTACTAGGGACACAATTCAAAATCGTAACCGATTGCTCTGCGATTGCTCACGTAAAAGAGCATAAAGAATTAAAATCTAAAATAGCTCGCTGGTGGCTCAAATTACTTGAATACAATTTCGTTATTGTACATCGTCAAGGTAGTCGCTTACAGCATGTCGATGCTTTAAGTCGAGCGCCTGATCAACCTGCAAACGAAGTCGATCCAGCAGGTTTTGTCCTTACAGTAGCCAGTAATGACAACTACTGGCTTCTCACAATACAACTCCAAGATGAAAAATTACTCGAAATTATTAACGTCTTGAATGGAAACGTAACATCACCAAAAGATTTAACTCTAAAGGCTGAGTACCAGCTACGCAATCATCGTTTATATCACAAGGAGCCCGATGGACCAAAATTTGTGGTCCCAAAAGGGGTACGCTGGCGCATTGTACAGTTCTGCCATGACCAAGCAGGACATACAGCGCTAGAAACGACTATTCAACATATCAGACAGACATATTGGTTTCCAAAAATGAGAAAATACGTTAAAAACTACATAGCAGCATGTATTAAGTGTTGTTATCAGAAACAACGCTCAGGCAAACCCGAAGGTGTTATGCATTTTGATTCTATCAAGCCAATTCCGTTTCATCGCATTCATCTCGATCATATGGGTCCATTTATACGCAGCAAGCAGGGAAATTCCTATGTATTAGCCATTTCTGACGCTTTCAGCAAATTTGTAATAGTTAAAGCCGTACGTGATACAAAAACTAGTCACGTTCTCAAAACGCTAAATGAAATGTCATCCTATTTTGGCCTACCATCCCAAATAATAACTGATAGAGGTACATCTTTTACGTCAAAGGCTTTTGAAGACTTTTGCAGTAATCTTAACATTCAACACACGAAAGTTGCCGTACGTACTCCCCGCGCTAATGGTCAAGTAGAGCGTGCGAACCAAAACATTTTAACATTCCTCAGAACAACAACTGAAAATCCGAAAGATTGGGATCTTAAATTGAAAGACCTCCAATGGACCATGAACTCTCGACGTAATGCAACGACCGGTTTCAGTCCAAATGAACTTGTTTTCGACTTTCCGTTACGAGATATAGTCACCAATCAATTACTAGCAGCCGTACATGATGATATTGACGACGACCATTCTACAATGTCCTCTGAAGAAAAACGGAAGCAAGCCGTAGTAAACATTTCCAATGAACGTGAAAAATGGAAACAAAGATTCGATAAACGGCACCAAAATCCCAAAACATATGTTGAAAACGATTTGGTAGTCATCGAAAACGAACCAGCTTGTACGGGTGAATCTAGAAAGCTTGAGCCTAAGTTTCGAGGGCCATACGTTGTTCGTAAAGTTCTAGGTAACGATCGCTACTTGTTGGAAGATATCCCTGGATACCAAATAACCAACAAGAAATTTTGTTCCGTTTACGCATCAGACAAAATAAAGCCTTGGTGTAGAAATTGTCCTGAGTTAGAACCCGACGACGAAATCGATGACGAAATCGAGGACGATTTAGGTCAGGAAGGGCCGAGTTGTCACGCCACAAAAATGCGCCTCTGAGCGTATTTGCCACAAAATACGTCTCTGAGTTGATGGGACAGAAGATACGACTCGGCGTGAGTGATTAAAATGAAGTCGAAGAGCAACAACCATCGAAGACGGATCGATGCTGTAAAATTATACGAAGTTATTTTTGTATTCCTTTATTAATTGTTCTTTTAAAATAAATTTAAAATAAAAGTTCGTTTATACAAGTATGTGTATTTGTGTCAGTTGTAAGTGATAGAAAGCGTAGTAAATGATGAACGTTAAAAAAACCGTAACTTATAATTAAAGACTTATGGGTAAAAAACCATTTGGCTTAATTTTCTGTGCAATAGGTCATGCCGACGTCGGAAAATAGCTACAAAAAGTTGTATCTTTATTTCAATCGGTCTGATTATTTAGCTGCTATATGCTATAGTTTGTTGCTTTCTTGGGCAACAATTGTGCTTTTGTGAGATATATTCCCAAATTAAAACGTTATTTTTACAAAAACTTGATTTTGGCCGGTCAGTTTGTATGAAACTACACATATCCAATAATAGTTCAGTATTGGCATTATGAAGAATGAGCAGCTGATTTGGAAAAAGACGTCTGCAAAATTTGTAATCAATGTCCCAGAAACTGAGGGACTGGTTCAGGTATATACAGACCGACTAACGGTCAAGGTAAAGGGTAAATCGGCTCAGTTCGATGCTCTGATCAAACTTTGGAGCAAACTTAATATACCCTTTCCAAAGTTGCAAATAATACAATTCTTATAAAAAATGGCTGAAAACCAATATACTCAGCTAGTATCATAAGCAGAGTTCTCTCTCAGTCTAATAAGAGACTCTGTCTTACAACTTTTATTCAATAATTTGAAATTAATGAGTCGTGGCACTATCAGTATTTACTCGACGATTTTAATTCATACAAATAAAAATATTAACCAAACATTTTACAGGACCTACAGCATTCCATTTTGAAAATCAATTTTGGCCTCTGTAGTTTTGAGGTTAAAAGTCATTAAAAATTACTATCGGTAGGTATTCTGATACTGTAACCAACATGGTTTTCTGCATCAGTACCCTTTACTTTTAATTGAAAAAATTAAAGGTTTCATTAAATTACAAACCGTTATGCAAAGCTGAATGGAAGAACCTACAAGTGCTGCCAGTAACTTTCAACTTCAAAATTTATATTTGTTTTGTCGGAAACTAAATAACAATTAAGAGAGAAAATCTCTTTCTTTTGCTGAGCTTTATTCATTTCCTTTTCCTTTTCAATATGCCTTTCTTTTTGTTTTTTTATATGCACAATTAATTAAATCTGTCTTGTCAAAGCCCCTGGTTATTTATTTTATAACAGCCATACAATAAGGCCTACCATACAAACATTTAATTATAACCTCCCTAGGGACACTCGTCCACATGAAGAACACATAACATCATAAAATATGATGAAACAATAAGTGAAAATGAGTGCAGAACTACAAATAACAAAAACAAAAAGTTATAAAAAATGTGAGTCCTGAAATTTTTCGACGCACTCACTCACTGAAAAAATAATAAAACCTTAAATGAAAAAACTTAAACCATGACAATGAAACCTCATAGCAAATAAAAACTCGTTAATCATTATATTTAGATATATGGATATGGGAGAAGGTCTAAACTGATTCCGCTAACTTGTTATATTATTCAATTATATTTGAGATCATGTTTGCAGGCAATTTTATGAACAAAACACATTCTGACCGACATAACCGGCATAAGGTCTGATGGAAGAGCGAAAATTGTTATAAAGTATATACTTTATGGTAGCTGATCATTTTGCTCATCAGACTTTAATACATCCAGTAGGCTATATATTTTCATATCTTATCGTACATATATATATTTATTAAATAAAGGTAGCCAAATATGTATTTAAAATATTTGTGTTGGATATATGGGGACTAAAGAAATTATTCAATTGATTTTTTACCAGGAGTGTATATTGTTATAAGAAAAAGGGTATATTTTCAATAATATATCTCACAGATTGACCCCTGTTTTCGGTAATGAGCCATAGTCAATGAAGCTTAAATATTCGGTGTCAAGAGATTTCAGCAGTTATAATGGGATTATGATTAGATTAGTAAAATTTATTTTTTGAGCTTCGTCATATGGGAAATAGGCGTGTCAGGGGTCTAATGTCTTATTTTTTCAGAGAACTTCAGGATTATGTTATCTATCGAATTTAGTTGGAATAAGTCGAACTGGTTCTGAGATATGATATTTCACCTAAATTCTAACAGTGGCACGCTTATATTCCAATTGTCATATTGGCTTCTATGAAACCATTTGATTCTATTTCGTTTACAAAATTTTGTATTTCTGACGTACTTATGTATTGAGTATTTACCCTTTTAGTAGTTTTTACCTTAGTTCTAATCCGGTTTCACCTCTTTTCAACCTAGTACAGGAAGTGCCAGGAAGATTTTGTCTGAGAAAATGTTTGCACTAAGAAACAACTTCAACATTTTTTTACACAAAGAATCCATTTATATGCTTTTGGTGATTAATATTCCCAAGATCTTTTCGAAATATCGAATTTTCTTTTAAGACTTTGCTACAGATTACATTAGACACCACTCAGTGAAGTCTTAACCAAAAGCATACTTGCAGATACACATATGTATATGTTTACCTTTGTTATACTTTACATCCTAGTACGTAAGCAATCGAGTTTCCTCATTCGATTTATTACAATAACTACAGTATTGATAAACGCTATTGTTCCTATGCATGTACATATATAGTATACGTCCATATATTTAGCTGTTATTGAGGTTGGCTTGTTTCGCCATTGTGTATCAGTTCTACTTCTTTGCATACTATTTTAGTAAGAATTGTGAGAAGAGAAATTTTTTAATCAGAATGAGTGTGTTTGAAATCTCATCTCACTCGATCTCCAGGCATACACGAAGGTTTTATACACATAAAACGAACGAGGCTGATTTTGCGATTGCTATTATGGCTTTTGAATATATATTTCAAAGAAATAACTTCATAGAATTCAAAGCGGCAATGCGAATTATAAAAAGCTAGACTAACTAGAAGCTTTTTAGTACAAGACTCGAAGTAGAAATACTACTCTCAACTACTCAGATATGGATTCTCGTTTTTCGTTACGGCCGGCGCTTTCTGAAATTTCGTTTGTGGCGCTTGATGCAACTTCTACACCACATATTACACATTTTGGTATCACCGCTTGATCGAGTGTTTGTTGTATATATGTGGCAAAGAAAGATATGTACTTCACTACAACTCACCATGGATAGTTGTGCAAATACGCATATTTAGGGGAAGGGTGTGGTGATATGCTAAAGCCTTCAACTTGTTTTTACCGAATAAATCTACACAAAGCATTTCACGGGATACTATGTACTGGAATCAATATTCTTCTTTCAATATTTTTTGTGTTTTGCGAACAAATTTGCCTTCATTTCACATTGCAGCAAAAAAATCTTTTTTACACTTCCGTTAACGAACAAAAAATCTCGAATTAAAAAAAGAATCTCACTTATCGTGGCGCCGTTGTGTATGGTATGGTTGTCAAAGAATGAACATACATATGCACAGTATTATTCAGTAGTGTTCTATAATAAAGGCAAATTTTTGTACAATATCTGCAAAATTAAATTAGAAATCAGACAATTTTCGGAACTTTATAATTGATTGATATAATTTTGGCTGGTTTTTAATCAGCCATTCATTATTCTTGGGAGGATCACCTTCGTGACCAAATGCTTACCAGAAACACTTTGGACGAGTTCGCATTCGCACGCTATATATTTCTTTGTTTCGCAATATCTCACTTTGGAATGAAGCCTCCTCCTCATGATCTTTCTAACGCAGAGAAGATGGTAGTATATCATATGAAATTTGTCGTAAATCCTTGGAAATGTCACGCAGCCATTCCGCAGAAAGTGTCAAGGCCTTGCCCAATTGCCTTCAATTATCGCCCACACATAAAATGTTAATGTAGATAACATCAGATGGCTTAAGTTCGACAACATTTTTAATTAGCCTTGGTATATTCTCTCTACTAATTGTTATTACTCGGTGTGCGGTCCGACACTCCTCCTGTTTTCTTATTCTACTATGGATTGTACATCCTTTTAGTTGGTTTGGGCTCGTGTTATCATCGTAAGTAGTCTAAAAGTATGAGCAGTGCGAATTGTTCACCAACAGAATATTCTCCTAAACTGTAATCATTACTACTACTACTACTACGTTTTTTTTCTTCTGACAATGAAGTTTACAAAATCGGAAGTGGGCCGGTATTTTAAATGGCGAAAGGCTCTGATTTATTCAGAATTTCGGTATTTTAAATTGCGAAAGGCTCTCATTTATTCTGAATTTTTCAAATTTTTTTTGTATTTATAACAACAATAGCAAAAGTTTTCAGTGTTCACAAGCGATTCATCGATCTGGCAAAATCATTTGATCTAAATTGCAATTTTTTTTTTTATCCACTGTATGTACACGTGTATGCAGTTTATTTTGTAGGGCCCATTTACTAAACTGACTTTGGGGCATTGTCCAATTACATGTTCGTTTGTATTAATTTCAAATATAGAAAAAATTGTAAAATAGAAGTAGATACTTGGAACCAAAAAAAAAATGTGTTCAACAATTTGAAATATGGAATGGGTAGGTTTTTGCCGAAGGTGTGAAACAGTTTTAGTGAAAACTTGAGAGTGAATGTGTAGGTCGGGGTTGGATATGTACATACATAGTACTCCAATGGCTAAGGACCGTAAGAGCACCTGTTAGCGAGACTTATTCTGCGTTCGTTTTCAATCGTTCGCTACCAGTCTTACGTGCTTCTGTTCTTTATTCATTCTGGGGAAAGCAGAACTAAAGGCGCGGTTTCTGAGGCCAATGATATCGATATCAATGGCGTACATTCTTATAAAAGATTGTACCTGCTCGATTAAGTTCTGCAGTTCGAATTATTTTGCTTGAAGAAGTCACACGATAGAGAGTCGCCTTGTCTGAAACCTCGTTTGGTATCGAAGGCTCGGAGAGGTCCTTCCCAATTCTGACGGAGCTTTTGGTGTTGCTCAATATATTTATGTGGGTAGTTTTATATTTATAACCTATGTACATATGTATATATATGAGTACACGCGTATTATTTTTATATCCAGAACAGTTTGTTTTATATGGGAAGTAAGCTTGGCAATTTCGCCCATTTTCATGCTTTGGTATAAAAATGTCACATAGCAAATTTAGTTGAAATCGGTCGGGCAGATTATCTTCCGAATTCTTTTATTTTTACACTGTTGGTAGGGGTGCTAATGTGATTTTTCCTGAGCAAATTTTGTTATTGTAGCTTAAATTGTTTTTGAGATTTGTAAATTAAACTTATTAGAAAGCGGGGAGCCACGTCCACTTTTTGAATTTTTTTTCCACATAGGCGCCCCTTGCTATCGGGATCGTTTTTGCAAACTTACAGTTCTTTATTTTAATTTACTGATCAGTTTAGTGTTTTCTGAATTCATAATATCTATGAGATATTGCTATCAAAAATTATGCAAAATATATGAGAATGAGTCTTTTGATAATAATTACACTAGAACTCAAGGTGTAAGTATTACCAGAACAGCAGTATTAACACGTGTTAATTGTTGAGAGAATAATACCTTAATAAAACTCAGAAGCACCTGAGCACACTTACCTAAGCTCCAGTATTAAAAACTTTTCATCACCCATTCGAAGTATGGAAAATGGAAAATCTTCCATTTTTTGGATTGTAGCATTCCAAAAAACGGGGAGATAAATTCTGTCTAACGCTTAACGTTTTTTGGGTTTACATATTTCTTCCGAAGTTCGAGTATTTAAAATAATCAATTGTTAATACTTTGTCACACTTATGACTGCTCTTTAAGATAGAGTAAGTAAAATTCTTCTTTAATCGGTCAACCCAATTATGTTCCAACTTGACTTTTACCAAGTTCCCTTCGGCTTATACATAACTTACATATATTAGTAGAACCTATTCTGGTTTATGGTAAATGTACCCCATGAGCTACTGAGATATTTCAGTAGACTTACTTAAACTTAACACTGTTTATAAAGATGGTTTAAATATTGTATCTGCTTTACAATATGTGATTGGTCTGCGGCAGAAGAAGTCTTGCTAATCAATTTTTTTACAAACCTTTCTTAAAATTACAACGCTCGGGTTTGTTGGTGGTACTAAATGATTGAAAAGTGCAGTGAATAAATGGAGAGAAGACCACCGTTAACTCATAAACAGTACATTATCTGACTAAAGAAAGTACATAAAAGGGACGGAGGAAGTTTTTCTACTGGACATGCACTCCTGCTCTCTGAGGGCACTCATCAGCAACTCTGTATAAGGGAACTGTGTGATGGCATTTCAGGCTCCGTACATGCAACTGCAAGTAAAAGAATAGCTGGTATGATGAGGAATGTCTTGTCGCAGAAGAGAGAAGGCGAACAGCGCACCTCGCAATGTGGTAATCGACGCATATGCCGACAAAACAGAAAGATGCCAAATTGCGTGAGTATGAAATAAAGTCGTGAAATAAAGTAGTGAAATAAAGTGAAGAGGTGGAGTGCTCTTCATCGATTAATAAGCTGCCTTCGCCGCAAAACTAATACGGCGAGCAACACCAAAAGCTCCGCTCCTTTCCCAGCCATTCAATACCAAACGAGGTTTCAGACAAGTAGACGAGGTTTCAGACAAGTAGACTCCTTATAATGTAAACTAGCCGTTTGTTCGTTTTCTCCAGACTGGATAAGAAAGCGAAGCGTATGGGTCT
>CM050327.1:20600977-20611977 GCA_027475135.1 Bactrocera correcta | reverse complement strand
AATGTACATAAGGTCTCTATGAAGTACTCGTATAATGAAATGCTTTTGGTTCTAAGAACATTGCCAACATCCAGCTTTAGATATTCCTGCCGGGTGCTTTTATGTGTTCTTTATGTCTATCTTCTCTCGGTGAAGGACGTAAAATACCATTACCCAACTCAGAAATTTTGTGAGTTTGCCAGCGACAGCTAATTTTTTTGTTCGGTTCGATTTTAGAGTTTTTCCGTTTTTTATTAATTTTCGCAATTTCTACTTTCCATACCGCTTTTATTTGCTCACTACTCTTAGGGTTTGATATATCATGAAAGCCTTTGATGAGTAATGCAATAGGCAGCTGGAAATGAAGCAGAGAGATAGTAAAAGAACGGATGGCTTAGTCGTACCCATACACACATACGCTATGTGATTGATCAAATAACATTGGACGGTGAACAATGACGTTACCACCTAAAATTTTTCAATGACGGGAAGCCATGAAAAGAGTTACTTTCGTAAAATATTTTCATACAAATAACGTCGTTGCCATGGCATCATCAAAAATAGGTAAATGAAACCGACATACTATATATCGGAAAAAATGTCTTACTGAGCTTAATGAAAATTCATTAGTATACACTGATCGAATTTTCATTTGGTTTTAATTCTGTTTTCAGTGGGTGCAGTGGCTTTAAAATGACTAGATTTGTAACTCATTGAGCAAATATAATTTATTATTTACATAGATTATATTGAAAAAATATTAAATTTGTTAGAGGGTGTAGCTCGTACTTTGTTTTAGCAAACTCGGAGGACCATCTCTTTTACCTGTTTTTATAAAGCTTACCTGAGATCATTAGTCTTTGTTTATTATTCGCATTCTGAAGTTATCCGACAAACCGAGGGATCCATGAATTTTTAGGACGTCTGTGAACAGAAGATAAAAATCTATTTCTTCAAAGGAAGACAATTGGAATTATTGAAAATATGATCCTTTGTTTAACAGAGCCTAATATCTCCAATTTTACATTAAGTCGCCGAACTGCAAAGCTGAGACAACCAAAGCAGCAAAACAGTATCGGAATAAATCTTATACATAATTTTTCTCGATTACAGTATAACCCATTATATCTCAAATTCCGTCTCTATCGCTTAACAGCACAAACGACTGAAATTAAAAGCCAGGTCACTGTGGAACTATTTTCGCTTGTCAGAGATGTCAAACCAAGAAAATAGTTTCAGTAATGCAAACAGCCAGTGAACGAGGTTAAAATGACAAAAAAAAAAACTTTTGGCCGACCGACGCTGAAAGTATTGATGTAGTTTACATTGTGCACTTCGAGTTAAGGCCCACAACTTTTCATACGAATAGCATGTTCCGCCTGACTGCTATGTATTTACTATATGGTTGGTGGATCATGGGTGTTGCTGTAGGTGTGTTGGAGAAGCAGCCTATGATAACGTCGAATGTAGAGAATGTGAATTTATCGCCCTGCTGCATCTGCTCTTTCAAATATCGATTTTTGTTAAATCTGGAACTTTATGCAAAGAATGTACAGAAAACTGGAGTTGTGACTGTAACTGTGTACACATGTTGTGATATGAAGTCGGCTGGACTCCACAGTGATTGAAATGGTCGCCAAACTACTTATATAAACTCAAAACTCCGCTTTGAGTTACATGGCGTTTTGAATTTGAACTTCCGACGCACCGTACACAAGTTTGACACCAGCTAAACTAAGCTTAAAGTTTATTATACCATAGTAGATTTTCGATACAAAATTTTTATCTCTGGGATGACGATTTCTCCAATTCTTCTTAATTGTGTGTGCAGTTCACCAAGTCAGAACTTTTGTACCCAGTTTATGCAAGGAGCAAAGGAGCACCAAGTTGAAATATTAACGTTTGCTATGTGAAAATAATTTATTATTTGTACCCATGTATCCAGCATGGAATCGAGATATATCCACTAAAACAAAATGGTTTTGAAATTTGATTTCAGTACTAGTCGCAGATGATCAATAACAAATGAACAAAATGGTTTTGAAATTTGATTTCAGTACTAGTCGCAGATGATCAATATACACGTGCCAAATTTCTGTTACCAAAAACTTGTGTTAAATATTATATTTAGAGCAGCTATAATACATTTTACTGGCATTGACCAATCTATGATAAGATAAAATTTATCTCTAGCTGTGAATTTGAAACTTGGGGTGGTGGTTTTATGGTTGGATCTGGTGAGAGCAAACTTTTGATAATAACTTTCCTTACTCCTCAGCATATAATCTCTCTGTTGGCTTTTAGTTATTTTTAGCCTCGCTTACTTACTCTTAGTGTCAAAAGATCGTTTCTTTTTCAAACTTCACCGATTCTTTGCCAGAAGATCCATTAATGTTAAATGAATGTGTCGTCCATTATGGCAGTAAGACATTACTTTAAAATTATTTTCATCGATAAACGCCACCCCCGTGAGACCTTAACCGTTTCATATTTTGGCGTCATTTTGTTTTTTCAAACTCAACGGCCAATCTTCTTGAAGAGTTAACTAACGACTCCAATAGGGGAATCAAATCACTTCCTAAAGCTGCTTTTCAATGATTATTAAAATGAGCTCATACAACTTATTTAGCTGTATACTCGATATATTGGCAAGCACCCATCACTGCCTTAAATTAAATTAAGATGTCTATATACACTTTGGTTTTTGTTTTTTGAAACAATTTTATTTAAGATAATAAATAGATATTTTTCCAGTTATTAAATATTTTACAAAGTTATTAAACATTAATCTTGGCGATTGAGCTGCCGCGGATCAGTGTATTAGCGAATGTATCGAAATATACTAATGTTGATGTGCGTATTATGTAGAGCAAATTGCCTAATATCCTTTTCCATCCGTTTTGTTTAGTGAGTTAGTGTAAAGACTCCATGCGATAGTATGGTATAATGCCCTGTGTAGTGAAGTATGAGTGTGGTGTCATCGGTTGTGGTGTATTGTGAAGAATTTTCTTAGGGTGCGCCATTTTTTCCGGGTAGAGTGGGTAAGGCTTAATTCATTTAAACACAACTAGAAAAATTGTAAACTTTACCTAACCCAACTCTTTGGAATATCATGCTTAAAGTATAAATTTAGAAGCTTTTGCCCGCTAGGTTAATCTTACGTATGTGTGGATGCACTATATTTGGTTGGTGTTAATTGTATTTTTCAGCCTCAATGGTACTTGGCCAATCTTCTTCAGTCATAATATAAACTAGTTTAGGAAGTAAGTAACTATTATATATGTATGTATGTATGTATTTCATCACATATTTGCATACAGTTTTGGTCATAACAACGTCTCTTAAAAAATTAAAAGCAAAGAAAGAAATAAAGCGAGTCTAAGCTTTTGTTCCAGGTAATAAACTAACTACGAATCGCAAGAAACTCTACCAACAAATATATGTGGTATACTAAAGTTTTTAAAACCTCTTCTCCGGTACGACTTGATGACTCGGAAAAAAAAATTAAAGCTGCCGATCCAACAAGTTTTGCCTTGATACACTATTCCCACGGCTCTCGTTTTTTCGAACCAGGAATAGACCAAGAGCTAAATTATATTCATGAAATTATATTCATGAAAGAAAAAACAACTTAATAGTTTTACTCAACTTATTTAAGGAATTTTCCGTATAAATATAGCAACAGTATAACATTTCCACTGATTTTGTAAAGAATTTTTGAGGCAGAACTCCCGGAAATGCATTTTTGATTACTAAAGAAATTATTGGTTGTTGCAAAATCAAATTTTATGAGAGGCAGTAGCTGCCAACATGCAATTGCCATCTGAGATTAGGAGTTAGTGTACCCAGCAAATGGAACCGATTTTTTAGAACGAGTTTCCAAACAAGTGAATTATGTAACCGAAACACTTACATAGTTCAAGCTCCATAATTTGGAAATATGAGACGATGTTGGTCTGTAGGGCATCTTTCCTTCCCTCCCGTCATCGTTCCTTACCTAACGGTGTTAGCACACGACTATAAACTGGTTAATTCAACTCCAGCTTTCCACAACCTTTGTTAAGGATGTTGTGATGCACGAGTATGAGTACGAAGCTTAATGACGTTGGTTGGGGCTCTAGTGGTTACATTAAAAATTCAGTTGTTTTCCTAGCGCTTGCAAACCAACAGTGACGCATTGCATCCGACGTCCATTTCCTTCAATTTAAGGCGTTCTTTTGTGTCAACTCAAACGTTCGCGTTGTTGTTAACAAACTTACATGATCAGTCGACTTACTTCGACTCTTCAACAACTTCCGAAGCAAAGCTGGTTGCACTTATTCGATGTGAATTTCCGGATGCATCTAATCAATTCTGCTGCTCTTCTGGGTATTATGCAAATGTTATTGTTGCTTAAAGCACTTCACTTACACAGCAAAGCATATCAACTTATTGTTGCCTGACTGCAGATGTTATTTCTTGCTTTGGCGTGACTTTCTGATCGCTAGAGTCGCTTGTTCTTGGAAAAACAATTAATATCGATTTTTCTTGCTTTGCGCATTTTCATTGCTTCAGTTCCAGTAATAAATTAGCCAATGTCGAAGGCAAGTGTTGTACAAAATAAAAACGAAGCTCCTGGTGCTTCCAACCAGAAGTAAAATAAAAATTGGGAAGTGTTTTAATTTAAACAATTGCGACTTACTGATGCGATTTACTGTGTGAGCAGGTAATAAAGTATGCTTTTTTGAGGTTTTGTATCGTTGCGTATTTGTGCTATGAAATTTTCATGTGATGAAGATAGCTCCTAGAAGCATTGAGTTATCTTCGATTTCAACGAGAAAGTTCTCTATTTCTGAAATGCTTTTAGAAACGTACTTTTATCTAAAGTAACTACTTGTAATTTCAAAAGTCTAGCCCTTATCAGACTGCAAACTAGCACCAATAGTATGACAAAATTCTTATTTGATTGGATAAAGTCTTTGTTAGCTGTGAAACTGTAAGATTCTGCTGAGACACCTCAGAAATATTCGGGGTAAGAAACCGGAAAAATTTTAATGAATAACTTTTCGATTAGTTAGTTAACAGGAACAGGCAAAAGAATTGATAGGGAACAAAAACAAACAGACTTCAATAATTTATTTATTGTGTTGTCCACCTCAATACCGAATATATCACTTTTAAACTTTTTTGATAGTTATTACGTAAGAGTTTTTGTTAGCTTTGTCTCTCGCCAACCAGTAAGTCCCTTTGTTACTGTCGAATGCTTTTAATAGTTCAGCCTTGGAGCATGCTCAAAAGGACTAGCTCCATGTAAATTATTGGATTTGTTTAGCAAGTGTTAGTAATGAGTATTTGTTGAAATTCACAAGAAATGGCTTATTGAATTTCGTGGAAATTAAGCTACTGCTGCTAAATACTCGGTTGCTACTCTCGAGATGTTTATTTTACGTAGGAACACATGTACAAAGTTTCATTAATTAAATCATCGCTTGCACACACAGACGGGCGGATGGACAGAATGTTTATATCCAATGCGATTAGTTTTAGTTGAAACAAGCAACCATTTGGGGAACAGAGCTATTATACTACACAGTGTAGCGACATGTTGCAGGAGTATAAAAATACAATGTACAATTTAAAACAGAAATGGGCGTGGCCCTGTCCTCTAAAAGATTTTATATACTTGTGTATCTCCTAAACCACTTAAGGTATCATACTCAAGTTCGATCAGCGTAAACCTCTTAAGCGCCCCAATAATAATTGTAAAAATGTACTCTTGTTCTTCACAAAAACAAAAGATAGGGAATTAAATTGCGAAGCGATTAAATGATATTTTAACTCTTCTTTGATTTATTAGTTTACCTATAAGAGGTTTTCTAAAAACCCCAGAAATGATACGGGAAAATTTTGAACTTAGAGAAAAAATTTAAGAGGACAGAATCAATTTTTGAAGCTAAATGCATTTTCAAACTTAAGTTCCATGTTATTGTAATGGATACACTGGCGTGATAATTTAGTGATCGTCTAATTTAACTGGTTTTCCCTCCAAACCAAAGTAGTTCAGCCATTCGTATATGGTGAAAAAGTAACATCTATTGAAGGCAAAGTTAAATAAAAGTAAATATTTTTTTTTTTTAAGAAATATAGACTTGAAATGGCAAAGACAATACCCGCGAAGCTTTGATGAAAGAGTAATTTCTTAATTAAACATCTCGTTTAAAAAAGAGGAATCTTAAAATAAAATGAAAGAAGTGGGCCATTTATATGTAATAACAGATACATAAAAGAAATAGAACGGAAGAAGATTAGAAATATTTTTTCATACTCACAGAATATAATAGTTTTGTTCATCTAACGGAAAGAATGTATCACCTACTACTAAGCGAGATAGATATAGGGCTACATATATGTATACAAATGATCAGAATGACGAGAAAAGTCAAAACACATTTGACTTTCTGTCTGTCCGTTCGTCCGCCGTCCGTGCAAGATGAAACTTTAGCAAAAATTGAGCCATCTTGATGAAACTTGGTACGCGGGTCCCTTAGCACAAAAACATTACTAGTACAATGGACGTAATCAGATCACTACCAAATTCGCACAGCACAAATCGCAATTAATCGAACACCTGAAAAGTGCAATAACTAAGCATTAAATTAATATTATAAAATATATAAAACTGTTTTTTGGTACAGGGAATCGCAGTAGTCGGCAAAAAATTAAAAAAACTGGGCTTGATTCCACACTCTAATAAGTTGAAAGTGAATATCTGCTAACCACTAAACCTACAACAGATAAGGATATTTGGGCATCAGCACCAATAGTTGACTTTTGATTGAAATAATCGGGCAATATGTAAGTTATAAGAAATATATTTATGTATAAAATTACTTGGATTTCAATTCTCTGGTTGACTTTTTACACCTTAGCGTATTTCCCTGGCTTTGATTCTAGCACGTTGCAGTATTTAAAGCTGTTCTGTTTGGTAAAAGGACAATTGAAGGGATTTTTTTGCACGTTGGCTTGTGTAAGGTTATTCCACTGAGTTTCACGTCATATTATTTTATGACATGTCAATGCTCTCAACAGTATCAAATTTACTGTGGCCCCATGAGAAACACGGCGATATACACACCCGTACGTGCAATCATAATTACATACAATTACATATGTCATACTTAGTATGTATAATAAGAACTTCTGTATACATAGTTTCACGTTACGTATACGCCATGGTCGCTAAAAATCAGAGTATTGGGAATTAAGCTAGCCTATAAAAACTTTATGCTTTACTTTATCTCCATCTCGCAGCTGTTTCATTAATACTTTTGTTTTTTTTTCGCCGTTCTGGTTTTTAATTTTTCTGGTCTTTAATTTTGTGAAAAAGCTCAGAATTGAAATGGTCATGTGAGTTGAATTTTTCTACTCTTCAGAATTTTGTTTTTGTTCTCTTGTCGGCACACGAATTCCTCCATCTGCACAGTGAAAAGTCTGTGAAGATAACAGCAATGGTAGTTGGAGATGAGTAAAAACTTCATAGCTGATATGCAAGTGTTGATGACAGATGCGACTGTGACTGTGACCGCTGCGATCTTTTGACTTTAGTGACTTCAAGCTACTGCAAACAAATTAAATAATAAATTGGCTTAAAAGGACAAAACCATTCATTAATTTTCATTCTTTTTAATAGATATTATTTAAATTAAATATAACTTTTATAAAACTATTAGAAATAGGATCGAATGAAGTTCAGATAATTCTTAAGCGTCAGTTTATCTAACTGAGTAAAATCAAAAAAGAGTAGAATGTGCCCATTGCGCACAGGGTAAATGGAGAGAATAGGTAAAATAGGTAAGTAAATACCCCGAGGTAGAATTCACATTTTTACAGTTATAAATTAAACATATGCCATGCCAATAGGTTGTTAAAGATGACTCTAGATCCTCATGATACAGTCTGTATATTGACAATTATCATGTTAAAAGATAGCTTTCTAATTTTGTAACAGTTGTAGAATGACTAATAGAATTTCGGATGATTTGGATCAAAGGGATCGCTTATATATACCGATCCAAGGTTTAGATTTTGAAAATGGTAATACAGAGATGAAAGGAGATTTTTAATTAGAGACTTCAAAGATTTTACATGTCTTTGGTATTTGAGATATCCAATATTTTGCGGTTTCCCGAATATAATTTGTATTTTTCTTTTCTTTAGCATTGTTTAACTGATGTAAGAAGAAGTTTCTATAACACACATGTATCTAAAGAGTTAAAAAAAAAACAGTCAAAACATCGCATTTTACCAATCTAATAGCAACTGTAAGTATGCGAGCATACCTAAAACAACTAGCAAAAAATATTGCGCCATTTTACCCACGACTGTGGCAAATCAAATACAATAAGCGCTGACTAAATAGTTGAGTGATAAGAAGAACCGAAGCAAATCAATTGATTTGCACTTGAAAGCGAAATGGCGACAGTGTTGGAGAAAAGTATAAAGGCACACAGCAATGCCGGACTGAGTGCAGCAAAATCGATGAGTAAGTGGAAAATATTTGAAGAAGTTTGTGTGAGTCGAAGTGGGTAAGAGTGATATAAACAAAATGTTGGTGATGATTCGCAAGTCAAACAACCGTTCGGAGATGCCATAGATCAAAGTCAAAGCGTATACTTTCAATTAAACAGTTAGAGGAGGTTGCGAGCGGAGTAAAATGGTGATAATTGCAATCGCCTAAATAAATATCTGTATGTATCCATATATCTATACTTGTACAAACATAGTATCAAGGCGGATGTGTTGGCGTGGAAAAAATCGGTAAACACACTCGTAATGTTTTGTGAAAATAATTACACACTTCGGTATTTTGCATAAGAGAATTAACTAGAACAAAATATATGATCCCGATCGCGAGCCCTTACAAACTTTTCACGTGTCCTTCCTTTCTTGATTCTAATTCCTTTTCTACTTGGTATATTGCGTCATGCTCCGACTCTAGCAAAGGCGTAGGATGTCTGATGACACATCGACAGAATATAAACACTATTCATCCACACTTACTATATTTGAAAATAAACTAGTGTGTTAAAGGAGAAACATCCAATAATTTTCAGTTTGCGCATCAGTTTGAAGATCTTCTCTGTTAATTTTTGGCGGATATACATAAATGATTTGTATGTTACTTCAGATGCGATCGGTATTTCTAGTTACATTCTACGTATACTAAATACCCAAAAGAGACTGTTGCTATAAGAGATCGATTACTACTACTAAGAGGGAGTTGAGTATGCCCGTGGTGCTGCATCCTAATTTGGATATACACATTAATTACCTCCTAACGATCGCAGTGCCATAAGTCAAGCACAGTTAAGGTCAACTCACCAATTAATATCGCAGCGTAGACAAATTACGGTCACTAATGTCACCCACTAAGGAACTGAAGGTGAAATCATTGTTCTTATATTGTTGTTATTTTAATGCAGGAGAGTAATATAAATGAATATACCGCCAAATGCCCATTTGCCATCACGCTAAATAACAAACAGACGGTACTGCCAAAATAATTTTTCACAATCTCGGAGTATTGCGTTATGAAGTATGGCGCTGTGTCAGTCCCTAATAGAAAATATCACAACAAGTGTGAGGATGTGCTCACAAAATAAATAAAAAAAAACACATTTTATAAGTGTCTGTGTATGAAAAAAAATCAAAGATCACGAATAAAAAATGATTTAAAATAGTAGACTCAAGTACAAAGTGATTGAGTACAAAGTCACAAACGGCTAAATGCCGCCGACAACTTCCGCGAAGCGACATTGGATGCTGCTATCAAGAAGATGGACGCCGCATTGAGTGCCCGAGAATTCGCGACATTAATACGAATAGAAGAGAATGCTGAGTTCAAAATTGAAGCCAAGTGCACACTGCAAAAGTTCAAGTATTCGGTCGCCTCTTCAAATTCGGCTTGAGCAGGTCAGCTAAGCGGAGTCGGGCTAAATTTCAAACAATAATTGTAATAACAGTAGTTTTTGTATTTTGAGAAGTGAAGGTATTAATAAAAAAGGAATTTGAATGAAAGTTTCAAGGTTCTTCGTTTAAGTGGCATAAAGTAATGATAAATGAAAGGATAATAACTGAATTTTACGCCATTGGAAAATATGTTTTTAGTGATCATATTTAAACATTTACATTTGCATTGCACCTTACAATTGCCACAAGACTTACAGCGTCTAAATTGCCGTAGTAAATGTCGAAGAGATTAACGAATTATGTGCTACCGTCATTATTTAAAACGCAACAAAGATTTTATCAACCTTACCACTGGTGGGGGGAAATGAATAAGTCTTACGTCCGGTGAGAAATCTTTCATTCTAATTTTATTTTTAAATTTGTAAGCCTTATATGCTATTTTGGAAGTTTTACTTGTCTAATTAAATATATGTGTATGTATATAATTTTGTTTTTCGTATTTGGTAGCAACGAACATGTTCAGTTCTACCCTGAACAGGATATATTAAGTTTGAAACACCCAGAAGGGGTGAACAACAAGCTGAATACGTAGTCACTAAAAGAAATGAACCTGTGAAGGGTATATTAGCCTCGGTCCGGCGGAAGTTAACATTGTTTCCTATTTTATACTGATTTCTATCAAGGACCATTGATGATCAACACTTAATAGACAGTGTGCCTCAAATCCTCGGCAGCTACAAAGCCTCTCATGGACAGTTTTATGATATAACCGAAAATTATGTTATTTTAACAACGAGCCGGAGCTCTTTCTCAGTCATTCAGAAGAGGTCATGTTTTATACTTATTTCTATATTCTTTTTTTTTTACCAAACGGAACTATAGACTGGTTTTGTGAGTATATAAAATTGTCTAGAACTGTACTTGAGTTGGCTTTTTAGGCCCATTGTATCTACAAACAGTAACAGTTTGCTATAGTTTACATGCCAAAGCTAGTTCTAACCGAAAATTTGCGAAGGTTAAAGATGGCAGCTATTTAACCGGGCATGGTGCGTCCGAAATTCACTTTCATCACC
>CM050327.1:20575477-20600477 GCA_027475135.1 Bactrocera correcta | reverse complement strand
TGCTTATGTCATACAGAGCTTTGATTATGTTTGCCCACTTTGCTGAGTTAAAGGCATTCCTCACACCCAGAGTGACAACTTTTTTTTTATTCCGCCTTTCCATCGCTTGCCACTTACTGCGCATTTCGCGGTGTCAACGACATCGGTTCATGCGTCAATGGTGGACCTCTATTTCATAAAGCGGTATTTAATGCCCTGTAGGAAAAACTTTGCTGGAGAAAGAAAATTTGTTTTTTTGATCAAGATGTTTGTTGCGTCAAGCGACAAAATATATATTTAAACCCAAAACCAAATTTAAGAAAAATGA
The DNA here is from genome assembly GCA_027475135.1 of Bactrocera correcta. NCBI lineage: Eukaryota > Metazoa > Arthropoda > Insecta > Diptera > Tephritidae > Bactrocera > Bactrocera correcta. The sequence goes on along the minus strand of CM050327.1, from coordinate 20,600,170 downwards.
ATTATAAAAAATTATAAATATTGAATTATATTAGTTTTGTATACTTACCCTAATAATGTTATATATACTTACCTTAATCTATTACTATACGTTAACAAAATGAACTACTCACCTCTTTTTGTACATACCTGTATACTTCCAATCCAACTTTTTTTTCCCCGTTAGCCTTAAGATTTAGACTAAGTCATCTAGTTGCTAAAATAAAGAAATCTATTGTAATTAGACTGCAAAAGAACTCGCACGCGTTTCGCTTTTTCGCTATTTCGCCGTCGCAGTTTTCAGTAAATTCAAGTGTCCGGTGCAGGCAATTGGTCAAGTTGTGTTCAGTGACTATTTAAAAATATATATATTAGACAGACACGCACCCCCAAAAAACTAGAACTTCAATTCTCAAAAACGCTTGAGAAATTTCAATGTTGTTGTCGCCAATCAGTTTCGCTTACGACACTGTTGTGGAAACTGTACAATAAACGGTTGCCTAAATACATACTAAGGTTGCTATATAACCATTTTTATAACAACAATGTTCATAAAAATATAAGAAACTAGCTGACCCGGCAGGCGTTGTTCTGCGTGAAATTATGTGTTTTAAAATGAAAGGAAAATTTAATTTATACTGTGTTAAAAATCATTTATTTGCGATTTATCCACATTTTTTTCAATGTAGCGTAGTTTGTTTCGGTGTGTAAATGTACAGAGAGGATGGTTTTCCAACTTGAGAACGCGCCACATATAGCTGGCCGTGTGAAGAACATCTAAACACTATCATTGTGTACTGTTAATTGTCATTTCAAATTCTATTTTCCCTGGAAACTGAATAGGTTTGAACTGAAATGGCAAATCGTTGGAACTCAAAAAATTCGTAGAATCAAGCGGTCTGCCCCTTGTATTCGATAGCTGCGTTACAATCAATCGGGTTCCATTACACAGTTTCGGCACATGAAGATTGGATGACATGATAAAGATAGATCCATACCAAGCCTCCCCAAAGAAGTTAGAAATTTTACTGGATAATTAAAGGGTTTTGTATTCATTGTCAAGATGATCATTTTTAATGAGCGCAAACCTGTAGGAATTTGACATAGAATCTTCCAGTTTAAGTCATTAGCATCGGTATTTTTGGCTGCTAAAATTGAAAAAAGGCACGTAGAATTGGTATCAGACGCCTGGAAGTATCAGTAGGAATTTTCTTATTTCCAATTCTTATCGAAAAGAACAGCAATTGTAACTGATGGCATGCTTCTCAAAAACTTGTAAACACCATTCACAATACGCAATGACTCAATTGAAATTGAACCGTGTACATTTGTCAATAGCAACCGAAGGTGGAAGCAATCGGCGTTTTTCAGATGGATTGTCTAAATTCGTCCAAAGTATTAGTTGAAAATACACCTGGATGTCAATCTACTGGTTGGTCTTGCTTTTTGCGTAGCTATTTCTTCGACGATGCATTCCATGTATAATATCACGTAATTTCCGAATAGAGCAATGTTCTCGCAAATGGATCACTAACGAAAGTTGAGAAAAAACTCATCAATGTTAATTTTGTTGCTGGCGGTGTTTCCACTGGCTGTAATGTATTCTAAGGGTTAAAATACGCTTTTTGGCTATTCTCCAAATGAACTGCGAGACGCAGAACAGTCGGAAAACGTTCATGAATCGCAAAGGTAAATACATCATAAAATGCTTCATTGCACTTCACGCATCGACTTATTTGATAGTTGCTGATCTCATCTCGTTCACGGCCAAATCGGTTATTGGCCTCTACGTCTTTTGGTGACGTACTTGCAAACTTACTTGATCGATTTCGCAAACTGTAATACTTAACATTGATATGAGCTTTGAATGTGAATTAGACAATAATGGCGAATATGGTACATTCCATTTGTTGTCAACTTCGTTTTTCACAGCTCTTAACTGAATGCTTAATGCTCTGCCATTGTCGTCTGGTGAGCGAGACCGATACAATGGATATCTATCATTTCCAGTTTGCGTTTCCGAAAGAAAAGCACATGGCCAGTGTTTCGTGCATTTATTGTCAGACATACACACCGAAATACGATTGTTGTGGACATCACCATCATCCATAAACCAGATTGGTTTTCACCACTTCGTATAATTCTGGATCTTTCTCTGGATCAGGAATTTCCACAGAAATGATTTCATCAATTTGATCTGGTGTAACCACCATCTCAAGAACATCTTTTTTGCCCCTCAAAAGAATAAATCTTACATCTAACAGCAACGTATATACATACGCTGCTTCAAAATAAAGTCCATCAAAAATCATAGCTGTTGTTTGAAAAGTTGTGCTGTGACATCGTGACGATCTTGCTGATTGATTACGATTCAATAATTCCGAAATCTATGGTCATTGTGCATTGCAAGTGAATGTAACAAATAAATCCACCCTCCATAATTCCGCTCGTACAGGTATATAATCGCATTCCGCGAGTACTCGTGCATGTGCTTTGGGCTGCCAATATTAGCGTGATCTGCTCGTGGCATCGGAACAAATTTCAATCTGTATTTGATCACTTTGTATGAAAGACACATGAAGCTAATTTTCAGCAATTTACCTTTTAAATAGCCGAAATAATGAAAATAACCTTCCGATGTTTTCTGGCTGTAATTTTTTCAAAGAATTAAAAACTTTGATTCTGCTTGTGGATTATTTTTAGTTGGTCTTTTAAATTTTTTTACATCAAGTCGAGAATATGATATCATGTAAATAGCCGCCACCACAGTTGATTGTCATTTGAACCATTTTTATGGAATTTTCCATCACTTTGGCCAAAACTTCCGGCGATAGGTCGTCCCATTCTTGACGAATATTGTCTTTAAGAGTTGCAAGAGTATGAGGCTTGTTGAGATAAACCCGCTACTTCAAAAAGCCCCACAAATTGAAGTCTTGAGCGGTCAAATCAGGCGATCTTGCGGGCCAGTGCAATTCCTTCAGCATATCGGTTGTGGCACGTGCAGTGTGTGCCGTCACACCATCTTGTCCAATTCATCAAGTTGCGGCAAAAAGAACTCGTTGACCATTGCTCTGTAGAGCTTACCACGCACAGTAACCGTTTGGCCTATGACGTCTTTGAAGAAAAAAGGTCCTATGATTCCTCCAGCGAAAACAGCACACACGCGGATTTTCAGTACCCCAGAAGTGTAAATTTTGCCTGTTAATGTATCCGTTACAATGGAAATGGGCCTTGATGAAAAATCATCTTCTTCTTGGTGGTGATTAAAGATGGCTTGAGCGTATGTTGGACGCGATTGGCGGTCAGCAGTTAACAGCTGATGCACCGTCTGGACTTTGTACGGAAAAATCTTCAAATCTTGTACCAAAATTCGGTGTAAACATAGTCGACTGATACCCATTTGCGTGGCACGTCGTCTGGTCGATGTCGACGACGCTTCCATGACATCCTCAGCACAGCAGCAATATGAGCGGCTCAAGGTCGCAGTGTTTCACCAGTAGGCGTTGGACTGCCAGGAAATCTGCGACTAAATTCACGTCGTGCCAAACTCACCGACCGATTATTGGTCAAATAAATAGTAACCAATAACTCGAGTTCTGAAACAGTGTAGCGTATCATTGTTTATTTACGTGTATTTCGCATGTGTTTACTACACAATTGTCAAAACAGATTTTTGCGCCACCCTGTATATGATGGGTATTTATGTAATGTGATGTGATATCATGCCATGTGATGTGACATCACGTCACTTTTATCTGGGAAATAGAAAAGGGCTGTTTTTAGAGTTTTCCCCCGGGAATTATTCGATTATTTCTCGCCTTTTAGACCTACCCTGGACTACGGCGAACATTTAAAAACCAAAATCAGCTCAATCGGCCCAGCCGTTCTCGAGTTTTAATCAGACTAACGAAAAACAATTCATTTTTATTTATATAGATTAATTAAATGCCGAATTCGAGCGAACACGAACATAAGACCCCTTTGCATGTTACACAAATATAAACAGAGAAAAGCAAACACAATGAAGAAATTCGCTTTATTTTTTAATTTTTGTATAAAGAAAGGAAGAATGCCACGCAAGCGACCAACGAAATTTGTGAAGTTTAAGGAGACGATGATGTGCAAGTTCGTGTAGCACAATAATGGTTCGCTCGTTTTCGTTCTGAAAATTTCGAAAATTCGATTCACACTGATGGAGTATTGTCTCTAGCGGGAAAATGGCAATAAGTGATCGACCAAAATACTTGTTTTTTTATTTATTTATTATTAGAAATAAAAAATATGTTAAAATTTTATTAAAACTACGAAAAGACTTTTTCGACTACCGAATATATATTAAGATTTAATTCCTGTATAGTACGAAGAGACAATAGGTTGTAAAGAAAAATTATAACGAAATTTTTCTCGATATTTCACATATTTTAATTAAAGATAGGCGATTCATGAAACAGCTTCTGGAGGAATATACTGATGTTGAGAAATTAAAATATTCTTTATTAGGGGACTAATGTAGGGCTTTGGAAAACTATGACGATTTAAAAAACTTGGAATATATTGAGATATATCTTCCAAGTGTCAGTGCGATTAATTTTCTGATCCCAGAATTATCTATAGCAAATTCAAAATGATAGGGTTCAAAATGGTTTTCATGTGAATTAAATGCTATTATAAGTATACCCACTTCTGATTTATATAAAACTTTTCCCGAAATTATAAAAGTGTGATAACTTTTAATTAGGCGTTACTAACCACCATATATAAACAAATATAATACAGAAAAAATCTACTTCCTAGCACAATTCATAATAATGAGAAGTCTAAGGATTTTAGCCAAAAAACACTGAATCTTTATTTTTTTATTACACCAAATTTAATACGTCCAAGTCTCGCCAATTTCAATACATTCACGTCAGAAGCGTGGTGACCGTCGCTTTTTGTTTCAAAATTTCAATAAAATTTGGTCTCAGTAAATGAAATAAGATTTCTTTATTTATTTTCTTCCACCAATGAACCTTGCAATTTAAAAAATTTTTTTCATTGAATTTTAAAATTCGAAAAAATATGTATGTAAGAAAGGGCTAAGTACGAGTTTAGTCGAACATTTAACATTCTTACAAATCGCAGGGTTGCAGACGGCCGTGAGTGGATTACACCTTATGTTAAAATTATGCCCATTCGATTTTATCTTTTTTAGTCAATGCTACATATTTTGAACATGTCACATACTAATTAAATGCTCTTTGGGTTTCATTAAGGTACCGCACAAACAACCACCAATCTAGTCAGTCAGCCGGATGAAATCCATTATTAGGCCTAAAAGTTTCGCTGTTATTATATCGTGTCGTGCAGCGGTCTATGTGTTTAAATTAACGATCACGTGAATGTTCGCGTGTTTTTTTACAGTAGTACAAGTTATTGAAGAGGTGGGTATACGAGGTATGACAATTAAGTAATGAGACTGATTCCATAAAAAAATATTCTACAACTCTGCCATTCTCATCAAAGTAGTCCCCTAGGGCAGCTAAACAGCGATTCCAGCGCGTTTCCCATGCTTCGTAACATTTCTGGAATACTTCGACTGGGATGTCCGCGAGTACTCTTGTCACGGAGGCCTGGATGTCCGCAATCGACTCAAAATGGGTTCCTTTGACCACCGATTTTGTTTTAGGAAACAAAAAAGTCAAGGGTGACATGTCGGGCGAATAAGACGGCTGTTGCAACACGACGATCCCTTTAGAGCTCAAATACTGGGACACGCTGAGGGCGGGGTGGCACGGCGCATTGTCGTGATGAAGGATCCAGTTAAGAGCGATGTCTAGGCCTGTTGACTCGTTTTCGCAATCTTTCGAGTACTTGGCAATAGAAAACTTAATTCACAGTTTTTCCCGGTGGAACGATTTCTTTGTGGACGATTCCACGCCTATCAAAAAAGGCAATAATCATCGTTTTCACCTTCGACTTGCTCATGAGAGCTTTTTCCGGGTGGGGGCGCGCGGGGACAACCATTGTGACCTGGGCACGTCTAAGAGTACTATCACCTTAAATTCTTACAATTTTAGCGTACGTTTCCGAAGTTGTTTCGCCCAATCAAAATTTTATCGCGATGCGTTGTTCTTGATTTCGTTTTTCCTTTTTCGTGACGAGCACTAAAAACACACGTCTACTCAACTTGTTGCAGCAGGCGAACTAAACAAGCCAGATCGATAGTACATATATCAATGGAAAGGGGAGGAATGGCGAAAAAAGAAAAAGGGAATTTCATAAGCGCAGCAATAAAATCAGGCTCATTACTTAATTGTCAAACAACGAATATAAGGACAACAAATGTGGTTGTGATAGGAAGGCTTCAAAACTAAAACTAAAAAGCTCAACCTACTCATATAATGGTGTTTTGCAGTTTTGGTCGGTCGTATTCATTGTAGTAGTAGCCTGTTTGTATGAAAAATCCTAACTTTGGCTCTGATAAATTTCAAATACGTTGAATACATACTCTTTTAATAAATTATTTAATTTTAAATATTACACATCATTTTCAATATCGTAACATTTCTATACAATGTATTTGACAATTAAAAAATTGTACTTCAATACTGAAATTAATTCACTTAGTAACTCGGTCAAATTAATTTAATATAAGCCCTTGAGTTAATATATGTTTGTAGTATATAAAATAATGCTTTAAACCTTTTCAATAAAACCAACATTTGGCATGTTTTAACGGAACGATCGTCTCATCGGAATTTAATCGCACTGGTAGACACATAATTTATGTCATGAAAATTCTTAACTGTTTCTAATGCAGTTTGATACCCTGAAGTCAAATCTATCAAATCTATGACCCACAGCCTGCGGCTTTAGATTTGCAACACATAAATTTGGAATATATTGCATAATTTCATATTTTCTTATGATAAGGGATTTATTCGGTTTAGAACGGTTCTTCCTACTTGTTTGAAGTAAAAAGCCTATTTTACAATCATTGTATTTTACAAAATTCATCAGTAGACTAAGGGTGTCCGAATCGGTTACGTGTTCTGAGGTTGGATAGCAAAACGTTTTGAGTTCACATTTTTTTCGTTTTGAAATTAGTGTGTTTAAGATATTTAGGTATAATGCCTAGGCAGAGCGTAAATAGTGTCAACAGATTTTGTTATGTAAGCGGAGAACTAACTTTTAAATTGCAAAAACATAATTTTACTCCGCTTACGAACTGAATTTTGGGGTTAAAGTTGGGTACCAAGACAAAGCATGAACCCTTATCTCTATTGTGAAATTTGTGTAACATTGTTAACAGATGTCTTTTGCAGTGCCAATAATTTGGAGATAACCCAAAGACCATGCTACAGACGGCTATTTTTTGCCGAATATTAAAGTTATTGGACCGAAGTCTAAACATATAGTTAAGTACTGTAATTTACTATCAGCTTTAAGACGTGCCAAACATAGGGAACAACTGCCTATTCCAAAAGCACCAGAATCTTGTAGTCTCGATGAAGAACTAGAATCAACCAACTTTTTTAAGTGATGCTACAGAAACCGCAAAGGAAATGAAAACCGATCCTTTATTTGATTTACCAGGATGTTTAAAAGTACCACATCTTATTTCACAGGGTGAACTTAATGATTTAGTTCGAGATCTAAGCCTTTGAAAATCGCAGCCCGAACTTTTCGCATCCAGACTAAAAGGTGGAACTTTCTTCAGAGTGATGTAAATATTACTTTTTACAGAAAAAGGTAGAAAGACCTAACAAATTGATTTCTTCAACAAGGGTATACTGTTCAGAAATTAACCCGTTGTTTAATGCAGTAGGACAGAAACATGATTCACGTGATTGGTTTCAATTCATTGATTCCTCTAAATTTAGTTTAAGGCGGAATTGATTCATAACGGTAACAAATATCCATCTGTGCCCTTAGCTCATGCGGTTCATACGAAGGAATCATATAAGAATATGAGAATCCTTTCTGGCACATCCGTTGTCATGAATATGGTTGGGCAATATGTGGAGACCTAAAAGTAATAGACTTCTTCTAGATATGCAACTAGGATATACGTGCGAGATATACGTGTACAGAATCAGAAGACAGTACGTCTGGCACTCAACGCGGCAAAAAACAACATTACCAGTGAACGTTTAGTTGATCCCAAAAAGATATTGCTACCACCTCTTGGTACATTTGGGTTTAATGAAAAATTTTGTTAAGGCAATTTGAACAAAAATTTCCAAGAGTCAGTGAAACAAAAACTAATAAGGAATATTTGTGGGTCCGGAAATAAGAGAACTAATTAAATATAAAACATTTGAGGAAATGCTCAATGAAACTGAAATACGAGTCTATAGTGTGTTTAAAAGCGTTTTAAAAATTTTTCTTGGAAACGTGAAGGCTTTAATTACAAAGATCTTGTGACTGAACTACTTACTGCCTATAAAAAAATGGGTTGCAGCATGTTCTTTAAAATTCACTTTCTGACCACCCAACTGGATTTTTTCCGCGAAAGTTTTAGGGCCGTAAGTGTTGAACACGGGGTACGGTTCCACCAAAACATTCCTGCTATGGAGAAACGGTACCAAGGCAAGTAGTGTGCCATTTTGCTTGCCGATTATTGCTGGACATTGTTAAGGGATATCTCAAAAACAAAATATCGCCGGAAAACACCTACAGTTTGGTTAGTAAAATAACATAACAATAATATACTTGTATTTATCGCTAAAAAAACTATATGTGATAGAAAAAATCTGTAGTTATTTTCTGCATTTGTGGCAATTTTTACACAATAAACACTTTGTTATGTCCATGCCACAAAAAACAAGTGGATTTTTGTTTTACTAGTGTAATCGAGTATCTCAGTAATACCAACACTGACCTTCTGCCTTTTCAGCTTTAGCACGATTAATGTCAAAATATCACCATAACTTACCTTTCGAAATCGAATTAGACCCTCTCGGCCAAGAGTGAGAGTTTGGGACGGACGGTTTTGACGGAGTTACCACAAGTTCAAGGCATTTTCTATATATGAGGATCTTAGATATATCTTTAAGAGTTTCTGGTATAAAGAGTAATCAGCTTATAACTATTTAAATGTACATAATCTTTGTGATCTTTGACGTGGACATCAGTTTGTATATTATACCTAATGTAACATTACCAATTTAATATTTTCACTGGGCTTTTAAACAGGGCCTAGTGACCATAGTATCTTCACAGTTCATTTCCAAGTCTTAAGATTAACTCTAAATTTTAGAGTATTCTTTTTTAACATCAATGATTAAACTCTAAACTTTTGTGCATTCATATTTAATATCATTGATTTTACGTTCAATGAACACACGAAGACATGCTTATTCGTTTGTGGGAACGTAATTGTCTGAACCATTTTGTTTGTTTTGTTTTCCTCTGCGACCGTTGAAAACTTTTAGCATTTTTTCCTGTGAATAATTAAAAATAATTCTACAACTTTGGCACAGCATAATCGTGAAGTTTTAATGACGCATTTAATTGTCGGAAAACGAGATTGGGAAACTTTGAAATGATTCAAATTTGACCTTTTATCCAAAACGACTGAGTGCATAAACTCAAACATTAACCCATATATGTTTTTGCTTATTGTCTCTTTCAGCTTTTGTTAAATTTATTAAAAACATTAACCCATAACGATTATAGCTAAAAAATTTTCTGTCTCCAAAAAGTCTGCGGATCGGTGAAAACTGAGGTCGTAACCGGTTTTCTATTCCATTAATAGTGACAAAGTTTATAAATGTTAAATATTCGTGGCTGATTTTGCAAGTGTTGAATAAGCTGTGGAGTATTCATCACTGCTCATTAGTCCACAAAGTTTTCTCAAAAATCATTGACCCATTAGAATAATATATCCGTGGGTTTGTAAAATATGATTTTTTTCTGGCTTATAGGGTCAAGTCTTTTTATGCCATTAACTTATATTACATCTAATTTAGCATTAATTCCCAAAAATGTCATCGATTTACTACTCCTTAGCTCGTGTTCAACCTCCACTCTATTATAAAAGAATTTACATATAAAAGCAACAGTGAATTGATCCGATAAAATTCAGTACTAACGAATATGTGGGAAATTCCTTAAAATGGTATTCGAACGTACCAATTTCTATACACTATATCAGTTAATCGTATGCTAGTCTCCAAGATTTGGCGAATCAAACACTTAAACGAATATTTTGACGTCCCAGCTTTTGAAGATTTGGAAGTCTTGCATAAAGTCTACTACGAGTATATGTATGTCTAGGCGACAATATTCAGTGCAAATGCGGTCCAATACGGCTTAGTCTTCATAACCCGCTATCGTAACTATCGCAGAAAGAAATATCAAGAGAAATATGTCGTGTCTATCCGCTTTTAGAAAAATATTAAAAGTCTAATGTGGGTGAGTAGCTCGATTTTTGTTTTTGGAAATGATATTACACGATGAGAATAGAAAAAAGTTGGCAGCATATAATCGATAAGTTTTCTACAGATATCCAAAAATATTCGAAAGAGTGGACTTCACTGCCAACATACCCCGAATAAGGCTTAAACTGTTCCATCGGCGGAAAAAAGTTTATTAAGGTTCACAAAGTGTGCTCTGCTTTAAGACAGATGTTTGATATCTTAAATAGAAACCATTTGATTTGATTTCTCAGAAACTAATTAAAACCAACTTTGATACCAACAATTTATATATTAGCCACGAAAGCAATTTAAAATGCTGCAACCAACTTTCGTTTCCACTTTAAACTTTATTGTGTCCCCTTTTAACATGGTCCAACTTTTCTTTACCTACTTCATCGTTTTAAGTCCTAGCAAATATGTATAAAACTTTAAATCTCACTGAGGTTTAAGCTATTACCGCAAAATTCGTATATCACAAACACAGAAATTCACCAAATTACGGTCGCGCAGCATACGCAAATCGTTATAAACGTCACGAGCAAGCAAATAATCAACACAAAGTTATATATCATTAAACTTGCAAACTACACAAATTTGATTGAAACATGTTGATACAAGTTGAAATGTTTCTCAGTCACTGCGTATACGCAACTTGCAAGGTGACAAACACAACAATGCACTGTGGCCGATGGCTCGAATTCCTGAAAAGGTAGCCAGAGCCCGAACACAAAAATTTTGAAATTATCAAGTTAAAGTTTAAAAAATCTTCAAGAGGGCACTCTGTGTATTGTCAAGAAAGCTAAATAAATTTTCATGTGTATTTTCAGCGTTAGAGTCGGTCGAATAGACGCATCTCGGAGTTACGCCGATCAAGTGTTTCGAGTTTATAATTGCGCGCAGTTAAAAAATGTCTATCCAGTGATTAAAAAATATTTTTCTATATCCTCTTTTGAGGATGTTACTGAAGGTATGAATAACTTGTTGTGTGAATCATTTGCTATGAATAAGACAAATGACTGTCGAAATCACACGTCAAACAAGAGCGTGTATAACCAATTTTTTTTCTTAGTTTACCCTTGCCGAGGTTAAAGTCATGAGATTAATGGAGATGGGTGTTCAACCAAAGTTTTTCGCTTCGGTTACAGTTTTATTTATTGATAACTCGTAAAACCAAAAATTTAAATCCTGAAGGTCTGATAATTATTAGAAGACATCACATTTTCTTTCATTTTTTATTATTTGTGTAATATTTTAAGCAGTAAATTGTCTTCCAATCTTTAAGTGCTGTTAATCTTCTGATAAGGGAGCTCGACGAAAACTGCTTTGCTTGGTTTTCTAAACAAAAAAAAATTGGTGGATGCAATTAAATTTCCATCAGTGCAGTCGCCGTGACATTTTTGATGTTTTGTACAAACAAATGCATTTGGACCATGCGACAAAATTAAGATTCTGGAACATTAATTCAAAGATAAACAAAGATCTTTTACATTTGATCCAGGCAAAAAAATTCTTTGAAAGATCTTTTTAACAACTTGGAAAAAATGGATTAACAGCAACAATATCCGACGGATTTGAATGCAGAATCGATATCACATACCTCAGACGTGGGCTCAAATGCAGATGATGATTCTGCATCTGGTAGTGATTATGATTAACCTTTTTTTATATTCTATAAGGTTATTATTTTGTAAAATAAAAATATTTACATGAACCACAAGGTTTTTTTTCTCCACTTCCTTTCACCACTTACTCATGCAAATAACTTAAGCTTTAATTAAATAGATCCTTTTATATTGAAGCAAGATATAATAGATATTCCGTATGTTTTGTTTTATATTTTGAGAAGATATTATTTTCTTCACATATACAATTACAACGCGTACCTCTAATTTGAAGAGGTACGCCATTTTGAATTTCGGAAAAATAATATTATATTTGAAATTAACAACCAAAACACTATTACACACGAAGTTTGGGTGCGATTAGAGAACTTGTCGAGTCTTGGCCTTCTGTTTTAGAAAATCGGTCACTGTGCACTGGGTTGATAATGGTATATACCAAACTGAAACTTGATCTAGCGTAGGCAAGAGACCGAAAAAATTATGCCCGCACGCAGGCCATTCTATAGTTAGATTGCAAAGTGGACTCTCACAGTTGCAGCTACACACATAAACACAAACAAGTACACGAATGGAAGCGTTCATGCAACTCATCAATCAGTCGATGAGCGAAAATGAAAATGGCATTGCTAACAGCATCGAAATTTTACATACAATCTAGACGCACACACACACTTACATATGTATATACATACTATCATACTATGGTTTGCTGTAATACACTGTGTTGTTGGTGTTTTTTGGTAAGTATATTTCAGTACAGTTTGATAATTTCGCATAGCGTCAACTGCTTTGTGGGAGTTTGGCTGGCCTCATTTTGTTAATATCCACTACACCCGTACGTTTAGAATGATATTGATTTCGGCTCATGCTATGGAGCATAATTGTTGGCAAGGCTACCAATTTAAGGCACATTACATTCCAAAGGCTTTACAGCGTTCTGACTCAAGCAGCTCACGACTTCTGGTCTTATACCAAGTATCCTCTGGGTAGCCTATGAACATCGGTTGAAGACGAGCTAAAGTGAGAAGGCGAAATTTCCCCTTCGCAGGATTGTCCGCTCGGGTACGCCAGGCTGGGAAAGAAGGTATATTTATCACTACGATTGGGTAATTCAGCCTCCATGATGAAATATCTCCCAATAGATTGAGGCTGATCCACTTCACCGGGGCCCGAAATATGGTTATCTGTTGTACTAGATTCCAGCGACCTGGCTGTCACCGGATGGAAAAACCACCAACCAGATTGGTCATGTTGTGATTCGAGGCCCTAACGTCGACTCGGACCACTATCTTGTTGCAGCTAAGATTCGAACCCGCCCTTGTGCAGCAAAAAACTTACGTGAACAAACACAAAAAAGGTTCGACGTCGAGAAGCTGCAATCACAATCGATTTATCACTCGACTTACGTACAGCTGCAACCAAAGTCATTGGTTTTAGGAAAATGCTAAAGAGAAAGCCGACTGCCTACCTCGCAAAGTTACAATCGACCACAACAATTGCGGGATAGGATAGATACCCAGGGTTTAAGAGGGAAGAGAGACGCATTTGCAGACAGAAAAAGAAAGAGGCCGAAATGTGGGAATATGAGGAGCTTGACAAGCTGGCCGATAGGGGTAATGCTCGAAAATTCTACCAAAAATGCGGCGACTAACAGAAAGTTTCAAAACCGGAGCAAACTCTTGTAGAAGCCCGGAGGTGACCTAGTGACAACTGCCCAAACCATACTAAAATTAGGGGAGGGAACGATTTTCCAGCCTGCTGAATGGCAGTAAACGTACATACAAGAAATTTGATAGAGCGATACTAGAACTCCGTTCACGTACTCATATTAATTTTAATAACACTCTTCGGAATCTTGCACGCTTTTATAGTTTACTACCTATTCTTTTGCTTCGCTGTGAAGGTCGAGAATTTCTTAGCCTCATTAGAGAATAAAAATTTGTAGATTTGGAATACATATCAGAGTTAAAAGGAAAATACAAAATGTATCGAATACCGGTATATATTTCAGAAGCAATTGTTTCCCATCTATGAATACTTATGATTATCCAATTCAACAAGAACGTTGGCAGCTTCAAACTTGTGTGATCCCAATTGGGTGTTTTTGTGTACCCGCCGAAAATTTATGATTTCAATCTCACTATAAAGAGTTTACAACACTGTTGCTATCTAACACATTTGTTGAATTTTTTAACAACAGCTGTTTTCTGAGTTTATTTTTTTGGGGTCTTCCGTTATTCTTTACTTTTTCGTCGGGTTTGATGGATCATGAAAACTTTCGGTGTGCGATGCATGCTTTGAATGTGTCTACCATACACTGAAGAAAATATGATGAGCACTTCTCTCCCTTAAGAGAAAAAACCCAAGGACTATTGCTGTTTATGTATTTTTGAACTCCTATAGCGTTAGATTAGGTGTTTCAGTCTTAGTTTGCACTTCACACGTCGTAATCCATCCATAAGAAAAGAAGACCTGTTTCTAAGTTCTGAAACCCCGGTACCTCTTTCTTTAATTGGTTACATATTGCTATTTCAAGCCGGTGTATTGATTAGATTCACTAGTTGAGGTCTACAAGGTGCGTTCCAAAGTAAACAGAATCTAGCCTATACGTCGACTGGTGTGTAAGAATCAGCTTCTATGTATATCGATTATCCAGTGAGTATCATGACATTTCATGACATTTTCGTCGATTCAGTATGTTTGTGTTATCGCTGCGAAAATGAGCTTCGATCAAAGATCCAATATTAAAGTTTGTTTTAAAATTGGTAAAACTTTTACCGAAACATTTCAATTAATCAAATAAGTTTATGGCAATAATTGCTAATCCCATGGCAGAGTGCACGAGTGGTTTCAACGTCTTCAAATTGGTCGTGAGTACATAAATGAAGATCAACATGTGCGCCAATCAAAATTCGTGATCACCGGAAATTCCATCAAAACTGTGCGTGAGTTCATTAAAAATCAACCAAAATCATCGTTGAAATTCATGGAAATGAAATTGAACATCTCTAAAACATCGATTTATCGCATTTTGACCAAACGTATGTTCTTACGAGAGGTGTGTGAATGGTTTGTTCCGCACAAATTGACTGGCGTTTGTTGCACTGTAATGCGCCGTCTCATCGATCGACGCTTGTCACCGATTATTTGACCAAAAATCACGTTCTACCCAATAACAATTCCCCGTATTCATCTGATATGGCACCGTGCGACTTCTTCCTTTTCGGAAAAATGCATTTGCTCCTGAAAGGTAGGCCATTCAAAAGGCTTGCACCGACATACTGGCGGACATACCGGCCAACGAGCTGGAACACTCGTTCGACATGCATTTGGACCTTGCAAAAAGCTGTTTTGAAGCAGAAGGAGACTATTTTGAATAAAATAAATTGATTTAGCCAAAAAACCATTTCTTCTGTTTTTTTTTTAAGTCCTGTTTACTTTGTAAAAACCCCTTCTAGCTCTGCAGCACAGGAAAATTGAGAGTACTAAGTTGTTTCATGACATTTCTTCGAAGTTCTCGCTTGAAAAGTCGACTGGACAAAAGCTAAGTGGATTCGCTACTCATCTTGAGCAAACATTGCCCAATTTCATTACAAACCACACAATAAAAATATTAATTTCAATTCAGCGTTACTAACGTCAATAATGGCCTAGCAGAATTTTCAACAATAATGGATCAGTGATACATAAACACCTCATAAGAATATTTTCTTCTAATATCGAGAGGATTAACTTAATTTCTTGAAGATACATGCTGCTACCGGTTTTCAGTCAAGATTACTAACTGTGACTTCTGACAACTGTTTTCAAACTATCTATGTTTTATAAATATGTGCACAGTGCAAAACAAATTGCAATCTCTTTGATTATAAAAAAAAAAAAAAAAATAGATAAATATCTCGCCCTTGTGTCACATTTTTCACTACATTAGTTTTAATGCGCCTTTTTAAATATGTTTTCTCCTGCCGCTTACATTTCCAATAACACGTGGTTTCTTTTGCGTTCAATTTCTTTCACAAAACTTTGCTGTGCGCTCTAAACGATTTCTTCATTTTCAATTTCAGTTTCAATATTCAATCACTTCATGTTTATTGCTTTTGTTAGGCAGTTCGTTCAGCAGTTGTTTTCTACAACTTTTGTGTCTTTATCTAGTATTCAGTAAAAGTGAATGTAGTGGAAGGCACCTTCAAAATGGTCATAATGCGACATGTCCAACATCTGTTGTCACAAGTAATTTGAACATAAATGACTTTCATTGCTTTGATTTTTTGCTTTGTAAAGATACGTTCATCTTATTTAATGTTACGGCTTATGTATATTGCTATTGTATGCTACCACTGACCTTCAAGTGCATTGCTTAAGCGGGGATGGGTTAGTTTGAGCTGATGAGATCATGCTCAGTTACTATTAACAACGTTTTTCATAACGACATGAAGCTCTGCTTAGTTACTTTTGTCCGGTCAGAATCTCTTAACTAGTGAACATATCTCAATATTTCTTATATAAGTTCGTTTATGACTTGAATCTTTACTGGATCTGAAGAAAATTAATTAGTTACAGCTGCCCAACAAATGCAAGTTTGGAGATAATTAGTTTTTCAGATTTGAATGAAAGCAGTATTTAGGAAACGGTAAGGCTACATGGAATGAATTCTAAAAATATGTGTCACTAATAACTAACATGTGAGGTTCTTGAGTTTTTAGCATTCTTAAGTTGAATGGCAAAGGTTAAATAATAAATATTAACACCTATTTCAAGGTTACCTTATCTTAAATAAATTACAATAAAGTCGATATATCATCAAAACAGAATACAATTAAAACATATAACAGAAAAATCAAATAATTGAAGCATTTTTGTCTTCTGTGCACCGTGCGGCCGTTTGTGTTTGTGTCAATGTTTGACTTTGTGTATGGTTATGCAACTGGGTTTCACCGTTGTTATGTCGTTTTATTTTATAGAACGTCAATGCACGCAACCGTATCAAATTTAGTATGGTCCAGAGAGAATTCAACAAATGCGTGTGTAAGTGTATGCGTAATACATATATTCCCAAATGTATACAATAAAAGAGCGCTACGCTTCACAGCACGTTACGTATACGCCATGGAAATAGGTAAAATGATTGTTGTGTGGATTGCGAAATATTTTTGTTGTTCTGTGGGCATGCAGATACCGTGGTCTGCTCAGTGAAAACTCTGCAAAGAATTGCTCGCTGATACATTTGTCTCTATATCATCTTAAATCTCTTGCACTCTTGACTTCAGTGCAACACTAAAGAGTTTTTAATGTTTTAAAATCTTTAAAGTTTATAATTTAACAATAAGTAACAACCTTAATAAAGATATATAAAAGGTCCATATTAAGTGATTTCGAAGACATTTTACGGCCCGCAACTTGTAACAATCAAAAGATAAACTCCAAATCGTGGCGCAGAAAAATTGCCGTATATGACCTGCTAAAATTTCACATTTTTGCTGTTTGTGAAATCAGAATTCTTATTGATGATTGTTGCGATGTTTTTTTGGTGAAATTATAAGTTTAGGCACAAATACCTTAATATCATAGTTCCTGAAAATATTAACGTACACTACACTACACGCATTTATACTTGAAATGGATTTGCAAAAGTCTATCGAAAAACTAGAACTTACAGTGTTTTAAATGAATAAAATACTATCCACTAACCAAGATCTTTTTAACAAATGTTAACAACAACAATACGTTTGCGATAGAACGGCCAACGTCTTATATCTTGTTTCATACCAGAGGCAAATATATATCCAAGTATAACTTCCATATGTAGTGTTCGAGGATAGTAACCATTACATATCGTTTATCAGCTTCATGTATTTTATTGAAAAAGGCTGTTTCTTTTCCTAATTTTAAGATCTCAGAATAAAATTTCGTGAAGAATATGAGCGTCTTCAAACCTACAAAATTAAGTCGAACGGAACTTTTGGCTCTTAATTCCGTACATGCTCTTGTTCACCGAAATCGCGAACAACAATAGCAATACAGCTTGTAGTGAATCTATTTAGGCAAAGGAACTAGCTCAATTAGCGAGTGTCTGTTAACACTCACGGACCAAAATGAATGCTCTTGTTGTATAAGAGGCATCAAAGAAATGTCGTGCGCGACTCGTTAAGCCATAGAGACGTGTAGCTATGCTTAATGGGCCTCTTACAAGCATCCTTGATCGTTTCACCCACACACAGTTGCACGCAATGCATTGCTTGCTTGTTGTCTTTACTGTTGTTGTCGGTTCCATCAATTTGTTTTCATTGTGTCTGTTTGTAAGTATTGATGAGATGTACAAGTCCACAAGGGAAGCGTATCGAGTTATGTTAGTAATACTTCGCGCTGCTTATTTGCCTTGAGGCTGTTATCATTGCTGCTCTGCTCAAAGACAAAGATAATAAATATCTTTCTGTGATAATGTGGTGTTTGACTAATTCACATATGAATTAGTGTGTTTATCTATTTTTATGCAATTAAATTTAATAATAGGAATAAACTCTTAAACTAACAAGCAGATACACATATTTGGAATTAAAGAACCTATTGTTAAATCGGAAAATATAGATACCTGAACATCTAAAGCTTGATAGATACCATTCTCATCTTTTGTTGACATCGAGAGTGGGGCTTAGCGTATTGTTTATTTTTTAAGTCGATTTATTTAAAAAGTTATACATACTTACGTTTTCTGATATAAATATATATATACTAAGTCTTGCCGTGAGTTCTGTTACAAGTGCAGTCCGTTATAAAAATTAACCTATAAAACATTGCTTGATAAAAGCAAATTTATTTAATAATGTGTGTTTAGGCACTGTAAAAAATCAGCTTTACCTTTACCAGAAAGTCCCAGACCACTCGGTAACTACACAATAGCAGCAGGTACAGTTTCTATTGGTATTGGGTACGCTGCTCGAACCAAAGATTTTTTGAGGCTCACCAAATTTGTGTGGAGTTGTCGATAGTCCATTTTCTCCAATTATAATCACAAAGTATAACAAAGTAGATTCCAGCTGTACTTCTAGACAGCCAACCATCTGCACCAATGAAAGCAGGAATATTGCTTTGAAGCCACTGTTGATTGGTTTTTGAACTGTGTGTTGGAGCAGAAATTTGCTGGAAGATTTAATCGAAGAGGTGTATTTAAATATCATCCGCAAATTTTTTGGATACAAAATATTTTATATTCTGCCAATGGGAAGTAATTGCCGACGGTGGCATTTTCTATCTGAAACAAAAAATTCAAAGAAATTCATATTCTATTCTATGTCATATATTCTAAGAAAGTTTTTTTTGCTCATATACCTGCTAAATGCTCGTCCACTATTTAATCTCAAGCTTCGATTATATTTCGAATTCCCATCTATAACTTTGTGGACATATTCTTAGATAATTTTTAAAGAGATTTAAAATAAAATTTAAAAGATTTTGTCTTTGTTGTACTATGTATAACTACAACCCATTTATTTCAAGGTACAGTCTCTCTTAACATATTTTAATAGTGTTACGTTTTTTCGTGAAATCTTATGAATTTGAATCAAAATCTCCAAACTCATCCGTGAATCCTCCACAGGACTGTACCCTTAGCCAATGGGTGTTTGGCTTTTCCAAATTTAATATTAACCAAGATATATACTATATATGTTTACCCACATTTCATATGAAAATGTGGATAACTATTAGCCGGTAGATGAATAGCCATATCATATAACCTCAGTAATTCAAACCAAAGTCGTCACTTCGGACGAGCTCAACAAACAGAAAATACTCCACGATTTGGGTTGTTTCGGTCGAAGTCTGGCATCTCTGGCATTAAATAATTACTTATTAAGATTAATTCTATATTTTACATTGTACCAAATTTATGTGGTTCCTTAATTGTTGAATATGGTAACCTCCTTTTTTCAGCAGATTTTATTACAAGGACTGTCACTTTAAGAGAGCGGTTGAAAATGTGATACAAATGAAATCAGTGATGATTGTTTGATTGTGTTATACCGGAACTTATTGACAGATCATACCTTGGAAAATGTCTTTAATTGAGAAAAAGGCTCATTGACCACAAACAGACAGCTCTGTTGGTATCTTATGTTATATCTACGTTCTCTACAGAGGGTGATATGGGTTTACTACTACATGTTCATATGGGGAAGGTGTTTGAAAGATATCGTATTTCAGCTTCAGACATCTTCTTGCTTAATGTTTACAGACATTCCTTCTTTGGACCGAATCAAACGATTCCCCTTGTTTTTCTCTCTTTTAAATACGAGTGTTCAGTTAGTTTTGTCATTCTTATTTTGTTTTTTTTTTTTGGGTACATTAAAAACTCCCTTTTAGTTTAGTTTGGCAAATTAATGTTGTTGAAGTAATAAGTTTAATTTCACCAATTTTCAATGCCACTTTGGTCTTAAAAATACATCCTATTTGAACTTTCAAAAGTGACTGACCGATCTCTCGCTGAATTTTTGTACTTTACAAAAAAAAAAAACAAAAAACTAAAATTTGAATTGGTCCTTCAAAAGGGCTTTTCGCGATAAATTTTTTCATTGTTGTTATTACATTGATTTATGCACCTAATTGGAATTCTGGACCAATCCAAAATTATAATTATTTTTTTTTAATCTACAAAAAAATCAACAACTCGAATATCATCGATCAATAATATGTAAAATATTATTTTTTTAGAATGGAAAATCTATTTAAATATTCTTTTTTTCATTTCGGATATTATGTAATATAAACCAAGTTTTTAGACTGCCAATTGATATTATAGAATATCTCTATCATAAGGATCTAGATTCAGTTTTAAAAGCTTTCGGCAAATACCCATCTGGATTATGTTCCTTAATTGCACTGCTGAACAAATTTAATTCTGCAGCAATTGGAAACAATTTGGTGAAGCAAATCATACCTTACCACTAAAAGAGCTGTATAAGACGGAAATGGAGATAAAATTTGATATTGCGGTCTAGTGTCATACATACTTCGGTCCAAAGGAAACCAAGCGAAACCGGCAGTAACAAAAGCAATTACTCCTGTGCAGTAGAATTGATTAGATAGCAAGTAGTAAACACTTGAAAAGGTCTGTGTGTGTATGTGTGGTGCGAATTTTAGCGATGATTGGCAAAGCAAAAATAAGCGTGCCGAGTTCCGCACATCAAAGGTAAAATCGAAACAGACGCTGTCAATGAGAATATTAGAGGATGTTGGAAGGTGGTAGCCAAAATGTACTAGCTTCTAAACCAAACTGCCTACTAAACCGTCGGAACCTTTATCAGTCCACTGATGTATCAGCACATACTACATATCTGGTTAGGTAATCGGCAACCGCACTGGTGAAGTTCTGTGAGAATATTTATAAACTCGGTAAATCTACGACTGGTCAACCAGGCTTACCCAGATGTTACTTTAGAAAGAAGAGGTGTTTATGGTAGCACCAGGCCGGAAGAGGTCACTGGTAAAGAACGCTGAGAATGTGGCTCATATGCGCAAAATTTTGAACTCAGACCGTCGACTAAGTATTCGTTTAGATGCGCAGATATTAAAATTACAAAATATGTGATTGATGACATTGGGACGGAGCACTTGTACATCCATAAGGCGGTTCGAAGATGATCCCAAAAATGCTCACTTAAGACCAGAAATTGCTGCAAGTGAAAGTGTATGAAAAAAATTTGAACTTCACAGATGTTATTTTTAATTTATAAGTTGACAGTATAGGTCCGAATAAAAATTTTGACTATATAAACTAGAGGATTCGCTGTCAATAACACCAAACACATAGAAAAACCATTATAAAAGCTGACTTGGCCACTTCCTTAGCCATTTCACCGCAATTCGGCTATGGCCATTTACTCTTGAAGTAATCGTAAGTGACCAATATCTTATCATTATTATCAACCTCTGCATTAGTATGGTAGATGGTTATCCAAAAAGTATTGTATTAAGCCCTGGAACAGGTGCAAGGGGACTACTGGCGGGGGATTACGGACGAAGTGAAAACTGCATTAACAAAAGCTCTAAACCGGGCAATACACATAAAAGTGACGTATGAGGCAAAGCATACGGACTTAAAATTTTAGGTCATTGGAACCAGACTCGGTGCCACAAAGGGCATGGTCCGTAGAGAAGAATAGATCAATGGTTTTGTGATCGACAGTTCCAAAGGCAAAATTTACATATTAAACCACATATCAAAGGGTGAAAAAGGACGGGAGCAATTTTCTTCTGTAGTAATCCATACGCAGAAGGTAACTTCAAACTAAATGAAGAAAATTCAGTTTTTCAGTCCAAAATTGTGGACATAAAAGAATGTGGGAAGTGTGGTTCTGCTCTAATCAGTAATTCCATAAATTAGGGCTATATGTATCGCCAATACTAAGTCTCATAGCGTTACGTGCGCTCGACTGGGGTTATTTTTTCTAAAAGGCGGCCGAAGTCCGCCAAACCAGAAAGAAGTGGGACGCGAATGGACTAATGTTTACCCTGGTGTGGGATCGGCCAGGGTTTTTTTAAATGCAGACGAAGGCTGCCAATTCACAAAGGAAACCTAAAAGTTACTTGTATGTTAAATAGGGTATATCCTTCTCTTTAAACTGCATTTGCTCCATTTCTTAAATTACTAGATGCAATTAAACATACGTATAGGCCTTAAAACTTTTTTTATTACAATAAAAAATTTATTTCAGATGTTATTTGTTTCCTGCGTATGAGTTTTTATATTCATTTTTATTCGTTGATCAATGTGTAATTATGGCAACACTTAATAGCTGTCAACACGGAATACTTTTGTTGTTGTGCATGTAATAAAATGTGCAAAAAATAAAAAGTGCTTATTTTAAGCAAACATGTAAATAATTAATAAAAAATAATTATGTAGAAACAATGTAATGAAGTGTAAGTGCACAAGAGGTGCATAATATAAACCATTAAATTACTAGAAATCGAGAAATTGCAAGATAATATTTGAAACATTTTCAATTTTAATTGCAAATATCTCGAGAACTATAAGTTTGCGGCGGCAACAATTATATATTTTCTTAATCTGAAGCATCAGTTCTATCCATCCATACCACTTTTAACCTCGAAATCGGGGGATGGTATACTAAAGTTTCCCCTCATTTCGTATCGAGTAAATTGAAACTTCAACTCCCTCTAGGAAAATCTATATCTTATTAACTGAGGGTGATTTTGCAATACACTTTAACTTTGCTGTAAAGAGACTTAAGGCTCACTATTTTTGCTCCACAAACCTATGTACATCTCTATATCTACTACGTTATTCCGTTATATGTTATAATATGTATTTTTCACAGCCACGAGAATAGTGTGAGGAAAAATTGTGTTTGTTGTATAAAAATACTGTTTTATGTACATTTTGTAAATTGGTTTCACAAAAATGACGAACATGCAAAAAGAAGAAAAATAAATAAAAGTTGTATAACCAAATATCTAAAAATTAATTGAGCAAACAAGCTTTGGTGCAGAATAATGCATCAAAATAACCGGTTTACACATACTCGTACGCATTCCGTATTAAATAAATTGTGTTGACGCCGCCCCCGCCCAATTTCTTTTGCCACGTCTGTATTGGCAGATTAATCTTTTCTTTTTCTCTTTTTCGAACTTTTTTCGAAGTATTAATTCGCGCGCAACTAAACACTTACTAAAAGTTGCGCGCGCTCTCTTCTTTTGCGACGACGCTGCGGTACGGACGTGGTAAGTGTGTTTCCAATTTATCATATTAAATTATATATATACTATATGAAACCTTTTGTTTTATTTACGTATAATATTTCTGTGGAATAATTGCGCCGGACGTTTCCCCACGGCCAACCACATTTTTGGAAAGAACGAGCACCGTGCTCCACCACCCGAATTATCATTGGTCCTTCGAGCCGGATAACAGGTAACAAGTGAATTTTATTTAAAGTGAAAGTGCATAATTTGCCCGCTTTAGCAACTCGCAAGTTACAGCCAAACATATTTTGGATTTGTGCTCTGCAAGCTATAAGGCAATAGATTGGTTAATGTGTGCATCATTTATGTACAAAACCCATTGTGCTGTGTGAAGTGGAGACCAAAACTTATTTTTGGCACTCTACCCACAAAATCAAAGCACAAGATTGCAGGTAGTATTGTACTTCATTTAAGTACAACAACAAATACACCTGGCATATGCATTTAGTTCACGTTGCAAAAAAAACCACACACTCTGTTATTCGAGAAAAAAAATTATAAATTTCTTGGACGCACAAAATCGTCTGGAGCGTCAAAAATCTCTCTCGGGGTTTTGGTTTTTTCTTATGATTAATTTGAGTTTAGTCGCTCAACTCTGCCTTCTCATATATTGCTCGAATAGCAATAAAGGCAAGCAGCAATAACGCAGCTGCAGTTTCGCGAGTGTAAACAAAAAAAATATATACAAATTTACAAGTGCAGTGAGTGACACAACAAAAATCAGAAAAGTGAAGTGAGCGACAGCAAAAATCCAAACAGCGAAGTGAGAGCAGCAAAGGAAGCAGCAAAGGCAGAGCGGCACAGGCAAGCGGCATAGGCAGAGCAGCACCGGACAAGCAAAAAAGTGAGAGCGGCATAGGCAAGCAGCATAGGCAAAGCAGCATAGGCAAAGCAGCAGAGGCAAGGCAGCGCAGCAGCCATTCCAGA
>CM050327.1:20334242-20574977 GCA_027475135.1 Bactrocera correcta | reverse complement strand
GATTAATTGTAGCTATCAAGCGTCTGAAAAACACGTTCATATCTTATGTGAACGCCGTAAGTCAGAAGGCTCTGCGCTTCTAACACGGATGAAAAACACTTGCAATACCACAACTCTACAAAAACTGTTAGTGCTGATAGTTTCAAGTTCTTTTCAAATAAAATTTACAATTTTTTTCAATTATTAACATTAGCACATTTTTTTCTAAACAAATACTTCATAGATTTTTACCCAGTTTTGTCCCACAATCCCTTCCAAAACAAAAGAATAGCATTTCGAAAATTTTACCCACTTATAAACACCCGTAGTTGAGCTTAATAAAACATTATATTCTTATAAATTTATTTTTCAAGAATTTTTAGAATTTAAAACTTTTTATATACAAATATTTTTTTATAAATTTTAAACATTATATTAAGCGAGTATTCACTTTTTTATACTTCGTACAAAGACATTTTTGTATTCACATGTAAATATTTACAAACATAAATGAATATAGGTTATGTTCGTTTATATATCGTTAAACATAATGAAACTTTTTGAACAGCTTTTACACAACTCCAACACAAAAATATACAAAAACTAAGAAAAAATCTAAAATACTTGTACTACTATGAGCAAAAAATAGTAAGACTTTGTTCATAATTTTAAAGTTCCTCATCAAAGTAATCCCCAATACACTTGTGCCAACGTTTTTTCAAATCCTCGAAACAGTTCTTAAATTTAATTTCCAGAATAACCTTCAATGCGGTAGCGATTCACGTTTAAAGTCTTATATTGACTCAAAACGTTTTCCCCGGAGCGATCATTTGAGTTTGCCGAATAGAAGAAGAACACATAGAGAGCTAAATAAGGCGAATACGGTGATAGCTGCACAAAATTGGTTGAAATTTTGCCGAACAAATCAAGTAGAATCAATACAGTATGCGATGGTGTATTATCGTGGTGCAAAAATCGTGAGTTGTCGGCTCATAATTTCGGGTCTCTTTTTACGAATAGTTTCATGCAAACGAAGTATAACACTCAAATAGTATTCCTTGTTGTTCAGAGGACACCCACTTGGATATTCAAAGAAAACTGTCAATATAACCTTTGCCACGACATTCGGTCGATTGATCATCTGTTTCGGGATCGCAAGTATAGACCCAAGACTCATCGTCTGTAATTGATATGTTTCATGGCATCCTGGTAGTCTGAAAGCATTGTTTCGCACACGTCAAAGGGACGCTATTTTTCCAAAAAATTTAGTGATTTTTGAATCAATCGTGCTTTCACTTTCTTAGGCCCAAATGATCTTTTAAAATGTTTTTCACTGATCTTTCCGCCATTCCAACGATGCCAAAAAGAGCTCTGACTGTTAATCGTCGATTCTTAATCAAGAATTCTTTTATCGTGATGATCATCAGTTGATGTTTTATAGCCGTCCTGGGCGTCAACGCGTTCTCGGACCCTCTTTGAATAATTTGTGCCAATCAAAAAAACTTGCTCGCGACAAACAATTAAAATTGAACAGATCGGCACCAGAAATTTGATTCCGCACACAAAATGTAATGGAACTTTTTTGTGGAATAATTTTACTCATCCTATCATCCTAAATCATCTGAATTTATGTACTTCAGAAATATTATCGCATTCTACTAAACACTAATGATTTTTTTAATATGACATTCGGCACAGATGCCACTGAAAGTCATACCAACCTAGAAAAAAGTATTTCGACGAATGGGTTTTCGCGCGAATTTTAAATTAAAAAGTCTTACTATTTTTTGTCCACAGTATACCCACAACCGACCAACCACCCCTACTGGCACTTTCTAAACATAAAACTCACCAAACAACAACAAATAAATACGTAGTTCTATGTAAATCCAAAACCATTTTATTACTATTTCTTACTAAAACTTTGCACTCTTCTCTCAACCTTAAAATATCCAAAGCTGTCTTCTTGATAGCGGGTGAGTCCTCTTTAAACAGTGACGTTATTTTACATTAAGTTTGGGTTTGCTTTTTGAGATTTCCAATTAATATTACAATTTTCTGAAATTCACTTTAGATTTTTTTCTGTAGAACGACATTTCATGGAAGACAAAATGTTCGGAAGTTTTCGAATATGTTATACCCAACACTTAAATTAATTTCGAAAATATGCAACACGGCAGATATCTATTAGAAAGTATAACGTAAGGTCGCTTAGACAAAATTAATGGAATTCGGATTGGAAAATAGCCTGGAAATGAGAATCATATTTGTTTTAGAACTCTTCTTATAGATGCAATATTTTCATTATATGTATGGGTCTTAGATTAAATATTACTGACTTCCGGGTCGGATTACAACCTGGAAATAAGAATTCTACTTGTTTTAGAACTTTTCATATTGCTGTAATACCATTATATGTCATTATATGTATGTCTACTGATCTCAGATCAAAAATTGTTTGTCGGAATCTTAGCTTCTAGAAACTCTCTCGCTACCTCTAACGTTTGTAATACATACTATATACACATAATGGATGAAATTTTTTCTAAATGATATCACCCCTTAGCAGTAAATGGAGAATTTCCGAGCGAATATTTGACGTGCAAAGAATGTCGTTCAAAGTCCGCTTAACATCCTTTTATTTGTTGGCTAACAGGGAAAGATCTCATCATAAATAAAAGAATCCCGAGCAAGCATCTTAAGATTTCGGGTGTATAAAGTTCGCCTGTGACTACAGTAATATTACAAGATAAATAAATCGATCATCAATTACATATGCTTTCATCATCCCCAGTTGCCTCGTTTGATTTTAGATCAGTCGTAAAATCTTTACCAAATATAGAAACCTTTATGAATTCTAAAAGTACCCTTTAATCGAATTATGATCTATTCCAGATGTCTACGCGAAATTACTTGCTTAACCTTTTTAAATACGTCGAGATATCTCTCTTCCACTGACATTATGAAGTGATACCGTATAAAATGCTTTCGAATCCCGATAGTGCTCATTAGATATTCTTATTCAAAGTAGTCCGAATTCATCTGAATTTCGGAGCAGCTTCCTTGGAGGATATTTTAATACTCTATAAGTCGTTTCCTAACATATATTGTTACTGCTTATACACTATATGTAGGAAGAGTCTTACAAAGTATTTATTCTGTTCGTCTTAAAAAGACCTTACATCTCGATTATGTTTTCCGTACAAAATTATGTTGGTAAAAGCCATCTTAAAAAGGATTATAAGACGTAGTTCATAGTGGATCCAAAACACGAATTTATTTACAAAAGATAACTTATCACAGTTCATAATGATACCCATTCGTCTGGATGCTTCACCCAATCTAGGGTAGCCAGAACTAACGACCCGATTGATGAATTCGATTAAACTGATGATATTATTCTACATTTTTAGTCGTTTGATATATTACGAAGAAGTGTACCTGGGTTTTTTTATTATATTTCCACATCCAGTAGTATTTTCTCCACATATAACTGAAGAACTCGCATAAAGATGAGTCGTTCCAATGCTTTCCTTATTAAATGACTCGTAAATGTGTTTTTCGGTATTTTCAAGAGTTCAGCATGATTTAAACCGCTGTTAAAGTTTTTCATGGTCACCGAATTTAAATGTAGGGACGTAAAGACACAAAATATATGTTGTTGTTGTTGTTGTAGCGGTAGAACTCTGCCGAGTTGACAGTCTTTGGTCGGATAAAAATCCGCTTCTGTTCCGGTTACTAGACCCAACTGTCGTGGAAACGACAGAAAAATCTTGATTTGATTCTTGACATGATCTTTCTTTATGATCTGAAATATATGTTCAATGTTGTGAAATTTCATATCTGAATTTACGTTATTCAATCTTACACTATTTACTGCTAGAAGTAAAGTATTGAAAGCATTCTTACAAAATTGGGTTTCATACTCTGCTTGGTGTTGGGTATAAGAACAATGCTCTATCATTTTTCAAAAGCTCAATCGACTATCTCATTAAATAAAATTCTCAGCACTTTGACCGTTACTGTATTTCATATATATTCACCGTTATTTTGCCAACATTCTAAAATAGCTTATATTCATTTTGTTAGCATTTTTGCAAGCGTTTACCCTAATTTGCGCTTTAAATCACAGCTTTTTTAGCTCGCAAAAAAATAACCACCTGTTTGCTCACCCTCACTCATACATACCCATAGCCATATTTAGTTCCAAATTGAATGGGCTTTTATGCAGTTATCGCCGCCGCACTGCCGCACATCACGTCATCACAACTAATTGCGCCCATTTTGCATTTGTTCAAAATTACCAGATTTTACAGGTACGTAGAGCCACCGAAAGCGATGCGTCCCTCGCAGTCGACCGGACCGCGTACGGCCTTCTATCCGCGCAATCCCATAATCACCGTCACGGAACACACGCCCACACCGTCGCCAGATTATCTCAAACGCCAGGTGAGTAAACGCCGGAAATTCGTGTAAGAGTATGTTTTCCGGAGACCTAATTGGTTACATAAATGTACTGCACATATATTTCTACTTACCCATGCAATCAATCACTTTCAATTTTCACCTCTTCCCCCAAGCAGGGCTCCATCGACTCACAGTTGGACGCGCTGAGCAATGGTGGCAGCATTAGTGGTGTGGCGGGCGGCACCAGTGGCAGCGGTGGCGGTGTTGCTGGCGCTGGTGTCACAACCGGTCGTTTTCGCGGTCAAATGCTACGCTCGCACACCGACTCGCACATCGATTATACTGGCGTAGAATCGGAAGCGCCTGGCAGCTCATTCTACATAACACGCGATGGCGGCATAGATTATGAAATTGTTTTGTTGGCGGTTTATAATATCTTCAAGCGTGACATGTCCATTTGTTCGCAGCGTGTGCTGGAAGCGGGTTTGAATATTTGCGAATTGCTACTGGAAATGGGCGTGCTGAAGTTGGGCGAGCATGCACACGAGATATCGATGGGCATTGTAAAGCGTGCGCTACTAATTCTGGGCTGTCACAATGGCTGCAATGATGGTGGGCACAAATGCGCTCTCTTTTATGAAATAATGCCATATTAATAATATTTTCGTTGTCACAGGCGCACGCGGTCCGCCGGCAGATTTCCTGCGCAGCCAGTGCCAGAAGATACTCTCGCGCATTTTACGCCAGGCCAGCCAACGCACCAAGCGTTACTTGCAGCAGATGGTAAAAACGTCCGACTTGCATGAATTGGTCGACTTCTTTCACGCCTTTGTGGCATTTTGCGTGGACCCAAGCTCATTGTTGTCGCCGCTGAGTGAGTTTTTCTTGATCTTACTAGCTCCTAAAATAGCTTTAGATGCATGTTTTAATCACTCTCTTTTTAATTATCATATCTAGTGGTCCGAAAAGAGCTGTCTTAGAAAATCAATCATATTTTTTCGAAAATATGGTAGTTTTAAGTTTTTACCTAAAGGGAGGGAGTAAATAATTTCTTTTACATACATCTCACATCTTGAATCTCTAGTCAAATAAAGCACATTCCTGAAATGCCCTTTGCTATATTTTATTTTTTCAAAATCTTAAATATAAGGGTGCTTCGATCGATAGTTTTTAACTTTTATTTTCTCATCAGTTTTCGATTAGCTAGTTAATTCTTAAAGAAATCTTTTTTTATCAGATATGTACCCCCGAGATTTATTCAGTTGCTCGGGACTTTTGCGAAAGACTTTAGATATCATAAAGGTACTTCCCCTCCACTTGACTGAGGAGTTTTAGGGAACAATTTTGATGCCAGAAATACTCAGAGAGCCTCCTCTTTGCTTTGGCTGAGAATTTTTTAAGAAAACATATGATACCCGTTTAGAATCTGAAGGTTATTTCATTCGTCTCAGCCGGACTAAGAAGTTTTTAGGGAAAACTCTACTTATCAACTTAAAGATTTTCTATTCGGTTCCAATAATTTGAGGAGCTTTTTATGAAAGCTTTTGATATCTGATGTAGGATCTGAAGAATTTTACATTCTGTCATTTTATTCGGTTCCGATGATTTAGGAGCTTTTAAGGAAAGCTTTAGATATTTAATGTAGGATCTTGATCGAATTTTTGGTTCACGTCAAAAATTTTTACTCGGTTCCAATGATTTGAGGAGCTTTTTTTAAAAAAGCTTTTGATATCTAATGTAGGATCTGAAGAATTTTACATTCTGTCATTTTATTCGGTTCCGATGATTTGAGGAGCTTTTAAGAAAGCTTTAGATATTTAATGTAGGATCTGACGAATTTTTGGTTCAGTCGTTTTACTCGGTTCCAATGATTTGAGGAGCTTTTAAGCAAAGCTTTTGAAATCTGATGTTGGATCTGAAGAATTTTACATTCTGTCATTTTATTCGATTCCGATGGTTTAAAAAGCTTTTATTGAAAGCTTTGAAATCTGATATAGGATCTGAAGACTTTTACATTCTCTTCGGCTTAGATGAGTTTTAGCGAATAGTTAATCTCATAAATATAAATGTACTGACGAGCTTTTGGTATTGTAATTGTACACGGATATTTTCCGCGTAATAAGATTTCGAAAGATGTATTAGATATAAAAAAAGACAGCTCTTTTCATAAATAAGTGAAATTTTTCAGAAATTTTCATTCTGCTTTTGGATGATCTAAAATTCAAATATTTAAAGATTTTATCAACACAACATTTTTTAGAAAAAAAAATTAAAGCAAAACATCCTATACATACCCTTACTCTCTTACTATAATATTTACTTATGCCCTTCGTGCAAGCGTGCTCGATATCTCTCCCCCAACGAATTTGCATGGCCAGTAGAATGTTGAATGATGTTGTTGCTTTTTTCCTTAACGTTTTCTTTGACTTCCTTTTTGTTGTGACTTTTTGTGGATAATGCCATCCAATCCCTTGTTGTTGTTGCTGTTTTTTGTTCATCACGCTCCCTCTGTGAGAAATATGTACACACACCAAATCTCTTCGTTGTATACTCGTATGTATGTATAAATGAATATAATAGCACATAAGCGCACGGGTGGATTTAAAAATGTTAACACCGATACGTCCCCATCAGGCGGCCAAGGTGGCTACTCGACCAATTTCAGTGGCGGCTTGAGTGGCGGTCCGGAATCACAAGTGATTGCAGCTGTCTTCAAACCGCTCGTAACACGTTTCGTAGAAGCAACCAAGGATCTCAAGTCCCCAGAAAGCTCGCCACTCTACAGCGACATACGACAGTTGGTGACTTATGTAAAGGGTGCACATGGCGGACCATTTCGATTGGTGGCGCTAAGTGGCATATTAGCTGTGACGCCGCGACCACATAAGAAGGGACCCGTGGCACAAACAACGCGTGTCATAAGGTAGTAAAGTCGCATTGTTGACTCGGAGATTTTCTTTAATATATGTATACCATTTTTCTTTCAGACACATACCGCAGGCAGAAGTGGCTCAAAGCATACCAAACGATGATAATCGCTCACAGCGTCGTCTCTTACTTAAAAAGCGCAGTACATCATCAGCTTGTGCTGTGGTAAGCTTTCTGTGGACTTAAGAATATAACTGAATATTGTGTTCTCTTACAGAGCTTATTGGAAACGGAACCGTGTGAGGAGCATTACAAGAGCAGTCAATCGCCATTGAGTAATTTCCGCCGTCGCACCACAGGTGTGCGACCCACGCTCACGCCGCGTCACAGCGAGCGTGCATTGCTCTCTGACTCCACTTCGAGCTCGGAGCGCAATTCGCTTGGTCGCTTGAGCGGTTTGGTGCGTTGGTTTCGCAGCACACCGAAGGAGGCTTCATCTATTGATTTGGAAATTGGCTCACTCAATCCGGAAATTACTTCTACTTTCATACGCCACGCCTCGTTGAAGATACAACGTGGGCGCACCAGCGACGGCATTGGACGCTCAATACAGCGCGCTAAGCGGCGTGTAGAACGGCGTTTAAATCGTTTTGGCGGCATCGTTAAGGGTAAGAAGAAGGCAGGGGGTATTGAGGAAACGGCCGACTATAGTCGACGTAGCTCTTCGGATATGTGTGATGGACCGCGTGAGTCGGAAGTGGTAGTTTTGAAGGAGAGAAAATTAATACCGCTAGAACCAGTACGTATGGGTATGCTGCGTTTATCGTTTTTGCTTGAGACCTGTGCGCCTGGTTCGTTTCCCGATCCACAGCTTATTGCCGCCGTTTTGGATTTGGTGAGTTTTTTAAAAATGTAAAAATTTATTAATCTTTAACCATTTTTGTCTCTAGCCGCAAGCGCCGCTTGTTGCACGTGCCACCTTTCTGCTGGAATGTGCGCATTTCGTGCATCAATGCAACAAAGGGCAATGGCCACCTTGGATGAAGCACAATCTTAGCGGCTATAGACCATCGGGCACCAACCTCAATCTGAATCAGACCAAACATCAGACTACAGCGACTAGCACGCGACGTACACATATTTTACAGCGCGCAGCGGGCAAAATGTTTCATCAGGTAAGACGATACAACTTTAAAAATCCAGCACTATAAGATAATCAAAAATTTTTCTATGAAAAAGTGGGCCGAGATGCTCGGTGCACGTCTTGAGGAAATCATCTTCACAGAGCGTTTACAATTCGAAGCGGTAAATGCAACGCTCACCGATCCGGAACGTCAGCGTGAATTGCTGCAACAAGACGAAGAAGAGGACTTCCTCGACGAGGCCTCTGTAAATCCGCATGGCAATGATTGTCCACACGCTTTAAAATTAATTGCGTGCGTGTTGCTCTTCGAAATCACTTCATTCCTGCGCGACACTTATGTAACGCTGCCAAAAGCGTCGAAGTTACTGCATCGTGAGAAACATGCGCCCTGGGAAAAGGTTTATCGCGAGGCCAACCGTCGTTGGTCGATGGCTTTGAGCTCTATGGGTCACTCACAAACGTCAGCGCAGAGCTTACAATCCATAGCCGCCGGTAATGATGCTGCTGGTAAGTATCAAGGATTTCAAGCAAATGTTAGTCCTTACTTATTTATCTTACTTTTCAGGTGGTCAAACAGAGCGCAAGATATCTTTTGTACTACACGAACCGGACAATGAGTCCGAAAATAGTAGCAACACCACACTGACAAAAGAAGGTGAAGAAGGTAGCAACGTTAAGTAGTTCAAGCTTAGATATTCTATTCACATCTCATTATTGCTTTTTGCAGCTCGACGCCCCGCAGCTTCGGCGGTGCGACCTTTCCTTTTGCGTCGTGGCACAGCGACTACCACCGGCGGCTCATTTAAGCGTCGATCTTTGAAGTTGCGGCGTAACACGAAGGATGGCAAGGATTTGGAAACTGATTGTAAGTATTGGATCTCGAGAGTGATAAATCTGACAACTGAAATTCTTCGAATGGTTGATTGAGTTTAGACACTTTTCGTCTGGGCAGTGATTGTAAAGGGTTCTATGTAGATTGTTAATCAAATATCTGGTCAAAATTTATTATAGTTTGAGCATCAGAAATGTCAAAACGTTGTTTTTTTTTTAATTTAATTCTCGGGCTCAGACCATATCACTAATTAGAAATGTCTTCAAGTGGTCTTCATCAATTTATATGCCTTTCACCACTGGTAAACTTAAACTTATATAATCTTCTCTTTAAACTAATTTTTTTCAGTCAAACGCGTCGACTCCATACAGTCTCGTCGCAAAGTTTCATCGCTCTCTGATCGCAGCGACACTTCAGAACAGGGTATGGTCAGCGGTGAGGAATCTCCTGGCATACTGAGTGATGATCAACAACCCGAATCGCCAACAGACTCAAACGAGACCGATGATACGGCCAAAAATATGCCTTGGCTGAAGGCAGTAATAGACCTTATCACCAGCTACAACTACTATTGTTCGCATAAAGGCTATTGCCATCCTTATTGTTATAAGCGGCACATGCGCTCCTGCACGCGCTTGATGAAGGCAACGCGCAAGGTAAATAAAATAAATACTCCAATACTTTTAATGGACAGTTTTCAATTAAGATCTATGGCGAGGAGTTCGGTTTCACTTTCGATTACGAACATCCAACTGTGGAGCCGACTGCGCCCGTAAGCGCCACTAGCAAGTCCCATCAAGCACGACCGCGTTCTACACGCAAAGTATCCGAGCAGAGTTCAACACATACGTCTCCTTCGAAACGTAAGGACAGTATCTCACGTCGTGATCGGTAAATAGCAAAATAAAATATGAATGAAAATTTTGTAATTACTACCTTACCTTCCAGCATAAGCGACGATCCCGACATAGAGATCGCCGAGAAGCTAGCGGACGCCTTTCATCAGGAGAAAGAGAAGAAGGAGCAAGACGAACCGGCCATACTGAAGTATCAACGCTTCTATATACGCACATTATTCCATTATCCCTTCGCAACCATGCTCAAGGGTGCTGTCATACTCACTGAGGAAATGGTTATTGAGGCAATGCCTGCCGCTTGGGAGCTCTTGCTCGATTCAAATCAAGACACGGCTTCAGCGAGCGCTGCTGTCTTTTTAATGGGTTCAGTGAAGGCGCAAAATTTCGCCTTTGACATTATGCAACGCGCTCTGAAGAGCAAGGATCCCGATGTGCGCATCGGCGCTGTACAACGGTAAATACTACTTTGGCGCATGGATAAAGTTTTTCATATCATCGGTGTTTGATTTGTAGATATCTGGTGCTGTGGAAGAGTCGCTTTCATGTTTGGCCGCGCATGGAGGAGAATGCACATGATCTTACTTTCAAGGTACCGCCGGGCGGCATTGAATTCACGCTGCCTTCACCGAAAATAGGCATCGAAAGCTTACCAGTCGTCGATCCACCTTGGATGCCTGTCCAGCAAACCAAAGATATGGATGTCACACTCAACCAGGACCGACACGTGAGTAAAGAAAATTCTTTTCAGTCACATTAAAACCATTAACCTGTATGAATGTATTCGTTAGCGTTCGCTGGTCACGGCAACGAAGAGTCGCAAAATGCAACAGACGGAAGCTATACGCAACGCTTTGCGCCAACAACGCGACAAGCAGCGCGCTGAGCGTCATAGCTTCCTCATCACCACCATACCGATCAGTCAGCAGGCTTCGCATGAACCTGGCATGGAGCATGAGGATCACGAGGGTGAAGAGGATTTGGATGGCACACGCATACATTTACATCATGCCCATTCACTATTTCCATCGGTTCTGTGCTCATCGGTTATGCAGATTGTGGGTTGTTTGGATGATGCCGCCATTGGCACAGATGGCAACGCCGTCTATGAAATCGCCTATCAGGTTTGAGTTAAATGTAATTACTGCTTCAAGACTAACATCTTATCTTGTGTCACATTAGGCCATTTGGGTTTGTCTCGTCGAAGAGTCTGCGCTCTTTCTGCGCTATGTATTTGAGCGTCTAACACGCGATCGTCAAGACCAAATGTTTAAATTGCTGCGACATTTAATACGTTTCGTGCCACGCTTGCCGCAACAGGCCGCATTCGCTTTATATAACTCAATCATTGGTTATATAATGTTCTATGTACGTTCATCGAATGAGCATAAGCAGGAGCTTGTCGGTTCGGCCCTCTCGGTACTTTGGATGGTGGTTCACAGCGTGCATGGCATTATGTTTAAGGATCTAAAGCAAATTCTACGCAAGGAACAGTGTGATGCCTCCATTTTACTCACGGCAAAT
The DNA here is from genome assembly GCA_027475135.1 of Bactrocera correcta. Taxonomy (NCBI): domain Eukaryota; kingdom Metazoa; phylum Arthropoda; class Insecta; order Diptera; family Tephritidae; genus Bactrocera; species Bactrocera correcta. Next base: position 20,563,369 of record CM050327.1, on the reverse strand, counting down.
GTACCGGCGGCTAAGAAAATTGTCGTACATGGACCGACTGATGATGATTGCAATATACCATCCCAATTCCCAGTGCAAGAGGACACACTATTCTGTCAATTGCTGAAGGAGGCATTGGACTACTATCCCGTGGATGAGAAGAACTTAAATCATTACTGTCTGGTGGATTACAAAAGTAGTAAGTTTATGATACGCTTTTATTTCTGCTGGCTCTGCAGAACGCGGTAGTCGCCTGAGTTGAGTTCAGATTCGGCGAGAGGCAGTTTTACGTAACCTTCAGGTCGCAGAGGAATCTGAATTTTCGGGCTAATTAGAGCCTCCGCATATATTTATGTATATTTTACACAACCAAATCAGTCCGGAGTTCAGAGTCCACTGCAGCCGAGTTTTGTTTGACTGTCTACTCTAAAGAAGAATATGCAAATTAGCTTGGAGCCTTCTATAAACTTTTCTTAGTTAAACTATTCAAGTTAGGTCTTGCATTTTCTTTAAATAAGTCATTAGGTTGTCTTTACTCAACCTCGGACCCAATGAGAGGAACAGTGCGTATTATCCTGTCAAGTTGATTTATTTTTACTCGCTTTCCCCAACGACAAACAAGTGGAACTAGAGGGGTTTCAGAAAGTCATATTTCGACTTCCATAGTTAAGTCGTCTGGGAGCCAATAATATTCAGAATACTTCTATTACTATCGAGAACTCAATATAAGATAACGATTAATACCAAGGAAGTCCAGAACTCAAGTTTTCATTAGTGGAATTATGGTCTCTGTAGCATACAGTAGGTAGTGTAGGGCCCAAAAGTATTTTCTCGCTATGATCACCATATTATCTTCACATTCATTAAAAAAATCTCTATTTTCCAGACAAAATTCTCAACCCCAACTGGTACATACGCGACTTGTACTTCTTCAAGCGTTCGCAATATCCTGAAGTTCGTTTGATACTCATGAAACCGGAGGATTCCTTCTTGGCGCTGCAGAAACAAGAGCTCACTAAGAAATTCGTCGAAATTGGTAAGGTGCATTTGACATGGGCCATTCTAAAGAACGTTGATATGGTGGTACAACGTGTCGTCTTTCTACACGAGGAGCTCATGAAGCTACCATCATTTCCACGGAAGGCGCTCGAAGTGGATCTGGACTTACATCAGGGTGGCGAATATGGCGAGGTATGCGCAATTTATGGTGTAATAATATTGAGAATTGTTTTTAATGCTTTTTCGACATCAAGGTGCTCCTGGGTCTGGACGTGTTGCACAAATTCATGTGGGTGCGCTTGATTGCGCGCATGTTCGAAGCGATGGCCGGCAATTTCGCCTACTCCGCCGATATACAACTATTCTTGAATGTACTTTCCGGCGCAGCTATACTGCATGCGGAGGACTCCTGCATTATGCGTTATGTCATGGCCACCTACATCAATGCCGCTTTCAATTTTAAGAATATATTTTCGACGAATGGCTATTTTATGATTATGCCGACTTTGTTGCAAGTATATTCGTTGCATCAGACTAATAAGTTGATCACCACCACCATCGAGTATGCGGTAAAACAGTTCTATTTGCTTAACCGAAAACCATTTATTTTGCAAATGTTCGGTTCGGTATCGGCTATACTCGACACAGACGAAGACGGTACATACGGTGAGGCGCACAAGGTGAGCTTGTGGGTTTGAAACTCAAACTTCAAGGTCTTTGAATATTACTACCGAGACCTAAGAAACGGTCTACCCCTCTCTTCTAAAGATTGAATGAACCCAAACTTGCACTCACTTCGTCTCTTTTTTTTTTTTTGTGTTCCTCAGGTACAATCGAGTTGCCTGTTTAATTTACTGCTGAGTTTAGAGGATCCTTCACCTGATCCATTAAATATCGCTGAGCTGGTTAAGGAGCCCAAACCGTTGAAAGCCATTGACTTTTGTTATCACGATGAGGATGGTGACGTCACCGTACTGGATTGCATCACATTATGTGTCATGGTGGTTTCCTACTCGGCTGAGAGTACACGTGGCTATCAAATGCTGGTTTGAGATCTCAATTTTACTACAACTCTACATATTACTAAGAAATCCTCATTCCAGATCATTTTGGAGGCTATACTACCATGCTATCTACAACAAATACAATCTCCCAGCTACATTCCACTTCAAGGTAAATCGGAACGTGACATTATTCTACAGCTGGCCGTTGCCATACGGACTATGGTGCATAATTGTGAAGGTTTAGCCAAGAGCTATAATGGTCCGTATCGCAATAGTCCAGAGCACAAGGGTTCGTCGCAACGCAATTGCAGTCGCGGTCCACCTTGCTCGCCCGGTCTGGACTTTGAAGAAGAGTCACACTCGAAATATGTAAATGATCCACGCACAAAGAACGTCGCCGACTCTGGTGAAGACTCCGAAATGATACGTACGGAGTATCGACGTCCACGTGACGTGCTACTGTCAGTGGTCGGCGATTTCCTTAGCAAGTCCAGCACACGTTTGGTGGAATTATCCAAAAAGTTACCGAACGACAACAAAGCGACCGAAGTGCTGGACGCCAAATGTCATATGCGTTTAGCGGAGATTGCGCATTCGCTGTTGAAAGTCTCACCTTACGATCCAGAATCGATGGCATGCCGTGGGCTGCAGCGTTATATGCAAGCCATACTGCCGCGCGCCGAGTGGTCGAACGATGCACTGCGCAACTCATTGATCACGATACTGCGACGTGTGGACAAGGTATTTCTGAAGATCTCCAAGAAACCTTCGATTCGACGCAATACAGATTGGGAGGCGGCAGCCGGTTTGCTTAAGGGTATACATGAGACCATCGTGCGGCATCCGTATGTGTTGCATTGGCAGCAAATGAAGACGCTCATAAGCACGGTGCAAAATCTGATCGTAAACGAGGGTACGAGCGCTGGTGAGGGTGTATCAAGCGCAGGTGCTGCTCTTATGTCTCAGAATCCTCCAGCCTTCTTTTGTTCGACAGTGGTGCGTTTGGTAGCGCTACAAGTGGTCAGCCCCGTGGATTGTTTCTCATTAGTGCAGATATGTGGTGGCAGCGAATTTGCTACGCAAGAGAAGGCCGAAGGTTTTCTAATGCATCTGATTATGCCACTGTGCTTGAAGGTGTGCTCGGGACGCGGCGTCTCCGATATTGGCGAACTAAAGATGACCGATGTCTCATTTCTGCTGACCGTTGTACTGAATGCTATGAGCCCGCCGGCCGGTCGCACCGGACAAGCAGTTATACAAACCAATCGTGTGGGTGGCGATTTGCGCGCTGGTTCGTTGACATTTACTGGCAGTCGTGATGCCAAGCGACCGGCGCGCATCTCCGGATCGCTCTATCAGGCGGCCTTTTTGGCGTTACGTATTGTATGCATTTGCTTCGAGAATCGCTTGTCGAATGAGTGGCCGCGCATTGTGCGTGTAATGCGTGATCTGGGACGACGAAATGAAGCGGCGCCGGATTTGTGGAGTTTCCTCGAATTTGTAGTCACGCACCGTACACCCTTGTACATCGCCCTGATGTCTTTCATTTTGCATAAGGTAAGTTACGATGATGAATCAGGTCTAAGAACTCTCATTGATATCTTCCTAATATTGCTACTAATTTCCCACGCTCTAAAAATATAGATTTCACAACCACCGATTGGCGATCACGAACGACATATGCAATTCTTAATAAGAGAACGTCTACGCGGCACACCACCTCCGGGCGGTATCAAGTCAAAGGGTGCACTTTTGCTGGAACTTGCTCGAGAGCTGAAGGATCTGAGAGATGAACTCGAGGAAAAACGTTACGGTAAGCATATGGTTATAATACGAGTGATTCACAACTTGAAGTGTCGTTCGTTTTGCAGATCGCGAGTGCTCGGATCAAAAGAAAACGGATACACCCGCCGCAACTAGCGCTGGCGAGACGCATAGAGGGCAGCAACGTCCTTCACTAATATCTATATTTACCGGTACCACCACCGGTCAGGCCACGCACTCACATGTCTCTGCCGTGCCGATTGACTCTCGCAGCGGCTCCGGTGGCATTTGTACACCCAGTGACACGCTTTCCCAACAAACACTACATCCGCCCAGAGAATCTTTGTCAAGCAGTTCTACAGGCCGCGAACATCACACCAGCGAAAGTCAGAGCGGTGAGAATGCCGCCGGTTCTGCGCCAACACTGGTGGGCGCCACCGGCACCGTAACCACAGGCTCTAATCATGGCACCAGCTCTGCAACCATTGCTTCTGCGCTGCCACCAAATGTCGTGTCCCAACTCTCACATTCCCAGTCACTGCAACAGGCGCCATTTAAGGCACAACCACCCAAATTACGTTTCGTATCATCGGTGGAATTCAGACATTCCTCTGGTGAGACGTCCACTACACCGCTATCGCCTGAGAGTCCGGCCGAAGATAGTTCCGGTGATCATACGCGTTCACGTTTGCAACGCTCAAAAGCGTCTAGTCGTAAAACGTTTAGGTTGCGGCGTAGTCGTCTAACACCCATGGAACCGCCAAGTATTGTAAGTACAGTTCTTTAGGGATATGTTTTTGTGAGTTCAACACTTTTAACCTTTAGGTAACGCAAATATCACAGGAAGAGCACCCGAAGACAATTGGCGAGATATCGTGGGACTCGGTATCGCAAACTTCATCCACATCCGGTTATCGCGATAACAATAGCTTGCAGACCGGTTTGCTATCACCCGATGGTTCGCTTGGTGGCATGACACTGGGACGCTCACCATCGCAGCACTCATTGCTAATGGTATTCGAGGGACATGATGAGGACACGCTTATTTAACAATCACAGTCCAGCCCGACGCAGACTGAGGAGTGATGCGTGCGTTCGAGCAGTTACACTGCTAAGCCATAAAATGTATTGTCTTCGATAGTAAATACGAAATTGTTGCAGTTCTTCGTCGGAAGCGTTGATATCATACTCACAATTATACATAATTTGTTAACAGTACTCTCAAGTACAATGCAAGCAAATATAATTTATACAAATTGAACTTTTTAATAGATTATAGTAGGTAAAAATTGTATTAGTGTATTGTAATGTTAACATAATAACCAATCTAAAATTATTGCCATTAAAATGTGCCAACTAAATGAAGTAAAAATGCTCCTTTTTCTATTACGTGGTTGGATTCAATTTGTTAGCAGCCGCTTTGGCGCGATTTTCTTTCACAATCTTGCGCCATTCCAACCATTTGGCCACATCGGGGTTATCTGCATTACCACGCTCCTCCAGTTGCAAATAATAGGCTTCACGTAAAATCTTAAAAACTTGCATGCTGTAATACGGCTGTTGGGTAACGGGGTCAAAGTAGCGCGCTGGTAATCTATGTATCAAAATATATATTTTTTAGTATAACAAAATATTTTGCAATTATGAATTGTACGAACTTGGTGATCGGGCACAAATAGCCGGAATTATTATTCAAACGTTTCGGTTTGAAAACGGACTGAAACACCTTATCATTAAGATCGTTTTCGAGTGTTATAAATGTGCGTTCACACTTCTCAGATGTATCTGCAACATCGCCTACACCAGTTGCGCCCCTAGTAGGCTTACGCACTACGGGCATTGTCATGGAGTGATAGCGTATCATCGGACCAGTGTATACACGTTTTGTAGGACGTGTCTTCTTCTTCTCCAGCTCCATTTTTTGAAACTTCTCTGTAAAAACAAATTCGTCATTTAATAAAATACAATTTATATAAATTATAAATAAATGCGAGATCTGCTTCAAAGTGTAGTATTTAATTTAGCTTTTAATTGGTTTTCTTACCCAGCGATTTTTTATTTTCCTCTTCAGTTATTTTTGCTTCTTCAAGCAATTCCTCCTGCGTAGGCATGTAATCGTCTACCCTTCTCACACGCCGCTTTTTCTTGCGTGCATCATCCATTTCCTTCAAACGTATTTTGGTTGCTTGTGTTTTAATAGCAGTTGAAGCACGTATAGATTTTCGACCCGAATCCATAACAGTGAACTTAGGTCGCGGTCTTCTTACAATTTTTCCTGCTTTTCTTTTCGGTGTTGGAGCCACATCTTTTTTAACCGCTGGTTTGGGTTCCTAAAATCGAAAAAGACTAAAAATTTGCACACAAAAAAATCTTTTAACATATTTACTTTGTAAGCTTTTGTGTTAACACCGCCGCGTTTGCGCTTCTTCTCCGGCGCATCTTCTGTATCAGATACGGGTTCATCATTTTCATCAATACTAAAATCGGAGTCCACCACATCTTCCTCCTCCTCTTTTTGTCTAAGAGCAAATGTTTTATAAATATCAATTGTTAAATTAATAGTAATTATATGAAACTAACACATATTCTTTGTCTTCCTCTTCATCCTGAAAGCCACCATAGGATGTCTTGTAGAATTCATCTTCCTCCTCCTCATTCAAAAGTTTCGCTATTTTGTTGCCGGCATTGGCACGACGTGAACGAGTTGCAGCCATAGTAAACAATAAATTGTTTAATTATCTTAAATTTCGCACTATTTTTTAAATTTATTAAAAACAAGCTACAATTCCCGAAAAAAACCAGACATTTTTGTTTACAAACAGCTGCTTTCAGGGAACGTTGCCATACAATTGTTTAAAGGGATGGATAAAAACACTTATCGATATCACGTATTTATCGGCTTCTGAAATGGAATTATCAGTTATTGTAAATAAATGAAGAATTCTCCTTCGTTAGTTACTTTCTTATTTTTTTTCTATATATTTTTAACTGAATAACAAAGGAACGGAAAAATCTTAATATTATGTTTTAATACTTGTTGACCAAGCCCAAGAACGTTAAACATTTAATTTCATTATTTACGTTCTCAGCCAACCCTCATTAAATGTCATCATGTTGGGTGGCAGCACCGTTGTAAAATTAAAGAAATATCAAAGCCGGTAGGAAAATATTAATTTTTATTCTTTTATTTACTATTTTTACTAAGATTTGAAATTATCTTGTATTATATACAAACAAAACCCATATTAGGACAAACTCAGTTTACCGCTGTCACCGTTTGTTATGATTTGTTGCTGTTATTTACATATATTTGAATGTCATATGTTGTTTGCATTTGCAAATGAAAGCAAAAGAGTTGTCAAAATAAAAAGTTGATGATATTCATCAATTGTTATTTGAAGCAAAGCACGTTGTAATTGTTTACTTCTATAAATCGTGGTATTTAGCAATCAATTCCGAACTTTTAAAAATTGTTTTGAAGGAAAATCCAAATAATAAAATGTATATGGCTTACAATACAAGGTGCATAAACGTTTGAGGTGGTCAATAATTCTATATTTCCATTGGACAGCGCAGTGTGAGACACATTGAATTCAGCTAAGAGTTCCTTTTGAATACAATATATTCCATTTCAACATGGCAACTGGCACACAGAAGGTTAGTGCACAAATGCATTTTAATATGTGCGTACAAAGTACTACATCAGCCCTTTGGGCTCACGTCATCGCTATAAAAATATTGACAAACAAATCAAAACAAATGGTTTAATCTATTGTTTTATAAAATATTTTCCCATAGGTCGTACGGCTAGTAAAATGCTTTTGTGGTTGCTCGGAAATGACGGAGGACGAAGTCCGACGTATTTATCGCTTAAATACACAAGAGACTTTAAATGATCGCCCGGCCGCAAAGATTTTTCGCAAGTTCTTAGAACAGGATCGTTGTGGAGATAAAGGAGAAGTCGAAAATTACTTGGACATTTATGAATTGTGCAATAACTATTTGAAAGAGAGTTGTCTGACATATGATCAATTAACTGCCCTCGTCGAAATGGAATTAATGTACTGTTTAGAGAAGAAATTAAATTTGTACATAATGATGCTGGAAGAAAAACAAAAGCCTGATATACACATACATGAAGTAGAGCGTGATTTGAAGCGCATTCAAGCATATTATCGTAGCGAAATCGAAGCCAGCGATGAGTATAAAAATTACAAACAAGCTATATTAAATAAATTGAAGCGATGGACTTGAAACACGGGGACGAGGCAGAAGCGAAAACAACGAAAGTTTTAACAAATCTCAACTGCCTCAAACATTGGCTTTCTTACATCCTAACATATGTAATTATTATAAAATATTTATTTGCCTCAAGTAGTGTACCAAAAAACATCACGTTTTATAGTTGCGATTCCTATTAAATGTTGTTGATTGAAGACAAATCACAAATTTTTTGTTACAATTAGATATTTTTAAAACGTGTCCATTATATAGCGTACTATATATGTATTATGTGTATTGTATTTTTTGCCATATTCTGTATATTTGTGAAATATTAAGCAGATAATATGGTGTTCAATGTGCTTAATTATACACTTAGATATTTAAAGTAAAATAAAATAAATTTTTTGCACACAACTCACGCCGGTTATATAATTTATTTAGTTTTACATCATACATTTAGTATTAAATTAGTAAACAAGACTCGTGCTTTAGGCACGCACTTGTTATAATATTTCTTTCCAAAAATACACTCAATAGGCTGAAATAAATAAAATCGGAAATCATGCCGCTTTTTTCAAAAGCCTTTGTCCTAGCATAAGTGCAAGCCTTTGATATGCAGCAACTTAGGATTTCTTCCACGAATAGTACATCTCCATTGGTTTATTAACCTGAAATGTTATGCAAGAAATAAGTACTTTTGTTAAGATTTAGCGTTGCAATTTAATAACTACTTTCGATACCTTCCAGAACTTGTCATTTACTTGATGTAACGTCTGATTACCATTCAATATGACCAGTTGCTGGGGTTGCGGAGCTATGTAAATACAAAAATTCAGCATACGATAGGCTTCTGGAAGTTCTGCGCCTAAGTCTAGAGTCAGACGCATGGCTAAATACTGGCTCAAATGATCCACTGCAAAATTTAGATATTTTAATTAAAGTACATAAAACAAAAAAAACATTTCTGCTTTTACCTGTAGCGTTGGCTGTGGTTTTTATATACCGTATGCAGTTTTCTTTTAAAGCTTTCATTAACTGATTATCACCAGCCATTTCAGTCGGATGTGGTTTAAATACCAATTCTATTTCATCATTTATGCCAAGCTCGCCGGTACCTTCACCCTCTGTATCAATATTGGAGTCGCCCTCGGTGCGACAATCCATCTGTGAATCAGATTCCGACTCCTCAGATCTTTCCGATGTCAGCACAGACATTGCACGTTTTGGTTTCGAACTGCTCGAGTTCGACGGCACCGGTGATGGTGTACTACGCATGGACGGTGGATTAGAGCCACCGTCATCATGTTGCATTCGACTAGTGCTGGCACTGCTGCCTGACGCTGATGCGGCTGCCGCCGAAGTGCTGGAATGTGTTGAAGGTGCAGCTGCTGTAGGTTGTGGTGCATTTCCACTTTCCCTATTATCACTATCATTGCCATTTGTAGCACTTTCATTATTCGAATTATTCGCATTGGCAGAATTGTGATTTCCATTGCCATTGCCGCCGCCATTGCGGCCACCACAGCCTTTGGCACGAAAACGTTGTGGTCGATTTTGCGATTGCAATTTAATGCCTTCATTTATGGAGTTAACTAATGCCTGCTGAGATTGAGTTTGGTTAAATTTCGCCATGACCTTTTCTTGTATGGCTTCGTACTCCTCACGACTGGGATAAATTTTCGATATTAGAAGATCGAAATTTGGGTCCGGCCGTAGTGAACGCTTTGAGACAAGTTTTTTGCGGCAAGTGGGACATTCTTTGTTGCCCGACCGCAAAGCGGTGATAATGCAATCTGAACAGAAACGATGTAAACACTCCTTGGTTGTCATCGTCTTTTTTAGCATATCCAAACAAATAGGACACATCAATTCACTGTGCAGACTTCTAGGTGAGACTGCAATCTCAGTATTGTCAGTGATGATTTCCTGTGGATTGCGTTGTAGCTCGTATAAAGATAAATCCCATGTTTTATTCTGTGCAGGTTCCATTGATGTCATAACAATATCTACTTTAACACTTTCTAAACATTTATTTCAATGTAAAATTGTAAAAAATCTCAAATGCTTTTCACTATTTTCACCAAACACAACAATGCAGAAGTAATTATAATTCGAAGTATAGCGAATAAGGTTGCCACTCTTTTTTATATAATTTCGAAACATTAATTAATGCAGCTGTACATAAAGTAGTTATTTTTTAATTTTTGAAGTATTTATATAAATAAATAAGTTAATACGAATAAAACGTTATTATTGTCATCACAGTGACAAATTGCATTTCAGGTAATTATTTCGATATTTTTTTGTGGCAATAAAAATATATAAAAAAGGGGATAACAAAAATTATTAAAGTTTCTAAAAAAGAATGTATTTCATATTTAATTGTTAAATTTTATATTAAACTTCATTTATTAATGAAAACATATAATTAGTTTATTATATAAATGCAATTAATATTTACGGTATCAATATATTTCATTCGAACGGCAACCATGAAAACTGTGTTCATTCATGCTGCACTGCCATGCCTACAGCAGCAACAATAGCTGCCGAAACAACCAAAACAACAATGCCAGCGCTCCGTCGATAACGCTGTTCGCACTCGTTCCGGCCAAGCGAGATCAAAAGTGACGGTTATCGCAGCCACTCCGACTCAGTACACATTCTGTTGTTTACGTTTGCGTACGTTGTTCGGACGCACAGCAGCGTAGTAGTATTCTCGCGCGTAATCGCCTATTTGCCGGTGGCTAGTCACAAAGTGTTGTGTTTTGCTTATTTTATGTGGGCACTTGCACCCGCATGCAATTGCAGTGTAAAATAAAATAAATTCGCTCATAGTGAAAATGTGCTAAAAATACGCACACATCATTTTACATTTTTATATTTGCATGTTTTGCAACGCATTTCCAGTGTGTAAATTTGGAAGCAAATAAAAAAAAATTCTGTTACACATTAAATACAAAATTGGCAACAATATAAAAGAAACTGAAAGTAAAATAAAATAAAATTACAGTTTTTCTATTACAACTCATTGTTGTTGTTTGTGTAATTGCATAGCCTGATTGCACATGAAATATTATTTTTCATTTTATTTATTGAGCAACGGGTTTTAAGTATCACATGCAATTTGAGTTCGTATTTTGAACTAACGGGTTGCGTGCATACAAATTTACAAACAAACATTTGCGAAAGGTGCCGACGACAGGTTTGGATAAATTGTAAGTGGAAAAGTGTTTTCGTACATAGATTAATTGGCGTTATAGCGATAAATAAATATTGTGTTACCGGTTATTTTGAATAAAATATATTTCAAGCTTATTAGCGTCAGTTATATTTAACTATACATTTTTATGGCGATTGTGATTTAATGTGCAGCCGTATAATTATTTATAACACAAATTGTTTTTGTTTTTATTTATTGCACATGAGCGTGTATACATTTTTTTACATAAAAATAATTTACTTTCAATAGGAGTGAAGTATGTAGAAAAGTCTATAATTCTTAAAACTATGCCAGAATACATTATATTTTACGTGTTAACTACTGAAACATACATTGGGCTTGTAATTATGAAAAATAAATTAAATAATTAATAAATTAACCTAATTGTATTGCACTCTAAAGCAACATTTAAATTAAACTAAATTGTATTGCAGTCTAAAAAATCTTTTAGAGCTCCTATATTGTCTAAGTGTACTAAATCACTAAAAAAACAATTTAAAATATTGTATTTGGTAAAATTTTTTTTAATCATATTTATTATAATGAATATTGTAATATTTTTATATTCAAATATTAACCAAAAAATTTAAAAGACAATACTGGTTAGTTCGTTTATTTGGATATTTCCTTCGAGTTCTTGTATTTTTTAACCTCTTGCAAAAAATCGTGATTTTTCGCAACCAAGTTGATATAAGCTAGAACTTACACTATATTAATTGTGAAAAAAATACCTAAATTTCATTTTGGTTCCAGCATAAATTCGAAAAACAAATATTTAATGCGATGCAACTGCCTTTTGATTATCTCTGAAACAACATACTCATATAGAAATTTAAAAACTTATTATTTTTATTTAAATATTCTACATACATATATAGAAATGTGTATGTATGTAGTTCTGTTAGTGATTAAAACGTCTAAAAAAAAGTTCACAAAGTCTTAACTGTAAATACATATGTTGCAATAATGTGACTTTAAATCACGGTTTTTCTTACTTGAAGATTATTAAGAATAAATCATCGCTCTCATGACAACAACATCCGTTTATGAACCAAGTTAAAGTTCCTTTAAAAAATTAATTTTAAATTTTTAAATGACATGAAATGTAAATTATGGCTGCCATATGAACTCGCACACATGGAAGAGATAAGAAAATTTTAGAAAATATACGTTTTTATTTTTTTAAGTGCGTATTAACGTAAATTGTAATTTTTTATAATTTTATAAACAGAAGCAATACTCGACTTCTTTTTGAAATGTGATGTGGATGTTGGTTTATTTCACTGTGATACCCTCAACAGGGTATAGATTGCCACAAAGTTTTTAAAACCCTTAAGAAGCCGTTAAAGATCCTATAAAGTATATACATATGTATGTATATAAATGATTAGCGGCGCGAACTGAGTCGTTTTAACGATGTCTGCCTATATAGTATAAATGAGCTAATCCTGCTGTTTTGAGATATTAATCTGAAAATTTTCATACGTTGTTTTGTCGGATACGGAAAGACAACCTTTTTAACAAAATCTCTCAGCAAATTGTTGAGATCGGAAGTCTATAGCGAATATATAACTTTTTTTGCATTGAAATTTATATTGATTTAAATAACATTTCTTCTTCTGTAGAAAAGTCTAGTAAGTTGTACTATTTTCGTCTAAACCTAATCTGCCAATTCCTACTTGTACTTTTTTTGACTTCTAGTTCGTTGGGATACCAAAAAATATTTACCTTATTTTATTAAAAAAGGTCTGTAGTCAAACCAAATTTAACTTTTTGATGTTTTTAGATATAATAAGTTTCAGAGAAATGAGGAAGAGACAGAATTCAATAGATTTTATGAATATAGCTATAAAATACTCTATAGACAAACAATTTCCGCTCAGAGCTTCAAATATTTTTAATTTTTTAAAAGTACTCAATTGTATGTTAGCTTTACATCTGTTATTTATAATAGTTCAATTCATAATTCCAATGAGTTGGCATAAAAGTGAGGTTAATTCTGAGTCTATTGTATAATCCTATATCTCATATGCTCAAAGATGCTAAAAACCATTACTTCGGTCCTCAAAAAGTCTTGAAAAGTTCGAATTTGTACTTATATGTACATACAGACCCGTAGAAACGAACAAATTTAAACACATTTACGGTATTTTAAATTTAAGTCAATTAGTTTATAGTTTGTTGTTGCATTCTCTTAACAGTTTCAAATAAAATTTTCCTGCTCATCAATCTTTATGACAAACTAAAATTATCAAGTGCGTCATAAATTACATTTTACATTGCAAAGAGGAGCGTAAATATTTTTTTTTTTTTTGTTTGTTTGAAATAAACTTGTTTCTGCTGGCTAATTTTAAACAATTTTAAATTATCACACGTCATATTTAAATTGAATGCGAGCCCAACGCTTGTTACTTAATGAAAATGGGAGGTAGGGTCTTATAACTGCGTTTTTCAGTATTGCGAAAGTCATAACCGGTCCATTATTTTTAGAATCCCATAACTGTACACAAAATAAATTACGACAGCCAATTGTCAAACTTGTATTAATATACATACATACTTACTTGTATAAATTAACGGAATATTAAACAATATTTTGGGGCTAAAGTCCAAAGGTTGGAGACTTTCTCAACTTCAGCTTAATAACGTGCAAGAGCCTGTTGTTGTTGTAGCGACATTAAACATTCCTGATGAAATTTCAAGGAATGGTGCTGAGTTGACAGTTCTTGTGGGGATAAAAATCTGGGTCCGTTCCGGTTGCTCCAGAGTTGACTGTCGTGGCGATGGATGTAAGAGTCTTCTCATTTTCGGATGAAAGAGTCTGTTCATTTATAACGGTGCGACATCGGTAGTTCCGAAAAAAAAGAAAATTTTAGAACGGTATCTCAGAAACTGAGGGACTAGTTCACAAGTTATACATATTTGTAGACGAACGGAATATCGGACTGCTTAATCACTCGTCTGTCTCTCACCTTTTCTTCGGGTTGTTAGACTCTGCGTGGCAAACTTAATACAAGTATAGTGTATATTAGGGTATAAAATACATAGGGTATTGTAAAATATTGGGCCCGAAAGCTAATATACACAACAAAAACAAAAAGCTTACTCTATGTGAGTGCTGAAACTCTCGTACTTATATATTATAAATTATCTAATATATTTATTACCTAATCTTCAGTAAAAGGTGTGGTTTTCAGAGTTAAAAAATTCTAGTGAGAAATAACTTTGTCAGCTTTCAAAGTAAATACATCTTTATGATATTCATGCTCAAGGTATTTTGTACCAAACAAAGCCTGTACATTTTGCCATTTGGATCAACCATGAGTATATAAGTATGTATGTATAGTATGACGTCGGAACTGTTCAACAATCTAGCGCACGACGTTCCAAAAATGAGCTAAAACCGAAAATGAAAATTCGGTGAAAGCACTGAAGGCCATCTCTGCCGAGGCTTAATGAAGATTTGCATTAAAATATGTGAAAAAAAATTTTTTGTCGACAGTCCGGGTCAAATTTGATCAGACGATATTTTATACCATTCGTGACAATATTGATAAATTAATTACTACTGCATACAGAAACAAATTGGCAATATAAGGCGGACTAGGTAAAAATAGTGTAAAATTCGTTTAGTACCATACTCACAAAATTCTGAACTTTTGTATAAATTAATTTATAATTTTGACGTTTTCATTAATCTTTCTAAATTTAATTGAGACAAGAAAAAACTTTACCTTCGGTTGAACTGAAGCTAAAATACCCTTCACTAATAAAAAAAAATCCTTACAAGAACTTAAATCCGATCGTTCAGTTTATATGGCAGCTATATGCTATATTGGTTTGATTTGATTTTAAAGGGTCTCCGATGTCTGTTCAAGTATGAAAAGTTCGATATTTCTAAAAAAATATAAATTTATAGGATAGTGCTAACATCCATGTGGTGTCATTAATTGATGCCAGATGTCCGGAAAGCCTTAAAAAAATGTGCTAAGAAATTTACCAAAAAGACGCAATTAATTATTGTTTTTATTGTTGTTTAGTTGAGTTTGAATATTTCGAGCTTACGAACTTAATTGCTCAGAGGGTAATTATTTATTAGCACAATTAATTATTTGCAACAGCATAAAACATCTCCAAGTGCTAACAATCAATAAAAAAGAACTTTTGTTATAAAAGATGTGTGTGTGTGTTGGAAACAGTTATACAAAAATATGAATTTTGGCGTCCGAGTGCTTTAAGCGCATGACCACTATGCTATTGGTTGTAGGTTCGACATACCTCTTAGGCGAAACTTAATTTGATATGAAAAAGTTACTTGAGAATGGCTTAAGACCATTAGACTAGCTTGACAAAAAAGCGGCTATTAGAAATTGTAGGCAAAGTTGGGTCAGTAATACTTATCTGGCTGGTTAATTAGAAAGAAAGAGCCATGCTAAGCTGCTTCTGAGAGGGTACAAGCTGGCAAGGTTTAAGGAAATGATCAACTTCCCCTGAAACAAATTCCGCCTCCTGGCCGCTCTCTATGCAGGGCACTGCAAGCTCAAGAAGCACTTGTCCAACGTGGGTATAGTATCGTGTGCAAACTGCCAGTTCTGCGACATGGAAGAGGAAATCCCAGAACACCTAATTCTGAATTGCCTAGCAATTTGCAGAATTGTTCAGGATGCTGGACCTTGGTGACCATATATGATATAGGGGAGGGAACAATAGACCCTAGGTCGCAGTGCAAAACCTCAAATTTATTGTCTATCTATCTATCTACAAAGATAATTTTGAAGCAAATGAGCTCTAGTGATAGACCTAAATTCACTTAGTTCTTTTCATACCCTGAGCAGGGTATATTCATATTCGTGGGTATATAAGAATATCAACGATAATTGTAACACCCAATATCGGAGACCCTGCAAAAAAATAAATGTAATTGATCAGTCGATTTAGCCTCCTCCTTTTGTATATACGCGAACTAATTTTTCAGTTTTTGAGATATCGATCTGAAAATTTGCACATGTGTTTTTCTCCCTAAGAAGCTCCTCATTTGTTGATACAGCCGATATCGGACCACAATAAGATATAACTCTCATGCAAACTGATCAATCCAACTCAAGTCCTTACAAGGTACCCTTTTTCATATGACGCGATATCTTCCCGAAATTTGGTATAGAATATTATCCAAAACAACGCTACAATCTACGAAGAAATTGTTCAAATTGGACCACTACATCACATAGCTGCCATTAAAATTGATCGATCAAAATGTAGGAAAAGATCCTTCTTTACGCTTTTATGTTATTGGAAGTGCACCTGTGAAGGGTATTGCTGCCGAAGCTATCGTTTTTTCCTGTTTTAATTTATATCTCGTATATTATATGTATGTATGTATGTATGTAAGTATGGACGAGTATCGACTAAGTGTTAGACATAGAATTACTCTTACTTGTCGAAATGCGCGAATCGACTTTTTAGCGCTTTAAACTGGCAATAAATAACCAATTTTACGATTTCCCAGCTGCTGCCAGACATTCGATTTGTTTAATATATACTAATTGTAAATACAATTACTAATTATATGCAGCTTTCGTTGCTTGATTGTTTGGAGAGCACACAATGTATTTGACCACTCAACAATAGCGAAGAAAGAAAGCTTTAACAAAATCTCGAATATATGTATCTATGCATATATACTTGTACGAATATATATGTATGTATACGACTATATATAATATATGTATTCAGTTATAGAAAACGTTAATTGCATGCACTATGTGAGCGTCAAATAAGCAGTTAGCGTTAAAACTGTTAATTTACAACACCTTTTCTGTCGCTTGTTTACAGTTTGCTGAATAAATTACAAAAAAATTGCAATTTGATCATTATAACGAAACAATGCAAGTTCCTAATTGAAGCGGCTGTCTTCATTACCTAAAGTACTTTCTGGCCTCAGTCCTTTTTATAATCCCACATTGTAATTTGAAAGGTTATTAATTAAAAAAAGGTTATTAAATAAATCTAATTGAGATCACTTTTTAGAAGACGATCAAGTTTTTGAGAACATTCAAATATTCTAACTGGACTGCCAAGGGTTTTAGAATTGCAAAGATAATAATCACAAGCACAGATTAGCCGGTTAATAGTAGACTACAATTTTTATATAACATAAGTTCTAGTAAAAAGAAGATCATTATATATTCAATATCAAGCTTTGGTTATCCATAATACGCATTGTATATTTGCGATGGATTGAGCTATTTAGCGTTAGAAAGATAAAGCTTGTTACCAAGAAGACTTTTCAGACAGTTCTCTGATTGCTTGACTTAGTATAAATAGAGCTTGCGTCAAAAATGGACACCAACAAAAGCATCATACGCCAAACAGCGACAATATTCATGATTCACGCTCTGAAAGACCAATTGTTAGAAGTGTTAATAAAATAATGGAAAACGTTTAGACCGACCGCCTATGTTTCAAATAAACATGAACTAAAAATTAGATACGAAGGTAGCTCGATGTATAGGTGTCACACGAGCTAATTTGCCTCATGGAACGAGTTTTCATTTGCGAATTGCTGTTGGATCACAACAAAATCTATACGTTCCGTTAGTAGATGAATACTGAAATGTTGGTTATTTACTACAATGTCAAAAGGAAAAGGTCGCGGTTGTATTGCTGTGAACCAGCGCAAACGATGGCCAGGGCAGGACTTACCGTCAGGAAAGTTTTGCTGTGCTATATAAAGCCAAACACATAATTCGGACTATACTATTAAAAATTTGACCATCTAAAAGAAGCAATCGCCCAGCGACGGTCAGCTTTGACCAATAAGACTTCTACAAAAAATACAACGTTACGCCACACACCTCGATAGTGACGCGTCAGGAGCTCGGGAGCTTGGTTGGGAGCTTGTTATAGAAAAGTAGACCGATAGGGACAGCAAACGACGCCTTAGTCTCAACTTTAAGAGCGCTACGTTTAATTTATGGTCGTCATAATCGTCCTGTCAGATCAACAATTGAGCGTCTAGTGAAAAAGTTTTAATCCACAGGAACAGCACAAAATGTTGCCGTGTCAGTGAGATAAAGAATTATACGTAGTGTCGAGAATATTGCTGCCACTAGCACAACAATTGAGGATAACCCAAATCAGTCCTTCACACATCGAAAAGATCTTGGCCTACATCCTTACAAGATCTAATTGACGCAAGAACTGAAGCCGATTGACCACCAGAATTGTCGGATGTTCGTGAATTGGGCTGAGCAACAACTTGAAAATGATCCGAATTTTTATCGAAAAATCATCTTCAGTGATGAGGCTCATTTCTGGCTGAATGGCTTCGTCAATAAGAAAAATATGCGTAATTTGTCAGGCAGAAATCCACACTTACTCCATGAGTTACCATTGCATCATGAAAAAATTACGGTTTGGTGTGGTTTATGGGCCGGCGGCGTCATTTGGCCGTACTTCTTCCGCGATGATCACGTTACTGTAAATGGGAATCTCTACCGCTCAATGATAATCGAAAATTTTTGGCCCGAATTGGTTGATATGGACTTGGACAATATGTGTTTTTAACAGTCACATAGCGAATGTCACAATCGATTTATTGAAAACCAAGTTTGGTGAATGTGTTATATCATAAAATAGCTCAGTGAAGCTCGGTCGTGCGATTTGACGCTGTTAGACTATTTCCGGTGTCAAGTCTATGGTCTATGCGAACAAGCCAACGACGATTGATAAGCTTCGTACGAATATCGAACGTGAAATTGCAGCAGTATTGACCGATTTATGGTTGAAAACCGTCGAAATTGGGTTCAGCGTCTGGACTTCTGCAAACGTACCCATGGTGGCCATGCAAAAGAAATTGAGTTCCATACGTACAAAATGGCATATGTATTTTGAGAGGAATAAAGATTTTCATTGATATCCCAAACTTTGTAGCCACTAAGAAGCTTGTGAAAATCGGCTCATAAATTGAACTAAATGTTCTCCAGAATAATTTATGAGAGTCGTACTGTGACATTACCTTCAAAGTAGCAACAAGTTGTGGACCAAAATGTAGCATATTTCACCTAGATCGGATTATCATAATCACGCGAGAAGAAGTGGACTTAATACTATATATTATTATTTAGTCGAAATTTCAATCTATTAGCTCACTGGGTATGCAATTTATGCGGATCTTAAATAATTAACATTTCCAAATATACCTTTTTAGCATCAATTGCGGTTTAATAAACAATTAAATAAACAAATCGAAAAAATTTAAATAGAATATTCAAATTATGCAAACAAAGCAGCAAGAAGTTAATAAAAATCATTGCTTGATAACTTACTGAACGATTTGGTAATTTAGAGTATAAATTACCAGGTAAATAATTGGATATACATACATACAAATATGTATACATATATTCTATCTATAATATACATATAGTACATAGATTTCCATTTAGTACGCGTTAAGCTCTCAGTCAACACTTCAACCTACCCAAATACCCACCTTCAGTTGTATGTAAGCAGATTTGTATGTGAGTTGTTCCAATTCGCAAGCATGGCTTCTCTGCGGGTCCACCAAAGTAAATGAAACAAAACGCCCCAAACTACACCGAAAACTCAATTAGAACATATGTGTGAATTAAAATGACAAATTTATGAACAGCGGTGCTCTGTATCTAACCGTCGGCCGCCAACGCGGTGCATTGCGCCAAGGCAAGAAACTCGTCGGAGAAAAAGAAAAATATATACATATTAAATACAAAAAAAAAATTAAATGAAATAAAATCAAAACATTACAGGCGTGGCGGTGTCAACGAATTCGTGGAAGAAAATATCCGCATACAAGTGGCGCACATACATACCGACACAGCGTGCTAGGTATTATGACTGGATATACTGTGCGGTGTTTTGACTTGCCAGTGCTGTGCCAAATAATATTTTGACAATGCAAATTCGCATAATATTTTGTCGTGTTTAAATATTTTCGTACTTCACGACTCAGTTGCCCATTGTAGTCGATGTCGTTGAGCAGTTAGCAATTTCCATTTTAACTGGTTTAACGCCTAGCTATATGCAATACTTTTTTGCTGATATAGTACATATAACTGATATTAAAAGGTGGCTTAAAATAAGATGGATCCTTAATGGATTACATGGGTTTGCTCGGATTAAAAACACTATTTTTTCAACAAATTTTTTCTCATAAAAAATTAAACATTTTATTCGATTTTTTTTTTCTTACAGACATAACTATTAACAGAGAAAATCTGAAATTTTTGGAAAAGAATATTTTTTCGGCCATTGCGATGCCATTTCCGGTGACCCTTCGGATAAAAGCCGCGTTGGCAGGATACAAGATCATCTAAAGTAAAAAAATAGGTGTATTAGTTAAAACCTTAACTTATAACCTGGACGAAGGAAAAAAAACTGACAAATGTTTTTTTTTTTTGGCAGACATTTTTACAAAAAAAAATTAAAATTTCGCGATTTTTTTTTAAATAGTTGTAATCGAAAAAAAAATCGTCCAAGTCTTTCAGAAATGTATTTTAAAGACCTGTGTAAAATTTTATGAAGACTGATTAAGTAGTTCTCGAGAAATCTTGAAAAATGATTTTAAAGACGGCGCACTTAACTTAGCTAGCCTCGAACGCATAGCATTATGACATCTTGATCAAGGCTGCATCTCCGGAACTATTACTCGGATCAACTTGAAAATTTAAGGCAATACTCTAGAGGTATTGTAGAATTTAATAAGACAATAAAAAAATTCGATTTTTATTGAAATTCGTATACTCATGAAACGGCTTAATTGAGGCAATTCATTAACAATTCATAAACATTTATTTCTGAAAGGCCGAATAATTTTTATTTGCTACAAAAATTAGGCGAGCTATCACACAGCAAGATTCTTGAAGAAAATAAATATAGTTTAAAAAAACTAAAAAACACGCTTTTAAAGCATATCAAACTAAAAAGTGAAAAATAATTCTTTGTATAAACTAACAATAATAATGAAGGAAAAATTCCTGCATTATTGTGAAAATAGCGTGGAATGCTGGATATATGAAAAATATGTCACAAAGCACCCCACGCTTTTCTCACAATAATGCAGGAATTTTTCCTTCATTATTATTGTTAGTTTATACAAAGAATTATTTTTCACTTTTTAGTTTGATATGCTTTAAAAGCGTGTTTTTTAGTTTTTTTAAACTATATTTATTTTTAATTTTTTAGTTTGATGTTAGAAACCCCAAATTTGTTAAAATATGAACTATGACATGTAGTATTGGTTAAGTTAATCGATAATTAGACAGCATTTAATATCTACTCATAACCTTTCATTGACTAATTGTTATATTATATTATTTGCGACCAAGTTCTATTTACGACTTTACGAATTATTATTTCTTAATCGAATCATTTCTTCTAAAGCTTCACTGTTACATGGGGTTTTACCTGTCAACTTTGAACAGTCTAGTTCTTCAATTCGAATTCCGTCCAAAGATCTACAACGACTAAGTGCTACATAAGCTTGTCCAGCAGCAAACAGTCGAGAGCCCAGATAAATTACTGCATGATCTACTGTACAACCTTGCATCTTATGAACGGTCGACGCCCAACTCAGTATTATTGGCAACATTCGTCTCTCAGCGACTCCATAGCTGTATTTTGCTGGAAATTGTATCGTTATTGGCTTAATTACGTGTTCACCATCTGAGCCAAAATTAATACGTACTGACGGGATGTCTTCTGCATATACTTGGTCCCTGCGAAAATTTGGCCAGATAATTTCTGTAATAAACCCCATATTACCATTTACTAAACCTTTTGACACGTCAATATTCGACCTTAACATCACTTTTGCTCCAACGAATATTTTTAATACATTAGGAAGACCTCCTGTTTTATTGATATCATTCGGTATTACAGTATTTAAGTCCTTATTACCTAAATTTCGTGTAGCGTCAATGAGTTGGTCTTGTGCTTTAATCGTATAAATAACAGTCCCTTTATCTTGAAAGCTCTTCAGAACTTTTTCGTTATGTATAACAACTTGGTCGTTAGTAGGGTAAATCCTTAAAGCTTTCTCAATCGAGAATTCTTCAGTGGTATCTGTTGACACTTTTTCAAGAAGAACTTCAAGATGCTTCGACGTCAACTTTCCAACTCTTAAAGCATTAAGCACATCTATAAATGTCGTATCTTCTTGTTGACGCATGTTTTGTTGGAGTTCAACCAGGCGGAATTGTCGCCACAAATGTGTAGCGGGTTTCATATGTTCTGGCTGTTGAAATACCTGATGTCCTCGGACAGGTGGTAGCTGCATTAAATCACCAAAGAGTAAGACATTTATACCTCCAAAACAAGCGTCCTGTCTCTTTAGTTGGCGCAAACGAGAGTCGATCATGCAAAGCATTTCATAAGGCACCATAGAAATTTCGTCTATGAACAGAAACTCAACGTTTTGCCATAACTGGCGCATCCCTCTTAAATAATTTCCTGTAAGAAGTGGCATGTTAATGATGACACCATCTTTTTGTACTGGTAGTTTCAACAGGCTGTGTAGTGTAGAACCTCCGACCAACCGTGCTGCAACTCCAGTAAGAGCACCAACTTTCACGACTAATTTTCCATAACATCGGTTAACTTGGTTTTTCAATACATTAAAGAGAAAAGTTTTTCCGGTGCCCGCTCCACCTGTGACGAAAATTTTTTCTCGTTTAATATCACCATTAAGTTGATTTTTAATACTCTCTGTAATGACAGTAAACAATTGTTTTTGATCAATATTCATAGCGTGCTGTGCTCTTTGAAATTGATCATTGCTCATTTCTGTGTCCGGTAATTCTTCTTCTATAACTTCAGGATTTATAATCTCTGGCTGTTCTAAAATTTCAAATGCATGTATCTGATTGAATGCATTTTCAAGCTGTTGGTCACGCTCTCGAAATTGGCGCATATACCTGCTTATTTCCTTCAAACGATTCTCTCGATGTAAAAACGCCTCTTTTGCATTATCGAAACCTTCAAGTAATTCAGTTTCCAAACGATAAGGCATATATTGAAGAAGTAAGCTATAGAAAAAGTTGTCGGGATCTGATGTTGCTATAAAATATGGCACCCTAACAACTGCGGGAACCTTTCTCACAACCATTTTGCTCTTATCTAATAGCGTAATGAGTGGACGATGTGTGTTACGAAATTCTTCATACGCGTCGTGATCAACACTTTCCTCAGTTTCGCTTACTTTTTTCGGATAGAATGGTTCAAATAACATTGCAAACTCTGTAAGGCTCATGTTTTCAAAATCGTAATCGGGAGATTGTAATGGACGTTTTTGATATCTTTCAAAGATATTACTATAATAACCAGTTGCGTGCCCGTTTCTGTCGAATTGCAATACTCTGTAACGCTGTTCTGCCTTTCTTGTGTTCAGAAAAATGCAGCTTCGAGAACTGTCCCGTAATGGGATATGACAAAGTCTATATGCACATTCTGCAGCTGATACTTGTCGTTCATGAAGAATCTTCATACATATGCTGAACAGTTTGCGTGAAATATCAGTTTCTTCGCGTTGAATTTGCTGTATTGCCTGCGCAATTCCAGAATCTATACCTGCAGGTTCTGCTTTCGATAGGTACTTTGCTATATAGTACGCTATCGCTTCGTTTGATCCGCATGGCTGAATATCCATGTTGCCTGCCCACAGTCTTAGCAACTCTGGGTGGTAATTATTTACCCAAGCATCTTCCTTTCGACGCTTAAGTAAACAAATTCTACCTCCGTTACGAAGAAAATCATCTGAAGAATGTGACACAATTCGTGTCTCGTCACATTCTTGGCGTGGAAAGTTGAATCGGCATCTTATAGAAGTATTATTTTTTGAACAAGTTTGTGTATGCCGATGAATTTGACATTTTTTAACAAATTCATGAAGCTCTGGGTCTACTTCTTCTGAAGGGATTCTACAGCAACAATTACGATCCATAAGAAGTTTCCCTTCTTCTGAGTCAAACTCGGGATGATTTTCGATCCAAATCACCATATGAAGGTGAGGACTGCCCCGATTCTGGAATTCAATGCGCCACCAATGATCCTTCACTTTTCCGCCAAACACATAATCATTATTTTTTATAAATTTCATTAGAGCATTTACTCTTAACATGAAATGTCGACTCAAAATTACTGGATACTTCTCGATAAGTCTTTGAGTCTCATAAATATCGAGAGTACTGGGATCAACATCAGCCCTACCATCGGCTATTAACAAAGCCTTTCGTTGGTCTAGCCAGTTGAGATCATTTGAGCTAAATGTTACGAAGTATGTTGGAGGTCCTAAACATCTGATTTGAGCTAATAGTTCATTCAGAGCTGATCTCCAATAAGCTGCCGAACCTCTTAAATTTTTTACATAAATATGGACATCTTCTATTGCTCCTTCTTGATTAACAATTTTTTTGCCGCATGCAGATATAGTGCTTTTGATTCTATAATATTCAAAGAAGGATAAGGCATAAAATAGATAGTCGTTACGTTGAAATCTTGTGTCACTTCCCAAAATTCTAAACTGAAAGTAGTCTAACGCTGTAATATTTACAGGCCTTTGTTCTTTGAACCCGTTTTTTTCCGTAAGGAAACAAGAAGTACCAGGCAAATTCTTCTGCTTTCAGTTCATGTCCGATATTAACGATGTTGTCTTTCGTTTTGCGGGTAATTTCGTTAAGGTTTCGTGAAACCTGTAGTTCATCTTCCACATTGGGTTGCATTACATCAATCGGCGCCATCAAAGATGTCTGCAGTGGAATTAAATGATTAGGTAGTTCATGTTGAGAAGTAATCATTTCAGGCGCTGCCGTTACTATCTCAATACTCTGCTGTATTTCTATCTCATCAAGCTCGTCTGTTTCATATACAACATCAACGTAATCAAGAGTATACTGCACATTTTTGCTGCCTGTTGTACGTTTACAAATCCTCACAAACTCGTCTAAATTGTCGCATTCGATAATGCAGGCTTTTCCATTGTTATCCTTTGCTCTAGATCCTTTTTGACCACAAGAATGTGAATTAGTGAAGTAATATTTGTTATCATAGCACATCACTCCGAATGATTGTCCTTCTGTTATTATTATGCCGGCGCTATGTTCCATGAAAAGATCTTCCAACCCTTGACGAAGGGTGCGTCCGAAGTTTGTTTCATTATTCTTGTCGCTCAAGCTTCCATATATGCTTGGTTCATCGGCGAAAGTGATCTGAAACCGTTTGCCGAATGCGACTAAAACATCTTTTATTGCGTGGAAATTTCGCACCAGTAGGTATCCATCGTCTTCAATACGATAGGCCATTAAATTTCGCTCCGTTTGAAATCTTATATTGCTGTAGATTTGGTCACCCGTTATCATATTCAGGTTGAGGGTGTTTGTAAACCACTGTTTTGGTGCAAGAATACTAGCTCTAAGGATGTTAGACAATGCCATCGCACAGCATTGTACACCTGCAAATCCTGATGTGAATATGAGCTCGTTTCCTTGGTGCCATGAAGCACGCACAATTCTCGAAAATTCACATATTCTTGTGTAAGCACTAGGGTTATTGTTAAGTTCATCATTGATTTCATTCATAACCTCTAGTGGAGCTTTTTCTACTCTAATAATATCTTCTTCATTCATTATGACGTTTTGATCGATAGTGACGTCTTTATAAAGGGGATTGTTAGCGACCAACCAATGTAGTGCATCATATACCTTTTGCCTAGATACTGAAAACTGTCGCGTTACATTAATATTTTCCAAAAATTCAGTAATGACAACTATTCCAGCATTATTAGTGGTTCTTGGTAACATATTCGGAAGTTTTTCAGTAACTTCGAAAACATCCTGAGCAAACAATACTGCTTGACCTCGAAAACTATATTGCCCAAATACACCGCTTAATTTTATAATTTTGACAAATGGAATAATACGTGAAATCAGCCTTTGCTCGGCTTGAGATAAATCCGAAATCACGTCTGGAATAAAGCCTGGATCTAGATTGTTCCAATAAGATTTGGATGGTGGAATATTTTTCTTTGAATTCAAATGGGTTTTGCAACGATTGCAAACAACCAAACATTTTTTTTGCTTTAATTCATTAGGCAAATATGTGTTTGCTATAGCATCTACAATCCACTTAAAAATTTGATGTTTATAGCATCGTTTAGTGCAAACTTCACATATCGCATCGCAAAACGAGTTAATTGCCTGCCTAAAGGTCGTTATACTGGCTTTACGCAACCTTCGGACCTCTTCGTTTTGTTTCTGCATTTGCTGCAAACGAGCCTCTCTGGCTTGTTCTGATTCTGAGGCTCGATTTTCCGCTGCATGCTGGCGCATTTGCTGCAAACGGGCCTCTCTGACTTTCTCTGGTTCTGAGGCTCGGCTTTCCGCTGCATGCTTACGCATTTGCTGCAAACGAGCCTCTCTGGCTTTCTCTGGTTCTGAGGCTCGGCTTTCCGCTGCATTCTGACACATTTGCTGCAAACGATCCTCTCTGGCTTTTTCTGGTTCTGAAGCTCGTCTTTTCGAACCTCCGACCAACCGTGCTGCAACTCCAGTAAGAGCACCAACTTTCACGACTAATTTTCCATAACATCGGTTAACTTGGTTTTTCAATACATTAAAGAGAAAAGTTTTTCCGGTGCCCGCTCCACCTGTGACGAAAATTTTTTCTCGTTTAATATCACCATTAAGTTGATTTTTAATACTCTCTGTAATGACAGTAAACAATTGTTTTTGATCAATATTCATAGCGTGCTGTGCTCTTTGAAATTGATCATTGCTCATTTCTGTGTCCGGTAATTCTTCTTCTATAACTTCAGGATTTATAATCTCTGGCTGTTCTAAAATTTCAAATGCATGTATCTGATTGAATGCATTTTCAAGCTGTTGGTCACGCTCTCGAAATTGGCGCATATACCTGCTTATTTCCTTCAAACGATTCTCTCGATGTAAAAACGCCTCTTTTGCATTATCGAAACCTTCAAGTAATTCAGTTTCCAAACGATAAGGCATATATTGAAGAAGTAAGCTATAGAAAAAGTTGTCGGGATCTGATGTTGCTATAAAATATGGCACCCTAACAACTGCGGGAACCTTTCTCACAACCATTTTGCTCTTATCTAATAGCGTAATGAGTGGACGATGTGTGTTACGAAATTCTTCATACGCGTCGTGATCAACACTTTCCTCAGTTTCGCTTACTTTTTTCGGATAGAATGGTTCAAATAACATTGCAAACTCTGTAAGGCTCATGTTTTCAAAATCGTAATCGGGAGATTGTAATGGACGTTTTTGATATCTTTCAAAGATATTACTATAATAACCAGTTGCGTGCCCGTTTCTGTCGAATTGCAATACTCTGTAACGCTGTTCTGCCTTTCTTGTGTTCAGAAAAATGCAGCTTCGAGAACTGTCCCGTAATGGGATATGACAAAGTCTATATGCACATTCTGCAGCTGATACTTGTCGTTCATGAAGAATCTTCATACATATGCTGAACAGTTTGCGTGAAATATCAGTTTCTTCGCGTTGAATTTGCTGTATTGCCTGCGCAATTCCAGAATCTATACCTGCAGGTTCTGCTTTCGATAGGTACTTTGCTATATAGTACGCTATCGCTTCGTTTGATCCGCATGGCTGAATATCCATGTTGCCTGCCCACAGTCTTAGCAACTCTGGGTGGTAATTATTTACCCAAGCATCTTCCTTTCGACGCTTAAGTAAACAAATTCTACCTCCGTTACGAAGAAAATCATCTGAAGAATGTGACACAATTCGTGTCTCGTCACATTCTTGGCGTGGAAAGTTGAATCGGCATCTTATAGAAGTATTATTTTTTGAACAAGTTTGTGTATGCCGATGAATTTGACATTTTTTAACAAATTCATAAAGCTCTGGGTCTACTTCTTCTGAAGGGATTCTACAGCAACAATTACGATCCATAAGAAGTTTCCCTTCTTCTGAGTCAAACTCGGGATGATTTTCGATCCAAATCACCATATGAAGGTGAGGACTGCCCCGATTCTGGAATTCAATGCGCCACCAATGATCCTTCACTTTTCCGCCAAACACATAATCATTATTTTTTATAAATTTCATTAGAGCATTTACTCTTAACATGAAATGTCGACTCAAAATTACTGGATACTTCTCGATAAGTCTTTGAGTCTCATAAATATCGAGAGTACTGGGATCAACATCAGCCCTACCATCGGCTATTAACAAAGCCTTTCGTTGGTCTAGCCAGTTGAGATCATTTGAGCTAAATGTTACGAAGTATGTTGGAGGTCCTAAACATCTGATTTGAGCTAATAGTTCATTCAGAGCTGATCTCCAATAAGCTGCCGAACCTCTTAAATTTTTTACATAAATATGGACATCTTCTATTGCTCCTTCTTGATTAACAATTTTTTTGCCGCATGCAGATATAGTGCTTTTGATTCTATAATATTCAAAGAAGGATAAGGCATAAAATAGATAGTCGTTACGTTGAAATCTTGTGTCACTTCCCAAAATTCTAAACTGAAAGTAGTCTAACGCTGTAATATTTACAGGCCTTTGTTCTTTGAACCCGTTTTTTCCGTAAGGAAACAAGAAGTACCAGGCAAATTCTTCTGCTTTCAGTTCATGTCCGATATTAACGATGTTGTCTTTCGTTTTGCGGGTAATTTCGTTAAGGTTTCGTGAAACCTGTAGTTCATCTTCCACATTGGGTTGCATTACATCAATCGGCGCCATCAAAGATGTCTGCAGTGGAATTAAATGATTAGGTAGTTCATGTTGAGAAGTAATCATTTCAGGCGCTGCCGTTACTATCTCAATACTCTGCTGTATTTCTATCTCATCAAGCTCGTCTGTTTCATATACAACATCAACGTAATCAAGAGTATACTGCACATTTTTGCTGCCTGTTGTACGTTTACAAATCCTCACAAACTCGTCTAAATTGTCGCATTCGATAATGCAGGCTTTTCCATTGTTATCCTTTGCTCTAGATCCTTTTTGACCACAAGAATGTGAATTAGTGAAGTAATATTTGTTATCATAGCACATCACTCCGAATGATTGTCCTTCTGTTATTATTATGCCGGCGCTATGTTCCATGAAAAGATCTTCCAACCCTTGACGAAGGGTGCGTCCGAAGTTTGTTTCATTATTCTTGTCGCTCAAGCTTCCATATATGCTTGGTTCATCGGCGAAAGTGATCTGAAACCGTTTGCCGAATGCGACTAAAACATCTTTTATTGCGTGGAAATTTCGCACCAGTAGGTATCCATCGTCTTCAATACGATAGGCCATTAAATTTCGCTCCGTTTGAAATCTTATATTGCTGTAGATTTGGTCACCCGTTATCATATTCAGGTTGAGGGTGTTTGTAAACCACTGTTTTGGTGCAAGAATACTAGCTCTAAGGATGTTAGACAATGCCATCGCACAGCATTGTACACCTGCAAATCCTGATGTGAATATGAGCTCGTTTCCTTGGTGCCATGAAGCACGCACAATTCTCGAAAATTCACATATTCTTGTGTAAGCACTAGGGTTATTGTTAAGTTCATCATTGATTTCATTCATAACCTCTAGTGGAGCTTTTTCTACTCTAATAATATCTTCTTCATTCATTATGACGTTTTGATCGATAGTGACGTCTTTATAAAGGGGATTGTTAGCGACCAACCAATGTAGTGCATCATATACCTTTTGCCTAGATACTGAAAACTGTCGCGTTACATTAATATTTTCCAAAAATTCAGTAATGACAACTATTCCAGCATTATTAGTGGTTCTTGGTAACATATTCGGAAGTTTTTCAGTAACTTCGAAAACATCCTGAGCAAACAATACTGCTTGACCTCGAAAACTATATTGCCCAAATACACCGCTTAATTTTATAATTTTGACAAATGGAATAATACGTGAAATCAGCCTTTGCTCGGCTTGAGATAAATCCGAAATCACGTCTGGAATAAAGCCTGGATCTAGATTGTTCCAATAAGATTTGGATGGTGGAATATTTTTCTTTGAATTCAAATGGGTTTTGCAACGATTGCAAACAACCAAACATTTTTTTTGCTTTAATTCATTAGGCAAATATGTGTTTGCTATAGCATCTACAATCCACTTAAAAATTTGATGTTTATAGCATCGTTTAGTGCAAACTTCACATATCGCATCGCAAAACGAGTTAATTGCCTGCCTAAAGGTCGTTATACTGGCTTTACGCAACCTTCGGACCTCTTCGTTTTGTTTCTGCATTTGCTGCAAACGAGCCTCTCTGGCTTGTTCTGATTCTGAGGCTCGATTTTCCGCTGCATGCTGGCGCATTTGCTGCAAACGGGCCTCTCTGACTTTCTCTGGTTCTGAGGCTCGGCTTTCCGCTGCATGCTTACGCATTTGCTGCAAACGAGCCTCTCTGGCTTTCTCTGGTTCTGAGGCTCGGCTTTCCGCTGCATTCTGACACATTTGCTGCAAACGATCCTCTCTGGCTTTTTCTGGTTCTGAAGCTCGTCTTTCCGCTGCATGCTGACGCATTTGCTGCAAACGAGCCTCTCTGGCTTGCTTTGGTTCTAGGGCTCGTCTTTCCGCTGAATGCTTACGCATTTGCTGCAAACGAGCCTCTCTGCCTTGCTGTGGTTCTGAGGCTCGGCTTTCCGCTGCATGCTGACGCATTTGCTGCAAACGAGCCTCTCTGGCTTTCTCTGGTTCTGAGGCTCGGCTTTCCGCTGCATTCTGACACATTTGCTGCAAACGATCCTCTCTGGCTTTTTCTGGTTCTGAAGCTCGTCTTTCCGCTGCATGCTTACGCATTTGCTGCAAACGAGTCTCTCTGCCTTGTTGTGGTTCTGAGGCTCGGCTTTCCGCTGCATGCTGACGCATTTGCTGCAAACGAGCCTCTCTGGCTTTCTCTGGTTCTGAGGCTCGGCTTTCCGCTGCATTCTGACACATTTGCTGCAAACGATCCTCTCTGGCTTTTTCTGGTTCTGAAGCTCGTCTTTCCGCTGCATGCTTACGCATTTGTTGCAAACGAGCCTCTCTGCCTTGCTGTGGTTCTGAGGCTCGGCTTTCCGCTGCATGCTGACGCATTTGCTGCAAACGAGCCTCTCTGGCTTTCTCTGGTTCTGAGGCTCGGCTTTCCGCTGCATGCTGACGCATTTGCTGCAAACGAGCCTCTCTGGCTTTCTCTGGTTCTGAGGCTCGGCTTTCCGCTGCATTCTGACACATTTGCTGCAAACGAGCCTCTCTGGCTTTTTCTGGTTCTGAAGCTCGTCTTTCCGCTGCATGCTGACGCATTTGCTGCAAACGATCCTTTCTGACTTCCTCTGGTTCTGAGGCTCGGCTTTCCGCTGCATGCTGACGCATTTGTTGCAAACGATCCTTTCTGACTTTCTTTGGTTCTGAGGCTCGGCTTTCCGCTGCATGCTGACGCATTTGCTGCAAACGATCCTTTCTGACGTCCTCTGTTTCTGAGGCTCGGCTTTCTGATGCACGCTGACGCACTTGCTTCAAGCGAGTCTCCCTGCCTTCCTTCGACTGCTTGGCTCTATAACTTCTCATATAGAGCCTTCTTTTCTCCTTTATTTTCTGTAATTCGCTTAAGTGTTCTGACGATCTTTCCATTCTTTCGCTGAGATTTGTTGTTTTTTTTATAAACAATTCGTTAAATAAAATTAATTTATTAGTTTATAATGAAAAGATTTTAATCAAATCAAACTATACGACGCACAGACTTTTTGAAAATCTATGTAAATATATTTCGCTTATAATTTTAAATTGTCACAACCGTACACTTCGACTGTTTTTTTTCGATTGATTGTATACCTAATATATTCCTGATATTTATGATGTCCCGCGGGAACCAAAAAAGTAACGGTACAAACTTGGGTTTATCCATTTCTATTGTCCTTGACTAGCACTTATAATTCAACTGGTCGACCCGGAAAGTAGGTAAGCTCCATTTTTTCAGGTAGAGGGATTCAAATAAGGGGTAGGTAGAATATTTCTTTGTGTATTTAAAATTTTTAGGAATTCTTATTTTATATTGAAAGAATCTATTTTTTCTTCTATGATATTTGCCAATATTGTGAAATATAAACGAATATAACTTAAATCGTATTCTCCGCCATTAGATTCGGTGACAATTTTTAAAAAGCTCACATCGACGTGACAGCCAAAATTAAAAAAAAGGAGTTTTCTACTACAGTTGCTTCTCGGAGGCATTTTGAAAACTAGTATCTGAAATTTTTTTTACTACAAAAATTTTATTATAAGTATTAATTTTTTTATTACCTAAAAGTCGCGTGTTTTGCATTATTTGATATTATTTCTTCTGGTGCGCGGTTATACTTATATATGTACATATGTAAGTATATGTATCTATATAAAGTATACTTTCTTTAAGGATATACATATGTATATTTCAGTATATACATATGCTACTCAAATGTCGCCAAAACTAGTTTTATATACATAGATGTTGCATATTTTTGGTGAGCTGCTTAAACTTACTGTCGCCTTCCTACAGTGTCTCTCAAATATTCTACGTTTCAGTACCACTTAAAAAAGTTACAAACATACATACATACATACATACATACGCCTTCCTACAGTGTCGCTCAAATATTCTACGTTTCAGTACCACTTAAAAAAGTTACAAACATACATACATACATACATACATACATACATACATACATAAATACTTACATACATACATACATACATACATACAAGTGAAGCTAATAAAAGCGTATTAAAAAAAATGAATTAAATCGTTTTCTATCGATTAATATAGTTTTATTAACTCACAACAAGCCAAAATTATGATCTTCCGGAAGTTCCAGAAGAATCGGTCAATATTTTTGAAAAGCATAGCATTAAGTTGCTACAATCAAACTAAACATAATTTTTTGCAAATTTTTCCAAAAGAAGATCAAATTACATTTAATATTTTAAAATACAATTTTAGAATTTTCAGCATGCAATGCTCTTTTTTCATCAATAAAAATTAAAAAAAAAATATTATTATTGCATTTTCCATCATTAGATTAGGAAAATGAATGAAAAGCAAGAAAATATGAATAATTATCAAGGAATCTTCCCAAAAAAATAACGATATGGATATCGCCATTTTTATTATAGAGGAGCACAATATCACGAACACTCGATTAGGTTGTCTAAATTTAAGTAATTTTGCGTTAAAGTTCAAGTCATGTATTAAAAAATGCATTGAAATATTTTCTCTCCAGTTCAAAGTTAAAAAAGCTAACATAAAACTGCAAAGTCCAGTTGTCTTATTTTCCAAAAAAATTCATTCGAAACTCGTGCAAACAAATCACGAAATACAAAAAATTTCGGCATTACTCATAATACAAAGATTTCATTATTCTTCTTTTGTCGTCTCCTTATGAATATTCTGTATAGCTGTACGTGTGTATGTGTGCGCGTGTGTGCGTACTCAGAAATAATTCACACTCTGGTCGTAATAAAACTGATAATTTAATCTTGCAAATCAATGTGTTCACCGCGGTGTGGGGGTAGCTGGGCGTAGCTGTGAATGAAATCGGCAGACAGACAAGAAGATAAAAGAACACACGCTAAATGACACAATTACTTGACCATTTGCTTTTTCACATGTGGTCCATTGGTCCACCGCACATTTACGGTTAGTGTGGCGGTGCAAAATTAAAGCATTACATAGTTTGAATTCCAGAAATATTTCATACAGGCATAAATTTGGGTAAACAAGTTTTATTCATAGCACTGAGATTGGCGCGTAATTTCGTTGTGTCTTCTTTTATAGCAAATTATGCGGGAAAAATGTCATACTGTAAATGTGACATCTTGAATTTGAAGTAGCGAGGCGATTTTGGCTAGCTTTAATAATTTGCTAATTTTATCTTTGTTCAAAGGGTGTCAGAGTAATTTTTCTGCTTAAATTCTGCTTTCTATTCAGTATACATTGTTTCCAGCAACCCGAAGGTTAGAGATATCATTTAATCACATGCTTACTCTACACCAAATCCTTTCTTCTTCCGAAGTGATTTCTTCATTTGCCCAATGCCTGAAGTTTTGAAACACAATGTGAAACTTAATCTAACCACCACTTGAAGTCCTTTACGCAGCTATCATAAGCTGTTATCAGAATAAGAACTTTAAATTCTGAATAGTTTTCAAAAATTTTTTCCTTTGTATGTGATATTCATGCTTCGAATGTACAAGAACTCAGAAATAATTCTCCGGATTTTTATTTAAAACAACACATGCTTAACTTAGGGTGCCCAAAGAGTCTGGTTGGCTAATCGTAAATACGGGAATTTCTAACCCTGTGCGAAGGGCACTTAGTAAAATGGTATTGTTGTACGTCAAAGAAATCTCAATCCAACATTCACAGTAGCACAATATTTATATATACATAGGTCAAGATTTGAGTGCGGTAGTTCCTTTTTTGAAGGAGAAATATATTTTACCTTGTCCTCGCTCATTACTAGATCCATTTACCAGTATAACTCATAAACTGATGGGATTGACACATCTTGCTACTGTCGTCAAAATTGTGTGTTTAGGTTTTCATTTAGCAGGTAATTTATATTAAGAACAAAGTTCTCGTTAGAACCATAAGCTATTCGGAATAGGCGAAAATAAAACGTTAGATCAATCCAATTTGTTTGACAACATCAGGCTTACACCACTTATGAAAGAAGAAGAAGGAGTTAGGCGAGTGTCTAGTAGAGGAGGGAGATATCCAGTCCTCGAAACACTTTTCGTAAGCACTTTTAGGGTTGGCCTTCAGCATTTCAGCGGATCACACGAAACCAAATCTGTTGAATACGGTAGTTGATGAATGATATTCATTGCGTTTTTGGCTTGGAATTCGATCACAATCGTGGCGCGATTCGATGGTTCACTATGATTGCGTAAAATCCACTAATTGTTATTCCACAATTCCGGACGTTCTCACGCAAACGCCCCAATACGGAACTCCTCATAGACCATCTGACTCTGCGACCAAGCATGACTAAAGACAATTGCTTACGTTTTTCTTTTTGAAAAAAAAAATCATCGCGTTTCATACCCAAAGTGTCCAACAAAATCATTCAATCGAGCTCGCGAGAGTTGTCGAACACTCTTGCCATCTCTCTTAAACTTGCCTGACGATTTTCAATCACCATATCCTTCTCTTTTATAATATTTTCATCATTAGAAGGGATCGAAGGTTGTCCAGAACGAGGCATTTCTTCAACGATGTCTTCACCGACTTCGAAGACTTTCTACCACTCGTAGGCTTGTGGTTTTGTTAAATATGAGCCTTTTGCAATATTAGCAATGTTTTTCACATTTTAGAAAAACAAAATTTGAGAGAAATTCTTTGTTCGATGTTTTTATCCATTGTAGAAATCTCAGGTGAGTTGTCAGTACCGACTTAAGCAGCTGCTGTAAACTAACTAGTTGACAGATCGCGCTCATATTGGTCATAGTAATTATGGACAGTCTTTTCAACTTAGCAAAATAAATATCATTTAACCATTTAGTTTAGCAAAATAAATATCATTTAACCATTTAGTAATTTTTGGGTGCTTTTGTCAGAATACTTTTCACGGCAATGATTGGTTCAGACGTGTAGGTACGAAGGTAAGACATTTTGATTGAAAATGAGTTTCTGGTCGTATATCAACGAAAATGTTTTTTTTTTTTTTTTTTTTTTTCGTTGAATTTGGCTCGTTTTGGAAGACCCACACGGTCGATTACTGTTTTGCATGATTCGTCACCTGTGGCGATCTTATAAACGTCTTTTGAAGCACCGTGATCGTATTTTTTCAGCATTTCTTTACACCAATCCACACGAGCCTTTTTTTGTGCGATTATCAAATTGTGCGGAATCCAACGAGAACAAACCTTTTTTACGGCCAGGTGTTCATGCAATATCGAATGTATGCTGGTGGGAGAAATGCATAGACATGCCTCTATCTGAAGGTATGTTACATGACGGTCTTGCATTATCAGTTCACGTACGGCATCGATATTTTCTGGCACAACGGCTGTTTTTGGACGACCTTCACGGAATTCGTCTTTGAGCGAGCGTCGGCCACGATTGAATTCGTTGTACCAGTTTTTCACAGTGCTATAGGATAGTGCTTCATAGCCATACAAAGATTTTAGTTCATCGATGCACTCTTGTCGTGATAATCCACGTCGAAAGTTGTGAAAAATGATCGCACGAAAATGTTCACGAGTTAATTCCATTTTTGGCCGAGATGAATTTTTTAATTCCCTGTAAGTAAAACAATTCACGATTAAATGACAAAACGTTCTGAGTGATGCTTCCAATGGAAATGTCAGATTGCAACACTTAGTGTTGCCTAGTCCTGAAATATATATAGCAACCTATGTAAAATCCAATATGCTTTTTGATGGTCGATTTAAATAGTTCATAGAACCAATTCCAGAGAACTTTTTATGTGTATTTAGTAGACTGCTTTCTCAATAACAGGCGCAGTTTTAGGCCTACAGCCTTCTTCCAGTATGAACTACATTAACTCTATCATTGCATTTGGAGAATCGTCTGCTCAGATGTCTCAGTTTCACAGGTTAGAGAAGCGATTTCACCCCAATTTAGCTACGTGGATCATTCATTTTAAGAATTTCGAGGCTCCCTTATAACACTAGCTTCTTGAAATACCTTTTTAGTATTGGACATTGTCTTTTTAAGCACTTTATTAACAACACTTCAAATCGCAAATACCGTCAAATAGTTGAAGTTTTCAGTCACATTCACTATAAGTAACATGTACATAAGTATGTATGTATATGAAGTAATTCAACAAGCTGTTTGAGTAATGAAAATCTTCTAACAAGCCGGCAAGGTAAGTGTCCAAAGGTGACAAGTGTTTCCAAGCGGCATATGCTTGTAAATGTACAGGTATACATATGTGCATATGTATGTAAGCAAATTCCAAAAACTGTTTTAATTGAAATCATTTCACTATGCCAATTTTAATTGCTTGTTTGCAAACACAGAAACACATGTCCATTTTAATACACATACACATATGCATATAACTACATTCTTATGTACATATGTATTCTGCTAATGCACGCTTTTTAGCAGTTTTTTGCTGCCAAGCGTTTTAAGTAGCCTAAGTAGCGGTCTGCCAGCCGAGTAATCACTGCTCAAGCGCCGGGAAGCCGGCGCTCATCAGCTCGTGCTAGTGACGCAAATCGCCACACCAAATACAGCAGAAAAAACAATAAATTGCCCATATTAATGGATTCAAAAGTGTATTATTAATTACAGTACATATAAACATACAAACATACACTTGATTTCCCATATTTTTTATGCATCTGAAGTGCCGGCTGTGATTGCTTACTGAAAAAAAACACATTTCGT
Organism: Bactrocera correcta; assembly: GCA_027475135.1. Classification (NCBI taxonomy): domain Eukaryota; kingdom Metazoa; phylum Arthropoda; class Insecta; order Diptera; family Tephritidae; genus Bactrocera; species Bactrocera correcta. The sequence goes on along the minus strand of CM050327.1, from coordinate 20,525,761 downwards.
TCTTTAATCAACAAAAAATCAAATGAATAAATAAATAAATCAACTCAAAAGTGATTACTTGTGTTTGTATATACATATCTGTGGCGTTGCCGTATAGCAGGATTTAATGTCCATGCATTTGTTTATTTGCATGTAGTTTAAATACTTGCACAGCTGTTAAACGTAAACAAGAAGTGGTATGTATTTGAAATGGATCGTTTTCACTAATTGCTCTTAGAAAGCTTATCCTGTCAATATTTGTTTATTTTGTACAAGTGCACTTACATATAAATACAAATATGTATATATGTATGTATGCCATTTAAGGCCTAAGTAATACAAATGTTAAACATTTTTCAATCTACTCAAAGTTAATTGCTTATAATTTCTCAAATTTTCATTTTTATTTTAAATCAATTACTGTGGTCATTTAATTTCGTTAAAGAAGAGGCTTTTGTATTTTATTTAATTTTTTTCGACCATATACTATATAAACACATACCATATGTACATTCATATGTATGGTATATTAGAGCGAGTCGATTTTCATACCCTGAACAGGGTATATTAAGTTTGTCACGAAGTTTATAACACCCAGAAGGAAGCGTCGGAGACCCTATAAAGTATATATTGGTTTGTCAAAAAAGTCTTGCGGTATTTTTATTGAATCAATTCGTATGATACCCATACATCGAGGTTCTTAGTGACTCCAAGCTTCTTCAAATGGTTTATAACGTTTTGATGACTACTATGCCGGTCTCTTTCGACCAATTCAGCGATTTTATCGCAATTTTCGACGACAGACCTTCCGGAGCGTGGCGCATCTTCGACCACCTCTACACCAGAACGAAAACGTTGAAACCTTTGTTGTGCGGTGGAAATGAAAACTGTATTGGGTTCATAAACTGCACAAATTTTATTGGCGGCTTGAGATGCATTTTTGCCTTTATCCGTATTTTCTCTTTATTTTGCTCCATGTTTGCGACGCTATAACTCACGAACGACTTAAAAGAAACGACAATCAATCAAACACGTGTTAGCTCGTGAAATGAGCTTTCCTAAAAGGAATAGCATGACCCGATGCGACGAATAGAACTAGTACTACGCGCTTTCAGCGCCAACTAGCGAATAACCGCAAGACTTTTTTGACAACCTAATATATACATAAATGATCAGTGTGTCGAGCTGAGTCGATTAAGCCATGTCCGTCTGTCTGTCCGTCTGTCCGTCTGTATACATAGTATATACGAACTAATCCCTCAGTTTTTAAGATATCGTTTTGAAATTTTCCAAACATCATTTTCTCTTCAAGAAGCTAGCTTCTCATTTGTCGACCACTTTAGCATATAAGTAGCTGCCATACAAACTGAACGATCGGAATCAACTTCTTGTATGGACAACTTTCACATTTGATATATTCACGAAATTTGGTATAGATTATTTTCTATGGCAACAATGTAATCTCCGAAGAAATTGTTCAGATCCCTGTGAAGGGTATTTAGCTTCGGTGCAACCGAAGTCAACATTTATTCTTGTTTTCTATAAAATCGCTGGTAATGTTCTACGAATCATTCTGAACATATTTGCCTAAGAGACTAGGGGTTTGAAACCGATTTTGGCCCAGTGAGTTTTAAAGCGAAGTTCTCCATCTCCTGGTGTTATGCTTTCCCTACTAATCAGCGGGGTAGAGAAGTGTTTTCCCCATAATTTTAGTATGCTCTGGGCATCTGCCGCCAGATCACCTCGGGTTCTGCACGAATATGCTCCGGTCTTGAAACCTTCTGTTAGTCGCCGCATCTTTGATATAATTTTCGAGCATTACTCCTGTCGGCCAGCTTCTTCATACTCACGCATTTCGGTCTCTCTCTTTTTTTGTCTACAAATGCGTGTTAACTCGGCTATAACCGCTTAAGCGGTTTCCACGCCAGTAAAGAAGAAATGCGTCTCGTTTCCCTCTTCAGCTCTCGGTATCTATTCCATCCCGCACGTGTTGTTGTCGATTGTAACGTTATGGGGTAGGCAGTCTGTTTTTTCTCCGCTACGACACGCCACTCCTCATCGTACCAGCTGTTTTTATGCCTTTTCCCAAAACCAATGATTTCGTTTGCAGCTGTAAGTAAGGAGCTTGAAATGCCGTTCCACAGTTCCCTTATACCGAGTTGCTGATGAGTGTTCACAGAGAGTCGAAGTGCAAGTCGGGCGGAAAATCGTTCGGCTGTCTGTTGTGATTGCAGCTTCTGGAGGTCGAACATTCCTTGTATTTGTTGACGTCTATGTACGCTCGTCTAAAACACTGGATACGTGTCTTGCATCTATCACAACATGACCGATCTGGTAGATGGTTTTTCGATCCGGAGATAGCCAGGGAGCTTGATTAATTTTCTTATTCCGGAATCTAGTACTACAGAAAACCATACTTCGGGCTCCGGCGCAGTCGACCAGTAAATCTGTCCGAACTTCAACTGAGGTGCCTAGACTCTCCTTCATCTGATTGCATTTATGGTTGCTCCCATGTTTGCACACCACAGTTGAGTAGACATGAACACTTACTCGTGCATACATACATATGTATGTATGTATTTACCTATCTATGTATACATGAACGTATTCATAATTCGAAACGTGCGCCATCCACTTTAACGAGCGTCTCTACTAAATGCGTTGGAATAAATATTTGCAGCGGCAAGCAACCGCATACACCACCACACATACATACATACATGCATACATGCAAGCATACGTTTTAATACAAACTGTCAACGTTGCGAACAAATTGAAGTGATGCGTTGCGTTCATCACAGTGTTGTGATGCGTTGCGTGTGCCAATGTCATGAAATTGGTGGGAAACTTTACAATTCAATCGAGGGTGCTGTGGAATTTAGCTGCCCATTATTCGGATTATTCATCGATGTTTTATAACCATAAATGATAATGGCCACGATGTGATGTGAACTAATAAGCAGGGACACACACACACAGGCTTGCACCAACTTTGTGTGATTTTGAACGTTGACATTGTGTCTATGTAAACATGCGTGTGTGTCTGATGCAAACAGTGCCGAGCAACTTCAGCTTCCAATTGTCGTATGAATGGATGTATGTATGTATGTATGTATGTATATAAGTATATATATGATTTCGTGCCCGAGATGCTGACCTACGGCTAAAACTTGTCTAGTGTCCGCTGCAGCAATTGCTATCAAAACAATAACAATTGTCAATATGTGTGTATGCGCTCTTTGCTATGCAAGCAGCGTTAATCGCGCAAACACACACATACATACACACATTTCGCATTCACATATATTTTGCATTCTGTATCAAAATTCTCAATGAGGCATCAATGAATGGAAATGGAGCAATTCACTGTTGTTTTCGATCGTTTTTCAAATTGTTTACACACCTTCATGCCACATTTGTTTTTAGTTGCAGTTATGCAGTGCGAGCTGCGTTACAAACATTATTTAATTATAATTAATAAGTTTGGGAAATATTATTTTCACAACCAAAAGTTTGAATTCTATTGCTGCAAGAGGACTGTACTGCCTCAGAAGGACTAGACTTTTCCGGGTCAGTTGGTTCGGTTGTTCCGCTGAACATGGCGTATACGCAACTTCAAATGTGTTTATAGCCTAAACAGTGTAGTTTGCCAAGAAGTTTGTAATACCCTGCAGGAAACGTGGGGAATGCCATGTCATTTATATACATATGTATATATAAATAATCAAACTCCAATGCAACTATCGCAATGAACGTATAATTAGACTCAGCGACAGTCAAGCGGCAATCTGCGTAAGAGATCCAATCGCTATTGGTGCAGGAGTGTATAAAACGGCTGAACAGTATATCAGATCGTAATCAAGTGCACCTTATCTGGATGCCCGGTCACAACGGTGTAATCTAGCTTTCCATTGCTGTTAGTCCCTATACTTAAAAAGTAGGTAAATCACAAAATTTTTTCGAAATACTACTGTGTCCAGAAAATAAGATGACATTTGAATTTAAACTGCGCGCATCGAAGGATTTGGAGAATTATTTTTTTTTAGGTTGTTAGTACTGTCAGTCACATTTATGTCAAATTTCATGTCAAAATGTTCATTAGTGTTTGGGATACGTGTCGCTTTGAGAGCTGTGTTTTTCGTTTTTTGCGATGTCGAAATTTGTTGAGCAAAGAATTTGCATTAAATTTTGTTTACAGAGTCAATTTTCTGCTGCGGATACGTTCAAGATGGTGCAGAAAGCCTTTGGTGATGAAGCTATGTCTAAAAAAAATGTTTACAAATAGTATAGTGAGTTCCAAGCCGGCTGTGAACGTGTCGGAGACGAAGAGCGTCCTGGGCGACCATCAACCTCAACCGACGAAGCTCACGTTCAACAAATCAAAGATTTGGTGTTGAAAAACCGTCGATTAACAATTAGAGACCTTGCTGATGAAGTTGGCATATCGAAAGGCTCAGTCAATACCATTTTGAATAATGTTTTGGGCCTCAAGCGTTTCAAATCTCCACTGCTACCGAAAACATTGAATTTTTTGGAAAAAAGGCGTCGCGTTGAAGTGTGTGAAACGATGCTTTCCGACTACCAAGGTGTCATGAAATGCATTATAACTGGCGATGAGACTTGGATCTATGCTTACGACCCCGAAACAACCGATCAATCGAGCGAATATCGTGCCAAAAGAGAGCCGAGACCAAAAAAATCGCGCCAAAGTCGCTCAAAAATCAAGGTCATATTGACTGTTTTCTTCGATTATCGTGGTGTTGTGCATTATGAATTCCTTCCAACCGGTCAAAGAGTCAACAAGGCATATTACTTGAACGTTATGCGTCGTTTGCGCGTAGCCATTCGTAAAAAGAGGCCGCAATTACGGACCGACAACTCTTGATTTTTGCATCATGAGTTTTTCGCCAAATTTTCAATCAATATCGTGCCGCAACCACCGTATTTCCCTCATTTAGCTCCATGTGACTTCGGACTATTCAGCAAAGTCAAAAAATCGCTTCCAGAAAACCATGTTTAGTCAATCGAAGACATTAAAGTGAATCGCTACGATTGACACAAGTGTATTGAGGCCAAGGGGGGTTACTTTGAGAAAGACGACATTGATTTAGAACAATAAATTAAGAATTTTTAAGTTATGAATAAAGTCTAACTATAACTCGTACTTACAAATATTTTCTTAGAGTTGTCTATCAAACAATTTTTCAGAGTACCAAGCGAAAAAATATTATTTTTTTTACCCACTCTAATACATTCCAAATAAATATCTGCATTGAATCAACTCAACTTTTCTTTTGTAAAAAGTATTTTTCTTAATCTTTCGTTTTTAATCCACTTCAAATCGCAAAATGCTGTTCGATTTGAAAACTGCTACGCTCTTGGGAGATGTTTGACACAAATATGACCATGCGAATTCTTGACAGTTTTTGATGCACGATGCTTCTATTTAGCGTATAAATTATTTGTAAATATGAGCAATGAGTGAAGCCATAATACCAGTAGATACGAAATACTTCTTCTATCATTCTTGATAGACAGAAGACTTAATAAAAGCCACTTGACATTTGTAATAAATTATAAGTAAGAAATAACATATTCCAGCAGAACCGAGCATTCAGTACATGAGTGTGTGAAAATGGAAAGTTTGGCACTTTATTGACTACAAAAGCTGTGGCATCTGCAATAATATTTGTTGTTGGGCATATATATGTAGTTGTTGAACGGTTGCGACTTCAGTGCCGCAGTCGTATCTACGCCATCGGAACGAATCCCAATTTCTATGAAGCCAAAATGTAACAACTTGACAGCATATTTGGTGAATATCTCTGCTTCTAAGGTATAAAGTTAACTAGAAGGACGGAGAACCGAAAAATGTAAAACAAGTAGTACATCACCCACTGTTCCTTTTATAACATAAATTTGAAATAACATATCGTCACCTGAAATGCAAAATAACGTAACAACATTTTCGGAAATTTACAGTGGCATGAGTGACACACGAAATAAAACGAAACATGAGTGAGTAACAAGAAAAAACGTTAACTTCGGTTGCACCGAAGCTAAATGAACTTCACAGGTGCATTTCTGTTAGTAACTATGTGTCCAGTTTGTATGGAAGCTATGCTATAGTAACCCGTTCTGAACCAGTTTTTTATAGATTACATTGTTACCTTAAAAAATAATATATACCAAATTTCGTGAATATATCTTGTCAAATGTGAAAGTTGTCCATACAAGAACTTGATTCCGATCGCTCAGTTTGTATGGTAGCTATATGTTATAGTTAGCCGATCTGAACAATTTTCTCGGATATTACATTTTTGCCCTAGAAAATAATTTATGCCAAATTTGGTGAAGATAAATTGTCAAATGCGAAAGTTTTCCATATGAGAACTTGATTCCGATCGTTCAGTTTATATGGCAGTTATATGTTATAGTGGTCCAATATCGGCCGTTCCGACAAATGAGCAGCTTCTTGAAGAGAAAATGACGTTTGCAAAATTTCAAAAGGATATCTTAAAAACTGAGGGACTAGTTCGTATATATACAGACAGACGGACAGACAGATGGACATGGCTAAATCGACTCAGCTCAACATACTGATCATTTATATATATACTTTATAGGGTCTCTGACGCTTCCTTCTGGGTGTTACAAACATCGTGACAAACTTAATATACTCTGTTCAGGGTATAAAAAATTTAATATTGGTTAAAACTGCTTTATAGCTGAGGGCAGAACTTGAAAATGTTGGACATATGTAATATTAGGAATGCAATTTGAAGTAGTGAATCATAACCAATAAAACACTCAATTTCGAATTTTTTGATGATACGTTATTTTGCATTTTAGGTGACGTTATAAACCTTAGTTTTTCATTCGAAAAATCGATTATTTGAATGTATGTATGTACATAGTTAAACATATATGTATGTATGTATGTATTGAAAAATTCATGTACATACATACTGTATATGTATATGTAACTATATTTACCTAACCTTTGCATAAATATTGACCCGTAACCATATATGTATGTATGGCAGACTAGATAAAAAGCTGAAGTTGTAACGTACACTACTTTCCAACCATATGGTGACCTATTTTCAGTTAAATGTAAACAAACCCGACCTTGAGCACTCGTACTTCTTTGAATGCCAACAAAATCGTTCTAACGGAGTTGAAGTGAAATGTGTATGAATGTTGAAGCAAACGACAGAGCTTGCACGTTACAATGAGTTTACAATTTTGTGAAATAACGGTACAGTTGTTTTATATTTAAATTTTACTTCAGATGTTAAATTTTTCGATTGAAACCAAAATATATTTGAACTATGAATAAGTATAAACTATACACTCAAATGTACGTTCACTTATACATATGTATGTATGTATGTATTTGTATGTTTGTATTTATGCATATGCTTCTGTTTAACACAATGTACACAGAATTTAACGCATAAAACGCTTTCACTTCACAACTACAACAAATTTCGCCGTAAGCTCATGTGTCACCGAATACTTCCGTTCGCACTGAAAATCACATCACAAGGATATGCATGTATATACATATGTATGTAAATCAATGCTTATATGTATGCATGGAATGTGTGTATTTGAGTTTAGTTCACATTTAACATTGGTGATATTCGATTCATTGCTGCGGGCGGTCTGGTGAATTGTCAAAGGGATCATTTCAACGCTTTACACAAACAAATGTGTGTATGTATGTACATATGTAAGTATGATATGTGTATGCTGTGTTGATATTAAGGATTTGTTGGCACTGTTGACTAAATATTCAAACTTTTTCATATTTTTTTTTTGATGATTTTAAAATTCAAATTCAAAATTCAAACGGAGAGCAAAAGTTTAAATTTATAGTTTTCCGCATCTTTTTCAAACAGACAATCAAAACCATTTAAAATGTTGGCCAAAAATTTAATAAAAATAAAAGTTAAATAAAATTTAATATACATTAGGGTGGTCCAAAAAAGAGATTTTTTTTGCATCGTATTCTGAAAAATTGGTTGATAGACACCTTTGAAAAATGCTCTCTAAATTGTAACTGCAAGGTTCTCCACCTAACGGATTTCTCTTTTTTTCTTTTTTCCTCGTATTATCAGTTAGAAAAATTTGTATGTCGCTTCCAAATACTTCAAAAAATATTTAATTCTGCGGATTTTGTAGGAAATTAAAAGCTCTTTAAACAAGGTCCTTGGTGATCTGTTCATAAACCTAACCATTTAAAAGATATTAAGGGGGTATTCTAGTCTAGAAATCAAGTTTTGGGCAGTTTTTTGAATTTTATTTAAAAAAAAAAAACCAAAAAATATTTTTACCATCCATTTTTTATGGTGTCTTTATTGATATCTTAAGAAGACAGAAAAAAAAAATTTACAAAAAAATATTAAAAATTAAAATAATTAGAGGGGGAGAGACAGGTGTAAAAAATGGCGCATCCTGGTGACATTGATCCTGACTCTCCTGGTGGTCTGAAAAAAAATCAAAAGAAATTCTTAATCAATAAGAATGCTCCCTCAGGGACAAAAAATGGCGACTGCCTGAAAATAAAAATAATTTTTTACGCTTTTTTTTTGAAATTCCTGATTTTTTTTAAATATCAAAAACAAAACATTTTGACACGATGCTGGCAGGAACGATAAAGAATTATATAAAGCAGGTTCACACAAAAGTTCAATTAAATCGGTTGTATAGAACATGATATAATGCCGGTACCGTGTGGAAAAAAGTAGTTTCGAGAAAAACACGTTTAAAAAAGTGAGTCAAGCCGAACCGGGCTAGGTACTGCGTCACTAAAGTAACTGTAGCTCTTAATATAATTTCAATTTTTAAAAATCCTTTGGAGGATATATTCTTAAGGGTCTAAACTTTAAATATATGAAAAATCGAATTTTTCAAAATTCCAGAGTAGCCCCTTAACGGTTAAAATAAGACTATTTTAAAGAAAAAAGTTATAACCTTATTAAAATTTATTATTTATTAAAATTATTTTCTTATGAATTTTATAACGAAATGAAAAAAAATCCTTTTAAATTGCTAAGCTCATAGTCTTCTATGAGTTTTTTTTTTCAGAGTATCAAGCAAAAATAAAAAAAGAACCGCGTTTTTTGACTCACCCTAATATGCATAATAATAAAATGTTGTATTTGGTATAAAACGAAATTAACGCTCATAAAAAATGCATATTCACATATTTATATGTACACATATACACGAAAGTAAACTTATCCACTTGCACTAATACGTCATCAATATTAAAAAATATCCATTTTGCCGCAAATGAAATCGATATTCACATTACACAAATCACAAATACCTTTAGTCCTTTAAGACGTTTAGATTTACCCATATTCAGCTTCACATGTGGCAAAGAACACTAGGGTGTTTAACATTTGCTTGCCACACAAGTTCAATGAAAGTTTCTGCAGGAAGAACACGAAGAAATTTAATACGCTCATTTAGTTTTGTGAGCGGCGTAATTTAAAATTGAATTTCACATCCTTTGGTTTTGTCACGAACTGCGGTTGAAGCGGTGTGCCAATAAAAATATTCCTTCCTGCACTTAATTAAAAGAACAAATATGCTTTAGGGTTGCTTTGCAGTAATTATTTGTAATGCATACATATACATATGTATGTACATTTGTAAAACATTACGGTCATACGAAGGCAGTGCGATGATTCAGCTTGTGTTTTTGATTTTGCGTTTTACTCTTGGTCATTGATGGTGGCAGTGATCGCCCTTCAAATCAGTTCGAATTTTATGATTGAACAGAAATCATTATATTTAATGGAGTTTATCCACTTGTGATTTTCAAAATTTTTTTTTGTGTTTTTTTTTTTTTGTTTTTATTTTTTTTTTTTGTCGAATTTACATATGTACGTATGGTACATAGCATTTGAGAATATTTTCCGAAAATGTAAAGCTGATCCGGCAAATAGTTTGGGAGATACATACTATGTATAAGCTTTAGGTTAAGTTGCAATGGGTCATGAGGTCACGAATAATCCCGCTTGGACTACTAGAGATGTCTAGAATTCCTTAGAGCTAGCACAATTTTAGTGATTTATTATTCGCCGGGTTCGTGAAACGTAAGGCAATCGAGATGCGAAGATGCGAGAAAAGAAAGTTTCTAGACTTTTTTGACTCATCTTCCTTATTGACAAGTTGCGTCCTCCAAAATCTTTAGCACCACCCCGGGAGTGCAAATGGGACAGTGTCCATTTAAGACGCTTATCATTGTGGCTGCGTGAGTTTTGCTAACAGCTAACAGTCAATGGATCTTTTATGTTCCACACTGGACCAGAAGGCTTTCTCGCGCGAAGCTCATAAATCCAGCGTCCGAACGTTTAGAGATCACGAGCTTCAATTTTAGGCATCAAATAAACGGTTATCATGGCGCCATAATGGTCGCCATTGACGGTTACTCATTGGCATCATTTTTGAAGAAGTAAGGTTCGTTGTTTTTTCTGGATGAAATGACGATAATATGACAGCTTGACACGACTCACACGTGAGCTGTCAAAAAAGGCTATTGAAAAAAGTACCTCTACTTGGATCACCCGTTATAAAAATCTTATTTCTGCGATTAACATCTATTAATTATATCTTAGATGGTCACGTGAATCTGTCAAGTCAATCAAGGCTAAAGTTTTTCTAGCCGATTCTGAAAACAGCGTTTCAAGAAAAAAGGGTTTAAAGTTTTGAGAGCCGATTACACTAAGTTAAAAAAATCTTACAAGTACGCTCATATCTCATGACCTTATAAGCTGTAGCATCAAGCTACTTCCATATTAAAGTGGTTTGTGTGGTTGGCGGAATCATCGGAAATTGTAAGGCCGATGAGCTTGCAAGAAAAGGCATTCCCTAATTCCATCAGGTTAGGAACGAATCTTTGAATTTTTCCGTTTTCGAAAAGCCCTGAGTAATACTTTTAATTTTTGATAAATGACATTTGAAATGATATTATGGTATAAAAATTCTTTTCGCTTGAACTCGAAAGAAGTAAAAATTACTTGCGTTTATGCTCCTGAAATTGCCCATCTGGGTTTGAATCATCGCACGTGCTCAGCGATTACTCACGAACAGTTGGCATGAGAGAGTGTACGCACGATCGAGCGTTAAGTGTATTCAGTGACTTGAAGTGTGAACTGTCGTGCGTCAATTTCACACAAATATTTGATCGATTGCACCTATTATTGTAGTTAAAGTAAATAACAAACAACAACTGTAGCTAATTATACTATCTTATGAATATTCATTATTTAGTCAAAACCATTTAGGATAGAATTTAAAATGTCAAGTGTGACATGGTGATGACTAGACGAGTAATTTAATTTTTGAACTAAATGTCAGGCCTGTTAATTAGATCAATTAAACTATCTTATGTAGTATGTGCATATGTATAGTATGTATGTATTTGCTTAAATATGACGTCTGTGTCGACATTCAATGGGATATGTCCAATTAAGCGTTGGGTCAGAGTCATGCCATTGATGTCGATTAATAAAGCCAGAAAATGCTAATATACACACATATGCATGCTTGTATGTGTAATTCATTCTAAATGTGACAATATTCATTCATAATTTTCGGTTGCAATAAAAAATGTACATATGTAAGTATGTGTGTTTATATGCACATATTTATATTATGATATGCTGATTAAAATGCATTAACAAGTATAAATTTAAATTTATGCCTATTCACACATACAAACATTCTATGTGCTAAAGTACGTGCGTACGAATAATTTATTTCGTAATATTTACAATTTGCATAAATATTTTTGTTTATGACATAATATCAAGTCAAGTGCATTGATAAGAAAATAAGATCCTTTAGGGTATATTGGTTACACGAGGTGTGTTCAAAAAGTATCGCGAATTTTGTGTTTTTTCAAAAATTATTTATTTATTATTTATTTTGTCCTCTTCAAAGTAATCCCCATGAGATATTAAACACTTGTGCCAACGGTTTTTCCAATCTTCGAAGCACTTCAAAAAATCATTTTTTTTATCTTCTTCAGCTCTTCCTTCGATGCCGTCTTTATCTCGTCAAGAGATGCGTAACGTCGTCCTTTCATGAGCTTCTTCAGTTTAGGGAACAAGAAAAAGTCACAGGGTGCCAGATCTGGGAAATACGGTGGCTGCGGCATCATTAGTGTGTTTTTTTTGGCCAAAAAGTCGCGCACAAGCAACGATGTGTGTGAGCAGGGGCGTTATCGTGGTGCAAAAGCCAATTTTTGTTCTTCCACAAATCCGGGCGTTTCTGGCGGATTGCTTCGCGCAAATTGCGCATAACTTGCAGGTAATATTCCTTATTGACCGTCTTCCCTGTGGCAAGAACTCATGATGCACCACGCCCATGCAATCGAAGAAAACTGTCAGCAAAACTTTCACATTCGACCGAACTTGGCGCGCTTTTTCGGCCTTGGTTCGTGCGGCAGCTTCCATTGAGATGATTGAGCTTTGGTTTCCACGTCATAACCATAAACCCACGATTCGTCACCAGTTATGACCCTCTGGAGCAAATTTGGGTCGTCGCGGACAGAATTTAACATCTCAATAGCAATGTTCATGCGATGCTGTTTTACTGACTGACGACTAATACTTAGCGTTTTTGAAGCATTTTTTTAGAAAAAGAAAGTGCTGTTTCACCAAGGCAGCGCACCATGTGAAATATTTGTCAAAACGATGGGAAAATCCATCGAATTGCTTCCGCAACCAGCGTATTCTTTAGATCTGGTCCCCAGCAACTATTTCCTGTTCTCAGATATCAAAAGTATAGTATGCTCGATGGGAGGAAATTTTCGTCGAATAAAGAAGCAAAGCACAAATCGTACTACAAAAATGATATCGAAAACTTGATCGCTACAATCGGCGTATCACGTTTGAAGGGAACTATGTTGAATTAAGAAAACGAACTTTGCCAAAAAATGTGTTACACTATATTAGACCATAGACGTTTCTATCGACCTGTTACACTAATGAAAGGATCATTAGACAAAATGATAGCCTACATATTAAGGGGGCATTCTAGTCTAGAAATTTAAAAAAAAATCGATTTTTTTTTTATATATTTTCAGAGTTAAACTATTCAAGAATATTTGTACAAGAGGATTTTTCAAAACTCAAATTATTTTCGGAGATATAGGCATTTTTCTGACCCGCCATCCAAACTGGTTCGGCCGGAACGCGAAACTTTAAACGCGTTTTTCTCAAAACTGAATTTTTCGGTACGATGCCCACGATTTCTCAGGTTCTGCTGGACCGATCTACTTGAAATTTTTATAGAGTCTTCTTTATAGGCTTGTCTATGGTTGGAACTAGCCCCATTAAAAAATTTTTATTTTTATTATTTTTAAAAATTCGAAATAATCAGAAAAAGTGATAAAAAAAAATTCAGGCAGTCGCCATTTTGTGAAAAAAAAAAATGTTTCTCACTTTTCCGTAGTTCCGACCATTGCGACATTATTCTAGATTAATAACCTTTTTTATTTTGGTTTCAGATAACTAGGAGGGTTGAAATCATGGGCATGGTCACGTGGAAATTTTTAGACACCCCCCACTTCGTCAGCTCATAATTTTTGAAATTTTTTACTTTTTTTAGTTTTTAACTTTTTTCTGTACTCTTCAAAAAAATTAATAAATAACTAATAAAAAAATGGATAGTAAAAATATGAATTGCCTTTTTTTACGACACTTTAAAATTACCTGAAATTCATGCTTCTAGACTAGAATACCTCCTTAAGAAATTTTATTTCTCATAGAGATTGAAAGAGCCAAGATTATTTAATTAATGGCTAAATTTCTATTTTCTATAAATAGATAGTTTTAATATAGCATATTTCCACAAATTGTTTTTTTTTTCACTTATATTTAAATAGAACCTTTTTAATTATAGTGAATAAATTTTAGCATTTGACAGCTGTCAAACTACTCGTTTTGACTTTCAATATACTATTCAAAGAAAAAAGGCACAGCCGCCTAACATTTCACATATCAACGCGAAAATCAGAGGGTACATACATATGTGAGTCATGATCAAGGTCGCTTAAGTGATCATACGCATTTTAAAATACAGTCCACAGAGTTAGAGCTTGAATGCATATTAAACCTGTAGGGGCTTGAAAGCGCTTAACATATGTAATTATAATTCCGAACACTTTCACACACACGATAATGCAAATTTGTTAAGTGCATGCCATGTGACAAAGGCATTATGTGCTCGTATACTAAATAGGAATAACAGCAATTAAGCCTAATTTTTTTTTAGAATAACAATCTTGTTAGTATATTTTTTAATATTCATTGAAATAAGTAACTGCGACATTAATGGTTGTAATTATTTGTATATACATACATACTTATATACTCAGTTGTAATTAAAATAAAATCTCATATTTCTAATTAAGCTATTTTGTTAATATTTTACAAAAAAAAATTGAGGAAATTATAATTAAGCAATTCTATTATTTCTAGTGATTCTATCTCAACGCCATAAGCTGGCGTGTTGCCTATCTTCAGTAATTTTATTAATTCGAGCTATAAAATTGTGAAATAATTTGTCGGTTATATGAAATAGATACGATGGTGCTATTTTTAGTAAGTACCGTTACGATGAGACACATACAAAGGTTAAATAGGTTAACAGGATCTGTAAGAACAGGAGAGAATAAAAAATAAAGACTAAGTGAAAGACAACATCTACTGACCCGAAATTACACTTACAAAGTTAGGAACTTCATTGTTAGTCGCGGATGTCACAACCTTTACCTTTGGTAACAGTTGCCGTTAGATAAAAGTAACCTCTGATAAGATCTACTGTGAAAAGTTAGTTTTATAATGAAACTCTGAAATCACTTTAAATTTAGTGAAGCGAAACTTTATCACAATTTTAGTGAGAAGAGTGGTTATATCATCATAAGTAAAAGGTGATTCAAGTAGATGTACGTTTCTCAACAGCCTTATTTTGACAGATCATGCGTATGTCTTATTTTTATTTAGTATTGTTTGGCATTTCATCATGGAAAGATTTACGCCTGAACAACGTTTACAAATCTTTCAACTTTATTACGAAAATTCAGGTTTGTAAAGCATAATTTTCGCGCGCTTTACACAACTTATGGTCAACATAATCGGCCTACTGAGCGTACTATTGCAACACCATCACCCATCTTGAGGCCCAGCATTCATTATTGGATAATATTCGACCGAATATACCATGTACAGCACGTAATGAAGAAAATATCTCAGTTGTAGCTAAGAGTGTACACGAAGGCCGCGCATAGTTGATTCGGTTCGCAGCAACTCGGATGGAACGACATTTTACGTCGAGATCTTAAATTGAAAGCATACAAAATCCAGCTTGAGCAAGAACTGAAGCCGATCGATCTTCCCAAGCGACATCGCTTCAAACTATGGACGATTCCACTTTGTCGAGCCAATTTTTGTTAGCCGATGAGTCCGGTTTCTGGCTCAATGGTTATTTAAACAAGCAAAATTGCCACATTTGGAACAAACATCAACCTGAACACATTCAAGAGCTGTCATTACATCCAGAAATAACGGTTTGGTGTGGTTTGTGGGTCGGTGAAATCATTGGTCCATATTTCTTCAAAAATTAAACCGTAACCGTCAATTGCGCCCATTTTCGTGAAATGATAACCAACTATTTGATGCCTGAAATTGAAGCTGGCGACCTCGGCGGCCTTTGGTTTCAGCAAGATGACGCACTTCCCACACATCACATCAATCAATAGATTTATTAAGAGAACACTTCAGTGAGCAGATAATTTCACGTCTTGGGACGGTGATTGGCCACCAAGATCGTGTGTTATACAGCGTTAGACTAATTGCTGTGGGAATATGTAAAGTCTAAAGTCTAAGCGGACAATACCGCTTCGATTCAGGCGTTGGAGCAAAACATTACGCGTGTCAGTTGCCAGTTACTAGTCAAAATGTTCGTACCATCTGAGACGTAGCCGCAGCCAACATTTAAATGAGATATTGTTTCAAAAATAAACACCAAAAAATATTCTTTCGAATAAAATATAATAATAAGGGTAGGCCATTTAAAGTTGACCCATTTGTTTCTAAAAAAAAGAACAAAAGAAAACAATGTTTTTTGTTCATTCAAAAATAATTTATTTTGGTCCAAGGGGATTTGTTTCAGCTAATATTTAAAAATTAGATCGCGTAAATGGGCACCTTTAGCTTTGACAGCTAAATGCACTCTTTTTTCGACATTTTCCATGACTTTGGCCAATGTTTCGGATGATATGGCGGCTGTTTCACGTCGAATGTTGGCTTTCAGTTGAGCTAAGGTCTTTGGCTTATTAGCGTATACCTTGGATTTCAAATAACCCCACAAATAAAAGTCTGGTGGCGTCAAATCTGGTGATCTCGGTGGCCAGTCAACATCACCATTTTTCGATATAAATCGCCCGGGAAAATGGTCGCAATAAATTGATTGTTGGTCGAGCTGTATGGCATGTAGCCCCGTCCTGTTGAAACCAGAAGTTATCCATGTCATTTTCGCGAATAATGGGTATCACAAAATCCGTTATCATGGCTCGATAACGCTCACCATTGACTGTTGTCGTGGCTCCATCATCGTCTTCGAAAAAATACGGTCCGATGATCATATTCGCGCAAACACCGCACCAAACTGTTACTTTTTGGTTGTAAAGAGGCTGTTCTTCAATTAATTGAGGATTTTCGGTGGCATAAAATCGGCAATTTTGCTTGTATACGCCTCCATTCAACGAGAAATGTGCCTCGTCTGACATGATGAGTTTGCCAAAAGTCAAGTTCGTTTTCAGCCATTTCGATGGCCCATTTGCCAAAATTAAGGCGTCGCGGATAATCAGCTGGGTTTAGTTTTTGTGCCATTTGAATTTTATATGGAAACATCTTCAAATCTTATGAATTATGCGTCGGAGAGTGGTGCGAGAGATGTCTAATTCCTGAGAGCGGCGATAACTCGATGTCGATGGAGTCTCCTCAATACTGGCTCGTACAGCTTCGATATTTTCATCAGAACGTCTTGTGCGTTGTCTGGATGCATGGCTGGCATTACTGAGATTACCGGTGTTCACAAATTTTGCGTATAAAGACTTAATTGTGTCTTAACTGGAGCACTTTTCACTTTATTTTTTTTGCGAAACGCACGTTGAGTTAACACAATTGAAAAGTTATTTTGAATAAAAGCTGAACAATTTCAGCGCGTTCTTGATTTGAATTGTCTTCAAATGACGCTTCTAACGCGGTATGACATTAGCCGATTTGTCAGCGGTGTTAAAAGTTACAGCGTTGCCAGATGGGTCAACTTTAAATGGCCTACCCTGTAATGTATAATAATAAAAACTCCCCATTTAATTTGAAGTTCCTGTGTTTTTTCTTTAAAAAGTAGGGAATCTCGAAAACGATCAAGCTTTAATAAAAAAAGCTTTTGAGACGAGTTAAAGGAAAATTTGTGTACATTAACTCTGTGTTCTGAATGCTGAATACCGAAATGGGCAATAAACACGAGTTTATGATGTGCTTCTCATCTCTTCGGAGATGCCTTCTTTCAGTAAGTCCCAGATCTATTTTAAAAAGTCAGCTGAGTTTTATCTAAGACTAAAAGCACAGTGAAACCATAATTAAAGTGAAGTTCAAGAAAAATTTCGAACATATTGACAATAAAAATAATCGGTTAAAAAGTTTCTATTATAGCTCTTTATGTAATATAATAAATATTATTTATAATTAATTATTTATTAAAAATTTTCAACTATTTTGGAAAAACAAAATATTCTGTGCTTCAAATGACGACTACTTTAATAATATCCATAAATTATAAAAAACGTATTTCTCGCTTTCAAATTTTATAACAAACTTGATTAAACCAAAAATTTTATAAACTTTCTCATAAATCTTATCATGAATCAAACTTTATATTACTTTACAGGTTGACGATTTGTTCTCATGGCCAGCGCATTATGATAATACAATAATGGCGATTAGATGAACCACAGATTAAGTACCGCTCAATTGCAACGCTGTACAATTTTTTAAACACAAATAAATTATTAAGAAAAAAACGATCAACTAAAGCCACAAATCTACGAGAAAAGTAGTACAAAGCATGGTACTTAAGGACATACACGTCCGCGAAAACATCAATATGGATAATCATCGTACGACCACAACACTGACCAATACGCCGCCGACCACAACCTTTACGACGCGTCGCGGTTACACCTTTTCGGGTACAACACTCTTTCTGATCGCCGCCTGTTTTGTGTGCACGCTACTGGCGGTCAGCTTCATCATTTACAATGTGGCTACGTGTGAACAGCAGCTTACACCGTTGCCAGATGAGGAAGTCATTTGTACGACGGTAAAGAAGCATATACTAAAGTCGAGCAGCACCAGCGATGAAGCTAAAGAGCGAACACACTACGAACGTGACGTACGTCTGCCACATTCGATGAAGCCGCAAAAATATAATATTACCCTTGTGCCGTACCTACTCAATAATAATTTCACATTCGAAGGGGAGGTACGTATCCAAGTGATTGTGCTGGAGGACTGCCATAACATTACCATGCATGCCGTCGAGTTAAATATCACCAAAAACGATGTATCCGTACGGCATATTGGCAGGTCAACGGCGACGTCGGCATTGCAGCCAGCTCTGGCAGAGCATGCTCGGTATGTGCCGGAAATTGACGGCGTTGAACTGAGGATACGAAAACAATACATGCTCGAGAGCAAGCAATTCTTCATCATCGAACTGTATGATAAACTAATAAAGGGTGGCGTGTACGAGATAAGCATCCGGTTCAGCGGTCTAATACAGGACTATCTGCAGGGGTTCTATCGCAGTTCGTATCAAGTGGGCAACGAAAAGCGGTAAGTCGGCCATTTTTGTTAATTATGCACATGACACAAGTGCGTATGTCAGCCAAATTAGTGTGACTGACGTGAGTGACAGGTAAAGCGCAATTAAAAATTACACATACATGTGTGTTTGTATGTATGTTTAGATGATCGAGTTTCGCCGAAATTGGGACATATGGCGTATTTAAGAAACTTAAAGAGTATTTAGTCGGCAGAAAACAAAGGCTTCTCATTAGTAGAGATTTTAAATTAAAAATTTTAGGTTATATTGACGTGGTTGACAAATTCCGGTCTCATCTTTTGATCCAAAAAAGATCAATCAATTATTATAAAAAGTAGAGACGAATTAGAAGACGTGAATAAAGTTACTAGGTTCGTCCCGAAAGTAATAGGACTGATAGGATTTTGAGACGACAGAGGAGATCCAAGCAAAATGCACTTCGGCTCTCAAGCCTATTCCGGAGTATGCTTTCCGTGACGCCTGCAATGCTTGGAAATTGCGCTGGCAGCGCTGCATCAATGGAGAAGGAGTCTATTTTGGAAGTTTTTAAAGAACTATAACGATTGGTTCATTAATTTTTTTTTTTAATCGACTCAGTCTTATTACTTTCCGAACAAACACTGTGTAACGATCTTTTCCGTCTCCACTTCTTCGAACTCGCGATTGATCTAGGAGTAGAACTTAGAAGTTATGACCGCACATAGAAGGAAAATCGTCCCCAGAAAACAAGTATACCCTAACCGGAAAGAGCCGGGTTTACATAGAAAGAACAATCTTCCCCAGAAAACAAGTATACCCTTACCAGAAGGAGCCGGGCTTACATTCATTCAGCTGGGCAGAATTCCCCAAAGCTACTTTGGAAATACTTTCTGTCAGTATCACTAAAATATGGAATCTGATATGCCAATTGTCGTAACGTTTTATCCAATCTAGATTAGAGGATGTTAAAATACGATAGTTTAAGCTGAGATCACTATATTCAGAGAAAATGCTTTAGAAGTAGTTCATGCTATGAATAGCGGTTAATTTCTTTAATGGAAATACCTTGCAATAAAAAGAGCTGAAAACATAAACTCAGCCATCTCTAACCCTCACGAAGCTCCAAACTCAGGATAGTAAAACAATTATTTTAGATTATATAATACACTGAAAATGTTTATTAGAGAACGTAGGTCGAAGAAAGGTACATGCTCTCTCTTCATGCCTTTTCGAGTAGCGTCACACTTCAATAAAAAAAACCAATTTTATTTTTTTTGCAGTTGGCTGGCCTCTACGCAGTTCCAAGCCACTGATGCCAGGCGAGCGTTTCCCTGCTTCGATGAGCCATCGCTGAAAGCAAATTTCTCACTGAAAATAGCGCGACCACGTAACATGACCACGGTGTCTAATATGCCCATCCTATGGACGAAACCACAGTAAGTAATTCATAACATGAAATAATTTCAAAATAAAAACATAATTTCCATTAAAATTCTAGCGAGTCTCTCTCGAACTACGTATGGGATCAATTCGCTGAGAGCCTACCCATGTCTACATATTTGGTAGCCTACGCCATTTCCGACTTTGATCACATTTCCGATGGCAACTTCTCCGCGTGGGCGCGTAAAGACGCCATCCAATCGGCGCGGTACGCGCTAAGCGTTGGTCCGAAAATTTTAAAATTCTTGGAAGAATATTTCGATTTGCCATTCCCACTGCCAAAGCTCGATATGATAGCGTTACCCGATTTCCAAGCTGGTGGAATGGAGAATTGGGGTCTGATCACTTACAGGTACATTATGGAAGATAATAATAATATTTATAGAAAAGTCACTCACTGTTCCGCTCTTAAAGGGAGACGACAATGCTCTTTGAGGAAGGCGTCTCCGCTACAACCAACAAACAACGCATTGCCAGTGTTGTTGGACACGAATTGGCGCATCAATGGTTTGGCAATCTGGTAACACCCAGTTGGTGGTCGGATATTTGGCTAAATGAGGGATTCGCAAGTTATATGGAGTACATAACAGTGGATGCTATACATCCGGATTGGAAGACTCAAGATCAATTTGTGGTTAGCGAGCTGCAAAATGTTTTCCATTTGGATGCGTTGTCATCGTCGCATAAAATTTCGGTGGAGGTCTTTAATCCTGATGAAATTTCAGAAATTTTCGATCGTATTTCTTATGGCAAAGGTTCAACCATTATACGCATGATGAGTCATTTCTTAACTTCCAAAGTCTTTCGACGAGGTCTGAGCAAGTATCTCAAGGAAATGTAGGTTGCTGGTAATTTAAAGGAAGCGTATAATTTTAATAACTCTCATCCCTTATAGGTCTTATCATGCCGCCGAACAGGACGACTTGTGGCGTTTCTTAACAAATGAAGCCATTTCCGCCGGTTTGCTTGACCGCAATACCACTGTTAAGGAAATCATGGATACGTGGACTTTACAAGTCGGTTATCCTGTACTCACTGTAACACGCTCTTCGAACGCACACTCCATACGCATGGAACAACAACGTTTCGTATTTTCAAATCAGACGGATGATGGCGACTCGGCCAATGATGAAAATCCACTCTGGTGGATACCGATCACATACACCACTTCAAAGGAATTGAATTTCGAAAACACACGTCCAATGACGTGGGTGCCACGCACTGAAACTTACGAAATTGATGATCGTAATCTTTCGACGTCCGAATGGTTCATTTTCAATATCCAACAAACCGGTTACTATCGCGTTAACTATGATGCCGACAATTGGAAAGCAATTACAACGCATCTAATGCAGCCACAAAAGTATAGAAGTATTAGTCCTGCGAATCGTGCGCAATTAATAGATGACGCTATGAATTTGGCGCGCGGTGCATACCTGAGTTATGAAACGGCATTGAATCTAACGCGTTACCTGAAACATGAAATGGATCATGTGCCCTGGAAGGCAGCCATGACAGCATTCAACTTCATCGACTCGATGTTGGTAAATCAGGGAGACTACGATATATTGAAGGTGAGTTAATTTGAGAATGAGTCGGCGTTGGAAGTTTTCGATAGAAAGGTTTTGCGGAAGATTTATTGTCTTTTGCGCATTGGCAGCGGCCAATACCGCAATCGATGGAACGATAAGCCGTATGAGATGTACGACGACATTGACAGAGTTCAGCAAATTAAGAGACAGCCGGCTCCGCTGGCTAGGTCATGTCGTTCGAATGGACTAAAATACTACAGTTCTGAGAGTATTTGACGCAGTATCCGAAGTGTGAAGCAGAAGAAGAGCAAGATCTCTATTCTGTTGGAACAATCAGGTGGAGAAGGACCTGGCAACACTTGGAATTACATCGTCTACTGTTTGTGGGTTGCATCCCAAAGTTATATGGACAATGGGAAACCCTTGCGAATATAAATATCCTAAGTATGGATTATAGATTCCATGACAAACTTTTTCATGTCAGAAATACAGTCAAAGGCCTAGCATTCAGCGGCGACTGCTGTAGTCTCCGTTAGGATTCTTTTTTGTCCATAATAGTTCGATGTACTTTCATATCTCTCTATGCACTCATTTTGGTTAGAATTAGCAGCTCTTACTTCCGAATATCAAGACCAAAAATATTTTGAAAAGTTGTGTGAAATAAATAATATTATAAATATCTCCTTATCGGTTGAGGTTTCCATCGGTTAGCAGATGTTTAGGGTTTTCGAAAGTAGCGTATTTTTTTTTGGGATTAAAACAATTTGCTCGAGCCTACACAAAGTCGTACTTATAATCTTAATCGAACCAAGTCATACGATATTTTTGTTGATTTAACGATCTAGAAAATCCTTCGAATGGTTTTGGAACGCGATGCCGAGGTGATAGTTCTTGCTGAAATATGGATCGAGGTATATTCTGATTGAGCAGACCGATTTCACGTGTGAAAGACGTTTTTAGTAGACTAAATGGATGATATTATCTGTTCTCAGCACGGATGGGTCCATGTAACTCGAGGGAATTCGAATTTAAAACTAACTAGGGCTTAATAACAGGCAATCAAATTATTAAAGGAATGCCTTCCTACTGGATTTATAATATTATTACTGAAATAAATAAATTAAATCGTATTGAATCAAAAACTAAAAACAGATCAACATCAACATCGGAATACAAAAAAACTATCACGTTATTACGTTTTTATTGCAGAACTATCTTTTGGATCTGCTGGAAAATGTGTACAAAGACGTTTCGCCGAACAATTTCACCGACGATGCTGATAAGGGCGAAGATATGCTCAAGCTATTCAAACGTGTGGAAATTTTAAATATGGCCTGCCATTTGGGGCATCGAGACTGCATTTTAGAGAGCGCGCGTCACTTTCAGAATTGGATTGAGGTGCCCAACCCGGACACAAACAATCCGTAAGTAGCGAGAATTTGTTTCAAGAAATTGTATTTTTATTAATTTTTAATTTTTTGGGAACTCTTTAGTATACCGCCAAACTTGCGCGGCATCGTTTATTGTACGGCAATACAATATGGCAACGAGTTTGAGTGGGATTTTGCATTCCAGCGCTACCGCAGCACGTCGGTCTCAACGGAGAAGGAATTGCTGCTCAGCGCGCTTGGCTGCTCGCTCGAGCCCTGGATCTTATCGCGCTATCTGCGACGCTCAATTAGTGGCGACGACATACGCAAACAGGACGTTTACAGGGTGTTCGCGGCGGTATCAAGCAATGTTGTGGGCCAGCAGATCGCTTTCGACTTCATGCGCAACAATTGGAACGAAATCAAAAATTAGTAATATTCGATTTTTGAAATGTAATACATTTTTTTGTAATTTTCATAACGGTTTCTCTTGTGCAGCTTGGGTTCAACGATGTCCAATATAAATGCGATACTGAAGTTCGCCACCAAACGCATGAATTCGAAATTTTTCCTCGCCGAGTTGGAATCGTTCGTTAAAACCGATGTTAAGGATAACGGTCGCTCCATACAACAAATTCTCGAACAAGTTCGTGTCAATGTGGATTGGATGGCACGCAACTACCAGGACATCATACAGTGGCTACAACGCGAGGCCATCACAAGGCAACAACAAAATGGTGCTTCACCAGCGACTCATTAGGTCAGCAGCGATTTTTCAACGAGATTTTGTGTATTTTTTATTGTTGTGAAATACATGCAAAATGTCATATTCGTGTGCTCTTTGTTGTTGCGCGCCGATGATGTCGTACATTTTCAAGTATTCTATGTATGTTTGTAAGAAATGTTTGTAAAATCTGCGGCGTGTGTGTGCGCCAATTGAACCACTAAACAGCGACAATTTTCTAACATATTTACATATCTATAAGTAAATCATGCATATCTTTACCCACACACATGTATGTATGTATGCAAAAAAATTTCCAAAAAAATATTAAATTTTGTCATAATGGAACAAGTTAGACTTCTAACAAACACATACTATACATACACACACATGCATATATTTTATATGGTTAGTCTTTAAATACATATATTATAAGCAGCAAATTATGAATATTATTTTTTAGGTGTATTTTTATTTAACTTATATATAATGTGAATGTGTAAAGTGTGTACTTAATACAAATGAAAAACCTACACTATTTTGCATTTTTCTTTCATGGGCTAAACGAAAAAAAAATTACGAGGGTGACCCTAATAGTAATTAACAACTAAAATTATAAATTATTTATACGTGAAGCGGGGTTTACAGTGTGTTAAAAAAAAAAAAAACAATTTTTTTCCGTAACAGTGTTGAACCAACATTTGAATTAATTTTTTTTTTTTATAATTTCCAATTTTTTTTAATAATTTTAAAATTTTTAATCCCAAATACAAAAGGAAAAAAGGAATAAAATTTAATCCCAATTGCCGCATCGAAAAAAAACTGTTTAATCCCAAAATATTCCAAACACTGGTTTGAAAAAACCAAAATATCCCAAATACCGGTTTGAAGCATTAAATTAAAAATATTTAATTTTCAATGTTTAATCGTATGTGGCATTAAAATGATTTTGGGGTTGCAACTTGAAAGTCTAATTATCTTGGATTAAAAACTAAAGTTTCAATTTTCATTTCCTTCGTTGACACAAAAAAAAAGGAAAATCATTTTTAATAATTTTTTTCTAATTCAGAAATTTGCATACGCATTCGGCATTTTATATTAATAACCAGATAAACAGAAAATAGTTCATCATTTATGACCGCCACTGTAGGAATCAACGTATAAAAAATTTAAAACAGTTACAAACACACAAAATGGTAGCACCCGAATGTAACCACCGATACGAGCAGTAAGAATATATACTACACTACATATTTGCATTTATTTGAATTTTGATTATTTAACTTTCAATTTAAAACAGAACTGGAAAATATTTATAAGTTTACAAAATTTTTTTGCAACGCTGCAAGGCGCTTACAAAAGAGGGTCTTCGTGATGTCAACATAACCAAACATTAATGTGCGTCAATGATCTATTTTTGCTATTTCACAATGTTACCATAGACAAATATGGTATAATTAGAAAATTAAAAGCAGCAGTACGTCCAAATATATATGTATGTATATAAAAGTTGATTTTAAGTTCACTGTTATTAAAAAAAAACATTTTTTTAATAATAACAATTAATATCGAATAAATCGATCTAAATTTTGAATCCAGATATCGATACATATTCACTGTTATCGCAACTCATCAGGTATTTGTTGACTGTGTAGGAGATGTTTCTTAAACCATATAAATTACGGAGTAATGCTCCATTAAAAGGATCTGAATCAAAACGTTTGCGACAACGAGTAGAAAAGGCATTTCCCGATGCAACGGCCGAGCAGCTCAGTTTAGTGATACCAGCAAAGAGCGCTGTAACGCAGCTGAAACTAACAACGCATGGCGGCACGCAAACGAACGTTTTCTGTGTGGACAAGTTGCCCATGTTCTTCGAACTTGAGTCAGGCGAGTTGGCACCGACCTTGTACGCTTTGTGGCTCGTGCCCTCCTTGCTGCCCTATTTCACCACACATCGTGAAGTATTGCCGAAACTCTCAAATGGCGCTGAGCTAATGTTGCCCGGTGTAGTGCCCAAAGGTACCGGCATGAATATGTATGGGCGATATCGGCAAGGACAGTTAATGGCAGTCAATTTGGTTTCCAATGAGTCTGCTGTAGCAGTGGGTTATTTACCCAGATCTTCAGATGATTTGTATATGTGCGGTCGTCAAGGTGTAGCTGTGAAGATGCTGCATATATTCGGTGATAAACTATGGGGTCATGAGCCTACCTTAATACAACAAGTACCATTAAAAAAAGCGGCGCCATTAACGAAAGACGATTTTCCAGAACTGGGTGCTAAGCAGGACAAACAAGAAAAAGATGGAAATGATAAGTTAACGTTGGCTGATATTGTAGCCAGTACACAAATGCCTGAAACAATTAATACCGAGGCAACATTACCGGAAGTAGAGAAATTGGAAATATCTTCTAGTGAAATAGACGTGGAAACTAATAAAAATATAACCAGGGAGAATGGTGAAAGCGTTGGCGTTGAAGAATCTGAAGCGGAAAACGAAACTACGCCAGAAATGATACTGAAAAATGCTTTCTTAGCAGCACTGAAAAATCATGGAAAAAATTTGCAGTTGCCACTTTTGACCAGCAATTTCTATCGATTATATGTTGTGCCTGAGGCTCCTCAGCCAATTGACTTGAAGAAAACCAAATACAAGAAACTTTCCAATTTCCTCAACGAAATGATTGATCAAGGCTTTATTGTTGTACGCGAAGAGTCGAAGGGCGTGGATAAAATTACATCCATAGACCTTGATCATCCAGAAGTGGTTAATTTCATAACCGATTTCAAACCTCCAAAACAAGCCGCAGATGGCGAACTACAAGATCAGCCACTATTTCGTTCAGAGCTCACAGAAACTTATATTGTTTCGGACGAAACAGCGCCTTTCTTTGCTAAAATGAATTTTAAGCGCGGCGAAGGTGTACCAGCCGCACAAATCAAAAAGGTTATACGTGAATATATAAGCAAGCATAATCTGCCTAAAGCTGATGCGACAGGTGGTACCATACAGTTAGACGAAACGCTTGAAAAAATATGTAACAGCAAGTCTGCAACCGTCAGTCAAATTTGTAGTGCCATCACCAGCAAAATGGAATACAGCTACCAAATGTGTGAGCTCAAGAATGTAGCATCTAACAAGCCCCTCATACAAATGTCGCTTGCAACTCGTTCTGGTAACAAGAAGGTTACGCTGATTAGCAACGTCGAGTGTTATGGCATTATTGTTCCAGAGTTTATTAAACTGTGTAAGCAGGGTGCGGCGGCTAGTACCACTGTTGTCAAATTGCCGCATCAAAAGGCCGAACAACTACAAATTCAAGGCAATCAAGTCCGATTTGTTTATAACTTATTGACCGAAACATACAAAGTACCACCAAAATGCATATTAGGATTAGAATTGGCCAAAGACGGTAAAAAACACAAGAAAAAATAAATCAACAGCACAAAATTAATTAAATGCCTAACTAAATATAACGTGGTTCAACAAAGTTTGATTGTAACGAAATAAACAATAATCTAAAAGGAACATTTGTTTAAATTTTAATAGTAAAAATACTTTTGGTGATTATGAAACACAATAGCTAATGTTTAACAATAATTTATTAAAGTTTCATAAATTTAAATATGAATTTTCCACAACAACAATAATATTTGCATTCTTATGGAATTTCTACTATTTCTAATAGCCGCTATATTGCCTTGTGCAATTATGGATGTCCGTATTTTTACAATCCTCAACAGATTAATGTCTTATGTATGTTTATATTACTTTACTTGGCTTTGCCTTGAGCTGCAACAGCCTCAATGGCTTTTCGTACAGTTTCTTCGTCACCAAGGAATTTCATGGAAACAACAGGTTTGAAGTTCTCATCCAATTCGTAAACGAATGGAATGCCAGTGGGCAAATTCAATGCCATAATCTGATCCTCAGAAAGATCTACAAAAAAATGTATAAATAAGTTTCACGCCTTTAAGCTGTTCAGGTTATTTAACTTACTATCCAAATGCTTAACAATACCACGCAGACTGTTACCATGAGCAGCGATAATAATTTGCTTGCCTTCCTTCAATTGTGGTATGATAACATCATTCCAGTATGGCAGTGTACGTTGAATAGTTAATTTAAGGGATTCAAATTTGGGGAATTCTTCCTGAGAAGGGCCATTAGCATAACGAGGGTCCTTAACGATGACATCATAGTAAGGGTGATCGGGTTCCATTGGTGGTGGTGGAGTATCAAAGCTGCGGCGCCAGATTTTGACTTGCTCCTCACCGTACTTGGCGGCGGTTTCAGCCTTGTTCAAGCCGGTTAGTCCACCGTAGTGACGTTCATTTAGACGCCATGACTTGTTAACCGGAATGCCCGATTGTCCGCTTTCGTTCAGAATTGTTTCCAAAGTGATGATTGCACGGTTCAAAACCGATGTGTGTGCAACATCAAATTTCAAGCCAGCATCTTTTATGGCTTTTCCTGCAGCTTGTGCTTCAGATTTTCCCTTATCACTTAAAGCTGAATCAAACCAACCGCAGAATTGATTCTTCTGGTTCCACTCTGATTCACCATGGCGAACCATAACAATTCTGTATTTTCCAGACATGTTTATTTAAAATATACGTTCAACCGGAACTGACAAACTTGATGTACACCGCTTTAGATAACACCAATGGAAACGAATTCCTGAAAGGAAAATTTTATTTGACCTATAAATGACAGCCACAAGGTCATTTGTAGAAAATGACAGTAAAAAGCAGATATTCAGCAATTCAGCATGAGGGAATTTGAAGAGTTGCATATGACTGGATGAAAAGTTGATAAAGTACTTTTGCAATGACAAATTTTAGAATTAGAAATAATTATGATAATGGAATCTAAAATGAAAAAGTTTCAATTTTACTATATTTTATTTGATTCAGACTTGGGCAAAGTTTATATTTTTTTCCAGTTTATTTACATTACATTTTTGGTATGCATATAATTTTCATCGCGTTGAAACTATTTGGCTTTTCCTTGCGCAGCAACAGCTTCCATTGCTTTTCGGACAGTTTCTTCGTCGCCCAAAAATTTCATAGACACAACTGGTCTCATGCATTCATCCAATTCATAAATAAACGGTATACCAGTGGGTAAATTCAGTGCCATTATCTGATCTTCGGATAGATCTATATACATAGATTATTAGTTTTTGCTTTTAGTCACTATTTATCAAATACTTACTGTCTAAATGCTTAACAATGCCTCTCAGGCTATTTCCATGTGCCGAAATAATAATCAGTTTGCCTTCTTTTATTTGTGGTACTATTGTTTCATTCCAATAGGGTAGCGTGCGCTCTATTGTCAATTTCAGTGATTCAAACATGGGAAATTCCTCTTTTATAGGTCCATCTTTATAACGTTCATCGTTAACAATATTATCGTAGTACGGATGATCCTTTTCCATGGGCGGAGGAGGCGTAGCAAAACTTCTGCGCCATATTTGTACTTGCTTTTCACCATATTTGGCAGCCGTTTCAGCTTTATTTAACCCAATGAGATTACCATAATGACGCTCATTCAGACGCCATGTTTTACAAATGGGTATATCTGTTTGACCAAGTTTTTTCAATATTATGTCTAGTGTGATGATAGCTCTACAAAGTAACGAGGTGTGAGCTATATCAAATTTAAAGCCGGCTTCTTTTAAAGCTTTTGCTGCTGCTTTTGCCTCTGCTAAGCCTTTTTCACTAAGCGCACTGTCATACCAACCACAAAACTGATTGCTTTTGTTCCACTCTGATTCTCCATGACGAACCATTACAATTTTATACTTTCCACACTTTTTACTTGGTTCATGTGATTGACGTACATTTGTTGGCGTTTGTGCGGGATAATTGCGATTCCATGGCTTATAGGCATAGGAAAAACCAACGGCAGTGCTAAATTGCCTCTTGAAAGGTATTCCAAATTTACCAAAGACGGTAGATAGCCGTAATGCCATATTGCGAAACTAATGCCAAATTAATTCAGCGGATCAGCTGACTCGTAACAAACAATTTAGAGGTTGCAAGATGTAGATAATTTATAAGTAAATATGAATCCGAAGCCAAAAATTATTGCATTGAAAATTCATTTTCTTTTAATTATATAACTTTCAAAATAATGTGCTTTCAAGTAATATAGATGGTTCATTTATTTTTTTCCAACTTTTGACAATGTTTATTAACAAGAATTTGTCAATTTCCACAATCTCTACAATTCCGTATATACAATGTAGAGCTTGGCAACACTTTGCATCCATTTTTTTTTAATTTTGTGTACACAACAAAACAAAGAGGAAACCCGCAACCAAATTGGTGAACCAATCGCGAACAAAGGACTATGCAATGGAATCTTCAATAACTGCTCTGGCGGAAAGTAATTGGAAAAGGGTTGGAGGTTGTGAACTATCACAAACCCTACAAACTAGAGCAACGCATGAGGATATTTTCATAAGGTAAACAATTATATTCCTGTTCTTGAAAACTTTTGCTTGACAATATTTTACAGGCCTTCTTTGCATGAAATTGTAAGAGATGAAAACGCAGTTCTCCTTAAGAAAGGCGAATCCAATGATGCATGCGAACTTTTGGTTCGTTTGAAGCGGCCTTTTTATAAAATTGACTCCTTATCTTTAGTGTGTACAACTCCAAAACTAGAACTCTTTTTGGGACCACTTAAAGAATATGCAGAGACTTTGTACGGAGAAATCGCTGACGATGAAGATGATATTGACGGTGGTGAAGTATTCTCATATAGATATGATATTGAAGTGCAGAAATCAGGCATTACTGAGTTATTACTTAAGGTAAACAGTGATTCCCAATTATAAAGCATTATCTGATTATAATTTTATCACATGTATCTAGTTGCTTACACCAACGGACGATGTCTGTATATTTGGTATATTAATACAAATGGCACCCAATCCCAACGGCATAACAACGGGAACAGAAATTAATATGGAAAATGTTCAGAAGATGCTGAACACGGGACAGAAAATATCACCAAACGCTGAGAAGTGCATGTTATTTATGCAAACAGCCAAACAAATGCAAGGTATGGGAAACGTTCAATCTAACACAACACTTTTAGAACACATGAAACTGGCACTGGCCAACCGAGAAATGTCTTCTTCAGAGCTCGAAGCTGCATTAAAGACTCACATAGATAATAAGTTTGAACAATTAGAGCGTAAGATTACTACACATTTAAACACGGTGCTGTCGGAGCAAAACGAAAAACTCGATAAAATTTTGCAAATAATGGAAAAAGGAAAACTTAATTAACCCTGTAACACATACTTATAATAACTTTAAGTTCAATTTCAATACAGTGACAATGGAAGTATTTTGTGAGCATCTTGTTTTGATGCATTTCCTTAGTATGTAATATTAATTGTAGAAGTTTTTAATCAATGCTACTTTTTCTTAAAAATGTTAGTATTACGGGCTGGATTTAATGCCGCTCAATAAAGTTCTTCAACATTATTTGAGATATAGATTTTCTTGCTTTAACTTTTTCCTTGTTCCGATTATTTCGGAGTTTGGGCGTACATTTTCCTTTGCTTTCAGACGCTCACCTTTATAACTCTCCCATTTTTGTACTATTTATCAATTCATTATCGCTCGCCTAATTTAGTTGTGACTTTGCTAAACGTTATATGAATAAGACAAAACCAATTTTGTTTATATTTTTTTGTATTTAACATTACAAATCATTATACAAACCTAGATCTATACAATGTTAAAAATGCAAGTAAACAGTGCACAGCTGATTGGATGAGCTAGTCACCGCTTGGAGACTTTCTGCACGACAGTCGCGGGCAATAAATAGTTCTGCTTTTACAAATTATCTTTTTATTTACTTTTTTAGTTTTAATAATATACATATTTAGAAATAATAAAAAAAATTAATACAAATAATGAAACAATTGAATTATTATTAATATTTAATTTTTTATTTGCTTGTAAACAAAAGCGTTGGTTACTACTTTCTTTTGCTAAAAATAAAAAAAAAAATAAAAATTGTCAAAGGTTGTATTTTGAGAAAAAAAAAATTTATATGTGACCTGGTTTACGAAATGGGGGCTTATTTGTCAAAGTGTTACAAGTTTTTTAATTCCAATATCTTGGGCTAAGTTTAAAATGGTGTGTTCTACCATTACACGCTAAAAGAATTTATTTTTTTTAATTTTTAATAAACTTGGGATCAAAATTCGTATCAAGTTTTTATTTTTGGAATCAGAAATTAAAAATAAATTTTTAAACCGTTATATGGGAATATTATTTTTTCAAACCTGTATTTTAAATTAAAAATTAATTATTTTTATTTATAATCATAACAGAATCGTATAAATTATACTCAAATGACAATGGAGCGCCATCCAGTCATTTTCCTGCTTGGCGGTTGCCAAATTCAAAATACTACTATCGTGTGTTATGCAATGAATTATTCAAGTTCTTTGCATCTCATTAGCAGCAAAAAGAGGATATTACTTAAAGCTGTTATATACTTGCATTTATATAATTGACTGACGAAAACGAAAGAAACAATGAAATGTGTATGTATGCATATGCAAATGCTGAATTTAAACAAATATTTAGATTATGATTA
This sequence comes from Bactrocera correcta, assembly GCA_027475135.1. NCBI lineage: Eukaryota > Metazoa > Arthropoda > Insecta > Diptera > Tephritidae > Bactrocera > Bactrocera correcta. The sequence continues at coordinate 20,493,186 of CM050327.1, read as the reverse complement.
AATAAAAAAGTTGCTCACCTTTGATTATAAAAGACATACTTAGTTTGCAAAACAAAAAAAAAAAAATAAAATAAAAAATAAACAGAAGAAGCAATGCACATGCGCAACACATTCAAATGGAAACACGTCGGTTTGCGCAGCACGACGTTCTAAAACGAGAAGCTGCGCGTAAAATTAGAAACATTTCATAATTAATTAAATTTAGCAACATAATTACCGAAAAAAAGTTTTAGGCTTGCGGAAAGAACGCACGACATTGAGTGCTTGATTGATATATTTTTCATAGGCCTTATCGGCGTGAATCAATCAGAAGCTGCTCCAATGTTATTAAGTGTTTGAAGTTAGCGGTTATGTAAAAATTTGTTTACCTAATTTGGTATAATTGTACGAGGAAGATCTTTTGTGATATTGATGCAATTTTTTGAAACATATTGTATTAGAATTTTTTAACGCACCAGAGATGAAGCAATTGCCAAATTAGTTAACAGCAACGTCTTGGGGGCGGCAAAACGATCTTGGCTGTTTTTTAATATTCAAAAAAAAAAAATACTACAACAATTTTTTTTTTTTTTTCAAAATTTATTATAAAAGATAAAGAGTTGTACACTCACAATGTAATACATAGGTTGCTATAAATATTTCTGGACTAGGCAACACTAAGTGTTGCCAGGTGCAATCTGACATTTCCATTGGAAAGTTTGACATTCTTTAGCATAACATTACTCAGAACGTTTTGTCATTTAATCGTGAATTGATTTATTTACAGGGAATTAAAAAATTCAACTCGGCCAAAAAATGGAATTAACTGGTGAACATTTTCGTGCGATCATTTTTCACAACTTTCGACGTGAACTGATAATGCAAGACCGTCATGTAACATACCTTCAGATAGAGGCATGCCTATGCATTTCTTCCACCAGCATACATTCGATATTGCATGAAAACCTGGCCGTAAAAAAGGTTTGTTCTCGTTGGATCCCGCACAATTTGACAATCGCTCAAAAACAGGCTCGTGTGGATTGGTGTAAAGAAATGCTGAAAAAATACGGTCGCGTTGCTTCAAAAGATGTTTATAAGATCGTTACAGGTGACGAATCATGGATCTATGCGTATGAGCCCGAAACAAAACAGCAATCGACCGTGTGGGTCTTCCAAGACGAGCCAAATCCAACGAAAAACAAAAACAGAAAAAAAAAACATTTTCGTTGATAAATATGCCTATTTTCATTATTAGGCCAGATATATATATAGCAGCCTTCGTAATCTGAATAACAATGAAAAATATTAAACTTTACTCGAATACTCTTCAGTCTTTGAATGTGTCGTATATTTTTGGCTTATATGTACATATCTTTCTTAAAAATAGTGATAGAACTTAATGATGCACTTTTCTAGCTTCAAATGCAACAGTATCTATATTTTTACTCTGCCGTCGCGACGTGTCACTCTCACAGTTACCCTATGCTGTAAATGTCACAAATAATTTTATTTCTCTAAATTTTCAAAAATGGTATTTAAAAACTCCAATTCGGGCAAGAATTCCTGCCAATTGTGACAAAAGCGTACAATATAAAGGGCGAAAATGGTTTTTTTCTATGGCTTTTAATAGGATGTCTTGTAAATTTACTATCAATTGCGTCGCTTCTAGTTTCTAAATTTTATACACTTAATATCGAAGATATTTTGTAAAAATTCACTTTTTTCCAACTACCTCATGAAACTTATATGTAGGTAGGTAGATAAAGGGGGCGGCAGCACATCCTTGGCCTCGGCCGCCCGAAGTTGTAGCTACGCCACTGACATGTTTGCATGTCAAACTCATAAACCCATGTCTCATCGGCTGTTATAATGCTCTCCATAAATGTGGAATCGGAATTCACACGATCAAGCATGTTCAAAGAGAACTGTTTACGGTACTCTTTTTGAAAAAAAAATCAGCTTTATCTGGAAGAGTCGAGCAAGAACGCGTTTCATACCTAAAATATCCACCAAAATCATTCGATGTACTCGATGTCGAGTTCTCTTGCCATATCTCTTACACTTGCCTGACGATTTTCAAGCACCATGGTGACAGATCGCGCTCACATTATGAATCATAGTTATTAAGAACAAGTCCTAACAACTTAGCAAAATATATTTTTGAAATAACATTTACCCGGTAATAGAATCGAAAAAATATTAACAGTGCATTTAGTAGATTTAGCTTGAAACATATTATAAGTGAAAAAATAAAAATATTGCTAGGTCTCTAGGTTCTTTTCTGCTGAATCGAACATGAATTGGTATAATAAAATAAAAATAGAATTTCGAGCAGTTCCAGCAATTCAATGAGATGTACATAAATACCCACTATCTTCATTTAGGTGAAATTTTTTGATGAGAGATTCACAAGTCCTTAAAGAGAAAACGAATCGAACAATCAACTGGTGTAAATCAAACCAAATAAGGATAATATAACTAGAGGTTCAAGCGGTATAACCTTTAGTTATCTGACTTTTTAATCAACTTCGTAGCATTGTTGTATTCTTTGATTTAGCGAGCGTGGAACTTGTTAATACGAGTCTTAAATCTTAAAGCATTTTCTGTGTACATTGAAGCTGGTTTCGACCATTTTAAGGTGAAGACAAAGGCAAACGTTTTAGATAGTGTTCGGAAGTTTGCGAAATAGAGAGGGGCGATGAAAGAGAAAGGACAATGAGTAATGATTGGATTACATCAAAAATAAAGTCTCCGATAATCAACAATTAAAGGTTTAGTATGAACATATCTACATAGATATCGAAGGGGTGTCTAATAATATTTTGTTGGAAGCGGTCATAACAGATTTTTTATAGATTTAAGGCAAACATCAAACCCCAAACATGTCATTTTCTGCGACAGAATAATCGTGACGGAGTGGGTTGGCACTCACGCTCATCGAAACTTGAATAAGGGCACGCCACATGAGGAAGTTATTTTCCCCCTTTTCAGTATTAAGGTAGTCAACGATCTGCGATAAATTTGAGGTAGACGGCTGCACCTTTAAGGATGGATTACGGTTTTATGGAAGGTTGCTGGGGGTGTATACTGCCGGGAACTATCTATCAATACCAGTTTAGGAGTTATATGTCTTCCTGTCTATTTTTAGGGAAGTGACTTTCCGCTGCAATAGTAGACGGTAATATTAGCCTTGACCGTGCGCTTGAAGATAGTTTAGGAATGCTTAAACTCACTATCAATGCTGTCAGGTTGCTTTTGGATAATAGTAGTTTGAGTACCAGGCAAAAGTTGAATCTAAGTTAACTACAAAGCTGATCGGTCGGAACACTTCTACTCTCTTGTGGGTTACTATTAGGCTCCGGGTTTGGCGAGATCTCAGTGAGTCCTGAGCAACTATCGGTACCTGTGCGGACGCAAGATCTTTGTGGTCTAGCAATGTTAGACCTTCTCTAAATGTAGGGATCATAAGGCTTTACAAAAACTGATCATAATCAGTCAAAGTCAGATTCTCTTTTTAGAATTAAGAACTATCGATAAAAATTATAGTTGACACGGATTCGCTATTAATATATTATTGTTTTATGGTAAAACCATGCTATAACTTTCGGTCTATGTGATCACCGCATCCTTTCACGTTACCGAACCGAACATCACACAGCAAAAGATATACAAAAATTGACAAGCAAACACATCAAAATAGTTAATTTGTTTATCAATTCGGAAATAAGCAACAAGGAAGTGAAGATCAGCTACAACAACAAGCAGTTAAAACTAAAAAGCAACGAACATCTTATTAACAATAAAGCTGAGATATTCGCAACTGGTTGAAGAACACATACCTCGCCTTGTGATATCATCGCTACTACAACAACAACATGTTGGTATCTTTTTCATTTTCATTTTCGTTTACGAACTACCGTGTCTTCGGCGCTATATTAAGACTAATCGAAAATATGCAATCTATAATTTTGCATTTCTGAAGGTATCTCTTGAAGACGGTCAATGCCGTTCTTTGATCTAAACTTTGATCTTGCTCAAAGTTTTCCTATGACATTTGCTGTTTTTACTGTTTAAATTATACGTTTTTGTTTTTGTTATTCTGCCGCTCTAACAGTTTACGCATAGTTTTCGAACGCTATTCAAACGTTGTGTTTTTGACCCAGTGACGCTTATTATACTGTTTGGCAAGTGTTTTTTTTTAGTTTTGTTGCGTCGGGGATATTTTCTTTGTTAATTTTGTACTTTTTATTGAATATTTTGTTTTGGTACGCTTAATGATCTTGATCGAAAATAACACTGTGCAACATTGTAGAATGCCATGAACCTTTAAAGCTATTCCACCGGCTTAAAAACCCCACCTTTTTGTTTTTCGTCCCAAATGCGTCAATCTTGCTTGTTTACATACCCAATGAGCCGGAAATGGGTCTCATTGCTGAATAAAATTTGATCTTCTTGGAACTTTTCAAGAGCCCATAGAGCGAAGCGATGCCACTTGGGAAGGTCAAGCGTCATCAGTTCTTGCATAAGTTGTATTTTGTACGCTTCAATTTAAGATCTCGAATTAAAATGCGCTAAGTCGTTCCATACTTCAGAACGACTGGTTTATTCATTAATCAATTTATTGTTGTTTCAAAGGGTTCCTAAATCAACAACGGTACGAAACTGTGTTGATAAAATTGGCTCTTTATTCTCCACTCTCACGTCCTGACTCGATAAGTATATTTTCCAGAGTTAAATTCAGGTCATTTAGAAAAATGTCAATTTTCTTTGTTAAAAAAAAAAAAAAAATGCTGCACAGTGTACTTAGTGCGCATAGATTGGCCAAGGTGAAAGTGCTTGCCTTAGGTTTAGCAAATTCTTAGTTATGTATTTATTTTCGCATATTTTGATAAATTTCATAACATTTTGAAACTGGTTTTTAAAGCTCGGCAATGAGGTAAAATATAACCATTTGCTGAACCGTGCAATGTTACGCAATAATATTATAAATTAAGAAGCGCTTTGAGGCGGTTTGTTCGGTTCAAGTTTTTTGACATAATTTTTTAAATATATACAATTTATAATAAACAATAAACATTCTTTGTTTGGAAAGTTTTGGAAATAAGAACTAAAATGTTAATATATAAAATAATAATATTAATAATATGTGGACTGAACTCTGACGGCAGTAGTAGCTAATGAATTGTGACGATTCTAATACAATAAGGATAATGAAATCTCAAAAGAAAAATGTTGTTAAAAGCAGAATAATGGGGATAACGGAGAGAGGGAGGCGTGAAAGTGTGTCATTAAAAAACAATGTTTTTGTTTTGCTTCGTCCTCTGAAAAATTGGTTGGGAGAAAACGCTAAAAACGGCTCACCAAGTATGAGCTCTTCATTTTACCTGGAAGGTCTTCTGGTTAACGGTTTTATATTTTTTTCTTATTATCAGATAGAAAAATTTTTAATTCGTTGCCAACTACTTGAAAATATATTTCGTTTTTTTTGGATCTTGTAGGAAAGTAAATGCTCTTCAAAAAAGCTTAAAGTTGTGATATATCCAACCACGACGACAAAAGTTTGTTCCAACAAAGTGTTTTTCTTGTTAGATGACTGATTTCTTTATGGGGAAGCTAAGGTCCAGGATTATTTGCCTGTTACGCTCACAATTGAAGATAACGTTGGATGGCTTTTTCTTCAATTTTTTAAAAAGTATCGCCTATAGTTTGTCATTTAAATGACACCATGGAGGAATGATTTTTGATTGCAAAGACCTAGAAAGCCTGTTCTGAATTGTTGCTTACCACATTACGGAAGTTTTTCTCTTTCCGATCAATTATGATGCTTAACTCTGACCCATACACATTAGAGTTCTTCTTCTTTATTGGCGTAGACGCCGCCTAAGTTATAGAGGTTATAGCCGAGTTTACCACAGCGCCAGTCGTTCTTCCTCTTCGGTGTTTGGCGCCAATTGGAAATTCCAAGTGTAATCAGGCCCTTCTCAACGTGATCTTTTCTACGGAGTGGAATTCTTCCTCTGCTTCCCCCGGCGTGTACTGCGTCGAATACTTTCAGAGCTGGCAAAGGACTATAAATCTTCCGCAAAACCTTTCTATCGAAAACTCCCAACGTCGACTCACCATCCATGCTCCCCCTCGGGTAAGGGGAGAAACCGAATATGCCCTGGTAAGGCAGCCTGTCGTAAGAGGCGACTAAAATCCAGACGCACTATGTATGACATTTATCAGGTCTTGGTTCGAATGTCATCATGGTCAAAAGTCAGAATAGTGCTATAGTATTCAGCTGGAAGTTAAATTCTAAGCTTCATATTATATTACATAATATAAAGTATTTGCAACAGCGACAAATGCTACCAGTCGGTGAGTCTATGGGGACTCAGCTGGTAAGTCAGACCAAAGACTTAAATCTGGTAACCCTTGGAGGTAACTCCAATCTGCTCATTGGGTTTTTGGCCCTTTGTGGAGATTCGTGGTGGCTGTGGTTTAAACCTAAACGGGGCCTCGAACCCGGACCTTTTTGGGGCCCCCCGGCCCAGGGGTGGGGGTTTTTTGTCCACCCGAACCAATTGGAACCAAAGTATAAGTGTATGTGGAGGCACTCATGCTTTGGTTCTTCAAAGTATAGTGTTGTGCATGCACTTATGCTTTGGGGCGCTGATCAACGCATTGTTTTGATCTATGTGCTTCTAGCAATAAAAAACACCGTGGATTTGAGCCTTCGCAGGCAGATACCCACGTAAAACCACAATAAATTTTCACCGTCCATGCCTCTCCCCATATAGCAGGACGGGAATAATGAGTGACCTATAGAGTTTGGTTTTTGTTTGCCCAAAGAGGACTTTACTTCTCAATTGCCTACTCAGTCCGAAGTAGCACCTGTTAGTAAGAGTTATTCTGCGTAGGACTTCGAGGCGGACGTTGTTGTTGGTGTTAATACTGGTAGAAAGATAGACGTTGATTTTCTAGGCCTGAAGCCACATTGAAAAGGTCCAATCAGTTTATTGACGGTGAACATTTGATCTTTCATACAGTACCATCGATAGAATCTTTTATGTGATGTTGAGGAGGCGTAGATTGTGGGTCTCTCTTTTTGTGGATTGGACATGCTTCGGAAATGAGGGTCTAGGCACAATATCAAAATTCAAATTTTCCAAAAGTTATTTTTAAAATACCGAACAAAAGGGTTTTAAAAATTGTCATTTGACAGTTCTTTTTAGAATCAAAAAGTTTCATATTGTGTGGGTCTTGGTCCGAAATTATAGAATTTTTCTTCAATGCGTTTGCTTTTAGGCATGCAATAACCAACCTCCCATGGTTTTTGGTTGAGGGTAGTTTTGATAGAGAGCGAAGCATATTAAGATTCTAACGATTTTTTTTAAAAGAAAACATTATTTTTACGCTTAATATTCGGAATATCCCTTATGGGTCCCGGTGGTCTAGAATTTTCAAAAAATCGAACCTTTTGTAAGGATATTCACATTATTTTAGTTCTACAGCCGTTTTAGCAGGTAGGCGCGGGCGAGGGGCTCGATGAATGGATACTTAACTAATTTATCTCAAAACTACTTTTTTCGGCGTGCGTTGATGAAAAAAAAACTATCCATCCGAATCACTTGAAATTTTAATATGGTGTTTATAAGATCAATATCTATCGCTGGAACTACGATCAAATTTTAATTTTAATAACTTCGAATTTTTCGATTAAAACTTGTCCAAAAATAGCTGTTTTCAGAATCTGAACTTCAAAAAATTTTTTTAATTTTCAATATTTTTTCTTGGTTGTAGTTCCAGCGATTGCTGCACTCCTACTAATTAATAATTTATTTGGTTTTTATGTTTCAGATCAACGGCCCCGGGAGCCTTTTTTTAAGATAGCTTTTTTTAGACGCCATTTTTAATATTGTTAAAAATTTTTTTATTAAAAAAAAATATTTTTGTACTTTTCATAAGTGTATAAATAAACTGTAAAAAATTTAAATTTATTGCTCTTTTTTTAAACCCTTAAAAAAAAAAATACAGAAAACACCCTTAATTTGAGCGTTCTAGACCACCGGAACCCCTTATTTGAAATACCTTTTGCAAAAATATATAACGGTATTTTCTTTTATTTCAATAAGTTTCGTAACTTTTTTCACACCAAATTAATGTTCACAGCTGATCGCCATGCGGCTTCCCCAATGCGGCTACCGGCTACTCAACAACACATGACACATACTTACATACACAACAGTATCTATGTACATACAACTGTAAATTATGTAAATTTATGGTTTTACAAGAGGTTGCATTTTGTTTTGGTTTCGGCATTCGTTGCCATTGCTAAGCGCAATTGTTGTTGCCTGAGCTTGAAATTTCGTTGCTTTTTATTTAATTTTATTTTTTTTTTTTTGGTTTCAAATTTAGTTCGGCGAGAAGCGCGTTTTAGGCGAGCTGGTAGCTAAACTGCAAGCGGACGGACAAATGCCAGCTTGTCAAGTGGTTAGCAGTGGAGGGTTTTAAAATACAACAACAACAATAAGAGCAACAACGAAAATTGCACAGCATAGTGCGCACGTTTTGCCGGTTTCAGCCATGAATGCAAACAAATGAACATAGCCACTTCAACATTCATACATATTAATGCCACCAAGTATACATGTATGTATATACATATGCATTTATGTATGCATATGCATTTATGTATATATTATAAATTTGTATGCGTGTGTGTGAGCATGCATAAGTGAATAATTTATTAAACACTGTCGTCTGCAGACGCTGGCTGGCTAAGAGCTGCTACGGCTCAATGGTTGCAAATCCGTTTTTTATTGTTGTTGTTGATAAATTTTTGTTTTTGTTGTTGCGGTAGCGTTTCATGATTTTTCGGTTATTGAATTTTCGGTCAAAGTCAATGTCAATGTAACCACAATGAAGGTTCTTCTCCATACCCTCAAATTCGGCAAAGCGCTAGCGGACCCCGCTGTTGGATAAGGTTGAAATTTAATAAAGCATAAAATGATAATGATATGTTTGCTGCCAATCGGTTTCCGAAATGGCTAAAGCGTATAGGCGATTATCAGCGAGGGCCATTGTTTATATTTACATTTAATAAAGAGCCGGCATATTAATTTGGACCAAACCGTTTATTGGTGTCAGTGAGAAACGACGCGTTTAATGGACGAAAACTAACTGATTTAACTGTTTGTATGCATATATGTTTGTATAAACACAAATTTTGCATACCTGAATATTTCCTGAACTTTAGTCAATCAAGATTGTAGTAGAGAGCGAAAACAAGACCACTCCACGAACCCTCAAAGTGGTCCATGTGTGTGTGTGTGTATTTGTGTTGCTGCCTTGCTCGCGATTTCGCGCACAAAATTTACATGCATATACACTTCCGATACTTGACACATACATATATACATACCGACTATTGTCTGTATTTACACGCAAAAATTGTGAGGCCGAACCAGCAATAATCGAAGATCACAATCCAGTTGGGCTAGACTTGGCTGTATTTTGATTTCCGACTTCGCTGTGATCAAGGTCAATGAAACACACAAAAAATCATAACAAATCCATAGATATGTATGTATAATATTGTTGTATAAAAAAGGGTCAAGAAACCTCGTTTGAGTTGGTGAGTCACGTGCCAAGTGCTGATTGAGTGATGCGAGGCATAAGATATGCTAATAAATCCAAACGCTGGAAACAGGTTATGGTTCTTGATGTTTACAATAGGCCGTCTGAAAGAAACTAAACGCGTCTTGGCGGAAAGAATCAGTTTCGGTTAATTGTTCAAGTAATTAAGTAATGTTTTAAGAACATTTAATTAATTTTTTTTTTTGGAATCTGGTTAAACAGGCTATTAAATAATAGATATTCAATAAATAGATTTGCCTTTAAAGCAAATAATAATAAGGAAGAAATGAAGAAATTTTTAGGTTACGACGACATTCACTTAACCTACGATAAGTTTTGAGTGTGAGCGTGTTATCATAAGCTGGTTGATGAGACTTTTTGGAAGTATTAGAAGTATGTATACTATTTTACTCGTATATGATAATATTTAACAAGATTTAGACCTTTAATGGCATACAATGAGGTTGACCTTAACCAAATTGTTATACTTTTTTCCTTCCTTGAAGGGGGTATTCTACTCTAGAATTTTGAAAAATTCGATTTTTTTTTCATACATTTAAAGTATAGACTTTTAGAAATATAACCTTAGAAGGATTTTTCAAAATTCGACTTGTTTTCGGAGATACAGCCGATTTTGTGAGGTGGCGTCCGTGTTCACTAGAATTGTCTCCTAAACTTTAAACGCGTTTTTCTCGAAACTAATTTTTTCCACACGGTACCGGCAATATCTCAAGTTATATACAACCGATTTACTTGTAATTTTGTGTGAACCTTTTTTATATAATTCTTTATCATTCCTAGCAGCATCGTGTCAAAATTTTTGTTTTTAACTTTTTAAAAAAATTCAGGAATTTCAAAAAAAACGTAAAAAATGATTTTTAATTTTAGGCAGTCCCCATTTTTCAAAAAAATTTTTTTCGTGTTCCCTCAGGTAGGGACTATAACAGCATCCTTACTGATTAAGAATTTCTTTTGATTTTTTTTTTCAGACCACCAGTAGAGTCAGGATCAATGTCACCTGGATGCGCCATTTTTTTTACACCTGTCTCACCTCCCTCTAATTATTTTAATTTTTAATATTTTTTTTAAATTTTTTTTTTTGTATCCTTAAGATATCAATAAAAACACCATAAAAAATGGATAGTAAAAATATTTTTGGTTTTTTTAAATAAAATTCAAAAAACTACCCAAAAATTGATTTCTAGAGTAGAATACCCCCTGAATGCAATTATTGGCGATTGCGATGTCGAACAGGCCTGTTAGACTCCAGAAGTAAATATCTAGTCATATTCTTTATTTCATCGGTATACTCTTAATGGTTTTGGTATGTTTCTTTTGTGAAGTGAAACTTCTTGCAAATTGTAAAAACATATTTATAGTTCGTTAAAACTAGCTGTTGGAAGATAATGTACCAAGTTACATATACTTCCAAATATTTTGAGAACCTTGAGCTCAATGCTTAAATAGATAAATTATATATCTATAAGCTTTAAGGAGTTGTCTCCTTATACTGCTGCAGATTAGCCATTCTGGGTCTCGCACCAGATGTGTTCCTCTGAGCTTTGGCGCCTACCGGCAAGGGAGTTGTGGGTAGAAAGAGGCCATTGGAAGAGAGGGTCAGTGAACTTCTTTACGAATGAGTCAGGATTGGTGGACGGTCGGTGGAGGGGTTTACTGTTGGGAGCTCTCTATCAACACCGGTTTCACACTTTGTGACCAGTGTTTCCCTAACCATGGTGGCAGCCATTAAGGTAGCAGTAAATTTACTGCTCCGGAGTGCAGCTTCGTTCAGAGAAATGACCATGTGTGCCAGACCACAGCGGAATTACAGGAAATTGTAAAGCTGATGAGCTAGCAAGGAAATGCACATTAGTATCCAGTGCTCGCTTTGCCTTCTGTAAGGCTAGCCTGTCTCTAGTTGTTTTTAAAAGGCCATTGCTGATTGGCGTCCATCATGTAGGGCTGGGAATCTTACCATCCGCCATCTGCGGAAGCTGTATGGAAGAAGTTGAGGTGGAAATAACTCAACTCTTCCTTCTTGACTATCTCGTGTATTGGGTGGTCAAGACTTAAACGCTTGAGAGAGCATACCTTCAGACACCTCACTAAACCTGCGAAAATTTGTATTTTAATTTTGAAAAAGTTTGGATTCCCTTGATTTCGTAGGCGTCATCAGTAGGACAAAGTAAAAATTGTTGAAAATAATTATCAAAAATCGTATTCCTTCGATTATCCTGAAAATATATATCTAAGAAGATCGTGTAAAAATTTCAAATAGATCGAGTTAAAAAAGTCTTACAAATACGCTTATATTTTCAAAAATATCTACCGAATAGACTTAGATATATGGAATTTTGAAATTTACAAGTGGATATAGCCTCATAACACGATGCAAACTCAGGGGAAGGATTGTAAAAAATTGCTCCAAAATCGTGGCAGAACCAGTTATTGAAGCCTATTCAGAAAAAATTATAAATATAAAAATACATTGTCTAGAATAGTGTTAGATGTGACTAAATACTATTATAAAACAATAAACTTTTAATTTCTTTATTTTCTCATACTTAATGCCTTATAATGGTTATAGTAATTAATCTATTATTTACATATCATAGATAAAATTTACATAAAATTTATTCTTATTTTATTTAATATTTACATAAAATTGCTTCCAATTACTTTTAAAAGGTCTTCGTCCATAACCCTGCACAGTATGTAAGTAAGCTATTATATTCTATGGTAAATATGTAATTCTAGATTACCACGCTTAGTGGTATTATTTATTAATTATCTTGATTCTTGCACATTTTATATAACTTGACAAGATATACCAAATGAAGCATCAAAGAAAATATCGGAATAAAAGTTTGCACAAATCATGGCTTTAAATATGGCAAAACTTGCTTGAAAATGGTTGGAATTGGAGAATAAGTTTTCAAGATTTCAGATACCGAATATGAGAAACCCTGGGCCTATGATTTGTGCTTATGATGATTTTTTAATGCAAATATGGGCTAGCCTGATATCTTAATAAATGGTAGATAATATTTTCTTGATTAAAATGTGATATATTTAAGTGCATAAGATCGACTCGATTCCGGACCTCCTTTTATATACTACTACGTCCAAAAAGGTGACGTTTGAATTTAAACTGCGCGCGTCGAAGGATTTGGAGAATTATTTTTTTTAGGTTACTGTCAGTCACATTTATGTCAAATTTCATGTCAAAATATTCATTAGTGTTTGGGATACGTGTCGTTTTGTGAACTGCTACAAGTGAGTTTTTCGTTTTTTGCGATGTCGAAATTTGTTGAACAAAGAATTTGCATTAAATTTTGTTTACAATCAATCTTCTGCCGCGGATACGTTGAGGATGGTGCAGAAAGCCTTTGGTGATGAAGCTATGTCTAAAAAAAAAATGTTTACAAGTGGTATAGTGAGTTCCAAGCCGGCCGTGAACGTGTTGAAGACGAAAAGCGTCCAGGGCGTCAACCTCAACCGTCGAAGCTCACGTCCAACAAATCAAGGATTTGGTATTGAAAAACCGTCGATTAACAATTAGAGACTGTGCTGATGAAGTTGGCATATCGAAAGGCTCAGCCAATACCATTTTGAAGGATGTTTTGGGCCTCAAGCGCGTCAAATCTCGACTGGTACCGAAATAATTGAATTTTTTGGAAAAAAGGCGTCGCGTTGAAGTGTGTGAAACGATGCTTTCCGACTACCAGGGTGTCATGAAATGCATTATAACTGATGAAGAAACTTGGATCTATACTTACGACCCCGAAACAACCGATCAATTGAGCGAATATCGTGCCAAAAGAGAGCCGAGACCAAAAAAATCGCGCCAAAGTCGCTCAAAAATGAAGGCCATGTTGTCAGTTTTCTTCGATTATCGTGGTGTTGTGCATTATGAATTCCTTCCAATCGGTCAAACAGTCAACAAGGAATATTATTTCAACGTTATGCGTCGTTTGCGTAACGCTATCCGCCTAAAAGGAATTGTGGAAAGACAATTCTTGGTTTTTACACCACGATAATGCACCATCCCATACTGCCCTCGTAATTCGTGATCATTTCGCCAAAAAGACAACCCATATCGTTCCGCAACTACCGTATTCACCTGATCTGGCGCCGTGCGACTTCTGGCTGCACACCAAGCTCAAAAGACCGCTCCGGGGACACCGTTTTTATACGATAGAGGAGATTCGAGCCGCAGCAAAGACGGAACTGAAGGCCATCCCGGAAAGTGACTACAACCAGTGTTTCGAAGATTGGAAAATCCGTTGGCATAAGTGCATTGCATCGGAAGGGGATTACTTTAAAGGGGATGAAATTGATTTGGAAGAATAAATAAAGAATTTTCAAAATAAATACAATGTCACAGTAGTATGTACGTAATATAAACCTTCAAAGGTTTCATCTTTTACATACTAAAATTCGCTAGTAAAAAGAGGTGAAATGAGTCAACGTATTATACCATCTCATCCATACTAAATAAATATAACTATTTAACTGTACATAAATGTGATAAAAAGCCGACAGGTGGCCCCTAAACTTAGACCTTCCTTACTTGTTTCATAAAATAATTAATAATAAATCTATTGCGTCGCACGCGTAGTATTATTGTGTAACTGTTATTATGTACAGTTGTTCTTAATTCAGTTCTGGCTTAATTCTATATAATTACACTTTGTTTACTCAATAAATACTCAAAGCAGTTATTGATCATAAAAATACTTCCGAAGGGTCATTGGCAATGCTCCATGTTAATGATCTCTTATTATATGGTTTATGTATTTAATTCTTGATTATCAAGCTGTTTCAGAAATTAATCTTCAGTTGAGACCACTAGCCCACATACCGAAGATAATACATCAAGTATCGCATACAAAAGATAAACCAGAACAACAGCTATTGTTATGTATTGTTGTTTAGAACTTTGAAACGTATTTATGCCATATGAATAACTTCCGCAATTTATGTAAAATACTTTGACTGGTATTTATAGAACTAAAAGCATTAAGTATGAAAAGTGGTACAAAATATAATTCTTGTTTATATACATACATATGTATGTAGTGTTATATGTTTTGGTTACAAGTTTTTGTTCCAAAAAAAAAAACTGTTCAATACAAAGATTAGAAGTTTTGGGCAATAATTAGTTGTTGTAAGAATTGTTTTGGTCAAAAGAGTGTTTCCGCATCTAAACTGGTTGTAAATCAGCAAAGAAATGTAATTTAATTATGGTAGAGATGATGATAAATTAATAAATTTTCAGTAACTAAAATTGTAGAGTAATTTTGCTTGCAGGGCTGAATTATTTACTAATTTTTCATATACATATATGTGACATAGTTTACGAAAAGGGGGCTTAGGTGTCAAAAAAAAAAAAAAATGATTTTTTGACACATATATTATATATATGCATGTATTGTGATAAAAAAGTATGCGGAAATTGTAATTAAAATCTCCGAGTAAAATATATTTAAAAAAATGTATTTTGCTAAGGTGTTGGAACTATCTTAAATTACTATACCAACTATGAGCGCGATCTGTCAACCAGTTTGTTTACAGCAGCTGTTTAAGTCGGTTTAGTATGTGTTACGATGATAAAAATATCGAACAAAGAATTTGTCTCAAATTTTGTATTCATAACCGAATTCCGTATGTGGAACCGTTGCGAATGTTGAAAAAGGCTAACGTTGTTTCAGTTTTGCTAAAAACACAAGCCCACGAGTGGTACAAAACCTTCAAAGGCGGTCGAGAGATCGTTGAAGACATTCCTCGTTTTGGATGACTTTCGACTTTTTAACTGATGAAAATATTAAAAAGCGAGTCAAGCACCATGAAAATCGCCAGGCAATTGTAAGAGAGATGGCAACAGAGTTCAACATCTCTCGCAAGTCCGTTCGAATAATTTTGGTGGATATTTTGAGTTTGAAACGGGTTCTTGCTCGACTCGTACCCATAAAGCTGAATTTTTTGTAAAGAGAACCGTAAACAGGTCTCTTTGGACATGCTTGGTCGAACTCCGATCCCATATTTATGGAGAGTTTTATAACTGCTGATGAGATATGGGTTTGATATGCAAACAACAACCTTTATCTAAACGTAAATCAACAATCATTGGAACCAATCGCTGCAACCGAAAAAACCACGCCATGGGCGCTCAAAAATTAAGGTGATGCTCATTGTTTATTTTTTATTTGTGGTTTGTTGCATCAAGAACTTGTTCCGAAGAGATAGGCGGTCAACAAGGAGTTCTATTTGGCGCACAAATTTGGCTCCGTGTGATTTTTTCTTGTTCCCCAAACTGAAATTGTCTCTCTGTGAAACCCGTTTTCAGTACATCGTATCGAAATTCGCTGAAGGAGCCGAAGGTCATCCCAAAAATTGCTTATGAAAAGTGTTTCGAGGATTGGAAAATCGTTGGCATAAGTGTATTGCAACTGGTGGGATTACTTTGAAGGCGACAAAATAACCAAGTAAAAACTGATGAACAATGAAATGTTCTCAATTTAATTTAGTATAGATTCCCCATAATTCTGAGTGGGTTAGCGATTAGAATTAATTTGGGTACTAAATGTTCTTATGACGATTGGTCTTATATTTATGCCAAATATTCTTCTAAGTTAACAAATTGAGAAAAACAAAGGAAAATTTGAAGTAAGAAAATTTAGTTGAAGTACTAAGCCGTCCAAAAAACCGTTCAGTACATTCATTACCGAATGGTTCATATATAATGGTATATACCTAATTGATAAATTGTTTTTCTAGATTCGAACAACATTTCTTAATCTTTCTAATGCTCTTGTGAAGTACATATGTTCTAGGTTCTCGATTTTGATATCCATCTGAAAATTTGGATATTCCGTGTACAGAGTTTTTTTGTTGGCAGAAAAGAAAAGGTTCGAAAGAAAGGAATTTAGTGACTATGAAACGGTAGTCGCTGGGACTGAGTCGACTATTTTGAAACAAGGAACAAATCGTACTATAAAAATAACAAGGAAAAGTGTGAAGGGCGCTTTAAACAGTAAATCGCCATCTATGGCAATTATATTGAATAATGAATTGAAATTTAATATTATTTTAAAATTTATTTAGAGTGATGCTGATAAGAAGGACTTTTCAGCGATTTGACATAAAAAGTTTTGATATTTTCCTCTCGTCAATGTGCTATGCTTGAACTACAAATATTTCTCTGTATAGTAATGTCGTTGTTTAAATATATATGTATATATATATATAGATATTAAATAAGATATTAAATAAGAAATCATCAAATTTTATTCGTAGAAATTAAACATACGCCCCGGATCACCTTTTAATTAAGGAGTTTCAGTTCCCAATAAACGTTTTCTTTATATTTTGCTATAAATATTGAATGTAATTTCGGATAAAAATTTCTAAACCAAGCGTTAGAAAGAATTTTACTCTGCCACTTTGTAACAGAAGATGATTTTTTATGTAGAATTAGTATAGGTATATTATGAATACGAGCACCTTACCAATTAAGAATAACAGTTAAAAATAAAAGTTTTTACAAATTAGTAATATATGTGACCTGTTCTACGAAAAGGGGGCTTAGGTGTCAAAAAATCAATTTTTTTTATTTGTTTTCAAATCATTTATTTTTTATTTTATTTTATTTTATTTTATTATTTTTCATAGTTGGTATAGTAATTTAAGATAGTTCCAACAACTTAGCAAAATTCATTTTTTTAAATATATTTTACTCGGAGATTTTAATTACAATTTCCGCATACTTTTTTTATCACAATACATATATATAATATATGTGTCAAAAAATCAATTTTTTTTTCTTGTTTTTTTTTGTGACACCTAAGCCCCCTTTTCGTAGACCAGGTCACATATATATAGTTTTTTTTTAAATCGATAAAAGAATAACTCAATTTTCTCCCATTAGTTAAGTAAAATAAACGCTTTAAGCTAGCTTTTTACATTATCTTCTCTTGTATCCAATGCAGAAATTCATATGGGAAGCATTCATATATACATACATGCCATATTTACTTCTCAAAAACATAAATAGTCTAAAATTACCCAAGTCAAAAATATACAAAAAAAAAAAAAAACATTACTCAACGGAGAGCCATTGCGTTTGGGTTAAAAGAATATATAAAATTCGCCTCGAGTGAGGCTCATAAATCTTAAATTGTACGTGTTGTAAATAGCTTAATTGCGATTTGGTGTTAAATGGTCATTTTATTTATTTATTTACTTTTCGCTATTTCAGCCTAACCTCTGAGGCGGTTCAAATTATGAGCGTGTAATTGAAGACTCCATTAAATGGCAGATGTTACGAAACGACAGTAAAGAGAACATGAGTAAACGGTACCTGTCCATGGAATATACGTAGAAATATACATTAGTTAAGGTGTGTTTGTGTGCTATTTGCTGAAAAGATACGTTCAAGAGAAATATGAATGAAAATTGTTGAAACAGTAAATTCTGCAAAAATATATTGAACTTTAGATTATTTATTAAAATAAAAAAAATTCCGGAAACCAGCTCTTTGATACGCTCAAAAGAAGCAATAAATTAATTAATTTATTATATGAAAAAAATGGTGAAAACAGGCATTTTTTCAACCGTCAAACCCAACCCAACCCATGTAAAGAAGAGCAACCAACACATGACGTTGCGTTCGAAATCCAGTCGAATGGTTTGTGTTGCTTATCTGAAATTAATATTCATATTGAAGTGTTTGTGAGTAAACAAAAAAAAAAAAATATATATATATATATATATAATATAATATATATGTATAATATTCATATGAGTTTAAAAGCATATCCGTTTAAAAGGTCTTATATGTATGTGTTCATAGATTCTCGGAAGTACTGACGCATTAAAAAGAAAAACACAACCGCAAAGATAATCCAAAATATTTTGCTCGCGATTTTTCCAAAAATAGTTTGTTAAACGAATTAGTAAAACTAAACACATTCGACTATATGAGAAATACAAAAGAGATTAATATGCGGAAGTAACTATTTTTGTTTAGAATTTAGTGCCTCAGGAGGACGTGTAAATATTATACCGAAAGCAATGTGATTAGGAAGCTTAGCGGCAGATGACGATAATTATAATATGTACAGGGTATGTTAAGTTTGTCATGAAGTTTGTAACACTCAGAAGGAAACATCGGAGACACTATAGAGTAGTTATAATGGGTTGTCAGAAAAGTCTTGCGGTATTTTCATTGAATCAATTCGTGTGGCACCCATACATCGAGCTTCTTAGTGACTCCAAGCTTCTTCAAATGGTTTATAACGGTTTGATTACTACTATGCCGGTCTCTTTCGCCCAATTCAGCGATTTTATCGCAATTTTCGACGACAGGCCTTCTGGAGCGTGGCGCATCTTCGACCACCTCTACACCAGAACGAAAACGTTGAAACCATCGTTGTGCGGTGGAAATGAAAACTGTATCGTTTCCATAAACTGCACAAATTTTATTGGCGGCTTGAGATGCATTTTTGCCTTTATCGTAGTAGTACTGTAAAATATGCTGTATTTTCTCTTTATTTTGCTCCATGTTTGCGACGCTATAACTCACGAACGACTTAAAAGAAACGACAACCAATCAAACGCGCGTGAAATGAGCTTTCCAAAAAGGTATAGCATGACCCGATGCGACGAATAAAACTAGAACTATGCGCTTTCAGCGCTAACGAATATAACAGATAAGTGTGATGAGCTGAGTCAATTTGGCCATACCCGTCTGTCTGATCCTTCGTCTGTAGATACGCACAGAAGTTCTTCAGTTTTTGAGATACCAAACAAATGTTGTCATCTTTTGGAAAACTTTTTGATTGACAATCATTTATTTTTGACTAAGGTAACGCTACAATCCCCGGAGAAATTGTTGAGATCAAACCACTATAGCATACAGCTGCCTTAAAAACAGATTGATCGAAATCGAGATGAATATCTTTTTATACCCTTTTGTTATACACCAAACAAGGGAGGATGGAGGTCCACGCAAGTGAAGAAAGTTTTCTGAGCGCCATTCACTTGGGAGTGGTCAGAAATGATTCTTTTAAGAGAGACCCTATAAAGTAAATTTATAAATGATAAATGAGATCTGTCGGCAGTCTATATATACATATACGAACTGGTCCATAGTTTTTAAGATATTGATATGAAATTTGGCATCCTTCCTTTTTTCATCAAGAAGCTGCTCATTTGTTGGAATGGTCGATATCGGACTACTATAGCATAGAGCTGCCATTCAAGCTGAACGATCGGAATCAAGTTCTTCAATGGTTAGAATTTTCATTTGACGAGATATTTTCACGAAATTTTTCACAGGTGATTTCATAAGAAAATGATGTAATCTCCGACGAAATTGTTCAGATCGGGTCATAATAGCATATAGCTGGCATACTAACTAGCCGATCAAGGTTCTTGTAACGAATTTTTTGTATTTGTGAAGGGTTTTATAGCGTCGTTGTAGCCTAAGTTAACGTTGTTTCTTGTTTACAACAGATTCTTTATAATATATTTTGCGAGCTTGTCAGATATTTTTAATCATCAGAGCAGGGCTTTTTTTCTATGTTAAAGGTGGTAAATAGTCTCAATATTCTGAAAAAAAAGAAAGTAAATCTCATAATATAATTCGAGGTCAGAAGTTTCAAAATATTCTCAAAAGGAAAGAGTGAATCGCACAATATTTTCGAAGTCAAAAGTTTCTGCCATTCTTAGGCTTACATAGTCGTATTAGATTTGCGGGAATACCAAGTTCAGACATAGCTGTCGCTTGTTTCATGACCGACGCCTGCTCGCAGCGCCATCTCTGGGGAACAGACGCTGCAATTAGACTTCAGAGAACCCTTAAACTGTATAATGTATGTCGGAGTGAACCCGCTGCAGCTTTCTCTTTTGAGTGTATAGTCCTATAATTGTTTACCCAAAAGCATACAGGCAACTATACCCCATTCCACCTCTTTCTGCCAATCACAGATAAATAATATGAAGATCTAATTACTTCTAATGAATATTATTATTACATTATACAATATATTGCCTGAGCAACGTACCTATTTACATGCTTATTGTATATCACAAAAATCAGTACACGTAATTCAAAGTCAGGATCTGTATTATATTCTAAACCAATGTGGAAGTAATTAGGAATTCATTGACATGCCTCAACCTATGCTCAAAAAAGGTTTGCATGGAATAATGAAGAAAACAATACGTCTGATTTAATAAATAATAAACAAATATAATGAGCAATGAAATAAATAGAAAATCATGATATGGCAATACTATGTGTGTGAGGGCATTTATATACTTACAAACAAATATACATAAATGAATTATAAGAATTATAGACACGATAATAAATATTATATGTTTGTATGTAAGTAAGCCTTTCAGCCTTTTATGTGTATTACCTTCGGATTGTTCTTAACAATGAACTGTCTCTTATACATAGTGTGAATATACTGTACATAAAAGTATCTAACTAGCAGGGATGTTTTCATTTCCAAATACGAAAGCTATACTCGTATAAGTCGTTTGAAGGCATCGCTGGTTTTACTTAAAATGTTAATGAAAATTTTTGTATGCATATTTTTAAGTAATTGAATAGTAAATGTTTATAAATAGTTTTTGGAGAAATATGTAAAACTTTTTATGTTTTTATGTTTTTATTTTTCTGTGTAAAACTATGAAACAAAATCTATTAAATATGCAGTCTCACAAATGAACGAATTGACACCACCCATTTAACAGCTGACTATAAACTAAGCTTTTAATGCTTTTTTACCGCAACATTAATTACAAAGTAGAGGTAATTTTTTTGTTGTGAAATATTTTTGCTAGCGATAGTGAGTAATGGAATGTACTTATTTTAAAAAGTGATTTTAGAGTAGCTTTTGAATTCGTCGATATTGTTTGCTGATTTGTAAAATAATGAAAATTCTTCTTCCTTATTGACGTAATGAAAACTAAATAATCTAATTATTTACTTGCCTAAGCAAGCTTTTGTAAAAGGTGTCATTTGAATATTAGTTAAAAACTGAATCATAATTCTAAAATTAAACAAATTTTTCAGGGCACTTTTAAAAATAAGATGAATGATGATACTACATGTATGTATATTGAACAGACTTGCGGTTTCTCAAAAGTTTGTTTACAGTAGCCTGCATAGAAAAGTACAGCGCCTACCCATAAGGATGATGTGATTGTGACAGCTCGTAACGGCAACATTTGTTGACTGATTTTTGGCATATTTTGTCAATATGTTGAGTAGAGTTTATCATTTCAATATGTCACTTTTGACTTTGGTACACCGCTTGGAAATTGTTCAAGATTATTACTCAAATTATCGTTCTCGTAAAAAAAGTTGAAAAACGCAAAAATCTCTTCTCAGATGAGGCCCATTTCTGACATAATGGCTTCGTCAACAAACAAGATTGTCGCTCTTGAGGTGAGGAAAACGGTTCAGGACACATAATTGCATTCCAAAAATTGACCGTTTGGGGTACATTATGATATGGTGGTAATCGGGCAAAATTTCTTTTGAAATTAGCGTTCTTTAATAGCGTTCGTTATAATGCTGACCGCCTTTTTTCTCCAGGAATTTGTTGAAACGATGCGGATGATCTCTATTTTCAACAGAACGATGCGCCGCTTCAAATTTCACTTCTAAACATGAATACACTGCGTGTAAAGTTTGCCGACTTGTTGATTTCGAGACATGGTCCAGTCAAATCGCCGCTAAAATCATACCATTCAACGCCCCTTGATAACTTTATATGGGTGTATGTGAAATGAAAGAATTACGGCAACCGACCAGCAATGCTGGAGTAGTTCGAAGACAGCATTCAACATAATATAGTAGAAATTTTAGCCAAAATGCCAATCGAAAATTGGCGTAAGCGGGTGGAGATATGGTGGCTCGATTACTGATATTTTTTCACACCACAAATGGCATAAATTGGCATAACAAAAAAGGCAAACTCCATTTTTGCGTTGCTATACCCTTTATAAAAATAAATATGTATGGGGAAAAATATTTTTTACAAAAACTAAATATTTGTGAAATCTTAATCTCTTTAAATCATTTGCTTTATTGCCTTAAACTTGATCTTAACAGGAATGTAAAAGGGCTATGAGGCTTATTTAAGCTCTCTATTGGTTATTTTCACTATTAGGTGATTTCATCGTAGTTTTACAAAACATTAAACTCCTGTTCAGAAAACGAAATATCACAACGATCCGAAATCTACAAGTATTTGAAATGCGGCAACTTTAACAGGATCGAAAAAGCTTAACGAACACACAAGGATACAGATACAGATTAAAGAAAAGTGCTTTACAATATAAGCTCCAGCAACAATTCGAAAGCTCCGTAGACCTCTTTGTATTTGCGAAGTTTAAAGTTCTGTTGCAATATTCCAAACCCTTTGTGAGCTTTATTTGGACTTTGCAGAGGGTGAAAGCTCTTATAATGGTTAAATTTTTACAAGAAGCTTATATTTGCGCGCATTTCTAGAGATATACATTGTGACAAAAGAGTATACCGATATTATAATTCTAAGGGAAAATTAATGATATTCGAGTTCCGATTCGAGTCGATTTAGCCATGTTCGTCTGTCTGTCCATTCGTCCGCCCGTCTGTCTGTATATATACGAACTAGTCCCTCAGTGTTTAAGATATAGTTTTGAAATTTTGCAAACGTCATTTTCTCTTCAAGAAGCTGCTCATTTGTCGGAACGCCCGATATCGGACCACTATAACATATAGCTGCCATACAAACTTAACGATCGGAACCAAGTTCTTGTATGGAGAACTTTCACATTTGACAAGATTTATTCACGAAATTTGGTCTATATTATTTTCTAAGGCAAATATGTAATCTCCGAAGAAATTGTTCAGATCGGCTAACTATAGCATATAGCTGCCATACAAACTGAACTATCAGAATCAAGTTCTTGTATGGAGAACTTTCACATTTGACAAGATTTATTCACGAAATTTGGTCTATATTATTTTCTGAGGCAAGAATATAATCTCCGAAAAAATTGTTCGGATCGGCTAATTTTAGTGTATAGCTGCCATACAAACTGAACGGTCGGAATCAAGTTCTTGTATGGAGAACTTTCACATTTGACAAGATTTATTCACGAAATTTGGTCAATAATATTTTCTAAGGCAAGAATGTAATCTCCGAAAAAATTGTTCAGATGTGTTAACTATAACATATAGCTTCCATATAAACTGAACACATAGTTACTAAAAGAAATTCACCTGTAAAGGGTATTTAGCTTCGGTGCAACCGAAGTTAACGTTTTTTCTTGCTTTGAATATACTCTTTTAAGAATTCATTCATTATGCAATCGTACAAAGTTCAACCTCCAGTTTTCGTTGCAATGCTTGAGATCTTAAGAGCGGCTCTGTATCTTTGGTGCCTTATGCATTTTCATTAAATGCGAGCTAAAAAAAATGAATTAGATAAACTTGAAAAAAAAAAATTGATGCTAAATTGATAGTTCTAAAAATATTACCAATGTGAATATGTATTATTATATGAATATGTATTAAATTTCATAAAACTAGCTAACGGTGTGTCAACACCGGTCTTATTGAGACTTCACCTTTGCGAATTAAACACAAGACGGCAAGTAGCGGTGCAAAGGTCACGAAGTTTGCAAAAGCTGTTGATATTGTTGTTGTCTACACTGCTTTTTGTTTTTAAGAAAATTAAAATTTGTCATGTAAGTAGATCTTAGGGTCTAATAAGCCATCAAATCATAACTATGTACTAACATACACGTACATACGTAAGTTTATTTATGGTTGTCGTAATATGTGACATCCTCGATTTGTAAACAATCAAATTAGTCCAAAGGGCCGCCTTACCAACTTGAACTGTGCAGTCAACGACCTATGAAAGCGAATTTTAACACAAATGTCAACCATGTGCTGTTGCTGTTGTTAGTTTCTTTGCATGCGCTAGCGCTTAGTTGTTGTTTGCTTTTTCGGTGTTAGCCAAGTGGGTAAACAAATTTACAGGTCTATTAAGTAATTAATGAGTTAGAGCACATTTTCACAACGATGAGTAATTACAACTAAGGTTAAGAGGCTATTGTGGCAAACGAAGCGCACAAAAGCAACAAATTATACTCGTACAAGAACAGCAATAATAACAAAGTAAAGCCGACATTTAGCCCGGCCTGATTGCTTTAGCAACATTGGGGCACAGCTAGCATACTCAGGGCGACATAAAATACATATGTACATGTATTTGGCTTCTAAGTATATATATGTAATTTCACATTTTTTTTATATATAGTATAATATATATGGCATATATTTATATATATGTTAGTGTAAATGTAGGTGTATGAATATTTATGTACACTGTGTTATTATTCAAATCGTGCTGGAAGTTGGTGTCACAGTGTTTACTATATTTGACAGACTGTTAGTCTGTCAAAGTGCCAATCTGTCAGTCACTTGAATTGGTTACTTTGCAAGCATAAATATGTAAGCTTCTAAGCTAATAGAGGCGCTTACATACCGACACGCATATAAATATCTTATCCCTGTGCATAGCTGAACACTATTCTATGACTAAGTGGCTCCTTTAGACTCGCACTAAGCAGTACTCATTGCTCATTTGAAATTATTATTTATGTGACTTTGTTTCATTTCGCTTGAGCGTGATCGACATTGTCGTTTTCCTGTGGAGCTGCATCACACCACTACTTGTATGAATATTTAGTTGTAGTGGTGTGTGGTGTTTATTGGCGTGTCTCCGTCAAAGTCCTCATTTGCATAAATATTTGGCCAAAGCAGTGAAGTCTGAAAATTTGTCGCGCATGCGCGCTAATTTACTTGTAGTTATGTGTCTGTAGTCGAAGCATTATTTTGCTTCGTCCAAATTTCGCTTGCAGTTATGCTTAAAGTACGTTGACGAAAGCACGTTGCTAAAATGTTGGGGTGTTGACTGTCACTACACTAAGTAGGACACGTACTCAGTTAGGAACCGGGAATATTCTTTAAACAACTTTTACTTATTCTTCAATTGACTTCTTTCCACTAAATACTTTTGTCTAACTTTTCGTAGGTTGTAGAAATTCATGTTCTTCGTTATTGCCGTTACTATAAGTCGATCACTGGAATGATCTCAGAGCAGTAGGATTTTATGGTCCGTGCTTATTGAGTTGATACACGGCAACTACGGTGTTGTTGTCTAAGCTCATACGGCTCAATGTTCTATCACAATATACTTTTCAAGGTCCATAAGACCTACACAAAAATACGATTAATATTTTTTTTGCCTTTCATCGAATTATTGTTTATAAAGGTTCTGTCGAGCATACTGTGTGAAAAATTAAAGCCCACCGTTAACAAACAGATTGGATTTGATCAGCGTGGCTTTAGGCCTGGAAAATCAACAACCGACCAGATATTCACCATGATCCAAATCTTGGAAAAGACCCGTAAAAGGTGCATCGAAACACACCTCTTCGTCAATTTTAAACCTGCTTTTGATAACACGAAAAGGAGCTTCTTTATGCCACGATGTCTGAATTTGGTATCCCCGCAAAACTAATACGGCTGTGTAAGCCTACGTTGAGCAATACAAAAAGTTCCGTCAGAATCAGGAAGGACCTCTCCGAGCCGTTCGATACCAAACGAGGTTTCAGACACTCCCTATCGTGCTTCTTCTTTAATCTACTGCTGGAGAAAATAATTCGAGATGCAGAACTAAATAGAGAAGGAAGCACCTTCTTTAAGAAAGTACAGCTGCTAACGTACGCCGATGATATTGATATATTTGGCCTCAACAACCGCGCTATTAGTTCTGCTTTCGGTCGACTGGATAAGAAAGCGAAGCGTCCGGATCTGGTTGCGAACCATGGCAAGACGAAATATATCCTGACATCAGAAAAATAGTCGGAGCACTGCCAACTTGGCTCCCGCGGAACTATTGACAGACATAACTTCGAAGTCGTAGATAATTTCGTGTATCTTGGAAGTAGTATTAACACCAACAAAACTGTCATCTTCGACATCGAAAGCAGAATAACTTTATATAACAGGTGATACATCCGACTGAGTAGCCAACTGAGAAGTAAATTCCTCTCTTGATGAACAAAGACCAAACTCTTTAAGTCACTCATTATTCTCGTCCTACTATATGGTGCAGAGGCATTAGACGACAACATCTAATGAGTCGACGTTACGAGTTGTAGAGATAAAAGTTCTGCGGAAGATTTATGGTCGATGGATCGATGAGCTCTACGAGATACGCCTCGACATTGACTTGGTTCAGCCAATTAAGGCATGACAGCTCTTAGTAGATGAAAACACTCCAGCTCTGAGAGTATTCGACGCAGTACTTATAGGGAAAGCAGATGCTGAGGAAGACCTCTACTCCGTTGGAAAGATCAGGTGAAGAAGCATCTGGCTGCAATTGGTATCTCGGATTGGAGCCAAATTCAAAAAGAAGAAATGACTGGCGCGCTGTTATAAACTCAGCTATAACCGCGTAAGCGGTGCCTACGCCAATGAAGAAGAAGAAGTATACCGGGTGTACTCTTTTACTTATGGATGACAAGAGAGCCCTCGTCGGATTTTGATGATGAAAGTAAAGTGTTAAGTAATAAGATTATTTTATTTTTTCTTGTTATTATGTATATGTGACCTGGTCTACGAAAAGGGGGCTTAGGTGTAAAAAAAAAAAAAAAATAATAAATAAAAAAAGAAATAAAAAAAAATTGATTTTTTGACACCTAAGTCCCCTTTTCGTAGACCAGGTCACATATATGTATGTACATATGTTTATCTTTATGAGTCTGGAGGTTTTAATAAATACTCGTAACAATAAAATATTAGAATCATAAACATAATTTAAATGGACGTTCAAGCAGCAACGCTTTTGAAGAACTCAAACAATTTGTGTTTAATTGAGCTTGTTCAATAGCACATGAAATTTAATTATGAATAAACACAATAAGTATTATGTATGTGTGTATGAAGTGTATGTAAGTGTGTACGCTCAATGTTGTAGTTGGAATCTTCAATGTTGCCAGCAGCAGAGATCAACCAAGCTTAAAATTCTGTCAACGCTTAACAATGGAAAGCGGGTAAGCATGAGCTATTTTCCGTCACATATAAACTTCCACACATACATAAGTATATTTAATTTTTTATGAGTATCTGTACAGATAAACATGTGTATGTATATTTGTAGGTGTTTCTATAAATTGACCTTTTATTTAGAAGGACTCAAAAACATCATAATTTAAGACATTATTAAAAGGTTTTCAGAAACATACAATAGTAATTTCTGTACTATATACATATGTATGTATATTATGTCATATATGATACATGAAAGCATGTATGAATGTATGTGCACACTGTGTGGTATTATAAATTTCGGTGTACACATATTACAGAACAGAGGCTGGTTGGTTCACCTCAGCAGTTAATGACACGAAATTTAAACATAATATTATAGTTACTTAAAACAAATATAAACATACTATATATGCATAATTATATATATGTAAGTATTTATATATATATATTCACACACCTAAACATACATACATGATTTTTAGTATTTTTTCACTTGTGAAAGAAAATTATTATGTAGTTATATTCAATTAAGATTTTTATGACACAATCGCCAACTCGCATCATACATGGTTGCGGCTGCAATTGTCACTCTGCTGGTGTTTGTATTGGTGTTGGTAGTGCTGAAGGTATACAATGACTTTTTGGTTACGTTGTCGAACTGCAGTTCTCTGCCACTGTAACTCTAGTAATTATTTTATGTATTTATGTCCGCTTGCCGGGACCTTGAAGAAAATTGTGGCTCGAATGCATCATTGCAACAGCCGCAGCAGCAGCATCAGCGTTGGCAGCAAAAGTGGCGATTAAATTTTGAAAAAAAAAAGCAGAGAAGCAGCCACAATAACCACAGCGGCAGAGGCGACGGTAACCGTGCGCATGCAAAATTTGAAAATGCATTCATGGCATTGCGTTAAAAATAACAACAATGCAGTCAATTGCTTTCATGATGTTGCCAGTGTGTATGGTTGCCATGGGAATTTTTATGAAAATGTTTTCGGACTTTACTCCAATATTGTACACAAGTATTTTGAGAGGTTAAGATATTCATACTTGACTTACTTCTTTATGAATAAGTTTTTGCAGACCTTTTCTGCGATATACATATGTATGTAAGTACATATTAATGGATGACCTTACATATGTAATAATTTACGACAGAAACATAAAAACATGTTCATGTTAGAAATATACCGGAAGGCGTAACATCATTGTCGATTAAGTTTCTTTTTGAAATGGCACATTTATATACCATCCGATCAAATTTGACCCGGACTGATGAAAAAATCGTACCCGTACGAGTATTTTAACACAAATCTTTATTATCGATTTCAAAAAAGTTTCCTGAGGCAATAAAATCATACCAAATACCAAATTAATCAATAAAATTTTCTATACACTTGTTAAATTTGTAGGCCTCGTCTGTGATGGCCTAAGAGATTTTGGGGTTTTTTTGGTTTCGGTTCATTTCGTAGCTCCAGTCACTAAATTGTTGTGCAGTTTTGACGTCATATTAATAAACTCACAGCTCACGATTAATGCGATATCTTTAGATCCTCTGTTTATTTATTAATATTGTTTCTTGTTTATTGTATAGTATTCTTTCATTAACATTTTTGATGTTATCTTTATTAACAGCGGTGGATGGATGACTTGCATGATGCAGGATTTCGATGAGACACTTTTTTTGTATCACTCAAATGCGTGGGTTTTTGATAAAATGAACGTCTCAAAACACTTCTGCAACATCAATGACCAAGTAGGCAGGATTCCATTGAAAAAATATATTTTTTAGCAGTTCTTCAAAAATACAGTTTCTTTTGTAGATTGGTTTCAATTGTATTCTAACTTAGGCCAGACAGATAAGCAGTTGTTTTTCAAGCATTCGTTTTATTTTTGTGACAGTCCGGCTTATGTAATCGGTATGGATCGAATAATCGGCGAGTACAAAAATTCTTTGTTTTGTATTCAGTCAATGCCATATTAGCAAGATCTCTTCCAAGATTTTAACTACCGAAGGACCATTATGTTGAAAATAACGGAAGTATCGTTTTAAGAGGTAGAGATAAGGATATGAATTTGAAGTAATACAGCATATTTTTGCGTTTCGGAAAACACATCGATATCTCTTAGAGCACCGTTGATTAGCCGTTTTGAAATCGAAATCTCTTAGAGCACCGTTGGCTAGTTGGCTTTATTTACCAGAAGATACAAGATCCCGCTGACACCGTTGTCGCATATGGGAGAAATTCGTCTAAAACCGACGGATAAAGTAAAATATCTAGGCCTCATTCTGGATAAGAAACTTTGATGGACGCTGAATGTTGAAGAGAGAACAAAAAAGTTATTGATTGTCTTATACTGATGAAGAGGAGCCATTGCCAAAGTACTTTGGCTCTCTGACACCCTTAGTCAAGCCCATTATGTTCTATGGAGTCTTTATGTGAGGGTAGGCTGGATATTGAAAACAGAACAAAAAGTTATCGATTGTCTTATACTGATAAAGAGGAGCCATTGCCAAAGGTACTTTGGCTCTATAATACCATAGTCAAGCTCATTATGTTCTATGGAGTCTTTATGTGGTGGTAGGTTCTAGAAAAAACCACACTTGCAAAGAAACTCGAGAGCGTTCAACGGACGGCGCTCATCAGCATGTGTGTTGCACTAAGGTCCACTTCAGCCGTGTCCGTTAAGGAAATTTTGAACATAGTGCTAGTAGACATCGTCGGAAATTGCATGGCTGCTAAAGTTGCTATCAGACTCAGAGCATCTGGATTCCTAAAATAACACCTTTCTGAACACTCGAAAATCTTCAAACATCTTGACTTCATACCGCATCATTTAGATCATAGAGTCGCCAAACCGAACTCGGGCGGCTCCTGTCTACCCTCATACCAGCGCGAGCGTTGTGGGTGGGAAAAGCCGTCAGAAGAAGGGGAGAAGGTTGGTGGAGAGGTTTACTGTTGGGTGCTTTCTATCAACTCTGTCCTCAGACTTCCTGACTATTACAATGTTTGCTAAGCCGGAGTGCAGCCTCCTTCAGAGAAGTGATACTAGCATTGAACTCATTAACAGTGCGTTTAGGGTTGATCAAGGAGTGCCTAACCACGTTATTAATAGCATTGAGCCTTTTTGTGATAACACTGGTATTAGAGCCAGGCCACAGCGGAATCGCAGAAAATTGTAAAGCTGATGAGCTAGCGTCAAAACACCATCAAACCGATATCAGTTAAATATGAGCGAGTTCTCTTGAGTTCCATTACTACATAACTCGTCTTTGCGGGAGCTTGGCCAGCGCTGGGTCACCATCGGTACATGCATTGTCACAAAATCCTTTTGGCTCAAGATTGATTGCAAGATATTTAGTGAAATTAGTTAAATTAATAGCAAAGAAATTTTTCGAATTCGTTCAAATCGGCTTATGGTATACACGTTTCAAACATCTGGCAACGCTTTCTGCTTTTTTTCGTAATTTATGGTAGAAGTGCAATTGTACCACATAAGTATGTACACATATGTATGATCATGATCGCGCAAGGAGCTTACAAGGTCCTCTTGATTGTTTTTTACCCGTATTCCGCATTACATGCACCAACATGTATGTCTGTATATCTCCCATACGTAAAATTTTCGCGAAGTTTACGACCAATTATATATCAAAAGTTGTGACTTGTGAGATATTCCGTCTGCCATTCAAATGTGTAAACACCAGATAACAGCAAAAAATATCTGCAATTTTGACAAATTTACTTTGTCATAAAGTTAGATTTTGCTAATATCCGCTCTAAGCACTGCGACAAAGAGCGTGTTGATCAAAGAAACACACTCATGCCTCCAAAAAAAACTGTAAAGCTATTAAACAATTGACCATAGTTAGGGGCCTCACCAGGCAAGTACAACAGCTTAACGACAAGCACTTTATCCATGGAAACCACACTTCGGCGATATTGACATTCTACATACAGGTGTTTGTGCATACATATATATGTATGTATATGTATTAGGGTGATTCAAAAAAAAAATTTTTTTCGATTGGTACTCGGAAAAAGAGGTTCCTAGACACCTCTAAGAAAGCCTCTCCAAAAACCTATGAGTTTCAGCATTCATAATGATTTTTATACCCTCAACAGGGTATATTAAGTTTGTCACGATGTTTGTAACACCCAGAAGGAAGCGTAGGCGACCCTATAAAGTGTATATATAAATGATCAGTATGTTGAGCTGAGTCGATTTAGCCATGTCCGTCTGTCCGTCTGTCTGTTTATATACGAACTAGTCCCTCAGTTTTGAAGATATCCTTTTGAAATTTTGCAAACGTCATTTTCTCTTCAAGAAGCTGCTCATTTGTCGGAACGGCCGATATCGGACCACTATAGCATATAGCTGCCATATAAACTGAACGATCGGAATCAAGTTCTCATATAGAAAACTTTCGCATTTGACAATGTATCTCCACCAAATTTGGTATAGATTATTTTCTAGGGCAAAAATGTAATATCCAAGAAAATTGTTCAGATCGGTTAACTATAGCATATAGCTACCATACAAACTGAGCGATCGGAATCAAGTTCTTGTATGGACAACTTTCACATTTGACAAGATATATTCACGAAATTTGGTAGAGATTATTTTCTAAGGCAACAATGCAATCTCCGAAGAAATTGTTCAGATCGGTTAACCATAATATATAGCTGCCATACAAACTGAGCGATCGGAATCAAGTTCTTCTATGGACAACTCTCACATTTGACAAGATATATTCACGAAATTTGGTATAGATTATTTTTTAAGGTAACAATGTAATCTCTAAAAAACTTGTTCAGAACGGGTTACTATAGCATATAGCTTCCATACAAACTGGACACATAGTTACTAACAGAAATTCACCTGTGAAGGGTATTTAGCTTCGGTGCAACCGAAGTTTACGTTTTGTTTTTGTTTTCATTGAGTTATAAAATCCATAAGAAATAAAAAATTTGCCCAAAAATAATCAAACTTTAACTGTTAGTATCCTTTAAACGGTTGGGTTTACGAAAAAATCATGAGAGACCTTTTTTGTAGAGCATTAAATTTCCTACAAAATCTAAGGAACAAGATATTTTTTCAAGTAGTTGGAAGCGAGATATACATTTTTCTATCTGATAATAAGAAAAAATAGAAAACTGCATGTAGGAGGACCTTCCCGTTATGGCTTTCTTAGAACTTAGTTTTCCGAGTACCAAGCGAAAAAAATAAAAATTTATCACCCTAATAGGTATGTATGTATATTTATGGTATATGGCAACTTATGTATGCTCTTGTGGCGGCTTATCAATTGCAACAGCATTGTGTAGATAGATATGTATGCATAAAAGCACAGCACTCATAAATATACACATACATATGTATATGCACATATGTATATACGTACATGTTATGAATATACATACATATGTACACTGCAAACAGATAAACAGCCTGTTTGACGCCGCAATTAAATGAGCCGCGAAAGCAATTAAGTGTTCACTTTTAGAACTGTAACAGTTTGAAAATATTTACCAACATATATTGGCTATTCCCAGCGTCAAGCCATTGATGCTTTTTCGCAGTGCAAATACAACATAAGTGCGCACATACATGCACACAAACACACTCATAGTATTTGGTTTGCTGATGCTCGGCGCTTTGGCTTTTATCCCTGACATTCTTTTGCACACTCAGCGACACTCACACACACACACAAATAAACACACGCGATGGCTTCACAGCACGCATCTCTGCACTTAATTTTTCACCTTCTTGGCTTAATCTTTTCTATTTCTACTTCTTCTAATTTGTATGTACATATTTTTTGCCTCTTTTACTTTTTTCACTCTCAGTTCAAGCAGTTCAAAACTGTTAAAAAATAAATAAAAGAAATAACAACAGACTTTATTGTATCTTAAATGCAAATTAATTAAAGTTATGGCTGAGAACTTGGCTTGATTTTTTATGCTAAATATTAGCAGACGATTAAATTTGACCAGTTAACCTAAAGCCATAGTTAAAGAAATATAAATATTTGTTACTTAACTGTTGATATTTAAACTTCACAATTATAAATATACATATAAGTGTACATACTATGTATTATATATGTATTTACGTATATATGTACTTATTTGAATTTATAAAGAAGAACATTCAACATTATGGCTATAATGGTTTGCACCAAACTAACCGAGACAAAATCCTTCTTTAAACGGCAGATGCTGATTCATTTTGGTGTGAATAATATTTTTTCAAATAAATAAAGATTTTTCTTATATTTAATGTATGATATAGAGAGATAAGAGAGAATAATTGTTTACCTGTGTCCTAATCGGAATTTACATCAGTTTGTTGCAATATCAAAGGCGCAAAATTAATCCTTATTCAGATAATTTCAAATAGTTGCTTGTCAAATACAAAAAAAAAGCTAGAAAAACGGTAACCTCGTATACAGCGAAGCAATAATACCCTTCATGTTTGCATTTCTTACAGCATAGTAAGGTATAAAAATAACTTACACTGATTTTGATCGGCTAAATTGTATGCCAGCTATATGCTATAGTTAACCGATCTGAACAATTTCTTCGGAGATTACATTGTTGCTTTAGAAAATAATATATACCAAATTTCGTGAAGATATCACATCAAATTAAAATGTTGTTCATACAAGCACTTAATTTCGATCGTTCAGTTTGTAAGGCAGCTACATGCTATAGAGGTCCGATCTCAGTGGCTCCGACAAATGAGCAGCTTCTTCGAGACAAAAGCACGTGTGCCAAATTTCAGATCGATATCTCAAAAAGTGAGGCACTAGGTCGACTATATACAGGTAGCCAACTGGAGAAGCGAACATGCCGAAATCAAATCAGCTTGTCAAGGTGATATTTTATACAAAAGAAAATATTTTATAGAGTCTCCGATGCTTACTTTCGGGTGTTCAAAACCTCGTTGCAAACTGTTCCACGCTGTTCAGGGTATAAT
Source organism: Bactrocera correcta (assembly GCA_027475135.1). NCBI lineage: Eukaryota > Metazoa > Arthropoda > Insecta > Diptera > Tephritidae > Bactrocera > Bactrocera correcta. Next base: position 20,458,463 of record CM050327.1, on the reverse strand, counting down.
CAATAAATGGCATACGGTATATTAAAAAAAAAAAATCCCCGCAATATTCAAACTACTACGCTAGTAATACAAAAAAAAAAAAAAATTAAAATATTTTCAATGGATTAAATTATATTTTAAGAAGTGCCAATTAATTGACAAAGGTTTCCGCAGCAAAATTTGACAGTTTCTGTCTAGCGACATAAATACATATTTATGTTTCAACAATTTCTTGACAAACCGGTTAAAGTTTTATAGGAACTTCAAAACCATGATATCACTAACTTCATTAGCATAAAATATAATATATTATTATATTGTTTTATATATATTATAAAAACCATTAAAAAATGTTTATTTTTAGTTTTATTATTATTATATTGTTTTATATATAATATATAATATATAATATATTATTATATTGTTTTATATATATTATAAAAACCATTAAAAAAATTTTCATTTTTAGTTTCCTTTTTCAAATTTGTAAGCTTTCAAAATCCAATCATAATTAAGATCGAAAAAGTCTGTTGATGCATATTGGTATAGTAGATCGCCAGTATATCCCATAGAATATGAGCTACATATTATTTTTTTCCATAATTTCTACTTACTAAATTTTCAGGCAAAAATTATATGCAAAAACGGTTTTTATGAAGAAAATTGATGATTCACACCCGTGTAAGATTTTCCGATTGATCCCTTATTAGCAGGCTGTCATAGCACATTCGCCAGTCAACAGAGTTTAATAAAAACTCCGAAATAATAACTGTCTTAAGTGAATAAGCAAGAGAAGTTGCTGATCTGATGAAAGTGCTGGGTGCTTATCATAATATCTTGTCAAAAATATTCCAATGCAAAAAATCTTCAGTATCAGTAAAATGTAGAGAATATTAATAATAGTCAGTTTTTAATCTTCGCCCCATATTTAACCACAAATTAGATCAGACGAAACCAAAAACTGTAAAATTTTTTTAACAAATTGTGAACAGTAATTTTTTTTATTATAATAAATAAAAATAAATAAATAAAATAAAAATAAAAAATTATAAAAATGTTTACTTTATTTTTTTAGTAGTTAATGGCCAGAAGTCTGGAGTTATTGGGAAAAATTTATAAAAAAGGCGATAAATGACACTTTTTTGTATAAAAACAAATAAAAACAAATAGAAATTGTAATTATTAATTTTTCTAAATTTGTTTTATCAAAATCGGACAAGTGGTTCGCGAGTTATGTTAAACTACGTTTTTGCCAAAATGTTACAACTAAGCGAAAAAACATAAAGATAAGGAAAAAATTTAAAAGGTCATAAAAATACTGACACATACGAATGCCAAACCCTTTGAGGGTTTTACTATACTGACCTAGTACCATCACCCTGACTTGGAATTTCTCACCCCCAGACAATAATCCCAAAAATGTTCCAGAGTGTTATTAATTCAGTAACAGAGGTGAGTTATATGTCTAGAAACTAGTTGCCTTCGCATTATCGTAATGGACTACGACGGCATCACTCAGCACTTCATTGAAATTACCTAAGTGGAATCTCCCGAATGACATTAAGGCAGCCTCTTCAGAGAACTTAACATCCAATCAGATATGTATGTAGCAGAGTGGCTATATTATACTTGAACTCATTAACAGTGCGTTCAGGGTTGGTCAAAGAGTGCTGATGTGTTTCCAACAGCTGTTTATATCAGCCGACCTAATTAGTGTTTGTCGAATTTTACAATGGCCGAAAATATTGACCAACGTATTTTTTGGCCAAACACTCAACAAATGTCATTAAGCAAGCACTATATTCACCAGATATGGCCCCCTGTGACTTCTATCTTTCTCCACACTGAAATATCCAACACTCTTCGACTCAATTGAAGTCATCAAAACAAATTCAATGCGAAAGCTGAAGGTCATCTCGAAAACTGTCTATAAAAATTTTTTTCACGACTGGAAGAAACATTGTCACATTTACATCGCTTCAAACGGATGTTATTTTGAAGGCTATAAAATAAATTTGGAGGATGATTGAAACATTTTCGTTTTATTTATAAATACCGATACTGCCTTGACAGGGTGTAAGTAGAATGGGAGCGGTTCGGTGCTCCTTTATCCTCTTGCGTTCTACAACTAGTAGCTGGGTTTCGCGGGAGCTTGCTCAGCGCTGTGCGACCATTGGTACATGCGCTGTTTCAAAACCGTTTTCCTCCAAGATCGATCGCAAGAGATCTAGTGAACTACTAAGCGTTTTGCTAATTTATGAGTTTGAAAGCAGGAGTTCTACTTTTCTCTCTCTAGATCGTCCATCGAACCTAACCTAATCTCCGTACCAGAATAACCGAACCTTGCATCCTAATGGTTTAACGGTTCTATAATAGCAATTAGGAAGTTTGAATTCTTTTAAAAAATCTGTTAGGAAAGTTTCCTCCGATGAGTTCACTTAAGAAGTCTATATTTGTATAAAAACGCATCTATGAATTCCTTAGACGTTCGCCTAACATAATTCTCCAAACAATGAAGTTAATCGCGAAATAAAGCTTCCAATTGCACTAGTTTATTTTGAGCACACTTTTGTTAAAAAAAACTCATTTTTGGCAGAAAGTAAGCATAACAAAAAATAAAATAATAATAATAATAAAAAATTTGAAATAGAAAATGATCACATGGAATTTTTCGGAACTTCAACTAATTCTTTGACTAACCAGCTACCCACAACTGAACGTGATCAACTTGACCATATTCAACACGATCAACAGTGAACCAATAAAGTCATTGCAATTATTGCACTAATAGCAAAAATAATGCAAGCTGACATAGCGTGGCGGCTAACCTCCTAACCTCAGCGATCGGCTGCCGATCGACTAAGCAGCGCCAGCAACACCACTACGAGCAGCTGACGAAATGCTAGAGGCGGCGTTGACATACAAACATATCAACAAGCGTACGCTTCTCGTCACATACGCGGCTGCACTGGCGATTAGCATTCGATATATATACACACACACATGCAAACACAAGCGTTTGACGAGCAACAATGGCAGAGCGTTCCAAACTAACAATACACATAAGTAAGCTTAGCGACAAGAAGAAGTACAAATTCTACACTCACACACACACACACATCCGAGCGCATATGACGAGTACGAGTAAGAGAATACAAATACAAAGGCGTTTGGCTGAGGCATGCGAAACATTAAAAGACAGCACATTTGAATTGTCTTTAAAATTCGGTGTAATTATTTCTAGGCAAACTGTTTGTCTACTGACTTCATACAGTCAACAACGAACGCACTGATCATCGGCGGTAACGACAACGACCACGACGATCGATAGTGTGCCCGAGCATATTCTAAGCGGAGTTTAACTAGAGTTTTTATTAAGTGACGTGAACGTCGCGTGCGATCGTATTATCCTTGCGCGTACAGAGCGAGGCTTCAGAACAACAACAAAAACACGTGCGGTGTGTTTAACGAAATAGAAGAAGAAAGCAAAAAATGCAACATTAAACTGATTGTTTAAAATAAAGCCATTTGAAAATTAATAAAAAAAAAAAATAAATAAAAAATAAATAAAAATAAGAACTTTGTGTGGGCTGAACTGCAGATTGAATTGTATACCTTTTGTGGAATTCCTCAATGAGAATTTTACAAAACAAAAGGACATCGAGCAAATAAAACAACTATAATTTTTCATTAAAAAACTTAAAGGAGCATAAGAAATTAAGGTGAGCCAACGAAAGCCAGAAATTTTAAACAAAAATTGATATTCTTTTGAAAAATAAGGATTTCATTTCCCAAAAAAATATTTTTTTTTATTGCAAAGCTTTAAGCTTCCCCTAACGAACTGTGAAAAATGTTAAAAAAGTTTGTATGTGCCACGAAAATAAAAATTTTCAATTAAATTAATAGAAAGTAATTAGGAAAATGTGTTGTAAATTATACAAAGTTTCAGTACTATAATTGTATATACTTTTTGAGCACCCTGCGCCATTTAATCCAGTTGGTTTGTTGCAAATATAAGCTTTGATAAAATAGGTAGCTTTTTTTTTTTTGTTAAAACAAATGTTGAATAGTGTAAACAATAACAAATAATATACATATGATATTAATATTTTATTTCGTACATTTAAGTGAGTTTTGAGTTGAACATGCACTAAGTTCTTCTTTCGAGTAGATTTATAATTTATATAAGACGTGACAAATATTTACTTTACAGTCTATGTGTTTCGGCTGAGGATAATACTTTGTTAAAAAAATGTTCTTATCGGTCATAATTTCGAACTTATTTCGTAATCGTTTGCTCAAAGTCTTGATATAATTGATGATTCATAATTTTTGAATACCTTTGTTTTGAAAATCAAAAATCTATTTTCAACATTTTCTTTCATTAAATTTAATTTCAAAAATGCTTTTTTTTTGGAAAACCAAAAATATTTTCAAACGTTTTCTTCCGTTAAATTTAATTTCGAAAGCTAATTTTCCTAAACATGGTTTATTGACTTGATAGACAAAATAATGCATTAAAATTTTCTAACCTTAAGGCACTTTTAAAACAGTTTATTTTCAGAAAAGTACATAAAATTATTTAAATAACAGACTTTCGTTAGTATTGCGTAATTTTCAATAAACAAATATTTTAAAAATCTCAAAGCAGATTTTCAGCATAAAATTCGTTTTTGTTTCGGTTTAGAAAGATCGCCAGGGAGTTAGACACAGTTTCACTGCCTTGACAATCCTTATTATATGTATATAAATATGGGCCATTCCATCAATTGGCGACATGGTTTTGTACACGTGGTTCTCCGATTTTGACCAAACTTTAGAATATCATAATATAGACTAAAAGAAGAATATCTGTTAACTTTTTAGTGGTCAAAGTTGCTCCATTGTTTTTTGGCGCGCAACTGAAATTGAGATTAAACAAAAATTGACTACTTCTTTTATTTTTAACGACCTCAAAATTGAGTGAAAAAAATTTTTAAGTTATCCAATTTTATGTAAAAAAAATCTCAAAAAATCTAAAAATATTTTCAAACACACAAAACAATTTTCAAAATCCAAAAAAATATATTTTTTTTTCAAAAACCCGGTTTTTTGTGGTTTTTGCACCAACCCTTTTTTTTCAAAATTGACTTTTCCATTCGATTCCTCGTTAAATTCTAAGTCGCTCAAAATTAAAAAAAAAAACATTTTTTTCCCAAAAACCCGGTTTTTTGTGCTTTTCCACCAACTTTTTTTCAAAATTGACTTTTCCATTCGATTCCTCGTTGAATTCTAAGTCGCTCAAAATCCAAAAAAAAAAAAACATTTTTTTTTTTCCAAAAACCCATTTTTTTGTGGTTTTCGCACCAACTTTTTTTCAAACTTGACTTTTCCAATCGATTCCTCGTTAAATTCTAAGTCGCTCAAAATCCAAAAAAAGACATTTTTTTCAAAAACCCGGTTTTTTGTGCTTTTCCACCAACTTTTTTTCAAAATCAACTTTTTCATTCGTTTCCTCGTTAAATTTTACATAAGAATCAGTGTTCAATAATATGGGCCTCTGATTTCATGACCAGCACAAAAAATGCAAAGTTTTCGCCATACGGCGCAGTCTGTTCGCTTAGAAGGTTGTGTGAAGGAGGTAAATATGTAAATTGTATTCTTGAATTAATGAAGAAATCAGTGTTTTCATTTATAAAAATATGCGTTGAATTAGTTGCGCAAAATTCAATCAATATCAATGATCAATATCAATATTAAAAATGCAATTATGCGATTTTAGATGATAAGTACATATACATATGTACATACATATTTTTTTAAATTTTATTCCATTCATTCAAAATTCAAATTCATTCAGAAAAAAAAAACGGAAAAGAAAATTGTTAGGAATTTTCTTAGTAAAATTATTATTGTAATTTATTTTATATGCTAAACTTGCTAATTTTATACAAAAGTAAGTGTTCGAGCTTCTATTCGAAGTTTTCATACTTTTTTAGTTTTTCAGATGTCATATGCCACTGGCAAGTCTTAATTTATGGGCGCTATTATAGCAGGACGCATCTCTTTCGTATAGTTAAACCCAGATCCCCAGTCGTGTTTATCAAAAAGTTTACATATGAAACAGGCGCATAAATTAACTTATCTTAAACGCTACTTTTTTTAGAGTTTACAGAATATTAAACTCGAGTTTATTAATGACTTTGGTGTTTATCATAAAAAACACAATAAAACAGCAGTATAAGTTATTTCATCTTAAACAGCACCTCTTTTAAAGTTTATAAACACAAAATCTTTAACTCGAGTTTATTGTTGACTTTGGTGTTTGTCAAAAAATCTATCTAAATGCAGGAATATATGGTTAAGTCATCTTAAACACAGTTTTTTAGTGTTTACAAACTCAAAATCTTTAACACGAGTTTACTGTTGACTTTGGTGTTTGTCATAAAATCTATCTAAATGCAGGAATATATGGTTAAGTCATTTTAAACACAGTTTTTTAATGTTTGCAAACACAAAATCTTTAACTCGAGTTTATTCTTGACTACTTAAAAACTAGTGTATGAGTTAATTCACTTTTAACGCTACATTTTTAATGGTTATAAACACAAAATATTTAACTCGGGTTTAGTTTTGACTTTGGTGTTTATAATGAAAGCTACATAAAAACAGTTTTATATGTTAACTCATGTTAAACACCACGTTTTTTAGAGTTTAACGAAGTTTATGTGCTGAGTTTATTAAGTCTATTATTATACGATTTACATTCAAAAAGCCATTTCCGTGTTTCTGTACAATTGAGATCTGAAAGAGAAACAGTCTATCGAGCGAGTTTGAGTTTCTCTTCAACTTATAACTCGTTTTCGCAAAATCGTCATCTTACGGTGTTTATATGAAGTTACGGTAGTTACAGGCCTCTATTATAATTTAGTGTTTTTTTTTATCGCGATAATTACGAGTATACAAAACATACTTAAATAGGTCAGTAGAATTTGCAAAAAAATAATGAATATGGAATGGCTAAAAAATTTAGCCAATTACCCGAATGGCCTATTGAGTTGAAATGGAAATATTGAATGATAGATGTATTAAGGAAATATTTAAACATTTCAGAATATTTAAATATTTACATAGAGTATTTCATAGAAGTTATGGAATCATGTTGGCCGCTTATAAATCACGCCAATCAATGGTGCCCTGTAAATAAAATAATTATACAAATAATTAAATATGAATATTGAAATTAAAAAGTATTTACAATACAACAACATTGTCAAGCACAACATTAATTTACTCACTATAAAAGGGAATTCATTTCTCTCTGCCAGTTTGCAATGCAATTTTATTGGCTGGTATCTCGTGTAATCTATGACACATTCTGGGGTTTATAGAGATACAAATTGCAATCAGTATCTTTAATTATACATTTGCAAGCACAAATACAACGAATATCAATATTTTCATAGAAATTTTGTCCGTACATTACTCACGAATTTGCGATATTCTTTTGTCTGCCGGCACCTCCGGATATGCACATCAAATCAGTTGTGTACTTTTGTTGTAATTACAGGCAACCAAACTTACTATATGCCTTGTGATAACACTCACGTTGTTGCTTGTCAATTTCTCCTAGAAATATACGCTGGTATCAAAATACCGCACAATTTATGAGTTTTGCCTAAACATACAACTTTTATTTTAAATTATCTTCATGCATGTAAATCACCAGTAATTTCCGTCTTTCTTTAATAAAAAGGGCTGCATGAGCTTTACATGATATTTAAATTTGTTTCAATTATCAAGCATATGCCAATCAATATTGCCAGCCACCGAACTATTGATTTCGTTCAAAACCAGTTTGAAGTGTTGTGATAGCAGACAAAGAGTTGCTTTTGGAAAAATACTCAAACAAATGATATTAAACAAGAGAATACCCCAAAAAACAATTTCACTTCCTAGTTGACCACAACTAAGCGGTGAGGAAGCGGCGGTGCGCTTATGGATGGTGTATACACTCAGTTGAGTGGCTGGTTGCCTCTAGGCTAGACACGGTAGTCGGCGGCTATCAAGCTATGTACCTCGAGCGTTGGCTCCATATACACATACTTATGGCACGTAGGAGCCACATTGTGGCTATATTTGTTTTTATACTCCTTGTTATTGTTGTTGTAATTAAGATCACGTATAATTCAGCAAAGCAGAATAATTATAAATAAGCGGAATAATAATTACATAAATAATGGTCGAATTGCGGAGGGGGGCGGCAGCATAAAATACCGCGAAAAAACATACGCACGTCAACTGAATGAATTGATCAAATTGATTATTCACAATATACCTGTCAATAGATTTGCCATTTTGCATATTGATATTTTTATATTTTGTTCGCGTTTTGTAGCGTTTGGGGATGAACCACAGAAGCAGCTTATAGACACACATGCCAATAGATGTACCATTCACATGTGGATATGTGCGCATACGTGATATAAGCGGAACCCGTGCAAACTTACACACACATACACACATGTAAGCATATATATATATTCACGCTCAAAAGCTGCGTGGCTATCAGTGAACTTCATACAATTAATATGTGCTGCATGCGCATGCGCAAATGCGTGCGACTCTTCAGCGCCTTGTTGGCGGTTGCTGTGCCCACAAACACACACATACGCACGCATGTAACGCATTGGAGTGCCGGTGGCGGCGGCGCATTGACGTTCACAGCATATTAGTAACATGAATAGTCGTTACAAAAATACACGCTGATGAGCAGTGCATGCTTGTATGGACATATGTATGTGTGTGTATGTACAGTGTGATGTCGCTAGTTGGGGGTGCTTGGCTGGTTGGTGGGTGTGCGGGCGTTTGTGGTTGGCGTTGAGATTGATTCTTATGACGCTTGCCAATTTAAAAGAATGTTTGTCTACATATACGTATGTATGTATGTATGTATGTGTCTTTATGCGCGTTGAGAAGTATCTATTATTCTACAATTATTGTAGTCGTACAAATTGATGGAATTTGAAAGTGCGTGCGCTGAATACTCAAATGTTTAAGAATACATATTTATAGAGAACATGGCTAATTCTTAGCTTATTATATACATACATATATACATAACTACATAACTGCAGAGGCATATATGTATGTATATAGTATATAAAATGTTTGGGCATTGGCTCAGGAACATTCTGGTTCATCTAGAAATTAATCAGTCGAATTTATGGTTTGAAATTAACCTGTACACAGAGAAAAAAATTTCCCTGCAAACATTTTTTTTTAGCGTGATTTTAAAAGATCTTACACACACCTTACAAAGTTTTCCATATGTATTGAAATAAATACCACAAGGGATAAAAATGATAAAAATTTTTATTTTGATATTCTTGTGATCACAGCGGAATCGCTGGTAACTGAAAAGCCGATGAGTTAGCCTGAGAGGGCATCCTTACTACGCTCATATCGAAATGGGACTGAGTTGGATCTTGATTGCTGTCTTGCGTTCTAGCATTGGATCAATGACCTCGCGTTCGTTGGTTTACGAACAGCTTCTATGCGACTGCAAGATCTTTCTGGTCTAGAGTAAAGCTTAAGAGATCTACTGAACTACTTGCTCTCAGCCAAGTTCATCTTACAAGAGTTGTTGGAATTCTTACTGGACACGGTCCAATAGACATTCATGCGGTAAGACATAAAATCTTGTTGGACGCTTGTTGTTAAAATAAATGTGGAAACAACCAGGTTCTTTCTCATTCAATGGCCAGCCTTTGCAAGATTGAGAAAAACGAACATTTCGGTAATCTTACCTTCGACGAATCAGGATCAACAAATTTGTGAGAAGCTCAAAGCGCATTGCCGGTCTGTAAGGGTCTTATGATACAGGATTTAGGAGTTTGTGGGTATCACAAGGAGGATGCAGTCATGCAAGTGAAAAAAAAGAAAAGATTATTTTATATATGGCTCAAGCAGCTCACGACGTCCGGTATTAGTATCCCCTTTGTAGCCAAAAAACATCCTTTTGAAGGCGAGCTAAAATGAGAAGATGAAACGTACCTCTCTAGGTTTGTGCGCTGGGTTTGGGATCCGCCACGTTAAAACAACCGAAATTAAAATTAGAAAATAGCCTCGAATGAAAGACCCATCTCTGAGGTCCACCTCGTAAGCGTAAAGTCCGACATCACCGCAGTCCAAGAAGTGCAATGGACGGGACAAGGACTGAGGCCTTATAAAGGAGCGCAAACTCGGTGTGGGATCCGGAGTGGGAGAGAGACTCCGTCGGCGAGTTCCCACCGCAGAATGAATGTCTAGCCACAATCCGCATCAAAGCGAAGTTTTTCAATATATTGCTGATTTGCGCCCACATACCGATAGATGAGGAGGGCGATTTAACAAAAGATGTCTTCTATGAGCTCTTGGAGCGCATCTATGAGAGCTGCCTTGATTGGCAAAGGTATCTTTGGTCCAACAGTCAGGGTTGTGGCTGATCAATGTCACCGGATAAAATATGATTAAGTGATTCTAAATGAATCCCTCGTCTGCTTTTGCTGACCACCGCGAGATAACGCATTTCGCGGTGCCTCCGGAAAATTTATGAAAAATTCCCTAAATATTAAAATGTTGTTCTTTGATACGCTCAAAAATTGTAGCACAATAATTCAATGGTTTTATGAAAAAATAAGTGAAAATAGGTAAAATTACGGCCAGCAAAACACACGAAAGCGACTCAAATAATCAATTTTTGATTACTTCTAGTATATTTCCTTAATTTCTGATAACTTTCAATTTTTTCTTCAATTATTGGGTGGTATTTTTGAGTGACGTATAATATGAAAAGATTTCAATTTATGAAATAATACCGTTCCAGATCACCTACTTGAAAGCATAGTCCAGATCAGAAACGCCGCCTTCAATTAGCTGTTGGTGTCTGATGTCTGGCGTCAAAAAAAAACTTCAAAAAATCACTGAACGGTTTCAATGGTTCACATTTTAATTAAAAAATAGTAATTAGATTTGCAAAAGCAGCCATAAAAATTATTTACAGTTAACTGTGGCCTGGCTATTGCATTCTGTTGCCACTTTGAATTTCCATTTCAATTTTCTGCACATAACAATTGGAAAATTGCAAAATATTATGGTTTCAGTTACAAAAAGTTAAACTTAAAGAAACCGTAAACCGAAACTACTGTTCCTATATACACATATCTACGGATTCTCGAAGTTTGTTGTTGCTGTTGAGAAGCTGATCCAATCGAAAATTGAAAGGGAAATTTAAAGTGGAAACTGTAAATAGTTTTATGGCTGCTTTTATAATTCTTATTACTGTATATATGTTTATGTACGTATATACATATGTATGTATGCATGTAGATGTCGCAATACATGTGTTAATATACATATATGTTCATATATCAAAGCGGCCAACCAGTTGCGCTACGCCACTAAAGTTAAAGTTGTTATGCAACATTTAGTACCGCATCGAATTAGTTTCAAATGGCTTCGCTTTAACAAAAAAAAAATTGCAAAAATATATACATAGGTAAACGCAAAAAATCCATAGAGAAGCTCGGCAGCTGAAACAAGAATCAGACTTTAGCAGAAAGCATGTTTCTTTGAGATAGAGTGGATTAACTTGCGCTGCATTCGCTGGCTTTAGGGAGCACAGGTCGTGGGAGGGGTTATTGCGTAAATTTTTTATGAAATCAACGAACAGTTTACTGGTTTTCAATTCCCACACAGAGTCATATGTATGTATGTGTATGTGAGCTCGCTTCGTCGAAAATATTCTCAATATAAATATTCTATGCGAGTAAACTTGGCCTAGAAATAGTGCCAAGATATTTTTTGTTGTCCATAAATACACATAAATGCCTGATTAAGACAATTATTAAACATAAGCACAGACATAAAGGGTGTTTCCTTCGGTGTTTTAAATTTTTTTACTTTATAATTCGGTTTTATGGTGACTATCGCTGAGAGTTCAAAACACTTACAAATTTAAATTTAATAAATTTTAAAAAATTTAAATATATGGCAAACTCAAGTAGAAAATAATAACTACTTGCTTGTTGTTAGTTTTGAAAATAGAAATTTTCTTCTTAAAAATTAGAAATTTTCGAAATTACACACATTTTTATCGAAAAAAAAACATTTTTTTTTTAAATTTCAAAAATAAAGTTTTAAAATTTTTTAAATTTCAATAATAAATTTTAAATATTTAGTTAATGGAAACTTCTAAGGTCTTCAAAAGAGTTGAAATATATTTTTATGCAAAATTTTTTTATCAAAAAATATATTTATTCAACGAAAAAAAAATTAATTTTTCCAATTAAATATTATAATTACTTTTTTCCAATACATGAAACTATCAAAAGTCTTTAATGATTTCAAAAATATATATTTTTTATCAGCAAAAATGTTTTTTTTATTTTTTTTTTTTTAATTTTCCATTGTTTCTTTTTATTAATTTCTATGAATAAAATTCTAAATGCTTTCCAAAACATTAAAACATGAATATATTTTATCAACAAAACCTTAATTAAATTTTTTTTCAGAAAAAATTATTGCAGTTCCAAGTTTTGTTTTTAATTCCAAAATTTTTTAAATTTTTTTGTCAATGTTCAATAAATAACAATGCCAAAGGTCTTCAATAAATTTAAAAATATTTATATTTTATAAACAACAAAAAAATATTTTAATAAAATTATTTTTTTAATTAAAAAATTATTTTTATTTATAAATTTAAAAATATTAACTATTTTTTTTTAATAATTTTTTATTTTTCATATTTTTATAAATACATTTACCAGACTTAAATAAAATTAAAAAATATATTTATATCAACTAATTGATTGTATTAAAATTACTATTTTATTATTATTATTTTTTTATTTTATTTTTATTTAAAACATAATTTTTAGTTTTAAATTCAAAATTATTTTAATTAAGTTACTATTTATTAAAAACAAAAATATCTTTTTAATTTTTTTTTAATTAAAATTTTTTTAATTTTGCAAATTTTAATAAATAAATTTACCAGACTTAAATAATATTAAAAAAAATTAATCAACGATTTGATTATGGTAAAATTATTACTTTTAAAGTTAAAATTATTTTAAATTAAATAAAATTGATATTTTACTAAAAATATTAAAAAATATTTTTCTTTTTAGTTTTAAAATTTTTTTAATTAATTTTTTTATTTTATTTTAATAAGTAAATTTTCCAGTTTTAAATATAAAAATATTACTAAAAGTTATGATAATTATGTATCTATCAATTGATCACAAATAAAAAAAAATTCCAAGAAAAAATTCGTTATCTGAAATTTCCACTTTATATAAATTCTACTTCCCATCTCACCCTGTATACAAGTATTTTCGTTTAAATACTGCGGCATTGTTGCACATTGCCAACAACTTGATTGCTGCCACAGCTACAAGCGACTATGACCTGCCATATAGCCAGCCAAATAAAGCCTTGCTACTCGGCAAAGGCAAGGCTGGGCGGAGACAGGTGCACAAAATATCAATTGCCGCATTCAATGTCAAGTCCATCAATTCCACGACTTGCTTGCCGCTGCCAACCGCACAAACTGCAAACTGAAACTTTTAAGCTTCACACTGCCAAACCACGTCTCCGAGCCAGCATCTCTTTAATTTATGCAAATGCCACGATGGCATTCGGTTGGATTGTTGCGATTTTTTCGTTAGTGTATATTATATATACAGCATAACAAATGTGTTTAAAGATTTGCAATATTTTTTAATTTATTGTATATTTATGCTTTGAAATTGTTTTTAGAATACTAGTTAGGCTTCTCTCGGATTTTGTTAAGAAATACGCCATTTTAAGTTTTTTTATGAAAAGCATAAAAGCAATTATCTATGAAGGCTGGCTGAGTCATTAATTGAAAAAGTATGGTGATTATTTCGAGGTTCCCAACTTTTTTATTATCAGAAAATCCTTCAGCATATATTTTTTGAAAATTATCTCTTTCAAATCTTGGCCGCAGCTGCGTTTCAGATTGTTCAGCCGTTGAGACAAATTTTCGATGACTCATTCGGGTATTTCGACTGGTCACTGTCGAAAGACACGTGTGATGTTTTGCTCCAAGGCCTGAATCGAGCGGAATTGTCCGCATAGGCTTTAGACTTTACATAGCCCCACAGAAAAAAGTCTAACTCTCTTGGGGTCCCGAAACGTGAAATTATCTTATAAGCTTTCGGCGAGTTATCAAACTTGTATGAGGTTTCGCATTATCCTTTCGGAACACTACACCTTCTCTATCGATCTATTCTGTCCTCTTCCTTTTGAGTGCATCACTCAATTTGTCCAGCTGATCATAATATACTTCTGAACTAATGTTGATATTGTCAGGAAAAACTCAAAATAAATTTTGCCTTTGAAGTCTCACAAAAGACAACATAATCTTTGTGTTTTTAGAACTTTTCAAAGTGGTTTGGGCTGCCTTAATCGATTTAAATCATGACCTCTTACGCTTTAAAATCTGGCAAACAATCCAATTTTAGACGCCACTCACAATAGGCTTCAAAAACGGATCACTTCTTCAACGATTGATAAGCAAATTACAGTTGTTAATGCGACGAAGCAAAATTTGTGCTGTAAGAACATGTGGAACCTCTATGCCAAGCTTCCTAATTAATCCTAGACGTTTCATGTGATTCTTAAACAATCTCTAGTTTTGTTATTCCTTGATTTACATCGACCAATGTCCAATGACTAATTTTATACACATCAGCTTCAAGAGTCTTTTCAGGACGTGATGCATCCTCAAGATCGAACTTACCGGAACGGACGATCAATACATCAACACATAATTTTCGTCTTGCTTGAACTGCATATTTTACCCTTTTGATTTTGAAGATTAACCCTTATATGAGACTAAGAGAGAGAAATGCACTGAAGACTAAGTTAAAACTTAAATCCGAATAGATATTGACTAATTAATTTGATAACAGACAAGCCTATATTAGCATCCGCTATTGTGACGTCAGCAAAACAGCTGATATTGCCAAATATACAGAGAGCAAATTAATCGATACTCTATACAACAGCACCGTTATACTCTCTCAATAAGATTGAGAATGGTGTGATTTCATAACCTTACAAAAATTTAATAACACTTCCGCCAATAGCAGAATGAAATCTTACGAAATTTGACTTCAATAGTTGCTAACTATATAATTGCACATTTAATGACCAAAAATTGAAAGAATATTTAAAAGAGTTGCAACATATTTTTTTTTTTTACGAAAAATACCAATTATTTTATTTTGTAATAACTATGCTGTAGCAAAACACTTATGGTCAAATAAAAATCAAAAAAATATATATATATATATTTTCCGAAGCAATAAAATGTTGAGCCATCAAAACATGTTTATTGCCGTAGCATACTCGTACATTCTGGGTTGAGAATTGTGGCCGGAAATGACTAACTGCCAAAAGTTTATCAAAAATTCTGGCATGCGATTATATATACATATACATATATATGTATATATATGTATATTCATATACACTTTTGCACTTGTAGCTGAGTAGTATTTAAATTACTTCTAGTACATACATACATATATATGTACACTACATAAACCCAAACCACTGCTAGTGCTACGTGTATCACATTTTATTGCTTCCAAATGCGGTTTGGTAATATGCAAATATTGCAATACCGAAATTCTTCGAATCGAATCTTAATAAATAGCAAATTGACTTGCTAGTTTGAAGCTTTTTTGACATGAATATAGCCACAAAGTGTTTTTTGAGCTTGAGTAAAGTGCTGTCGGAAAATGTTGCCAAATTAATTTAGTGATTTCAGTAATAAAATTTGAAGTTATGCGGTTTATGCTGAACAAGCGAGATAGCATGCAATGAACCATGCAATTAACCGCTAAATACCGTTAATCGATTTAACAGCAAAAAAATTTTGTAATTAAAAGAGCATAATGAAAAGGAGTTTTTCAATAAAATTTTTATTGCATTTTAGTATTTAAACACTTGACTTCAATTAAGTTTATTGCCAATAAAGTATTAAAAAAATTAAATATTTCAAATTAATCAAATTATGCAATAAATTTCGAATCTCTTGAGAATATTTTATACATAATTTTATTTTCGTTGTTTATTAAATGTGTGTCTGTTATTTAATCTAATCATTTACAGCAAACAATAAGCGAAGGCTGAGTGCATGAGTAGCATGAGCAAAGCTTAATACTCGTGCTATAAATTAGTGGGTCACACTTATTAATTGTATATTTTATCTTAAAAGTTTTTGCGCTTTTCAAATTTTTTGCCATTATTTTTTTGTGCCACGCTTTACTATTTACTTTATGTAAACTTTAACCGATAGTTTTTTCTATAAAACTGGTCTGTATTCCATTTGTTCTATAGCTCCGAGAAAGTAAATATTATAGTTAGGTTAAGTTAGTCTGGTAGGCCAATGAGCCACGCATAGACCGACTGTGGTTCTTTTCGATACCAGCCAGTTCAGTAACTAGGTTCATGAGGAGTAGGCATCCTTTAGAATGGCTGCGCTTGACGCGAATTTCAATAGACTCTGTGGCCTCACTATCGATATTTTTTCAAGGGTATCATATCTTGGAGAGCCCAGAAGCTTAGCTTACAGCGTATTCTTGCCAATGCGGGACAAGTGCGCAAGAGCTGATCCATTGTTTCCCTGGTGTCTTGTTCCAGTCATTTCCTACAGTCTTCTCGATCTGCCAGCCTCATTCTCTGTGGGCATGTATTGCCCTTAGAAATAGTTACATCAATCAACTTTTTTTCAAACAATAAAAGGTCGGCTGCTTGAAAGAACTAAAGAGTTGAAGTACAGGTATTAGCAAAAGGAGAGAGTTCGGCTTAGAAAGTAATATTCTTACGTTTTTGTGAAACAAATATTTTTATTAATATTATGTAGTGCCAGAATTGCTTTACAAGATACTAGTAGACTGATATGTTATTTTTCCATTTCCATTTTGATTCATTTCAACCAGAAATAACTGAAAATAGCTGCATTTTAGATTTATTTTACCAGTGAGATTTTTAAATGGCTTTCAATATGAGATCGGATTCTGAATACGGTATTTATCTCTTTCTCAAATAATAGTTAAAGTACTTTTCACTTCATTTTAATAAAATTTTTGAGTAAAAAAAACGGCAAAGAGTACTTCTTTCGGATTTCTTTCTTTGAAAAATATGTAATTGACAATAAAATGTTTTGAATTATTTTTTTCTAAATTAAAAAAAAAGTAATTTAATATATGTGACCTGGTCACAAAAATGATTTTTTGACACCTAAGACCCCTTTTCGTAGACCAGATCACATATAATATCTTTCTTATTTCAAAAACAGTCACTTATTTATAAAATTTGATCGAAGAATGAGTCAGAGGGGACGGCTAAAAGCGGTTTACTCTTTCGAAAATTGCTTCCAATTCAGAAATTGAGTAACTCGCTTCTCTTCAGCATAGTTTTCTGACAGATCTTTTAATAAGCTTGTCAACACTAGAATGATTGGAACTTTATTTATACAGGGACAACTTAAACTCAACTAATTACTCCGGAAAACTAGAATGATTGGAACTTTATTCACACTAGGTCAACTTAACCTCAACTCATTAATCTAGAATACAAGTACCTGTACATACATTTGCTTAGCGGAAATTCATTTGATTAAATTGTTTAACATCGCCGTCCTCATACAAAGCACGTTTTGGGAAAGACCGTTAAAGCTTCGTAGTACGAAGTATCAGAAGTATACACTCGTTTTTAGTATTATAAAAGAACATTGACTTTAATGAATTCTACAATTAGTTTTGTTAGATTTCTATCAGCTAGTTAATATTATGTCAGTGTTAATTTTAAAGAATTTAAAATTGATTTCTACTTGCGTACGTAAGATATTTTATTCATTTCTAGACAAATTTTATGACCGAACATTAAGGGGCCAAGCCTCTTTTAAAGCGTAACCAAAATTAAATGTAGAAGAAGAAAACAGAAGAAGCAAAAATATTAATGCTGTGACAGTTTGATTGACACACGTTTTAGTAAAGTTTTATTGCTTTGCTAATAGTGAGAGAGTGCAAAAAGATAACCAAAAAGATACCAAAAACAAGTTGCTGCACCAGCAATAAACGATTGAATGTGTTTCACATTTTGCATTAATGAGAACCATGTGCTTTAGAATGCGCAACCAGGAATTCCTAAATCTTTACACGTGTCTTTAACTGTGTTATATTTAGAGCTGACGTCCCTGCACTCGCGACTTTGAACTCTCAGTCTAACTATAAACTTTTTTTGAGCTTTTTTCCTAAATGTTTTCTTTGTATTCGTAATTTTATTTTTTTAGCGAGTCATGACAGGAATTGTCGATGAGGGATATTTTTTTTGAAAATTTCTTGAATGTAGTCCATAACTACTTTAGAACTTATTTGGTAGTCAGTGGAAGGAAACAGCAGGCACGTAAAATGAATTGGTAACGACTTTTTGGCGAAACGTGTGCTTGGTAACGACATAAAGTGTTCTGTGTGAAATATGGAGAATATAAATATTTGTATACGAAAGCGCTAAGAGAGCACGTGAGCGGCAAGCGGGTGTGTGTTGAATGGAGAACAATGAGAATGAAGCTCATTTTGCTGAAACTTTATTGAAATCAATCAATTACTTGAACTTATCAATGACACTGTCAGCGTGTATTATGCAATCATGCATGATTTAAGGCTTATATAAGATGGTTATGAAATAATGATTTACATAGAGAAAATAATACAAAAAAAATAAATTTTTATTACTTAAACGTAACTTGTATTATTCTGGCTATAACATTGCAAGCATTTTTTCACACTCTCTTTCTCTTTACCCTCATTATAGATGGCTCCAAATCTGATCGGCAGCACTTTTCTTATCGCCGAAACGGCTATTACTAACAATGATGCTAACAATAATAAACAGACAACATTAGCCAAGACCAATTGTAAGAGTAGTAATGATCGTGTACCCAATCAGGGTGAATCGGCTGCTGCCATGCAACAGCAGTCGGCCAAAACGTCGGCACAAGCTCAAAGTAAAACGGATGCTGTCACGCAGAAACCTTATAAAATGGAAATTGTGTGGTTTAATGTGATGCTGTTCGTTATATTGCATTCGATGGCACTCTATGGTGTGTATCTTATTTGGGCTGAGAACGCGTACTTGGAGTTCTTTATCGGTGAGTGTTGCTCTCATACGATCTTATAGTGACTTATTGATTCATTTATTAAATATTTTTGTTTTTTTCGCTCCTTTTCTCCTTGCTTTCATAGGCTACTTATATGCTGTACTCGGTGGTTTGGGCATTACAGCTGGTGTACATCGTCTCTGGTCGCATCGTGCCTACAAAGCTAAACTGCCTTTGCGTATCTTCCTTATGTTGTGTCAATCGCTCGCCTTTCAGAACAGCATATACGAATGGTGTCGCGATCATCGTGTTCATCACAAATTTACCGATACTAATGCGGATCCCCATAATTCGGGTCGTGGTTTCTTCTTTGCCCATATGGGTTGGTTGATGTGCAAGAAGCACCCCGATGTGAGAGAGCGCGGCAAGACCATTGATATGAGTGACATTTTGGCCGATCCCGTCGTTAAGTTCCAGAAGAAGTAAGTAGTTTGAGATGAAAGTGCTGATTAAATTTTATCATGTGGGTGATGGAGGTTAGGTTAGGTAAGGTTTAAAAGTCGAACCTTGCAGAGATCTCACTTGAACAGGTCCGTTGTGGTCTGTAACTTGAGTAAAAATTGAGATATGCTGATGAAACTTGGCACAAGTATTCATAGGAAAATTTTCAAAAAAGGGGTCGTGGTCTGACTTCTAATAGGTGACATTAGTACATATCTCCTACTACTACTACTATAATAAAATTCACTCAGGATGAATCTCTTATGCACCCCTGCCGATACTGTAAAAATGGATGAAATCGGGGGTATAAGAAGGCAGGGAAAAAATTGGACGATGGGCATAGCACAGCCCACTTTAAAGTAAAATCACATATCTCGAGAACCGATTGACAAAAATCAATAATAAATTGATATAACGGTATACAACTTTGCACTAATAATTCCTTTAAAGTATGCCTCCTTAAGACAAAACACTGTCCTCCAAATTCAACCAAAATTGTTCAAGCCCCTAGGTACCGAAAATGTGGTCCACAGTATCTATAGTTGAGCTTTGACCGAAAATATCGGTCAGTGTATGGGTTATACAATAAAAACTCAGAGAAAACCCACTCCTGACAATAGTTCCACTGTGTATTAAAAACCTTACTTGTTTATAGTGTAATTCGTCATTGGCATTTTGGAATTAAAATTAAATCATTACTAATTGAATTTGCTCCTACAGATTATACTTCCTCATCATGCCTATTTGCTGTTTCGTCATTCCTGGACTCTTCCCCTACTACGTATTGGGCTCGTCGCTGCAAGTTTGCTTCTTCGTTTGCTCGATGTTGCGTTATGCGCTTTCACTGCACGGCACATGGTTGGTGAACAGCGCTGCTCACTTCTACGGCATGCGACCATATGAAAAGAACATCAGCTCGGTTGATAGCAAAGTGGTGTCGGTGATCGCTTTCGGCGAAGGTTGGCATAACTACCATCATGTCTTCCCATGGGACTACAAAGCGGGAGAATTGGGCACATACCAATACAACTGGACGACCGCCTTCTTGGACTTCATGGCGCGCATTGGTGAGTTAAAGTGACCGAGATAATGGTCTTTTCGGATGCTCATATTTTGAACACTTTTCCTATATACATACATTTGTACTTTAATTATTTGCGCAGGCCAAGCTTACGATCTGAAATCGGTGTCCAACGAGATGATCTTGAAGCGCGTACAACGTACTGGCGATGGCTCTCACCCTTCGATGCAGGATGTGAACAACAACAATGTGAACATAAGCGAACTGGTGTCGAAACTCGATCATGACAACGAGGAGACGCTCGTTTGGGGTTGGGACGATAAGGATATCTGCGATGAGGATCGCAAGGGTGCTGTGCACAAGAAGGAGGAATAGAAGCGCTTGCAGTCTACAGTGCTCGTACACAATTTCATGCAATTTTTTATAGTAAAATTGTACTTGGTGCCTTTTGAAAGCTGTCAATTCTCAAGCAACCGCCAGCACGAAAAAGTTCATAGTATGGAAGATAAAGAAAAAAAGCAACAAAAGTAAAACCAATCACCAGTCAAAAGTACGAACATACACACACATACACGTACAACCATAAACATAGAATGCGCATACTCAATGTACTTGCAAATTAACCAATTATCCAGAGGGGGAGGGCGAAGCTGCGCGCTGAAGGAAATACTGTGGGACATTTCAGCACTGTTGCGCACAATCGTAAGGAAGTTGGATGAAGTTGGATGAAGTTGGATGCTGTTTATAAGTTATACATATATGAGGTTGCGTACTTATAAAAAAAAAATACGAAATGACGGTTATATGCGGCATACATACTTATTACGTTAAGGGAGGTAGTTCACATACTTACAGCGTTAAGGCTAGTTCTAAGGATATTGCTTGTGTAGTGTTTTAAGGTTTATTTTAATTCTAATGTTTTTTTATGATTTTCAACTTAGCAGTTGACGAAATATGTTTTATATAAACAACAAACATACTTGTATGAAATGGAATGTTAGTTTTAGTTTGCTTTAAATCTATTTTGTATATTACAATATGAACAATAACCAAAAATGTTAAGGTAAATAAAATAAAACAGTTTTGAAAAATATGTTGGTATTTTTATTTGCACATACACATGGTTTAAGCTCCATAAACAGAACACCTCTATTAACCGGACACCTCTCTTAACAGGACTCCTCTATTAAACGGGCATCTCTTTTAAGCGGTCTTTCCTATTAAGCGGATTACACAGCTCCATTAAACGAACATCCCTATTAACCGGACACCTGTATGACAGACAGCTCTATTAAACGGACATCTTCGTTAACAGAAGCGAAAGGCAGATTCCGCCAGTGTTCACTTGTGGGGGATTTTTCTGTATATACATCAAAAAATCAAATATATACTATAAACAAACATATAAATATTTATGCGTCAGAAGTTTAATTAGCCACCAGACAGCAGCTGATTACCGCATAGTGCTCAAGTTATTTATAAACTTGTTAACTTATTGCATAACAAACAGACATGTGTATAAAAAAGAACCAAAAATGATAAATTAACAAAAATCAAAAAGAATTTGCGTAGACACGAAGCGCACAGGAGATGCGAATACATAGCCTTAACATCAGCCTTAAAGCTCAGCTTTAGCACAATCGCTCGGCCTTTGCAGCATTGCGGATGAGTGTTATGTGAACTTGAATTTCGCATAATTATGCGCGTAACACTTTTGTTTCATTTCCATATACATTACTAAATATAAATAAATAGTTGCTTTCAAGCACAAAGGAAGCGTTTATTTCGTAGAATATTAATAAGCGGAAGTTTTTTTCGGTTAATGAAAACAAAAATCGATAGCAACTTGGCAGAAATCAAACCATTGATAATTGTTGCAAAACATGAATTTGAAGGTTAGCAACAAAGCATCAGCGCTCGTCTACACACACACACCCAAATACATTTAACGAGTGCGTTCGTTTACCAGACGAGCTGGGTATAGAATTTGTCGTTTGATAGTGGTTTACTGGTTAATGGATGAAGGCATTAAGTGTTTCGTGAATCACAGGTGTTTGGAAAAACTGCGATAATAGCAATCAATAAATAAATAGTTGGCATCGAAAAGCGACACAGTTTTGCTTGCGAAGCCACTTTTTCTCAGAAAATTTAGAGGTTATGGTAAGGGCCTTGGACTTTGTGATTAATGAATCACCAGCATATGCAAATATATATTTTATTTAGAACAAGAGTGAAATGTAATATATTGACTTATCGAAAAAAAGGTTTTTAAACATTCGATCACAAAAAGCTGTATGGAGAATGGAAAATTTCAGATCGATATCTTAAAATCTGAAAGATTCTTCCAAATCAATTTCATCCCCTTCAAAGTAATCCCCTCTCGATACAATGCACGTATGCCAACGGATTTTCCAATCTTCGAAAGACTGGTTGTAATCACTTTCCTTCAGTTCCGTCTTTGCTGCGGCTTGAATTTCCTCTATCGTATAAAAACGGTGTCCCCGGAGCGGTCTTTTGAGCTTGGTGAATAGCCAGAAGTCGCACAGCGCCAGATCAGGCGAATACGGTGGTTGTGGAACGATATGGGTTGAGTTTTTGGCGAAATGATCACGAATTTCGAGGGCAGTATGGGATGGTGCATTATCGTGGTGTAAAAACCAAGAATTGTCTTTCCACAATTCCGGCCTTTTAGGCGGATAGCGTTACGCAAACGACGCATAACGTTCAAATAACACTCCTTGTTAACTGTTTGACCGTATGGAAGGAATTCATAATGCACAACACCACGATAATCGAAGAAAACAGTCAACATGACCTTGATTTTTGAGCGACTTTGGCGCGTTTTTTTTGGTCTTGGCTCTCTTTTGGCACGATATTCGCTCGATTGATCGGTTGTTTCGGGGTCGTAAGCATAGATCCAAGTCTCATCGCCAGTTATAATGCGTTTCATGACACCCTGGTAGTCGAAAAGTATCGTTTCACACACTTCAATTAGACGCCTTTTTTTCCAAAAAATTCAATGTTTTCGGTACCAGTCGAGATTTGACGCGCTTGAGGCCCAAAACATCCTTCAAAATGGTATTGGCTAAGCCTTTCGACATGCTAACTTTATCAGCAAAGTCTCTAATTGTTAATCGACGGTTTTTCAACACCAAATCTTTGATTTGTTGAACGTGAGCTTCGTCGGTTGAGGTTGATGGTCGCCCTGGACGCTCTTCGTCTTCGACACGTTCACGGCCGGCTTGGAACTCACCATAATAGTTGTAAATATTTTTTTTAGACATATCCTCATCACCAAAGGCTTGAAAACTATTCTGCATATATGAGTTGATATTGAGATTATTTATTGTAAAAGAAAGTAGCTGAAAGTGGGTATAAAATATCCCAAGAAGGTGTTATATTTTTTTCCAAATTGGTTATGTATTTTAATAGTATAAAACATTCTTCTAAGGTTTTTCGGTTCGGCAATCAGCCAATTGTAAAATTCGTTATAAAGTCGATCGGTATGGCATTGCGAGATTTTGTTTTATATAATCGTAGAATTAAAGAATTATTATGGGTCAAACAAGTAAAAAAAGAAAACGATATACGTATTTCCGCCTTTTATATATTAACCATGAAAAATCTTTTTAATGTTTTTTTGCAAAATATTCTTCGTTATCTATACACTTTTGGATGCGTTTTTCCCAATTCGCGAAACACCTTTGCCACTCTGATTGAGGTATCTACAAAGCAACCGTTCTAAACCGCCTCTAAAAATGTCGAAAAACGTTGACCTCCTAGTTAATTTTGTACGAACGGTATTAAGAAGAAGAAATATGGTGCTAAGTAAGGGCTAAACCGAAGATGACTCCTCAATCCTAAGTTTTCAGTGCTCAAAAATGTAGTTGTTTCAGTCGATGATGCCTTGATTTCTTGAAATACAACTGCCAAACAAATCTTTGTATACCACTTAGAATTCACTGTTCTGCGTTTATCCAGTGGAATGGCTGCGATATGTTCAGTTTTTCTAAAAATCACCGGCAGCCATTTACTTGGAAGTGTTTCATGCGCGAACAACTTTTGTTGGGTTTGGCTCATCTTGAAGCACCCATTCAGTCTTTGGGCAATCTTCATGAAATTCGTTTTGGAGTGATTTACGACCTCAATTGGAAGATCGATAAACACTGGTCTTTGATGAGCTTCAGCGCGAAAAATTTATTTAGGTTCATCGATCAACTATTGCTGAGATAATGTTTGCATTTTAATTCCACTTTCTGGCTGAGATGCATATTTTAAGTAACTGTCAGCAGCACCAATAGCTCCCGTGTGTCAAAAAGTTCTGAGTATCTTTCGCGTTTACCCATAAGGATAATATGAATTCCGAGTGTCGTTTCGGCCATTTTTAATATGCCATGATCGTTAAAATCTCGAATAAAATAAAACATATACATTACTGTCAGATTTCTTTATTTACGATTAATATTTCTTTACTTTTTCAAGTCAATGACAACACGAGTGCGCAAATTTTGACCATTTTAAGCTTTATAAATATGCAATATATATTTACTCGTCGCTTGGTTGCCAATGGGAAATATCCAAGCATATTTTTTATCACATAAAAAATTAGCTTCATTATTAATATTATATAAAACAAACTTAAGAAACATAATAATTAATGAAAACAAAGCGCATTTTATTTTAATGAGTTTAAAAATCTTCAAAGTTGTTTCGAGTGTGCATATTTAATACAGATTTTATAAATACTGCTGACACTCTTTTATTAGGTAGTTAGAAAAGTTGACTTTGTTAAACCCTCCAAACATTTTGCACAGAGTAAGCTAATTTTGTTCATATAAAGCGGTTTGTAACACCTAAAAGTAAGTAAGATAGATGGAGAGATATATACAGATATATACTTGTAAATGAACAGGATGAACTCGTCTCGTTGATTTTTAATTGTTTGTTCTCAACCTATAATGTACCCTAAGGATGCTTATATGAGGAAGCTATTGGGCCATTGGAAAGGTTGAAAATGGTGCGGAATTCATGTGTCAACTTTGATACAAAAAATTATCAAAATCGGACTTTATTTCTTTTCATTTTCATTTACTTAAATTTATAAAATGATACGTTTAATATTTCATTTATAACACTCAATATATATGTATATGATCTATACGAGGGCTGCCATATATATTTCTGCCCTAATAATGAAAATAGGCACATTTATCAACAAAAATGTTTTTTTTTTCGTTTGATTTGGCTCGTCTTGGAAGACCCACACGGTCGATTGCTGTTTTCTTTCGGGCTCATACACATGGATCCATGATTCGTCACCTGTGACGATCTTATAAACGTCTTTTGAAGCACCGCGATCGTATTTTTTCAGCATTTCTTTACACCAATCCACACGAGCCTTTTTTAGGGCGATTGTCGAATTGTGCGGGATCCAACGTGAACAAATCTTTTTTACGGCCAGGTGTTCATGCAATGTCGAAGGTATGCTGGTGGGAGAAATGCATAGGCATGCCTCTATCTGAAGGTATGTTACATGACGGTCTTGCATTATCAGTTCACGTACGGCATCGATGTTTTCTGGCACAACGGCTGTTTTTGGACGACCTTCACGGAATTCGGCTTTGAGCGAGCGTCGGCCACGATTGAATTCGTTGTAACAGTTTTTCACAGTGCTATAGGATGGTGCTTCATAGTCATACAAAGATTTTAGTTCATCTATGCGCTCTTGTCGTGATACCACGTCGAAAGTTGTGAAAAATGATCGCACGAAAATGTTCACGAGTTAATTCAATTTTTGGCGAAGATGAATTTTTTAATTCCCTGTAAATAAAACAATTTTCGATTGAAATGACAAAACGTTCTGAGTGATGTTGTGCTAAAAAATGTCAAACTTTCCGATGGAAATGTCAGATTGCACCTGGCAACACTTAGTGTTGCCTAGTCCAGAAATATATATAGCAACCTACGTAGTGAGCTCATCCAGTGATCGGCTTTGATCACACTTAACACTTCCTTACTTGTTTTATTTCAGTTCTTTTTCCAATATGCACGTGTTTGATCTGCATTAGATAACTAGACTTTCCGGAAAACAAACAGAATTAGCATAACCAATTTTCAGTAGTTGAGACATGCGACAAAGCTAGTTATTAAAGTTGGAAATAAAAAAAAGATGATCTTTTGCTAGAGTTGTTTTAAATTCATTAAAGTTAGTTTTAAATTTTATTTAGAAAACTTATGACGCACGATCTCCCAGTGTATTTCGTCATAAACTACTTGGATAACAGGAATGTATTAAATAATTGTACTTATTGTGACACTTCAGATGGAGTTCGACTTGCTTTATATTTCGATAAGAAACGTAGTAAAATAGAAAATTTAAAAATTGTTAAGTTAAGCAGTATGTGTGATAGTCTTCAATCTACCTTTTACCACTAATACCCACAAATTCTTCAAGACAGTTCTAGTTGTATCTTTCTTTCTCTTCCTTATCTTCAACTGAACTAAGCTCCGGAGTATGAGAACCTCTTCAGACATACACGCAAAAGGAAACGGCAGAGATACTAATGAGTAGGATAAGCTGGGTTTATTTAGCCATATCAAATTCTCCGCGAACTAGTCCTTCAGTTCTCAAGATATTGAACCAAAATGTTGTGTAAAATGTTTTCAGATAGCAGGAGTGCAAGTCGGTAGAAAACCATTGAACTGTCGGTTGACATTGTAGCTTCTCGACGTCGTAACTTCCATGTGTTTGTTGTCGGAGCGTACGCACCTTAAGGGCATTAGAGACATTGGTCGTCCATCTATAATATGATCGATCTGGTTTTGAACTTTTCGATGCGGACAGTAGTTTTACCAAAGATGATTTCTTGGCGTTAAAGTCACCAAGCACAACTTTTCGCGGCGGGGACAGTCGTCAAATCATCCTTGTAAATATTCCACCAAGTCGTGGGCGCAAATTAGCGTTATTTTGAAAAATTTTGCTCTAATGCGAGTTCTGGCTACCGGAGTGAATTCCCGGACTCGAGTCTTTCTCCTACTACGAATCCCTAACTAAATTAGTGCTCCTTTATATGGCCGCTGGGGGTAAATGTCATAAGGATCTACTTGTCTCAGTCCTTGTTCCCCCCATCGCATTTCTCGGACGGCGGTGATGTCAGCCTTTACTTTTATGACGACATCAACCTACAGGGCATCGGCACCGGCGTCCTTAATAAGTTTGCTGTGGTCGTTATAAAAACTGAGATTCTTCACCCGAGGCTGTCGTTTCATTTTCGTCGGGAGTGGTTTCTACGTGGCAGATTCCAAACCCAAGCCCACAACCTCTCTAGACGAGTAGTAAAAAAAAAACCATATTTATGAGTGGATAAGGAATATATCTAATAACTCCAATCCTACGCCTAAATTAAGACACACAAATGACACAAGTCATAAGTTTACAAGTAAGTAGCATTTTATTATTTCAAACATTTTCAAAACACATTAAGAACACGGATTCCACTAAAAGTAACCTTGTGGAGGGTAGCTGATTTGTTGCTCCTCCTGCGCGTTCGCGTGAGTGCGCGCGGCATAAATGAGCGCCGCAATAAATGCGCTGTTGTTCAACATCATCGACATTATGGTGGCCAACTTCAGCATAGGTAAGAGAAATGGCAACACCGACCCCAATAAAATGGCGGGCATGACCATAACAGGCACGGCCATTTGCAGAATTGTGTTCTTGTAAGTAGCAAAAGAGGAAGCCTTCTTAATTTTGCGTCGTATACCGCCAGGTCCAATACCACCTGCACCAGCGCCGCCTAAACCTAAATCGCTTTGCTTCGTGAGCGTCGTTTCAACAGCGTGCGTTTCTAGTGTTGGCTCTGCTGCGTCCAGCGTTCCATCGATTTCCTCAACAAGTTTGCTGGCGCGTCCGCTCGCGCGTACGGCATGCTTTTTAGTTTCTATAAATCAAAGGAAAATTGAGTTTGTATAACACTGTTACCATGAGTGCACTCACTTTTGCTCTTCTTCAGCGTGAAGCTCAGCTTGTTGTCGCGACTCGGCACGATTTTCACCATTACGCCGGGAAGGAAATGCAATTTGATGTCACGATGCTTGAAGAAGCGCTGAAAGCGCACAACCAAGCAATGATTCAGCTTTTCATCCGTCATATTCGCATACTTGTTAGCTATCAGGCTGCCAAC
This sequence comes from Bactrocera correcta, assembly GCA_027475135.1. Lineage (NCBI taxonomy): Eukaryota > Metazoa > Arthropoda > Insecta > Diptera > Tephritidae > Bactrocera > Bactrocera correcta. The sequence continues at coordinate 20,429,620 of CM050327.1, read as the reverse complement.
ATTGTCTCCCGCATCGAAAAATTGATCGAGAAAGTCGCGTGTTAAGTTGCCTGTTGGACTGATGACTTTGCGTTCCTCCATTTTTTGCAAAATAAACAATTTGGTGCAACGCAAAATGCTGAAGGCGCGCAAGCACTCGTACACGCGCATTGGCAGTGACGCCTGAAAGTATGGCACACTTTTTAACAGATCGTCAGTGTGGCGTGCGCTTGAAGTGGATTCACTGTTGCTACTACGCTTTTCAACACCTTCCGCGTTAATTTGCGTAGGCGCGCTGTCTACGCTCAAACGCTCTTGATTGGTGCGCGCGATTAGCGCAACAACAATAAATGCCCAAATGAGTTGTACCTTGATGAGCGCCATTTTTGAAAGTTTTTTTTTTTTTTTTGTGAAATATTTCTTCTTAAAATAAAGTTCTTTGTATTTTGTGTCGTTACGTTGCACGGCAGCTGCACTTCTGTGCGGTTTTGTGCGCGATCAGCGACTGATGCAGTAAAGCGTGCAGCGCGCCAGCAAACCCCACGGCTTCGCTTTGGTCATTTGCGAATACAAGCTGGAAATTCTAGACTTTCTTGTTGACGTCGAAACAAATAAGAAAATGCTGCTGCGCTCCGTTTTAATGGGGTTCTTGGAAGGAATCTAGTCCAGCGCCGCGCTGGTCAGCTTGCCATAAGCGGCGCTATCCACCATAGCTTGTTTAGCAATTCAACTTTCAGTTCTTCGATTTCTGCTCTTGCCGTTTTCACTTGATCGTTAATTGTTGTAAACATATGTATTTAGTCATGCAAAGGCATGTGTGTTGCATTCATGCAACATGCCACAAATACTAACGGTACAATTGTCTGGCCAGTCCATATTTCGATAAAAAGAACGTTCTTCTTATTGTTTCGCGTAAAAGTAGTCTTAAGTAGCACAAATTCGCAAGTAAATCGCACACAAGAGCTTGGATTCGTAGTTAGCACTCGGACTGACTCTGGCGGACAATGCTATTTCGATGATTGATCGTTAAGTGGATCAGCGCATGTGTGTAAAAACAGTAAATATTTATTGTATAGGAGAGATATTTGCTGAGTTTGCGGATTGTTTTAGGCCGCGTGAGTGGAATTCTTCAGCAAATTGTTGGTCGCTTAACATTTTGTGGTTGCATTAAAAGCAACTGTGCGGAACATTTCTTTGCCATTGTCTTCGACTGCGGGCAGAGAAGCACATTTAGGAAAATAAGTATAACAAAATATTGGCGGGATCTGAAGACTCAAAAGTTGTATTATATTGTGTTGATTTAAAGTTTATTCATATAAAAATACGTAAAAATTTATTTATGAAGTAAGTATGTTAGTGCTTTAAAACTCTTGCTTCTTAAAGATTTAAACATAAAACCAAACTGTTAAGCCTCGTTCTAGATTTCGTTTTCCGCTTCAATGTACGTTGTGACATTGAAGTACGCGGAAATTGTAAATAAAACGAAAATGTTTTTTATTATTCATCAATATTTACTTTGTCCTTTTCAAAGTAATCCCCAGCAGATGTTATGCTCTTGTACTAACGATTCTTCCAGTCCACGAAACACTTTTCATAAGCACTTTTTGGCATGGTGTCCAGTTCCTTTAGTGAATTTTGATTCCACGGAGCGGCAATTTTAGTTTGGGGAACAAGAAAATATCACACGCAGCCAAATCTAATGAATGCGGTGATTGATCGATGGTTTTCACTGCTTTTTTGGCTTTAAATTCGGTTACAATCACGGCTCGATGCGATGGCTCATTATCATCGTGATAAAGCGAATTATTCTTCCACAATCTCGACCGTTTTTGGCGGATGCTCTAACACAAAGTCTTCAATATACGTTCCTCCGGCATAAATTCATGATACACCAAACCTCGAATGTCGGAAAAAACAATTAGCATTATTCATTTTTGAGCAGCTTTGGCGTGGTTTTTTTTTGGTTCCGACACGGTTTTTATCATTCATTCCTTATACATCCATGTCCCATCGACAGTTATAAGGCTCTCTATTAATGTGCGATCGGAATTTTCACGACCAAGAGATCTGTTTACGGTACTATTTTTTAAGAAAATTCAGCTTTATTGGAACGAGACGAACAATAACGAATTTCATACCCAAAATATCCACCTAAATAATTCGAACGGACTCGCGAGAGATGTCGAGCTGTCTTGCCACCTCTCTAACACTTGCCTGACGATTTTCAAGTACCATGTCCTTCACTTTTTTAATATTTTCATCACTTAAAGAGGTCGAGAGTCATTGTGAAACATCTTTTTTTTTACTGAAATATAGTTTTAGGGACAGTTTTAGTAATCGATCGCTATTTCATAGGATAGTGTTAAACAGGAAAGTTTAAGTCAATCTTTGTTTTTGCAGGGCTATTAACTTGTTAACCATTAAAATTTAATACAATTTTTAAGATCCTCTAAAGCAATACATATACATAAATATATTTCAGAAGCATAAAATAGAAAATATTTTCACAAAGGCTGCAAATGAATAATTTTTGAATGAAATATAGTTGAGAAAAGCAGATATATTTTTAAAATATATGACAGTTTTTCTGCGACAAAGGTGTTAGTGCACAGTCTCGGCGGCAAAAAAGATGAATTGCGCTTATTGTCTTGATATTGCAAGAGCCAATTTGGCGCAATTTTGAATTCGTCCATTGCCGGATATTTTGATATCAAAGATGCACTATGCTCTCGAAGGCTAATTGTCGAACAATAGAAATCGAGCAGTCCGACAGTTATGTAAGTTCCCACGACAGTCGGGTCAAAGCAACTTAAATGACCTGGATTTTTATCCAGTCAAGGACTATCAACTCGGCACTATTGCTCGAAATTACTTCAAATATGTTTTCTGCCGCACCGTTATGTAGGCAGTGTTCGATTTGCCATGAGTCAAATGTTTGCTACAAAAGAAGACCGATGTATGTAGATCTAACGATTTAACGCGAAAACTGTTTGGCAGGGCTAGCAGCGAATCATATTTTGTGATTCCTTTGGCATTGTACTGTTAAGAATTGCACCGTCAAAAGGAAACAATCATCAAAAAAAAAAAAAATAACAGGACAACGGAGGCCACAAAGATCGGTAGTGACTCGCCCGAAGTTTGGTGAGCTTGATTGAGAGGTTTTTAGGTATCCTTTTATATTTAGGGATTTGGCAAAACTAGAGTTGCAATCTGACAACTCACAACTTTATTCCAGAGCTTAGAGACTTATGATGTTATACATACTCAGTACGTTTTAACATAGGAGCGCCATTCGGGTTGCTTACAGTAACTTAAAATATTCATCTCGACCAAAAAATTTAACTAAATCGTAACCATTTCCGATTTATACACTGTTTATATAAATAATTATGGCATGTTGAAAAAATTATGACAACACTGTACGAAGGTGTACGAGATATACGGCGACATTGACATAGTTCAGCGAATTGAAGAGACAACGGTTGCGCTGGCTAGGTCATCTCGTCCGAATGGATGAAAACACTCCAGCTCTGAAAGCATTCGACGCAGTACCCGCCGGGGGAAGGAGAGAAAAAGAAAGACCTACACTGCGTTGCAAAACCAGGTCGTTCTCCACCTGGCTATACTTAAAGTCTCTAATTGTATAATTCGTCATTCTGTAATTCTCATATATACGTAGTTTTGAAATTGTTTAGAATTATATCTAGTTACCATATTTGTGAAGCCATTTAGAAGTCAATTTAGGCAGACATACCAAATAAGAATTTGTTACAACTTTCGCCGTTTTCTAGCAGAAGAAAGAAAAACATAAATTATGTTATATATTTATTATAGTTTTGGTGATTCTAAGCTTGTCAGTGGAGCGACTAAGCAAACCTAAACTTAGCAAATATAACCACCTTTGTTAGTCTGTAGGTTGCGCCCGTTTCATTGAAATCGAGAAAACGCTATCCAAACATAGTGTTTGACCTAATTTCCCCCGCACCGAAAATGTTATCGACACATTTTATGTCGTTCGTGTGCACTTTCTTCTTTCTACATGGCTCGTTCGGTTCGGCTGATCGCCATCGATCGAAACGTGCAACATTGAATAGTCACGTCCGTGGCTGTCCATGTTTGCAACGCAATCAAAGTCGAGGAAGTACTAAGAGCAGTTCTGAATACTAAATAGCGGTTACTTACTATGGAATAATGGAAATCATTTCACTTTTCTTTGAACACATTTTTTCACATAATTTATTTTCGCAAATTTTGTTGGTTTTGTTTTGTTTGTTTTACAAATTCCATTTGCCAGTTGACAAATTTGAAAATATAAAAATATTTAAATAAATAAATAAATATTACAACTAACTAAATTAATTAAAATACTAATAATTAAGAGTTAATAATATTTTTGGTCTAATTTCAGCATTCGTTCTACTTTCTTCTATTTTTTGGACAAATCTTCATCTTCACTGAGGTAACAAAAGTCCTGTTCTTCTACGCGCGACGTCTTTTACCATTCCTTCTCGAGCCAGACGGGTTGTTGGGTGTGTGAGTGCGAGTATACTACTGGCACGGGTGCAGGAGCGGTGTAAGCGGCAGCATGCACTTGAGGAATGGCGCGTGACAGCATTTGACCGATAGCCAGAATTAAAAGGATTACCTGTAAGTGGTTGAAATTGTGAGGGAAAATTGTTATTATTCTTTTTTGTGTAGGTAAATTGAGGGGAAAAAAGTTTAGGAATACTTACACCAACACCCAGACCCTTCATTGAGACGACGGTGAGTGCGGCCAACAGTGTGGTGATCACACCAACAACAAAGGCACCGGGAATGACAGCAAAACTCAAGCGCTTCAGGAAATGATGGCTGAATGTGCGACCTTCTGTGTACGTGGAGGGGGAAAACAAAATTTTTAAGAATATTTATAGTAAATGAGAAATAGTAAAGAAGAGCGGAACATTAAAATTAAAAGTGAAATAAACGTACAATGAAATGAAAAAAAGGAAAAATAAAGAATATGAAAATTATGTTTAATGAATATTTTTTTTTAATTACAAAAAAATTTGGGTAAAAACCTTTAAAAACTTTAAAAGTGTAACTGCGAATATAAAATATAAATTTTTAATAAAAAGTAAATGGATAAAGTAGTATAAAAAGTAATTTGAACAGATTAAGAAATAGAAAATAAGTCTTTTTATGGAAAAAATTATAAAAATTACAAAAATTCAGAAATTAAAATAAAAGTTAACACAAAAAAGGTCACTTGGGAGGTAAAAATTAAAAAAAAAACTTTATTTTTCGAAAACACAGAAAACGTAATTTAAACATATGAAAATTTGAAAAAAATGGAAAAATTTATAAAAATTACAACAAATTAAAAATATGAAAATTAAAAAATAACCCAAAACGGAATTTTGGGCGGTAAAAATCTGAAAATTTTTTCGAAAAAATAAAATTAATAATGAAAAAAATAGGAAATAGATAATAGTGAATAAAACATATTGAAATAAGTAAATATAATAAAATTTTAATTTTTTGCAAAAATTAGAAAAATGTTCAAAAATGTAAAAAAAATAATTAAAAAAAATTTGGTTGTAAAAAATTTAATTTTTAAATTTTAAAAATTTTTAGGAATAAAAAATATAAAATACGAAATATTAAAAAAGTAAAATAAATCAAAAAAATTAAAAATTAAAAAAAATTTACAATGTAAAGATTAAAGTTTTCTGTCAAAGGATAAAACGCGAAATAAAAAATTACAAAACAAATTAAATGGAAAAAAATAAAAAAAAAAAAAATTTTGAAAAAAATAATAATTTTTTTTTTTTTTTTGAAAAAAAAACATAAAAAAATGTTTTGTTTTTTTTTTTTATTAAAAAATCAAGTTTATGGTCACAATGTAAGAACGTTAACATTTTTTTATTTCTTTCAATTTCAAATTGATATTATTATTGTGTTGCGCACAATAACGTTAATGATTTTTTTTTATTAAAAAAAAACCGCTAGATTTATTTCTGCATTTTTAAATATTGTCACATTTAAACTTTTTCAACTTATTCACCACTTTCACTTTTCATCAATTAATAACAAAAACACTAACCAGCAACATCGGAAGCGTTATCCTCTGCGACTTGCTGGCACAAAACTTGGCCCATGACAGCGGCGAACAGCAGAACGACGAAAGCGATTTTCTTGTTAGCGACCATTTTGTTACTTTAATTTATTTAGTTATAATCCTTTAAGAGGGAAAAATCGAGTTTACAGGACACACACACACTTAAGCAATGCAACGGCGGCAGCGTTGATTTACTGTTGAAAGTTCGTTAAATATTGAGTACCGTTTTGACGTTGACAAGCGCTTTAATAGTCGCCACCGCAGGGCACTCGACGCTGACATGTAGAATTTTGACAAATCACGAAAAAGCGAAATTGAAAACGAAACCCCAAAAGCATAGCGACAGAAGAATGAATTTGGAAAAAATGTGTGTAAAAGAAATGAAATTGTCACGACAAACCATTTACAAGCCACCAGCGCACACATACTCACATACATGCTCACCTACATTGCTATAACACAGCTATTTCAGTCCGAGGTATGTGCATTCGTGTATTGAAAAAATGGTGAACGCGGTGCAAATGGCATGGCGCATTTCGCTTACCACCTTTTAGCGATTTTTGGTCGAGCAGACAACAACAATAAAGCTACAAAAAATGGAGCTTAAATGGCGTGCAGCAAGCTTGCGCGGCAAAAAAGAAATTTTCGTTCGCATTGCCATGGCCAAAGTCAGGCCGCAGTTGGTCAATGCGTGTAGTATGTGTGTAGATTGTGTAAGTGTACATGTTTATATTTGTAAACGAAAAGCTCTTCGCAAATTTAGTGCTCATAAATATGGCTAATTGACGCGATCGAATGCAATTTAACTGTCTCACAGTGATTTAGTCATCATCGCATTTTTCATGCGAACTGCAAACGTCGAATTCCCTATGGTTGAGTTGGCTCTGGTTATGCATACACATATATACACATTACCACCCACATCGATCCTTTTACCCTGAACTTACCAATATCAATTGTTCGATATTCGATTGCTCATTTTGTGTGACACCTATACGTTATGAAATTACAGGGAACCGTCAACAAAAATGTGTCAAAATGTATTGAAAGTATCCCTGAAAAGAGGACCGAAACACGCCATCTCTTCGTCGATTTCGAAGCTGCTGTCGACAGCACGAAAAGGAGTTGCCTTTTTCCGCTATTTCTGAATTTGGTATCCCCGCAAAGCAAAGACGTCTGTGTAAGCTGACGTTGAGGAGCCCCAAAAGTTCCGTCAGGATCGGGAATAACCTCTCCGAGGCGTTAGATACCAAACGAGATTTCAGACAAGGAGAGTCCTTATCGTTTGATTTCTTTAATCTATTGTTGGGGAAAATAATACGAAAAGCAGAGCTCGTATACGTAGGTTGCTATATATATTTCTGGAATAGGCAACACTAAGTGTTGCCAGGTCCAATTTGACATTTCCATTGGAAAGTTTGAAATTTTTTAGCATAACATCACTCAGAACATTTTGTCATTTAATCGCGAATTGTTTTATTTACAGGGAATTAAAAAATTCATCTCGGCCAAAAAATGGAATTAACTCGTGAACATTTTCGTGCGATCATTTTTCACAACTTTCGACGTGGATTATCACGACAAGAGTGCATCGATGAACTAAACTCTTTGTATGGCTATGAAGCACCATCCTATAGCACTGTGAAAAACTGTTACAACGAATTCAAACGTGGCCGATGCTCGCTCAAAGACGAATTCCATGTAGGTCGTCCAAAAACAGCCGTTGTGCCAGAGGACATCGATGCCGTACGTGAACTGATAATGCAAGACCGTCATGTAAAATACCTTCAGATAAAGGCATGCCTATGCATTTCTTCCACCAGCATACATTCGATATTGCACCTGGCCGTTAAAAAGGTTTGTTCTCGTTGGATCCCGCACAATTTGACAATCGCTCAAAAAAGGCTCGTGTGGATTGGTGTAACGAAATGCTGAAAAAATACGATCGCGGTGCTTCAAAAGACGTTTATAAGATCGTCAAAGGTGACGAATCATGGATCTATGCTTATGAGCCCAAAACAAAACAGCAATCGACCGTTTGGGTCTTCCAAGACGAGCCAAATCCAACGAAATAAAAAAAAAAAAACATTTTCGTTGATAAATATGCCTATTTTCATTATTAGGCCAGAAATATATATAGCAGCCCTCGTAAGAATGTACACCGATAAATGACCTTCGACCCAGAATCAACACTACTAACAATATCAGCCTTGAAATCCCACGCACTATCACTCTACTTCGGACTTAGTAGGCAATTTATTTGTAAATTTCTCTTTCGACTAAGAAAAACCAAACTCTACAAGTCCCTCATCATTCCCACCATGCTATATGGTACAGAGGCATGAACAAAGACATAGTTCAGCGAATCCTATTATCCGGATTAAAGAGAACTCAGAGAGAATTCGAAGCATTACCCGCCGAGGAAGCAGAGGAAGAGGAAGACCTCTACTCCATTGGTGAGATCAGCTGAGGAAGGACTTGGCTACACTTGGTATCTCGAATTGGCACCAAATAGTAAAAAAAAAGGAAACGACTGGCACTCTGTTGTTAACTCGGAAATTGAATGCTATTTGTTCGTATTTTAAGAAATATTCTTGTCAATAAAAAAAACAATAAAAGAGGAAGAAGTCAGCCGATCATAGAAGTTATTATTAACACCATCTTCAATTTTCAAAGATTCTTTATTTTATAGCAAAATATGTAATTTCTATGCAGACTGCGAACCCTCACGTACGTGATTTATTTTTTTATGGTGGCGCATAGGGCCAATCGAATTTATTACTCTTCAAACGTTCACCTGTGAGCACATACATACATACATCCATAGCATACATATGTATAAAAATATTTGTTTTCATTTTTGGCTACTAACGCTTTCGTTTTTACTTTTTCAATCAAATCAATATTCATAATTTTATGCAAATGTGAAAACAATATAATTTCGTGTTGTGGGTAAATTTTCATATTTAATTACGGAAAAATTCGACAGAGCAGTAGGTGCGTCTTTATTAACTCTTCAAGTAATTTGGCGCTTAGGACGGGAGTGGACTAGCAAGACTACAAAAGGTTGGCTGAACATTGATCAAAAATTTCTGCACGTTTTTAGGAAAATAATCTTGTATGGAATATTTCAACCGTCGCTGGAAATATTATGTGGGCGGGGCTATATTAATATTTCGTAGTTTACATATCATTTATTTCAAAAAGCATGAAGATTTTACGACTGATCGTGGGTTATATATTATTCTGAAGGTTAATAGGCATGAGTTATTGATATATTCAGGATATTTAGGTTATCCGTATTCGACATTTTTGGCCTCATCGATTTTATACAACAATAATTTTTACTCCTAATTATGATGAAATCGGCCTACTTTTACTTTTCGAATATTATTAATATATGTGACCTGGTCTACGAAAAGGGGGCTTAGGTGTCAAAAAATCAAAAAAAAAAAAAAAAAATTTTTCAAAAAAATCAAATTTTTTTTTTTTTTTGACACCTAAGCCCCCTTTTCGTAGACCAGTCACATATATGTTATATAGATAAAGAAAAAATTTTATGGTAAATGTTTACAAAGAAAAATTGATTATCAAAAGTGAGTATAAAACATAATTAAATTTAAAAACTGCATCAAATTATTAACTTCAATTCTCTGCAGGTGTGGCTTAATTATTTTTAAAATATCAATTTTCCTTTCATTGTTGTAATTGAGACCACTTAATGCAAAACAAATTAACTCACACGAAAAGCTTGAATCAACCGCTGCATGTATGTATGTATGCATGTTGAAATACATACATATGTATGCTAGTACATGTGTAAAACTATGTAGCGGCAACTCGGCGCATGCCATAAAATTCATATTTGAGTGCACAATTGCATACAAAATTAGACTGGCACACACACAAACACACCGCACTGACACAAGTGCATGGCAACACACATATACATGAATTTAGATGGGACACTTGAGCGCCCATAAGCGGCAAACGGATATGTGCTCATCCACATACCTATTTATACTACATATATTTGCGTATGCACATAAACATTCATGTGGCATGTCAAAATGTTTGCAAGCCAATTACTTTATTTACACAGTGAAAACCGCAATTAATGCGGCACAATTGAAAGCTTTTACACTGCATTTTCCGGCAACACTTGTTATTTATCAATGAATGATAGTTGTCGTCTATCAGTGGTTGGCCAACCACTAGCCGCTTTAGTGTTTGAGGTTTTCTTATGCAAATTAAATGAAGAAGTTTTTGTCACAAATAAAATTGGAATTTTATAGCTTTCTAAGAGCTTACATCAAGGTCACTATTATTTTCTACTACTTGTTAAGGAAATTCAAATGCTTTTTATTTAACTTCAAGTACAATCGATACAATTAAGAACTGAATATAGCATCATTTAAATGACCTTCAGGACTTTTTTTGTATCAAAGAATTCGTTGAACCCAATTTTCGACTACTTTTCATGAATATCACATGCAATATTGACATCTAAAGCTTGGAGAGAGACTGGTTTATTGCTAAAGATGAATGACTTCAAATAAACTCATAAGAAGTAGTCTAACGGTGTTAAATCACAACTTTTTGGAGACCATTTACTTTCATAATTTCTTGAAATAATCGAATCTCCAAACTTTTTTCGCAATTATTCGGTTGTTGCACGTGCTGTGTGGTGCTTAGTCTCGTTTTGTTGGAGCCAGATGTTGCCAAGATCAACTTCTTCCAATGGCGCTCATTAAAAGTTGGTTATCACCGATCTGTACCGCTCTCTATTGAAAGTAACTGTGTCACCAGCTTCATTTCGAAAGAAGGACGGGCCGATGATTCCTCCAGACCAAAAACCACACAAAACTGTCAATTTAAGTGAATGTAATGTATGCTCATGAATAATTTGTGTATTTTTCTTACACCAGAACCGACAGGTAACAAACCGAACCACTCAGATGAAAATGAGCTTCGTCGGAGAAGATAATTTTCTTGATAAAATCGATATTGGTTTCAAGTTGTTCCAAGAGAAAATCAGCAAACTCACGACGTTTACGGTGGTCCAATAGCTTTTGATTTTGAGCAAAAACAATTATAATGCAAGCGAAAGTCTTTTTTCAAAAGCCGCCAGGTTGTTGTTTGAGACGGTCCCAATTCTTGAGAACTTCTTGGCATCAAATTACGGTCTTCAGCAACTTGCCTGAGCGGCATCAATGTTTTTATAACTTCGAACGGTTTTATGTATTCTTAAACATTATGTAAATAAAATTTACGCTCGAAACAATTCGACGAATAGCGATCACAGGTGGACGATTATAACGAACATAAAATGGCAAAAGCGCACGAAAATTTGCAATTGGAGAATGATTATTTTAATAATAAAATTTAATAATTTGGAAACGTTGTTTTTGCAAATGTCTTTCCATGATCAGAGTGCAAACATAAATATCTTTCCATGAACAGATTGTAAACATTACTTAATACAAAGAAAAACAAGAAAAAACGTTAACTTCGGTTGCACCGAAGCTAAATACCCTTCACAGGTGCATTTCTGTTAGTAACTATGTGTCCAGTTTGTATGGAAGCTATATGCTTAGTAACCCGTTCTGAACAAGTTTTTTAGAGATTACATTGTTGCCTTAGAAAATAATATATACCAAATTTCGTGAATATATCTTGTTAAACGTGAAAGTTGTCCATACAAGAACTTGATTCCGATCGCTCAGTTTGTATGGTAGCTATATGCTATAGTTAACCGATCTGAACAATTTTCTCGGAGATTACATTTTTTCCCTAGAAATGAATCTATACCAAATTTGGTGAAGATACATTGTCAAATGCGAAAGTTTTCCATATGAGAACTTGATTAAGATCGTTCAGTTTATATGGCAGCTATATGTTATAGTGGTCCGATATCGGCCGTTCCGACAAATGAGCAGCTTCTTGAAGAGAAAATGACGTTTGCACAATTTCAAAAGGATATCTTAAAAACTGAGGGACTAGTTCGTATATATACAGACAGACGGACAGACGGACAGACAGACGGACATGGCTAAATCGACTCAGCTCAACATACTGATCATTTATATATATACTTTATAGGGTCTCCGACGCTTCCTTCTGGGTGTTACAAACATCGTGACAAACTTAATATACCCTGTTCAGGGTATAACAAGTAAGCAAGGGCTAAGTTGGGTAGTAACAGAGCAGTTTATACTCTTGCAACTTGCAAGAATCAAAGGCAGAGAAATCACTTCAGTAAAATATAGGATTTGGGGGTAGGGCTGATCCGATTTTATTTATTTTTGCAAATACCACCTACTTTTAACACGGCACATACTAATAAAATGATTCCTTGGCTACATTAAGGTACCTCACAAACCATCACCAACGGTATGGATTAATGTCAGCCGAATGTTCGAAAATCCTGATATTGGTTATATACATATGTAGGTGCTAGGTTAAGTTTTCGTTCAAATTTATCCATTGTTGGCACAAAGATACTCTGTTATAATAAAACACGCTCTCTCATTTTAATTCGGAAAACACACATTTTGGCCGATATATGCGGTATAAAGTCACCCAGAAGATCGAAAATCTTAATATTAGGGTATGGTTTGGTTTAGTAGCTTTCGAATTTGGTTTGTTTTTTAGCTTTAGTGGCTCAGTAGATAAGTACATTAAACCTATTATAGGGTGAAGCCATGCCCTTTTTTTAAACACACAGCTACCCCACAGCTGCCCTTTGCTTCTGCAATCCTCTGTGCCTAATTATAGTTTCATGTCTTCACTGGTACTTTATAAGTTTGCGGTTAATGGGGTTTTGTGGGCATGGTAGTGGTACTTTTTTTGCCAAGGAACGCGTATACCAAGTTTCATCAAATGGACTGACGGACATGACTAGATCGACTCAGCTCGCCACTCTTATCTCTAAGATTTGTATTTTATAGGGTTTCTGACGTTTTCTTCTCTGTGTTCTAAACATCGTGGCAAACTTAATATACCCTTTTTTGTATAAAAAGCGTTCTCAATATTGTTCAGTATATGTAATAGTCTAAATTCGTTGTATTTATAGAACTCGAGGAACCATGTTAGGTGCAAAGTGAAACTCATAATCTGAATTTATTAAAATTTGTCTCGCTCGGAGACAAGTTACTAATCGGTTCCAATGCTCTGTGAGTTCTTATAATTTATTGTATTGAAGGAGGAGGCTAAAGTGACAAAGAGAAGAATAAAGAAGCACACATTGCATATTCAACAAGGTATTACAGTTATTTGACAGAGTGCTGAACAGAGTTTTAGAGATGAAAATACAATTGCTTGGTAATTGCAAAGGAGTTGTTCTGATTCATCTGATTATAATAGGTTTCAAATTTATTTTAAGCTACTTTATTCACAAACTTTTGATAATGGTATTACGGAAGAGAATTTTTAGAAGCATTTGGTATGAATATATTTACTATAAAAAATATGCGCTAATTTTGCGACAATTAACAGCTAATTACTTAGACTTTCTGTAAAGCTTAAGTGATCACTTATTTCACATTAATGGATGAGCTCAATAGCAATCTTGCTTCGTTCACTTATTCTAATGAATATTGCTGTGTTACTCTTATATATGTTAGAATAAAGACCTACTTTTAACATTATTTACTATATAGAAATAAATCTTTATATCTCTATTTATTTATATTGATCGATTGCCGTTATCAGCAAGTGTCTAAAGCAGTTCTAAGGCGGCGCCTTTTCAAACCAAACAATTAACGGTTGATTGCCAGCTACTGGAAAGCGATTCATATTAAGTAGAAAGTGGAAAAGCTGAAAAATCTGTAGCAGCCAATGCTCACTGCACACAATTTCAGTAGGCTGAGAACCTAATTAGAATGAAAGTATGTGCAAATATAAAAGTATCTAGAGATGGAGAGATAGAAGCTAGCAGTAAGTAGGTGTTCACGGCGCTGTGGTAAGTTGCATGTTCCGTAAGCGGTTTGGCATCAAGTGACACTCTGCCACAATTTCTCGTCTCACTATAAATAATTGCTAAGCCAATCTTGTAAACATAGTATATGTGGTTACTTTGTTGTTGTTCCTATTGTTGAACTCTTCATTGGCTGAACTAATCGAATTCTCGGTTAACGTCGACTGGAAATTCTAGAATCACCGCAGACGTGCAGTTTTATTTGGGTGAACATGTTGCCATACCTGCTTTCCCATAACAATTCACTGGCTGGCTCTGCGGGACTACGCCGAAGCAATTGGATGCGAGTTAATAAAATGCTTGCCATTGCAGCGGCCAGCACATTTCTGCCTTGAATTCTGTTGCGTGAAGACGTTTAGATAGTTGGTGGGAGCACTGCTTGAGATAAAATTCTGCTGTGTTGGCGCTAAACGGCTAAGCGCTGGATATTCTTTTAATATTTGAGAAAATGTATGCGAAATTTCGTATATTGACATTGACATTGTTGGTGTTTGTGGATGTGAATTTGAAGGCGTTGAACGTGACATGCACCGCCACTGAAGGTGAGCAAACAAATAGTGATCGGAATGTGGCAGTCCACGCTGCGTTGGAAGGCGACATCGAAGACCTCGAAGTTGTTGCACAAACAGCGAACAGAACAAATAATGTGGTTGCAACAACAAATATAACGTTATCAAAAGCGAGAGCACGTAGCATAGCGGACAACAACGACGATGACGACTTCGTTGCGCACAATTTGAACGCAGCGCATGAGACGCTGCTCAAAGACACTTCGCGTCCATTGAAGAATGTCTTTCGGGGCGTTTACAAAAGCTACAAAAGCACTTACATGGGCAATGTCACATCGGCGGAATATAAGAAGCGTCTGATTGAGCGCCTAAACGCGGCCGCGGCGCATACACACGTGAGCAGCGCAAAGCCAACGCTGGCGACGAAGCGCGCAGAGCTGAGTGAACTACACGAAAGACTCAAGAACGAAACTTTATTACCGCCCGACGCCGAAGTAGCGCCACTCGCGCCACCCGCACTTGACGGCGAAGCACTCAAAGCGAAATTGAAGGAAACGCTACGTAAACGCAAACGTAAATATCATCGCGCACATGCGAGTGCGAAGCGTACAAAAACAAATCATCGGCACTCGAACGCAACAACCACAGACGCCGATAAGGTGTATGAGCGCGCAAGCCACAACAACAACAATACAGCTAATAAAATTAATGTGAACGAAACGCCACTTGAAAGCGCTCAAGGAACACTTAACGGCACTTTTAGCGATAAGCATTATCGCTACACAATCGGACCCGGCGTCAATATGAGCTTTGATATGGTAAATGACATCGTTAATGTGAATTTGGATAGCGATAATCTGGCCGAAATAATGCGTGGGCGTTGGTTGAACGACAACACCGAGGAGGGTAAGTAGCCTAATTGATTAATCGTTTTGCAATTAGTGTCAGCGCTGTTTGATAATTTGATAACTATGTAATGATTACACAAGTGCATTACCCAATTTCAATTATCGCACACTCCATTTCTCTTTCTTTTCATCACTCTGCAGGTCGCGGCAAGAAGTACGATATGATCACCAAAGTGTTGCCACTCTTCGTGCTGCCATTCCTCATACAATCTGCTATTGTGCCATTTCTGGTCACCAAGTTGAAATTGCTGTTGGTGAAGTCCATATTGATTGGCAAATTGGCGATATTCCTGCTCATTTTGTCGGCGATTAAGAATGGTAATAAAACGGTGCAATCATATGAGGTGGCTCCGTCGTATTGGGCTGGTGAGCCGAGTCGGCGTTCGGAGTTGGCAGCGGCTGCTTCATCGTCCGCTTATAATGGCTATCGGGTGGAGGGTAAGCCAGCCGCTTGGATCAATTAACGAAATGATTTGCCTAAGAATTATGTTTATGTTTTTTGTTGTTAATGAAATGGAAATTAAAAGATAATGTATGTGTTTGGTGTTTTTGATTTGAAATGTGCGCATCTTCGAACAATTTTAGTTGTAACCTGTTTGCTTAAGTATTGTTCTCGAATATCTTTGTCATTGTTATTGCGTAGATTGGCAATTGGAACCACACTTTAGACAATTTTTTTTTTATATTTTTTAGTAGTAATGTTATTTGTTTGTCATGGAGATGAACTTCCAACCAAAAACTCCTAAATCTCTGTTAGATCCTAGTTCATCTCTACTTTTTCTCTTATCTGTGGTGAGTATCCTTTAACTGTCAAAGGGAGGGTTATATTTCTAAATTATGAACGTTCTCATAAAGTATGTTGATTGCAGAAGATCTCTTATTTTGTAGCGGAAATCATCAACTTCAGGTTTTGGGTAGTGTTAACCACAGGACTTTTAAGGGAAAGCTAGGAGATTTTATGCATACGAAGGTCACATTTTGAAAAAATATTAATTTATTTCTCAACATCGTCTCTTTTGCTCGATATTTACCTCAGCGAACTTTCGTTTTCTTTAGATTTCGAATTGTTTCGGTCCGGCGAGCAACTTTTTCACATCTGAAAGCACATCTTGAGAATACCGTAAATACGAGTAAAAAAACTGTTCATAGTCTACTTCTATCAATTTGACCATGAGGATGGCGGAGGCAAAAAGTTTTTCAATAAGGGCGCTACAAAAGTGGACCGATATTTCGATATTTCTTATCAATATGGTTTGCCATTTCATCATGGAGAGATATACGAATCAACGAGGCGAAATTAACGCGGAAAATATTGCTACCGTTAGCGCATCAATTACGGAAGATCCAAATCAGTTTCTCACATGGCGTTCTCAAGCGTTGGTCAAATTTGTGACGACGTTGTGGCGAATTGTGCGAGCAGATCTTGGCCTACATCCTTACGAGTACAAAATGAAACTGACGCAAGACTAAAGCCTCTTGACCACCAGAATCGTCGGATGTTCGTGAATTGGGCTGAGCAACAACTTAAAAATGATCCGATTTTCATCAAAAAATCATATTCAGCGATGAGGCCCATTTCTGGCTGAATGGCTTCGTCAAAAGCAAAATATGCATTATTGATCAGGCAGCAATCCACACGTACTCCATGCGTCACTATTGCGCTCCGAAAAAATTACGGTTCGGTGTGGTTTATTCTTCTTCCCTGAGGATCAAGACCGACACGTTACTGTGAATAGGAATCGCTACCGCTTAATGATAGCCGAATATTATTGGCCCGAATTTCTTTTTGAAAAATCCGTTATTAGCGTATGCGTCGCCATTGTTGATGAGCCCTTTTTCACAAATTGGAACGTTACATCCTCATTTCGACGTGGGATCAGTCTATTAATTCGTTACACTGGAGCTCTGCAATTCTTTTGCTCTTCTTTAGATAGTTTGGGGATCACTTCTTGTAAATGCTAGAAAACTGTGGTCATCATCTTTTTAAGCTTTTTTTAGAGCAGATGCGCCGGGTGAAATCTTCTGGTTTTACTTGATCCTTGATCCCTGCTGCATCTAAGAAAACTTATTTTTCGTCGAATAAAAAATCCAGGTCTGTTCTGGTTACGTAGATCCGACTGTCGTGGGAAGTGTCATGTTGTCTTCCGTGGTAGTCGTTTTTCGGGCAGCTGGGAGTGCCTCATTTAAAACCTACAGCAGAAAACGTTCAGCTCTCTCATTAAACAAATTTGTGACGGTGCCCTAGAAGAAGAGTAATCACCGTATACAGCATCCAAACATTCTTTTATTTGAAATGCATGAATCAAATCTGTGACCAATATTTCTCTTCTTTATTATACCCTGAACAGGGTATATTAACTTTGTCACGATGTTTGTAACACCCAGAAGGAAGCGTCGGAGACCCTATAAAGTATATATATAAATGATCAGTATGTTGAGCTGAGTCGATTTAGCCATGTCCGTCTGTCTGTCCGTCTGTCCGTCTGTCCGTCTGTCTGTATATATACGAACTAGTCCCTCAGTTTTTAAGATATCCTTTTGAAATTTTGCAAACGTCATTTTCTCTTCAAGAAGCTGCTCATTTGTCGGAACGGCCGATATCGGACCACTATAACATATAGCTGCCATATAAACTGAACGATCGGAATCAAGTTCTCATATGGAAAACTTTCGCATTTGACAATGTATCATCACCAAATTTGGTATAGATTATTTTCTAGAGCAAAAATGTAATATCCGAGAAAATTGTTCAGATCGGTTAACTATAACATATAGCTGCCATACAAACTGAACGATCGGAATCAAGTTCTTGTATGGACAACTTTCACATTTGACAAGATATATTCACGAAATTTGGTATATATTATTTTCTAAGGCAACAATGTAATCTCTGAAGAAATTGTTCAGATCGGTTAACTATAGCATATAGCTGCCATACAAACTGAACGATCGGAATCAAGTTCTTGTATGGACAACTTTCACATTTGACAAGATATATTCACGAAATTTGGTATATATTATTTTCTAAGGCAACAATGTAATCTCTGAAGAATTTGTTCAGATCGGTTAACTATAGCATATAGCTGCCATACAAACTGAACAATCGGAATCAAGTTCTTGTATGGACAACTTTCACATTTGACAAAATATATTTACGAATTTGGTATATATTATTTTCTAAGGCAACAATGTAATCTCTGAAGAATTTGTTCTGATCGGTTAACTATAGCATATAGCTGCCATACAAACTGAACGATCGGAATCAAGTTCTTATATGGACAACTTTCACATTTGACAAGATATATTCACGAAATTTGGTATATATTATTTTCTAAGGCAACAATGTAATCTCCAAAGAAATTGTTCAGATCGGTTAACTATAACATATAGCTTCCATACAAACTGGACACATAGTTACTAATAGAAATGCACCTGTGAAGGGTATTTAGCTTCGGTGGAACCGAAGTTAACGTTTTTTCTTGTTTTTTTATTTAAAATCTGCGAACACGTCCGTTGCTATACGTTTTCAAAACAAAACTACGAGTCCGATTCGACTGAAGCAGTATCTGTCTGCAAGAATGTAATACAATGCGATAGTGAGGCAATCGCGCAGCTGTGTTAGGTACTTATCGGACCGCTCTCGTTTTTAGTAGTAATGATTATCATTATTATAGTTTTATCTCGAAATTCGACATCACACTAAACTTATTTTTCTTAAAGTTACGGTTCATAGTGTTAGTGATCATAGAAAGCTTATCACAAATATGCAACTATTAATCACTCACTATCAGATTAGTTCAGTTTATAATCGAGAGTGACCAAAAAAATTAATTTATGGAATCTTATCGTTATTTATTGTTCATAAATGATTACAATGTCAATAATAAACGATTAGTTTTATTAGAAGTCATGTTGCAAGTGAAAAAACCCATTTACAGCGGATATCACCTTATATCTAGATAACAGCCCTGAACCCAATAAACTACTTAAGTGTAGATATTTGGTGGAAATAAATAGTTGACTATTTGTATTGTTCTAATCAATTAGCTATGCATATAAGCAAATGAGAGATTAGATTGGTAATCTCCAGTTTGAACATTGTAAAAAAATTTAATGCTCGCGCAATGAGTGCACAGGCCTTACACGAACAGTTTCAACTTGAACGTAGGCGTTAGCGGATACGGCACTCCGCTAGAACACCTACTAAACAGAATAGAGCAAAATGCTTATCAAATATTTGACTTTGGTCCTGCTGGGCCTAACCTTGTCCACGCAGTTTGGCGTGCAGGCAGCGGACGAAACTGAAACTGTGAGCTTGCAACAACAAAAAACAAAATCTTTTAGTGTCTGACTTTTTTTCTTGTTTGTTGTGTATATATAGATTAACTACAGATTGCCCGACAGCATAAATCCGGTTCACTATGATCTTTATCTGCATCCGGATATCGAGACGGGCAACTTCACCGGCCAAGTGGTTATTCAAGTGACGACCGTGACAGCCATTACGGAAATTGTGCTGCATTCGAATAACTTAGAGATCAGCAATGTTTATTTGTCAAATACGAACAATCCCACTGTTTTTGTAAAGAACTATTCATTGGACTCGGTGCGCGAATTCTTGGTAATCGAATTGAGTGAGGAGCTGGCAGCTGGGCTCACCTTCAGGGTTGGCATATTGTTTGGCGGCAGTATGGCGGGTAAAATTGTTGGACTTTATAGTTCGTCGTATACTAAGGCGGATAAATCGAAGAAGTAAGTGCACTCGAAATAGGTTATGTGAAAATATTAGAGGTATAAGTTTAGAAGTATACATAAAAAATTGGGAAAAAGTGATTTTAAGGTTAATATTAAATTCTCGTTGTGGTTCCGATGGTACTTCAATGTATGTTTTATAATAATCCGTTGAAATATTTGTTCCCCTGTTCTTTAGAGTATTTTTTAAACCATAAATGTTTCAAGTGCCCAAAAATCTACTTTTCAATTTAAAGAGGTTCATAACTCGGCTATAACTTTGTTAGGTGTCTACGCTAATAAAGAAAAATGTTCATACATATTGACGAATGTTGAAAATGAAGGTAGCGCTGGAGACTTCAGCACTTCGTATAATTGTTGAAGAATCAAAGAAGGGTATAATGTCATTTGTATAATCGAGAGTTGTTTCATGGCCGTTATGCTGTTGTTGGAATGCCATGAACATTTATTAAGTAGTTTTCAGAAAAAACAATCGGATCTGACAAAACAAGTCAACGTACCTCCCGTTTGTAGGGAGAAATGATACGATGATTGATTCTCTGTCCTTTACAAATCCTTTTTAGATATTTTTAATGATTCTAAACTACTATAAATACACTAAAACCTTATTCAGAAGTAGCGCTAAGACCGCATTTTCAGCTTTCAAAAATTTCCTGAATCAAAAAGAAATAATGCAATCGGTTTTAATATTAAACATCGGCGGGCGACTCGACTAAGCAAAACTGGCAAAGAAATGAAAAACCAAAATAAAAAAAAAGAAAAAACAAAAAACAAATGAAATAGCGAGAGAAGAAATTTATTATTACTGAAATAAACTTTTTGTTTAAACTTTAAGTGCACTGAAAGCAATTAACGTCGAATAATGAAGTTTCCAAACACAAAAACTATAGTCATAAGTGAAGCTAACATATGAGTAACCTTGCCACTTTGGCAAAGTTTACAAATTTAACGAGTTTTAAACTTTTGTTTCTAAAAATCAGGAATATATGCATTTAGCTTCAAATTCTTGTATTTATCAATTTCCTTTCGCCCCCCGCACGCAGAGTCATAGCCACCTCCAAATTTGAACCAACCTACGCACGTCAAGCTTTCCCCTGCTTTGATGAACCTGCGAAGAAGGCAACTTTTACCGTGACATTGGTCACGCCCTCAGAGGGCGACTACCATGCGCTCTCAAATATGGATATTCTGGTAAGTGCAGAATACAACTGAAATTTTTTTTAATGACCACATGCGAATTTTAATTAACTTTTTCTTCTTCTTAGAGTGATTCGTACCAGGGTAAATATACAGAGGTTTACTTCAACAAGAGCGTACCGATGAGCACATATCTGGCCTGTTTCATCATTTCGGATTTTACATATAAATCGGCCGCTATCGAAACTAACGATATTGGCGCGCCGTTTACCTTGCGTGTCTATGCGACCCCTGAACAAATTGATAAAGTCGATTTTGCGTTAGAAGTTGGCAAAGGTGTTATGGAATTCTATATACAATATTTCCAAATTGAGTATCCGTTGCCGAAAATGGGTAAGCAGCTTAGTTTAGATCATTCAAATGTGTCATTCAAACTTATAGGCAGCTGTTTCGTTTTTATTTTTAATTTAATTCTTATTGCTTTGTCGCTTATTTGTAGATATGATCGCTATACCGGACTTTGTATCCGGCGCTATGGAACACTGGGGCTTGGTGACTTATCGGGAGACCGCCTTGTTGTACGATGAGAATACCAGTTCATCGGCGAATCGACAAAGTGTGGCACAAGTTATTGCACACGAGTTCTCTCATATGTGGTTCGGTAATTTGGGTATGTGCGAGTATTTGTTTATTTTAGTTTAAATGGGTATATAACTTAGATATCAAGAATGCTGAAAATGCTTTTTTAAATTAGATTAATTGATTTAACCATTTACTTTGTGTAAATATGGCCACTGAATCTTTATAAGTACCGAATCTCTTACCTATACTTAAAACCGAATACCTTAGATACAAATTGAGACTCTGAAAATAATAGAGAATTTATGTTAATATTTAATTAAGACATATTTTCTAATTTTCTATTTAATAATTCTATTAAATAATTCTTGATATAATATTATTATTATATATTGAAGATTGTTTCTTCGAATTGTTGGCCGCGGCTGCGTCTCAGTTGGTCCATCCGTTGAGTTCAATTTTCGATGACTCGTTCGATCATTTCGACTGGTGACTGGCGAATGACAAGGCCACAATAGACGCGGGTTTGGTCGCATAGACTTTAGACATTACATTTCCCCACAGGAAAAAATCTAATGGTGTGATATCACACGATCTTGGTGACCAATTGACCGGCCCGTAACGTGAAATTATTTGCTCACCAAAGGGTTCACTCAATAATTCTATTGATTGATGCGATGAGTGGGAAGTGTCGCCGAGATCACGAGCTTCAATTTCAGGCATAAAATAGTTTGTTATCATGGCGCGTTAACGGTCGCCAACTGGCATCATTTTTGAAGAAGTATGATTCGATGATTCCAGCGGCTCACAAACTACACCAAACCGTTGTGCTACTGCAGGTCTTGAATCTTTTCAGGTTGATTTTCGTGGCAAATGCAACAATTTTCTTATTTACATAACCCTTGAGGCAGAAATGGGTCTCATTGTTGAGAAATGTTTGGCTCGAAAACGACGGATCTTCTTGGAACTTTTCAAGAGCCCATATAGCGAGGTGATATCACTTGGGAAGGTCGAGTGGCTTCAGTTCTTGCCCAAGCTGTATTTTGTATGCTTTATATTAAAGATCTCGACGTAAAATGCGCCAAGTCGTTCCATACGTCTATCCGAGCTGCTGCGAACGGCACCGAATCGTCTCCGCACGGTCTTTGTGTCCACTCTCACTACGTCTGCTATATTTTCTTCACTGTGTGCTGGGCGTGGCCTATTCGGTCAAATATTATCCAATAATGAATGCTGTGTCTCAAGATGGGTGATGGTGTTGCGAATAGTACGCTCAGTAGGCCGGATATGTTGATCATAAGTTGAAGTTGGAAAAATTACCTCTATTATTAGTCATGTCCATCTGTACTTTGGTCTGAATATAAGAGCCATCGGTTTTTGAGATATGGATTTGAAATTTGCAAATTACTTTATTTTTTCTTTTAATTCTTCCAGGCATCTTAACTATATAGTATATGTTATATTTTCAACACTACTTTTCGTTTTCTTGCCTTCACAGTTACAATGCAATGGTGGAATGATTTATGGCTAAACGAGGGTTTCGCCAGATATATGGAAAACAAAGGCATAAATGCCGTATATCCCGAGTGGCTAATGGTAAAATATTTTAATTCCTTCAGATTTCCTATTTAAATAGAATAAAATTAATGTAAATTTATAAAACTTGTCTCCTTTCTTCCTTCACAGCTTGATCAATTTATTGTGGCACGTTTACATGACGTTCTCATACTAGATGCGACCTTGGGTTCACATCCAATCGTACAGACTGTCGAGAGTCCCGCCCAGATAACGGAAATATTTGATTTGATCACATATGGCAAAGGTGCTTCGATTATACGCATGTTGGAAGACTTTATTGGCGCTGATAATTTCCAAAAAGCTGTCTCAAATTACTTAGACGAATTCAAATTTAAGAATGCTGTAACCGAAGATTTCTTAAATGAAGTTCAAAAATTGATTACCGATATTGATGTGAAATCTATTTTGCAAACTTGGACGGTGCAAATGGGTTTCCCTGTTGTTAATGTTGAGCAGTTGTCCACAACAAAATATCGCCTAACGCAAAAACGTTTCTTTTCAAATCCCAACGATTACAGTTCGCAAACCGATGATTCGCCATACAAGTAAGTAATATTAGAATGGAATGTCCTTTTTATAAATCTATGATTATTTTATTGAATGGAGATGAGGACGGTAAAACTTAACCGTACAGTTTAGAGAGATCTATTTGAGTTACGACTTTTTTTGTTTAGCAAGAAGTTAGTTAGTTCACTATGATGAAAGTATATTAGAATACATGGTGTATCTCTCCTTGTGATTTAGATAACTAAAGCTTTTTTTATTATGGTTAGCCTTTAGGCAAAGACCTCGTAGAATATGTATTTCGGTTAAAGGGCAAATCTTCAAATTGATGCATCCTCATTTTGACGTGTTCAGTTTAAGAAGTTAGTTTTTTGCTTTACAAAAGGTAACGGTGTCAAGGGAGTGTCTATAATATGCTTGTAAATATTATTTCGTTTATTTCATTAAAACTTTTTTATTTCTTTTAGTTATACTTGGTCAATACCGATCACTATATTAGTAAATGATCTCCCAGTCCAACGTGCATGGTTTTTACACAATTCCACATATCGTAAGTGCTTAAAACTTTTATTAAATTTATAGATATCTGCGTATACTACTGTGTCCAAAAAATAAGGTGACATTGTATTTATTTTGAAAATTCTTTGTTTATTCGTCCAAATCAATTTCATCCCCTTCAAAGTGATCCCATCCCGATGCGATGCACCTATGCCAACGGATTTTCCAATCTTCGAAACACTGGTTGGAGTCACTTTCCGGGATGGCCTTCAGTTCCGTCTTCGCTGCGGCTTTAATCTCCTCTATCGTATAAAAACGGTGTACCCGGAGCGGTCTTTTGAGCTTGGTGAACAGCCAGAAGTCGCACGGCGCTAGATCAGGTGAATACGGGGTTGCGGAACGATGTGAGTTGAGTTTTTGGCGAAATGATCACGAATTACGAGGGCAGTGTGGGATGGTGCATTGTCGTGGTGTAAAAACCAAGAATTGTCTTTCCACAATTCCGGCCTTTTTAGGCGGATAGCGTTACGAAAACGACCCACAACGTTCAAATAATATTCCTTGTTGGCTGTTTGACCGATTGGAAGGAATTCATAATGCACAACACCACGATAATCGAAGAAAACAGTCAACATGACCTTGATTTTTGAGCGACTTTGGCGCGATTTTTTTGGTCTCGGCTCTCTTTTGGCACGATATTCGTTCGGTTGATCGGTTATTTTGGGGTTGTAAGCATAGATCCAAGTCTCATCGCCAGTTATAATGCATTTCATGACACCCTGGTAGTCGGAAAGCATCGTTTCACACACTCCAACGCGACGCCTTTTTTCCAAAAAATTCAATGTTCTCGGTACCAGTCGAGATTTGACGCGCTTGAGGCCCAAAACATCCTTCAAAATGGTACTGGTTGAGCCTATGGTTATGCCAACTTCATCAGCAAGGTCTCTAATTGTCAGTCGACGGTTTTTCAACACCAAATCTTTGATTTGTTGAACGTAAGCTTCGTCGGTTGAGGTTGATGGTCGCCCTGGACGCTCTTCGTCTTCGACACGTTCACGGCCGGCTTGGAACTCACTATACCACTTGTAAACATTTTTTTGAGACATAACCTCATCACCAAAGGCTTTCTGCACCATCCTCAACGTATCCGCAGCAGAAAATTGATTCTGTAAACAAAATTTAATGCAAATTCTTTGCTCAACAAATTTCGACATCGCAAAAAACGAAAAACTCACTTTTAGCAGCTCACAAAACGACACGTATCTCAAACACCAATGAATATTTGACATGAAATTTGACATAAATGTGATTGACAGTACTACCGGCCAATATTACATTTATATTCACCTTATGTTTTGGACATAGTAGTATGTATATGTTCACACATTCATAAACGACTGATTTTTCATTTTAGTTGATATCACCCTTGAAACGCCGGCGCAATGGATCAAGTTCAATACCGACCAGGTGGGCTTGTATCGTGTAAATTATCCAGATGAATTGTGGAAAAATTTAGCTAATGAATTATTATCGGATCCATTGGTAAGTTAAAATATGTATGTTTAATGAGAATTTTCTAACTGCAATATTGAGAAAGACGAGGTGAGACCATTATTTTTTTCCTTTTTGAATTTTATTTTCGTTTTAGCATGGCAAAGGTTTATAAACTCTCTTTTATAAGTAACAATTCAATTGAAAAGTCCCCAGTCTATTACAGTAAAATATATTTTTTTGTTTGCAAAATTAATTACTTATTCCACATAGTAGTTCCCTTCACGGTGATACAATGATTATAGCGACCCTCCAACTTTTTGATAAAATTTTCATAGTACGACGTATGCTTTGCTTCGAAATAGCCCTCAGTTGCGGCAATCAACTTTTCATTCGACGAAAAATTCTTTCCAGCGAGCATTCTTTTGAGATCTGTGAACAGGAAGTAGTCACTGGAAGATCTGGAGAATACGTTGGAATGCGAAGCAATTCGAAGTCCAATTCATAGATTTTTATTTTCACTTTCACTAACTTGTGACAGGGTGCGTTGTCTTAGTGAAACAGCACCTTCATTTTCTTCAAATGCTTCAATTTTTCGTCGATCAGATGGTCTTGTAAACGGTCTAATAACACTACGTAATAGTCCCTGTTGACGGACCTTCATTTTTTATGGTAGTCAATAAAAATTATTCCATGCGTATTAGGGTCATTCAAAATTTTTTTTTTGTTTTCGTTTGGTACTCGGAAAAATAAGTTCCTAGACACCTCTAAGGAAGCCTCTCCAAGTATGAGTTTCTGGTTGTAACCGGAAGGTCCTCCTACATACAGTCTTCTATTTTTTCTTATTATCAAATAGAAAAATTTATATCTCGCTTCCAACTATTGGAAAAAATATCTTGTTCCTTAGATTTTGTAGGAAATTGAATGCCCCAAAAAAAGGTCTCGTATGATTTTTTCGTAAATCCAACTTAAAGATGTTAACAGTTAAAATTTGATTATTTTTGGGAAAATTTTTTATTTCTTATTAATTTTATAACTCAATGTAAAAAAAATTTATGAATGATAATTTTGGCTGTCGATTGGTCTTCGGACTGAAATAATTTAGCCGTGATTCATCCATTGTCACATATCGGCGCAAAACCTCGTGTTTATTACGCTGGAACATTTCCAAACACTGCTTCGATTTGTCGTTGTTTTTAGTGGAAATTGAGTTCGCGCGCCCCACCCACTTTGCCCAGAGTTTTCTAATATCCAAATAATCGTGAATGATATGATGTAACCAAGACACCTTCCTTCGGTCAAGAATTTTTTCAACCACAACTTAATTGACAGATCGCTGCAAGCTAAACTTTGAGAAAACGGTCCTTAGAGTGCCTGCTATCTCCAACACCTTTCCTTTACGGTCCTCCAAAATTATTTTGAGAACTTTTTGATGTTTTCGTCGGTTACAAACTCCTTTGGCTATCCACTTCGTTCAACGCGTCTTAGCATACCAGTTTTTGATGTTTGATTTTCCTGAGGCAGTATCCAGAAATTCATCATGGAGCCAAATTTTTTGCTTTTTTCTCCCTCAAAAAAACAATATTTTATGCACACTTGAAACTTCTTTTTATCCCTTATCCATCTTTGTTTAACGTTTACATTTTCCTAGACTTTTAGCAGAGGCGATCGTGCTCATCTACTGAATGATGCCTTCTCATTAGCCGATGCCACACAGCTATCCTACGATATAGCGCTTGATTTGACCAAATATTTAGTTAAAGAGCAGGATTATATACCGTGGCGGGTGGTGGTGACAAAACTACTTGCACTCAAAAGGGCGCTAATGTACTCGGAAACCTATATAAATTTCAAACAGTATGCGCGTCAATTAATAACGCCAATCTATGAAGAACTTGGCTGGGAGCTAGGCGAAGACCATCTGGAAAAGTAAGCACCTCTGTGATAGTAATTTTAGAAAATATATCTATATGTTTATTACACCCGTTATACTTTAAACTTCGACAGTCGTTTTCGCGCAATGGTGCTCAATGCAGCCTGCTCGCTTGGGGTTGAAGCGTGCTTGCAAGACGCCGCAGTACATTTCAAAGCATGGCTAGCTAACCCAACCGTACGACCACATCCGGATTTACGCGAAACCGTCTACTACTATGGCATGATGACGGTTGGAGATGAGAGCTCTTGGGATGCTATGTATGAGCTTTTCCTCGCTGAGGAGGATGCTACAGAAAAGTTGAAACTAATGAATGGCCTAGCGGCGGTACAGGTGCCTTGGATCTTAAGCGCGTAACTATTTGAAAATTTAATTGATATAATTCTTTTTGATTATTATTTGCTTAATTTTAGTTACATCACGCTCGGTTGGTCTGAGGATGTAGTGCGCGGTCAAGATTACTTTAATTTCTTGATCTATATAGCAAATAATCCAGTGGGTGAGCCACTTGTCTGGGAATTTGTGCGTGAGCAATGGCCCACTTTGGTGTCGCGTTTCGGTATCAATGAGCGCACTTTGGGTAATTTAATACCGTCTATTACCGCTAGGTTCGATAGGCAAACCAAACTGGAAGATATGGAATTTTTCTTTGCTAAATACCCAGAGGCAGGTGCAGGCGCAGCGGCGCGTGTGCGTGCGCAGGAGACCGTTAAGAACAATATTGAATGGCTGAAGAATAACGACAAAGTTATTGCCAATTGGCTGGAGAACAACTTATCGTAAATGTGTAAAAGACTTTAGAAATATCTTTTCAATTTAGCTTTTGTTAAAATTGTTTATTTTTAATAGAAAATGTCGCACAAAAGTTTTAACATTTTTTTATTTCAGTCTCTATATTTTACACGCGGAAAATTATGTTGTGACTAATTTCATTAAATCCCACATTAAGCTATTATCTAACACAATACAGAAGGGGTCAAAGTACTCTTCAGATTTGCCAGATCTGATAATTGTAAATCAGATTTAAAATATATTTAATGACGCTGTGGTATCTTTAATAACTGGCATGATAGGAAAAGGGGCTGATAAGGTACGTTAACGTAACTACTCGCACTTTAAAATCTGTGTTTATTGCGCTCCTATCTTTAAAGATAAGCTTAAACGAAATGTTAGTAAATCACAGGTGTTTCTACACTATCGAAAATAGCAAATACGAATAATTCGATTGAAATAAAATATGTGTCAAAACTAGGAATTCATCGCTGATAGTGGAGTTCTTTGCTAATAAAGCAGAGAGATAAGTTAGTTTTTCCGCTCTTTTGACATTTCTCTTCAGTAATGTTTACATTTCATCATGGAAAGATATACGATTCAACAATGAGTAGAAATTATTAAAATTGACTATCCAAATTCGGAGCCAGTGACCTCGACTGAAAGAGCGGGTTTAGCAATAAGGGCGCCACAAAAGTTTTTTTTTTAGATAAAACAAAAACGATTTGGGTCATCAATGAAATTCTTTATTCTTGTTAAAGTACATTCGTACGAAATCTTTGTGACACCATTGCATTCCGAAAAAATTAACGTTTATGGGACGGCGGTGTTATTGGTCGTACATCTTCCGTGATGATCAAGACCTGCACGTTACTGTGAATGGAAATCGCTACCGATCTATGACAATATTATTAAATATTTTTGCCCAAATTTGGCCACAAGCATAGCGAATGTCACAATCGATTTATTAAATGCCAGGTTTCGTGTTATCTCACGAAATGACCCAGTAAATTTTCCGCCTCGGTCGTGCTATTTGACACCGTTAAACTATTTCCTGTGGGGCTACGTTAAGTCTATGATCTATGCCAACTACGATTGATGAATTTCGTACGATACCGAACATGAAATTGCAGCAATATCGGCCGATATATAGTATTCTTGAAAACCGTAGAAAATTGGATGGCATCCGAATGTACCTGCGCAGAAATAAAATTGAATAAATTGCTGAAGTTACTACGGATTGTAGTTCAATAGTGTCAATATTGCTTTGAAGTAGTCTCGCGGTTGTCATTGATGTCGGTAGTGAAAAAATACGAGACATATCGCATCGAAAGCTTTATCAATCTCAATATTTCACGCACCTTGTTGTTCGAGCAGTTAATTGTCTCCGCTATTTCACACACTTATAATTGGCGATGTACGTTTTCAGGGCAAATCAAAAACCGAGGCACGACTACGTTGAAATTTACTTGAGGGCAGTTAACGTAGGCATTAGGGATCCACACACTTTTTGATTTCATTGCACGCCTTCCAGTCCAAAGGCAAGTATCGAATCACGATTGAAACGAACTCACTATTCCTCATTTTTGAAAATCCGTGAGTATGCCAAGCAACATTGCTTCGCTCTATGGACTCTTGAGTCTAAGAAGAGAGAAGACGTTTTCGAGCCAAATTTTGTTCAGAGATGAGGCATATAAATAAGTATTTGGGGCGAAGAGCATTGATAATTTTGGCTGTCAATTGGACTTCGGACTGAAAAAATTTGGCCGTGATTCATCCATCGTCACATATCGGCGCAAAACCTCGTGTTTATTACGCTGGAACATTTCCAAACACTGCTTCGATTTGTCGTTGTTTTTAGTGGAAATTGAGTTCGCGCGCCCCACCCACTTTGCCCAGAGTTTTCTAATATCCAAATAATCGTGAATGATATGATGTAACCAAGACACCTTCCTTCGGTCAAGAATTTTTTCAACCACAACTTAATTGACAGATCGCTGCAAGCTAAACTTTGAGAAAACGGTCCTTAGAGTGCCTGCTATCTCCAACACCTTTCCTTTACGGTCCTCCAAAATTATTTTGAGAACTTTTTGATGTTTTCGTCGGTTACAAACTCCTTTGGCTATCCACTTCGTTCAACGCGTCTTAGCATACCAGTTTTTGATGTTTGATTTTCCTGAGGCAGTATCCAGAAATTCATCATGGAGCCAAATTTTTTGCTTTTTTCTCCCTCAAAAAAACAATATTTTATGCACACTTGAAACTTCTTTTTATCCCTTATCCATCTTTGTTTAACGTTTACATTTTCCTAGACTTTTAGCAGAGGCGATCGTGCTCATCTACTGAATGATGCCTTCTCATTAGCCGATGCCACACAGCTATCCTACGATATAGCGCTTGATTTGACCAAATATTTAGTTAAAGAGCAGGATTATATACCGTGGCGGGTGGTGGTGACAAAACTACTTGCACTCAAAAGGGCGCTAATGTACTCGGAAACCTATATAAATTTCAAACAGTATGCGCGTCAATTAATAACGCCAATCTATGAAGAACTTGGCTGGGAGCTAGGCGAAGACCATCTGGAAAAGTAAGCACCTCTGTGATAGTAATTTTAGAAAATATATCTATATGTTTATTACACCCGTTATACTTTAAACTTCGACAGTCGTTTTCGCGCAATGGTGCTCAATGCAGCCTGCTCGCTTGGGGTTGAAGCGTGCTTGCAAGACGCCGCAGTACATTTCAAAGCATGGTTAGCTAACCCAACCGTACGACCGCATCCGGATTTACGCGAAACCGTCTACTATTATGGCATGATGACAGTTGGAGATGAAAGTTCTTGGGATGCTATGTATGAGCTTTTCCTCGCTGAGGAGGATGCTACAGAAAAGTTGAAGCTAATGAATGGCCTAGCGGCGGTACAGGTGCCTTGGATCTTAAGCGCGTAACTATTTGAAAATTTAATTGATATATGTTTTTTTGTTTATTATTTGCTTAATTTCAGTTACATCACGCTCGGTTGGTCTGAGGATGTTGTGCGCGGTCAAGATTACTTTAATTTCTTGATCTATA
The DNA here is from genome assembly GCA_027475135.1 of Bactrocera correcta. Taxonomy (NCBI): domain Eukaryota; kingdom Metazoa; phylum Arthropoda; class Insecta; order Diptera; family Tephritidae; genus Bactrocera; species Bactrocera correcta. The sequence goes on along the minus strand of CM050327.1, from coordinate 20,397,828 downwards.
TAGCAAATAATCCAGTGGGTGAGCCACTTGTCTGGGAATTTGTGCGTGAGCAATGGCCCACTTTGGTGGCGCGTTTCGGTATCAATGAGCGCACTTTGGGTAATTTAATACCGTCAATTACCGCTAGGTTCGATACGCAAACCAAACTGGAAGATATGGAATTTTTCTTCGCTAAATACCCAGAGGCAGGTGCAGGCGCAGCGGCGCGTGTGCGTGCGCAGGAGACCGTTAAGAACAATATTGAATGGCTGAAGAACAACGACAAAGTTATTAACAATTGGCTGGAGAACAACTTATCGTAAATTTGCAGAAGATTGAAGATTTTGGAAATATCTTCTCAATTTAGCTTTTGTTAAAATTGTTTATTTTTAATAGAAAATCTCGCACACAAGTTTTAACATTTTTTTATTTCATTCTTTAAATTTTTTCACTTGGAAACTTATGTTGTGACGCATTTCATAAAATCCCACATTAAGCTATTATCTAACATAATATAGAAGGGGTCAAAGTACTCTTCAGATTTGCCAGATCTGATGATTGTAAATCAGATTTAAAATATAATTAATGGCGCTCTGGTATCTTTAATAACTGGCATGATTGGAAAAGGGGCTGATAAGGTACGCTACCGTAACTATCCGCACTTTAAAATCTGTGTTTATTGCGCTCCTATCTTTAAAGATAAGCTTAAACGAAATGTTAGTAAATCACAGGTATTTCTACACTATCGAAAATAGCAAACACGAATAATTCGATTGAAATAAAATATGTATCAAAACTATTTTGTAGCAATTCATCGCTGATAGTGGAGTTCTTTGCTAATAAACCAGAGAGATAAGTTAGTTTTTCCGCTCTTTTGACATTTCTCTTCAGTAATGTTTGCTATTTCATCATGGAAAGATATAGGATACAACAATGAGTAGAAATTATTAAAATTGACTATCCAAATACGGAGTCTGTGGCCTCAACTGAAAGAGCGGGTTTAGCAATAAGGGCGCCACAAAATTTTTTTTTTTTTAGATAAAACAAAAACGATTTGGGTCATCAATGAAATTCTTTATTCTTGTTAAAGTACATTCGTACGTAATCCTTGAGACACCATTGCATTCCGAAAAAATTAACGTTTATGGGACGGAGGTGTTATTGGCCGTACATCTTCCGTGATGATCAAGACCTGCACGTTACTGTGCATGAGAATCATTACCGATCTATGACAATATTATTAAATATTTGTGGCCCAAATTTAGCCACTAGCATAGCGAATGTAACAATCGAATTATGAAAAGCCTTTTTTGGTGAACTTGTTATCTCACGAAATGACCCAGTCAACTTGCCGCCTCGGTCGTGCTATTTGACACCGTTAAACTATTTCCTGTGGGGCTACGTTAAGTCTATGGTCTATGCCAACCAACCAACTACGACTGATGAATTTCGTACGATGCCGAACATTGCAGCAGTATCGGCCAATATACGAGTAGTCTTGAAAACCGTAGAAAATTGGATTCAGTGTATGAACCATAGTGACCATGCATAATGTCATCGAATGTACCTGCACAGAAATAAAATTGAATAAATTGCTGAAATTACTAGGGATTGCAGTTCAATAGTGTCAATATTGCTTTGAAGTAGTCTCGCGGTTGTCATTGATGCCGGTAGTGAAAAAATACGAGACATATCGCGTCGAAAGCTTTATCAATCTCAATATTTCACGCACCTTGTCGTTCGAGCAGCTAATTGTCTCCGCTATTTCACACACTTTTAATTGGCGATGTACGTTTTCGGGGCAAATCAAAAACCGAGGCACGACTACGTTGAAATTTACTTGAGGGCAGTTAACGTAGACATTAGGGATCCACACACTTTTTGATTTCATTGCACGCCTTCCAGTCCAAAGGCAAGTATCGAATCACGATTGAAACGAACTCACTATTCCTCATTTTTGAAAATCCGTGAGTATGCCAAGCAACATTGCTTCGCTCTATGGACTCTTGAGTCTAAGAAGAGAGAAGACGTTTTCGAGCCAAATTTTGTTCAGAGATGAGGCATATAAATAAGTATTTAGGGCGAAGAGCAACTTGAAGAGATTCAAAAGTTACCATTTCATAAAAAAAAGGTTTGTGGGCTGGTGGAATCATCGGTCCATATTTCTTTAAAAATGACGCCGGTGAAAAAGTAACCGTCAATAGCGACTGTCATCACGCCATGATAACCGACTATTTGATGATTGAAATTGAAGCTCGTGATTTCGGCGACATTTGGCTTCAACAAGCCGGCGCCACTTCCAACACATGGCATCAATCAATGGATATATTGAGAGAATATTTCAGTGAGCAGATAATTTCAGCTTTTGTATCAGTCGATTGGCCTCCAAGATCATGTAATACCGCATCGTTAGATTTTTTCCTGTAGGAATATGTAAAGTCTAAAGTCTATGTCGACAATACCGCTTCGATTCAGGCCTTGAAGTAAAACATTACACGTGTCATTTACAGTTACCAGTCGATATGCTCGAATGAGTCATCGAAAATTAAACAGATGGGGGACCATCTGAAACGTGGCCGCGGCCAGAATTTGAAAGGGATAATCTTCAAAAAATGCTCCTTCGAATGATACTAAGTATTCTCCATTAAATTTGAATTTTCTGTGTTTTTTTCTTTAAAAAAGTAGGGAACTTCGAAATGGTTCATCCTGTAATTGCGGTAGAAAAAATAATTATACTATATTTCTCTTCTCGCGTAAGGGTGGCACGCGATGATGCTAACTACTTATCGGACCGCTCTTATACTACGCCTTGAAAGGAAATTAGAGCGGAGTGCCACTGTAAGCAAGAAGCGTGAACTGTGAAAAATTCATTATTTGCGAAAAACTATAGTTAAGTTATTGTTTATAAATTTTGGTGGAGTTGTCTTGAATACAGTAATCATAACAGTTTGCACTACTTCTGTGTCAAATGGATTAGAAAACCACCACAAAGTTCCATAAACGGTATTAATTAAAGTAATACTATGTACTATCTTTAACGGTTTATTAGATGCTATTGGTTAATAAATGATATATAGATGAAATAAATGATAACAAGATACTGATATATCTGCCTATAAGCCGTTGTTCTACAAAAAAAAACCAGCTGATATACAAATAGATTATCAGTTTAACAACTACACAGTAGGCTGATTAATAACTCCATAGAGGGATTTTCAATAACAAAAATTAACTGTTATCAGCTATTTAGAAATATTTACGACAGATACGCGATATTATGCAGGTTTTCGTAATAAATTAGCTTCGATGTATTCATCTTATTTTCGCGCATTTTTATATAGCAACATATTGCTACTACACATGTGTAGATACCTACAAATATATACGGTTCTACTCTTATAAAATCAGCGATTAGATTAAGTATGCTGTCTTGATAAAATGCAATAGTGTGCAGATAACGGCATACGTACTTACGGACATGTGTCTAGGCACAATTGCTCTCAAACAAGATACAGTTACGGCTAAGCAGCCGTAAGTAAAGGTTGTGCGAAGCGAAGTTAACAGGTATTTTCCCTACTTAAACTGGTGAAGTCAACAAGGATAGAGCGAGACAAACATGATTATTACGACCAAATTGGTAGCGATATGTTTGGGCTTAGCCCTTGTCGCTTTCACAACGTCCACGATCGTTTTGGCGGTGCAGAAGGCGAATTTGCAGGATGAGCTGGATGCGCTGAAAGACTCCCTCACCACCACCACCACTACCACCACTACAACAACTACAGCTGTTACTCCCACCACAGCGAGTACAAGCAGTCAGCCAGCAACAACACCAACTACAACTCCCACTGCTGTACCACCAACAACAACCGCATTACCTGATACTACAACAACGGCGCCGGAAATTGTAAGTACATAATTGTAATGATTATGATTACTTTTGAGATTGTAATTACATTGCATTTGTGTATTTGTGTGTGTGTTATATGCTTGTCTAGATCGACTATAGACTGCCCGACAGCGTTTTTCCCATCAACTATAATCTTTATCTGCATCCGGATATCGAGACGGGTAACTTTACCGGCCAAATGCTTATACGTGTGAACACCACCAAAAGTATTGACAAAATCGTATTGCACTCAAGCAAACTGGTGATCAACAATGTGTATTTGTCGAGCACAAACAATCCAACTGTCTACGTAAAGAACTATTACTTGGACTTGGTGCGTGAATTCCTGGTGATCGAACTGAGCGAGGAGTTGCCAGCTGAACGTGCCTTCTATGTTGGCATACTGTTTGAAGGCACCATGGCTGGTAAAATTGTTGGACTCTACAGTTCATCGTATCTTAAGGCGGATAATACAAGAAAGTAAGTATGCGCGTATCGCAATATTTGTACGTTTTTGTAATCAATTTCGAAAATTGCCTCGTAGATATATTGCCACTTCTAAGTTTGAGCCCACATATGCGCGTCTCGCTTTCCCGTGCTTCGATGAGCCCGCCCTGAAGGCGACTTTCGATGTGACTTTGGTGTATCCCTCAGAGGGTGATTACCACGCGCTCTCCAATATGGATATTGCGGTAAGCGGTTGTTAGTTTTCGCACGTAGATTGGCTCTACAAATACTTACATGCATTCCTGTTCTGCTACGTCATTTAGGGCGAATTTTATCAAGGTAAATATACGGAGGTTTACTTCAACCGCAGCGTACCAATGAGTACATACCTGGCATGTTTTATTGTTTCCGACTTCCAATATAAATCGGCGGTTATCGATACTAACGGTATTGGCAATCCATTCACATTGCGTGCCTTTGCCACACCCGAGCAGTTGGACAAAGTCGATTTCGCCTTGGATGTTGGCAAAACGGTGATAGAGTATTACATACAGTATTTCCAAGTGGAATATCCACTACCAAAGCTGGGTGCGTATTTCAGCGCATAATTGAAAAATATATTTTAAATAATTTATTTACCTTTCTTGGCTCTAGACATGGCCGCTATACCGGATTTCGTCTCCGGCGCTATGGAGCATTGGGGTCTGGTGACATATCGTGAAACCGCGTTGCTCTACGACGAGGCTGTGAGCTCGACCGTGAATAAACAACGTGTTGCGAGCGTTATCGCCCATGAGTTCGCGCATATGTGGTTTGGAAATTTAGGTAATTTCTTTTTTTTTTTTATTATCGACTTTAGTTATTAACTCATTGTTATTGTATAGTATTAGAGTCTTATTTCATAAATTTTCTTATATCATAATCACTTTACAATTATGATCTAGTAATTTGTTGGTTTGTTAAAATCTTATCGTTTTTGAATATTCTAATCTATTTACAGTTACTATGGATTGGTGGAACGATTTATGGCTTAATGAGGGTTTTGCGAGCTACATTGAAGATAAGGGCGTTGAGGCGAAGTTCCCTGAATGGAAAATGGTAAGTGCACTAAAACACTGGATAGATTGAAATACTTATATAGAAATTAAACTAAAATCAAGTGACTGATATGAAATTTCCGAATAATGAAATACTAAGTTAAAGGCAAAACTAATTTTCACAAAAGTTACAGTTTGGATAACGGTATACTGAAATGGAATAATGTTAGTAAAAATAATCAAAATACTTTGATTAAGAAGTAAAACAAATATTTCATATCACCAAATTAAATTATTTCCTTTGAAGAGGAAGTGTCTACCATACTATTTTACTCTTAAGAAAACCTTCTCCAACTATTTGAAAACTGTTCATTATAAATGGCGTTAAAAACCCTTAAACTTCGCTCTAATATTATATATGTACTTGAGGATATCAAATCAGAAAGTGTTTTTTTTTTTTTTTTTGAAAATGTAAATCACACGCGTAAATAAACTTAACAAACGACCGATTTCAAAGTGAGCGACATTAAAATAAATTTACAGGATGGTACATACATTGTGACAAAGTTCCCGGCAAATGTAAAAAAACGCAAAATATTTAATAATTCATCAATATTTATTTTGCCGCCTTCGAAGGAATACACTTATGCCAATGGTTTTTCCAGTCCTCAAAACACTTTTCAGAAGTTCTTTTTGTGAGAGTCTTCAGCTCCTTCAGCGAATTTCGTTTTATCTCTTCGATGGACTGAAAACCAACTTCAGTTTTGAAAACAAAAAAAGCCGCAAGGAACCAAATCTGGAATCAACTGTGGTTGAGTTATAGCATTCATTGCGTTTTTTGCTGTAAATTCGGTCCAAATCATGGCTCCAGGCGATGGTGCATTATCATCGTGTAAAACCCATGAATTGTTCTTCCACCATTCCGACTGTTTTCGACAGATGTTCTAACGCCTCAATACAGCCAAATAGAAGTCCTTATTGACCGGCGCTCCCTCCGGAACAAATTCATGATGCACCAAAACACGAATATCGAAAAACACAATAAGCGTACCCTTGATTTTCGAATAGCTTTGGAGTAATTTTTCGGCTCGTTTTTTTCCTTCGTTCTGATGCTTCTTAATTTGTTTACATGTCAAACTCTTAAACTCATGTTTCATCGGCAGTTATAATGCTCTCCATGAATAAGGAATCGGAATATGATCAAAAATGTCCAAAGAGACCTGTTTACGGTACTTTTTTTGAAAAAAATTCAGCTTTATCGGGACGTGTCGAGGATGAACGCGTTTCATACACAAAATATTTACCAAAATCATTAGAATTGGACACTCTCTAACATTTGCCTGACGAGTTTCAAGCACCATATCCTTCACTTTGTTAATATTTTCATCTGTTGAAGAGGTCGAGGGTCGTCCAGAATGAGACATGTCTTCAACGATCTCTCTCCCGTCTTTCAAGGTTTTGTACTATGCGTAGGCCTATGTGTTTGATAAAACTGAATCATCGTAAACCCTTTTCAACATTCTTTGCTCAGTATTTTGATCCATTGAAAAAATCGCAAAGCACTACTGAGGTAAAACTGACTTAAGCAGCCGCTGTAAACAAACTATTTGACAGACCGCGCTCATATTTGGCGTAGTAACTAAGAACAGACCTACGAACTTAGCGAAATAAATTTTTTGTAAATATAATTTACCCGAAAAATTCAAATTACAATAAGGGTGTACCTCTTTGTCTCAATGTATATTCGAAGATTATAGAGTTGCCTTAGACTAAGGATAAAATTGGTGAAGATATTTAGTCCGTTATTAAGTGAGCAGCATTTTGGGTAGTAGAAGGGTGTGAGCAAAATTTCAGATCAAGATCCCAAAAGCAGAAGAATTTAGCGGTTCGAAACTATTTGTGCTTCCAGATACCGAATATGTGGACCCTAATTCCTATTGCGAACTTTTTACCGAAAATATTGGTCAACCTGTCAAATATACTATTGACATACGAAGAAGAAATTTCCTTTTGAACCCTCAAAGTTGCGAGTATAAAATGTTCGGTCACACCCGAACTTAGCTCTTTCTTACTTGCTTTTAATATATCTCTATGTCTCAAAATTTGTTTTTTGTATTTCTAGCGCGATCAATTCATTACTGGCACTCTTCATCCTGTACTCACATTGGATGCTACACTCGGTGCACATCCCATTATACAGACTGTAGCTAATCCCGATCAAATCACGGAAATTTTCGATACCATCACCTACTCGAAGGGTGCCTCGTTAATACGTATGTTGGAGGATTTCATTGGAGCAGATAATTTCCAAAAAGCTGTTACGAATTACTTGAATGAGTACAAATATAAGAACGCGGTGACCGATAACTTTTTAACAGAAATTGAAAAATTGAATTTGGGTTTCGATGTGAAATCAATTATGAACACCTGGACAGAGCAAATGGGTTTGCCGGTGGTGGAGGTGGAACAAATAAGCGCTACCCAATACAAATTGACACAGAAACGCTTCTTCTCCAATCCCGATGACTACGAAGGCGTCTATGATGATTCGGCTTTCAAGTATGTACAGACCATACAAATTTAGTTGTAAAACAAAAAAAGTTATATCGTTATGCTTTAATTACATTATTCATTTATTTTATCACAGTTACACCTGGTCTATTCCAATTACTTACAAAACGAATACTCTCACTGACGTTAACAGAGCGTGGTTCTACCACAATGAATCGGAGTGTAAGTCGTTTTTTTTGAAGCTAAATAAAGTTCACCCTTTAATAATATTTAATGAATTACAGTAATCATTGAATTGAGCACCGCACCTCAATGGATTAAATTCAATTACGATCAGATCGGTTATTATCGTGTTAACTATCCAGCAGCTTTGTGGGAAAACTTGGCGAATCAACTAATAGATGATCCAACTGTAAGTTTTCTTTTGATAAAAATATGTGCAATATGTACTATCATTTCGTAGGAGAAAAAATTAACAAAAAATCTTTTTAAAGTGTATTTTCGAGATCTCCGTAAAGTTAGAAAGCGTCATTCAAAACTTGAATTCAGTTATTCAACTGCGAAAGGTTCAATGAAAAGCTTTGGCTCTTCTATATATTTTATGTATTCGATTACTTTATAGTCTTACTGTCAGATAATTCCAGAAAATATCTCATATCAGTGAGGATCTACACAAATCTTTGAGATCCAAACTGAGAAGAATTAAACAAGGACTTCCGCAGGGTGATGTGCCCTCCCGTTACTGTTTAACTTCTACATCACGAAACTCCCGCAATCGCCAAAGCGAATTTCTGTCACCTCGTAGGCTGATGATTGCCCGATATTGACGTCGGGAAATGGGATCGATGGCATGCTTAAACGTAAACGGCTTTCGGCTTTGACCTTTCTTTCTTCCTCACTGCACGGAACTTAACACTGCCCATCACTAAATCCAAAGCGATCATATTCACAAATTCTGAACGAAGGAGTGCAGACTTGGCTTTAATCTTGCAGTCGATGGGTTAGGATTCCGATTGTCAATAATCCTAAAATTTTAGGTGTGACTTAGCCTGTGGTCCTTCACTCCCCACACCAACGCGATAATTGCCAAAGTATAGAGCCGCAACAAAATCCTGAAGTCGGTAGCCGCCAGCACATTGGGGAAAGAAAAAGAAACGTTGTTGGTAACATGTAAGGCAATCGGTCGACCGGTCCTTAACTACGCCGCACTAATGTGGTCGCCTGGAAACAGTGAAACGTAGATGGGGAGGTTGCAAGCATGGCAGAACACTGTACTGCGGACTACGACAGGATGCCTCTTGATGTGTCCCATCGAACCCCTGCACAGTGAGACCAGTGTGCTCTCAGTTAAGGAGCATAAATAACTCCTCTCCGAGCAGTTTGTTTTGGGGAGCTTCCGCAGAAATCATCGCTGAAGTCAACTATTTGAACCGCCATATCGGAGCATCAAGAGCTCCTTTCTCAACTACGTCGACGACATAAAACAATAAACCAACCAGACTTTGGACGCAACTAACTTCTTTCACAGCGGGACCATTAACACTTTCACTGACGCCTTCTCAGTGAATGGTGTACTTGGAGTTAAATCACCACCCATTGAAAACGAAGAGCTAGACTTGCCGCGAGAAACGTGAGCGACCCTTGCGCAGCTTCGTTCTTGATACTGTAGCAGGTTAAACTCATACTTATCCAGAATAGATCCCGACATATCAAATATATGTATGTCTAGCGTGCAATGAGTTCACGCATTACACTAGCCATCTTTTTCTATGTCCTGCCCTACACGTCTGACAGAAAGAGTCTTCCTTCACGGATAAAAGCACTGAATAAAGTTGGGATAATGAAAAAATACTGCACTGTTTCTCTCTTTTAGCCTATATTATGTTTTTAGGTACGACATGATTCAATTATATCTCTACAAATTTCAGAAATTCTCAGTTGGCGATCGTGCAGGTCTCCTCAACGATGCTTTCTCGCTAGCTGACGCCACTCAACTCTCCTATGATACAGCGCTCGATATGACTGCATATCTAGCAAAGGAGGTGGATTATGTACCCTGGAGTGTGGCTGCATCGAAGCTTACCTCACTTAAACGTCTGCTGATGTTTACCGAAGTGTTTGGCAATTACAAGCAATATGCACGCGAGTTGATCAAGCCAATTTATGAGAGTGTGACGTGGACGGTGGGCGAAGATCACTTACAGAAGTATGCTTTTTAAACACACTATTATAAAATTTCGATGAAAGTAAAATATTTTACTTCTTTCAATTCTTTGTTAGCCGCTTACGTGTCACGGTTCTCTCGGCCGCCTGTTCGCTCGGTCTTGACGATTGTCTAAATGAAGCGAGTACACGCTTCAACGCTTGGCTGGCAAATCCTGATACCCGCCCACATCCGGACATACGTGAAACTATCTACTATTATGGCGCCTTTGCTGCTAATGAAAGTGCTTGGCAAACCATGTGGAATCTTTTCGTAAGCGAAGCGGATGCCAGTGAGAAGTCAAAACTAATGTACGGTCTGTCGGCTGTACAAGTGCCATGGATACTGGGCAAGTAGGTCAACACGCGCTCTCAAACTTTTTCATTATATTTGACCTATAAATAATCTATTTCTCAGTTACATTAATCTCGCTTGGGATGAGAACAATGTGCGTGGCCAAGATTACTTCACTTGCATACAATATATTGCTGCCAACCCGGTGGGTGAGCCTATTGTCTGGGATTATGTGCGTGAGCATTGGCCGGATCTGGTGGATCGTTTCGGTTTGAATGAACGCTATTTGGGCAGCATGATACCATCGATAACCGCGCGTTTCGATACACAAACGAAGTTGGAGGAGATGCAACAATTCTTCGCTAAATATCCAGAAGCCGGCGCGGGCGCTGCGGCGCGTGTGCGTGCGCAGGAGACCGTTAAGAACAATATTGCATGGTTGGCGAACAACAAAGCCAATATTGCAGCGTGGTTAGAGAAAAACTCAGCATAAGTAAATAAGTGTTTAATAATTTTGCTTCTTATGGAGAAATTTTTTGAATTGTAAAAGGCAGAGTTTTTAGAACTATATAAACTAAAGAATAAAATGACATCGTTTTTTCATTCAATTATTGCTTTAAAGTTGTCTGTGATTTTTCGAGTTTTATGCTAATCGATTAATCAATTTTTGGTAGGTGAGTTCTCGATTTAAAATAATCGTTCGTAAAATTTTCAGAGTACGTTTGTTGCAAATTGAATTGAAAAATGAGAGGTTATTTCAATAAATCCAGCCACCAAGTATATGAAGAGTAATCTATTGCACGGTTCCCTACTTTTTTAAGAAAAATAAAACAGAAACTTCAAATACTCCATCCGTAAAGTCTATCTTTCGATAACTCGTTCGAGCATTTAGACTGGCAACTGGTGAAAAACACCCGTGATGTTTTGCTCCAAGGCCTGAATCGAAGCGGGAATGTCCGCATAGACTTTAGACTTTATATATCCCCACAGAAAAAAGTCGAATGGTGTGATTTCAAAAAGTCTTGTCGAAGCCAAACTCCTCATCCCCAATGCGGCAAGATGTGACAGTTTTGTTTGTTATGTTCTTTCGAGACCTCATATTGGGATAAAAGTTTAAAAACTAGGCACATTGATAAACCTAAATAGCTATTTTCGATAGACCAAGAAACCAAAAAAACGTCGACTTCAGCTGCTTCGAAGCTCCGGTGCATTTTTGAGAGCATTTAAGGGGTAAACAAAAATCCATTCGTATTGCATTTGATCGTTTTTTTCGAATAACAAGCATATACTATATACAAACTGCTTGAAGGTTAAAGCGCCTCCTTGGTTAATACTATATGCCAAATAAAAAGGTTTTCCAAAGTTTTGATCAATCAGTTTCTATAGCACCTATATCTTACTGTGATATCGGCCGTTCCGACAAACTAACAGATTTTTGGGGAGAAAAGAACATACTTCAAATTTCCGATTGATATTTGAAAAATAGTGACACTAGTTACCATATATACCGACGGACATGACTAAATCGGCTCTATTCATCACGCTGATTATTTACATAGTAGATATGGGCAAAATATAGTAAGACTTTTTAATTTAAATTTCGCGCGAAAAAAAATCAATATGTCAAAATATTTTAACTATGTTGGTATGCTTGTCAGTGAACTCTGCGCCAAATATCACTTCAAAATAATTATTAGTTTTTAGTACACGCTTTTCTTTCTGAAGTGCATAAAGTGCATTCGGCCATCCTTACGGTGAGTGGAATTATTCAACAAGGAAGTTTCATGAAATTGTATGTGTGGAATCAAATTTCTAGAGCCGAAATGTTTAGAATGTTGGAAAAGACCTTCGATGGTAATTGTTTGTCGCGAGCAAGTGTTTTTCATTGATACAAATAAATCAAAAGCGGTCGAGCACGCATTGACGAAACTCATCCAGGTCGGCCATCAACATCAATTGATGATCAACACGTCAATAAAATAAAGCAATTGGTGCTTGAGAATCGACGATTAACAGGCAGAAATCTTACTGGTTTCGCTGAAATATCGGTAGGTTCAGTGAAAACCATTTGGGCCTAAGAAAATTAAAAGCAAAATCACTAATTTTATTCGTAAAACAGCTTCGCTTTAATGTTTGTGAAATAATGCTTTCCGACCACCAGGATGTAGTTAAACGTATTATTACTGGTAATGAGTTTTGGATCTATGCTTATGACTCAGAAGACCAATCGGTCGAATATCGTGGATGAGCCGAAACCGAAAAAACCACATTAAAGAAGATCAAAAATCAAAGTTATGTTGTCACTTTTTTTCCGAATTCCTTTCGACCGGCCAAACTGTCAACATACTATAAGTAACTATAAGTCTTAGAGTGTTATGCATCGTTTGCCCGAAGATAATCATTAAACGAGACCGGGCCAACAACTCTTGTGTTTTGCACCTCGATAATGCACCGTCGCATTTTACAGTGATTCTTCGTGAGTTTTTCTCCAAATTTTCAACCAATATCGTGCCGCAATCACCGGACAAAGTCAAGTTTTTGCTAGCAGATATATTATATTGTTGTATTCAAGTTTTTAAGTGTCTATACCAAATTACAACACCCTGTGCCCACAGTAGTGGGCTAGTGCCTAAAACTATGCTATGCTTCTTTGTATTATCTTAAAATGATGGTCGTGTCTCACATCACATACCAACCACTTGCAGCTCATTTAACTAGTAGCATTCGATTAGAGAATACACGAATAGCCTTGTCAGTACGTAAACAAGAATTCTATTATGTTATGTGCGAAAAATGCAAATTGAGGTATTTGTAGGAAAATTGCGATTTTATTTATTCAAAATAAGCATGAAAGCGAATTAAAGTAACCGGCCGGTTGGTTGCGATGCTGAGAAATAAAAACACCGCTAGAACACTATCAGTAACCAAAAGGAGAAACTCCTTGTAGAGATTTTTTCTCAATTCTACATTTGTAACAAAATAATAAAATTATAAAAAATTAAAGAATATAAGTAAATTAATATAAAAGTATCAATAAAAACTATTTTTTCTTAATATTAAATAAAGTTATTGTAATTATCATTAAATAATGTATACAAAGCTATGAACTTATTGCTCTGTCCAATTATTTCTGAAGAAGATGTCTTGCTTAATTTAAGGGTTTACATGGGATTTCTCGGGTAAAACCAGTCTTTTTTCAACACTTTTTTTTTCATATAAAAATGAAATATTTTATGCGAATTTTTTATTGTTAGAAACATACCACACTAATAATAAAGAAAGTCTAAAATTTTTGGAAAAAAATGTATTAAACTCGGCCATTGCGACGCCATTTCAGGTGACCACTCGGAAAAAAGATAACTCCTTACAGGATCATTTAAAGTGAAAAAATACGTGTTTTAGTTAAAACCTTGACATATAACTTGGACGCATGAAAAAAAAATAAAAATATGAATTTTGGCAGGCATTTTTGCAAAAAAAAATTAAAATTTTAGTGAAAATTTAGCGACATTTTTTTCAAATACTTGTAATCGATTAAGGGGGTATTCTAGTCTAGAAGCATACATTTCAGGTAATTTTTAAAGTATCGTAAAAGAAAATGCAATTAATATTTTTACTATCCATTTTTTTTATTAGTTATTTATTAATTTTTGAAGAGTACAGAAAAAAACTAAAAACTAAAAAATGTAAAAAATTTCAAAAATTATGAGCTGACGAAGTGGGGGGTCTCTAAAAATTTCCACGTGACCATGCCCATGATTCCAACCCTCCTAGTTATCTGAAACCAAAAAAAAATATGATTAATCTAGAATAATGTCGCAATGGCCGGAAGTACGGAAAAGTGGGAAACATTTTTTTTTCACAAAATGGCGACTGCCTGAAAAAAATTTTTTTTTGATCACTCTTTCTGACTATTTCGAATTTTTTTAAAATATTGCAAATAAAAATTTTGGGATGGGGCTAGTTCCAACCATAGACACGCCTATAAAAATTTCAAGTAAATTGGTCCAGTCCTGAGAAATCGTGGTCATCGTTCCGAAAATTCAGTTTTGAGAAAAACGCGTTTAAAGTTTCGCGTTCTGGACGAACCAGTTTGGATACCGGGTCAGAAAAATGCCTATATCTCCGAAAATAATTTGAATTTTAAAAAATCCCCTTGTACACATATTCTTGAATAGTTAAACTCTTAAAATATAAAAAAAAATCGATTTTTTCAAATTTCTAGACTAGAATACCCCCTTAAGTTTTAGGGAACACAAGTATGTTATTATGACTTTAGCAAAGCTTTTGAGTTAATCTCTCGACTTTCGTATATAAACTTAATCTTCTGGGCTTTCAACCAAGATTTCTTCAATGGGTATCTTCTTATCTTTATATTAGAACACAACGAGTGATATTTGAGGATACTCTTTCATATTTAATTAATGTCTCTTCAGCTGTTCCGCAATGCAGTCCACTTGGACCGATTCTGTTCTTGTTACTTATTAACGATATTTTTTCTATCATACTTGTAGAATTCTCAAATATTTTATTATATTCCGATGAAGTAAAGCTTTTTAAAACATATATTTCAATTAATGACAGGTGTCTGTTTAAGGGGGTATTCTACTCTAGAATTTTTAAAAATTCGATTTTTTTCATATATTTAAAGTTTAGACTTTCAAAAATATGACCTTGGAAGGATTTTTCAAAATTTGACTTATTTTCGGAGATACAGCCGATTTTGAGAGGTGGCGTCCGTGTTCACTAGAACTGTCTTCTAAACTTTAAACGCGTTTTTCTCGAAACTACTTTTTTCCACACGGTACCGGCATTATCTCAAGTTCTATACAACCGATTTACTTAAAATGTTGTGTGAACCTTCTTTATATAATCCTTTATCGTTCCTACCAGTATCGTGTCAAAATTTTTGTTTTTAATATTTTAAAAAAATTCAGGAATTTCAAAAAAAAGCGTAAAAAATGATTTTTATTTTCAGGCAGTCGCCATTTTTCAAAAAAAAAAATTTTTTTTTCGTGTTCCCGGACTATAACAGCATTTTTATTGATTAAGAATTTCTTTTGATTTTTTGTTTTCAGACCACCAGGAGACTCAGGATCAATGTCACCAGGATGCGCCTTTTTTTTTTACACCTGTCTGGTGGGTTATTTGTTTTATTTTTCGCAGCTCGGATAGACGAATGGAAACTTAAACTGACTACGAAACGTTAAACCACTACAACAACCTTTAGCACTATAAGAAGCATGTTCCGAGAGTAAAAAACAGTTTTTTTCGTTAGTCCAAGTAAAATAACCAAAGAAACGCTCTTTGATATACAAATTTGAGAAGGATTAAGAAATATAACACGCGCTGTTTAGAGGAATACATCAAAACTGATCATCAAAGGAGGTAAAGTAAAGTAAATTTTTTGGACTTCATGGAGCCTCAATAAAATAATGTGTTATAACTTACACAAATTTTATAATTTTTTCTCTCCATCTTTTCTCTTTCTGCCGTAAAATGAAATTAGGTCAAATTAGAAGCTACATCCTATATACAGGCGCGTGATTCAGCAATAAAATATTTACAAAAAAAAAAAGAGAGAAAAAAAGGAAAACGTCTTAATCAAAAGCAGAAGTAAATAAATGGAAGTTTAACCAGAAGTCCAAGCTTCTAGGGTTCTCCAAACAGTAATATACCACAAAGTGCATACAAAAGTCTTTGAAAGTCACACGTACCCGTTTGTAGACTAGTTAAATGATAAAAACCGATAATATCGGTTATTGGAGTAATAAAAATTAATAAAACTACCCGCAATTAAAAATTTCGTATATTCATATCGCATAAAATAACATATACAAATTACATACTAAAAGCGATAAAATTGGATAGTCGATATGACCCAACCTCAGAGCCCAAGTAAAAAACATTAATTAGTTCGTAAGGACCACTCTTACGAACAAGTCCATAAGTTGCTTAAAACTAACTTTTTTTCGTAAATCAAAAAAAAAAAAAACAGCAGCACAACATGCCGCGTGAGTATTAAAAAGGATAACGCTCTCGTCCATACAACAACAATAGGAAATAGTTAAACTAGCATTGGCTAAATATTATGTAAATATAATTTCCAGTGCTGACAGCTAAAGTTATTGCAATATGCCTTGCACTTGCCACAACGGCTTTCATGGTCTCAACCATTGTTCTGGCCGTACAGAAGGCGGATTTGGAGAATGAATTACAAGATGCTTTAGATAAATTAGATGCAACCACGCTACCCACTACACTCCTCACAACGCCTACGACGCTTACGACGCCTACAACACCAACGACTGCAGCACCAAACAATCCAACACAAACTACTGCTCAGCCTGGTAATCCAACGGATCCAACCAGCCCAACGACAGTCACTGTTCCAACACCGACAGTGACTTCCACGCAAACAACACGTACTACACAAGGCGCCGTGATTCCGACCATGACTGTGCCGAATACGGAGTCGACTGCCGTAACCTCGAATCCCAATTATCCAACACTACCACCTGGACTACCAAATCCCGAAGAGGTACGTATACATTTTTTTTTTTTTTTTATAAGTATGTCCTTTTTGGTGTTGGAATAGTTATAAGACAATGTGAATGAAGTTCTTGGAATTGCTGCTTGGAAATTTATATTTTCATTATAAGTTGATATAGTTTTTAAATGCTTGCTATTGACTTAGACTACAGATTTTGATGGTTCTTTGAGCGCCCACTAAATAAAAAATGTGTTATTTTTGCGTTCCGGAATATAAACTAATATTGTTAGAAGTATTCAGAAGCCAAATATAAAGGAAGTCTGCTTACTTTTTTCGATGGCATAGAGAAGTTAGAAATACTCTCTAAAATCCTTGAAGGATAAAGACCATCGAATATTACGATTTTTTTAAAAATCGACTTCTCGTTATTCACTACTAACATTCTGTAATCAAGGCACCTAATAATGCAAAACAACGTATTATCAAAAAAAAAATTGAAAATCGTTGTCAGAGATAATAACCAATATATAACCAAACTATTTTTTAACTAAAACACTAATTTCTCTTAACTTGAGTATAGGATAACTAATACATAACCAATGTATAACCATTATATAACCAGTATATAACCATTTTATAACCAAAACTCAAATTTTGTTTCAATATTAGCGGCTGCAGTTATAACGTTTCGTCTGTAAGCTTATGAAAAGTGATGTTATGTTATTTTGTATTTTAAGTGTCGATAGGCACTCATTAACTACTGAGCTTTACCAGCCATGCCATAATTTGTTCAGAATTATTTGAGTTAGAAATTGGATTTAATGATGGATCACAGAAAGCTCTTAACTAAAGTGCAAGCTAAATCGATTTTTTATGTTGATTGACATTTAATCGTGAGGTTAATAAGCATAAAAACAGCATAATTAAGTCTACACATTTGTGTTCGGGATTCTTACTATTTTAATTGAATAACTTCTCAGAATTCAGCATAGTTTTTTTCATTTAGTTACCATGGAAAAACCCATGGACTTAATAGTAACTTATCACTTAATAAAAATGTAATTATAGTCCATTCATAAAGCATATCCAAAAGCAAAACTATATTCACTTAATACGTCAGTGGATATCCACTCGCATGAAAAAACTTCGTGATTAGTCAAATTGGAAAAAAAAACATCATCGATTTGTTGATAATAGCCATCATAAAGCAATTTTGATAAGCCTTTTTGGTCAAGATCGAAATTATAATGCAATGCTATTTATTAGATAAGCTAATGTGGATACAAAACAAATGCACGACAGTCGATCGGTGGTATTTATCAAAGTTAACAAATTTATCAAAGTATAGTTATTGCCGCACGCTATAAAGATAAGCGGTACTTTTTTATACCCTGAACAGGGTATATTAAGTTTGTCACGATGTTTGTAACACCCAGAAGGAAGCGTCGGAGACCCTATAAAGTATAAATGTATATAAATGATCAGTATGTTGAGCTGAGTCGATTTAGCCATGTCTGTCTGTCCCTCTGTCTGTATATATACGAACTAGTCCCTCAGTTTTTAAGATATCCTTTTGAAATTTAGCAAACGTCATTTTCTCTTCAAGAAGCTGCTCATTTGTCGGAACGGCCGATATCGGACCACTATAACATATAGCTGCCATATGAACTGAACCATCGGAATCAAGTTCTCATATGGAAAACTTTCACATTTGACAAGATATGTTCACGAAATTTGGTATATATTATTTTCTAAGGAAACAATGTAATCTCCGAAGAAATTGTTCAGAACGGATTACTATAGCATATAGCTTCCAAACTGAACACATAGTTACTAACAGAAATTCGCCTGTGAAGGGTATTTAGCTTCGGTGCAACCGAAGTTAACGTTTTTTCTTGTTTGTATTTAAAAATTGTTAGATATCCTTATGTATGTATATAACACTTGTATGATATGCATATATTTGTCAAATATTTTGTATAATATCAAAAGCTGTATTGATTAGAAATAAGTGACGGATAAGCGGTACGCTAATTAGCGTATTATTTGCTGTTAGAAGTGACAAATCACTTAAACCGCTCGTTTCGCCGCCACGGTTGTTTTCCAAATTTCGACAGTCGAAATGTTTTCGAAAATTCTGGGTATGAGATTGTGTAGTTCATTACGTTACGATTTGATTTAACTGAAAAGATAAACATTTTACAGATAAATTGACAGCTCGTACGGTTGCCATTGCTTTAGGCCTAACAGCAACCGTTTTGATTGTTGTCTTAGTCGTTGTAGCGGTTGATGATAGCAATAGAAACGTGAAGTTGAAGGAGTGCGAAGATAAATTGGAAGTTTTGCAATCGTTTATAGAATCCTTAGGCAAGGATACAACCAACACGACGCCGATAGTGACAACGGCTTCAACTACACCAAATTAATGATACAAAAATTTGTCAGATAAATTAATGCGTAATAATTTTCCAAACGTGTATAATGAACCTTAAACCTTAAAGTACTTAGCCACTTCGAACAAAATTCAATATCAATATACTCGTAACTTGTGATGAATTGATTAGTATCAGTAAAATCGGGCAAAAAAAAAAAAATAAAAAAGTGTTTGAATTCTAAGAATATCAGATTATAATCATGTGAACATTTCATATCGCGGAATTGCATTTATGTCTAATATTTAACAAAGTGTTTTATATATTATAGGCGGGTAATAGTGGAAGTAATCGGGGCTATTGCCATATCAACTGAACCGTATTATATAAGTTGTGATATTTTAGTGGCAGAAGACTCGTAACTGGCGAATGACACGCTTGATGTTTTGCTCCAAGGTCCGAATCGAAGCTGGATTGTCCGCTTAAACTTTAGATTTTACATATCCCCATAGAATAAAGTCTAACGGTGTGATATCACACGATCTTGGTGAATAACCGACTGGATCGAAGCGTGAAATTATCTGCTCACCGAAGTGTTCTCTCAATAAATTCATTGATTGATGCGATTGTGTGGGTAGTGGGACCGTCTTGTTTCATCTTATTGTCACCGACATCTCGAGCTTCAATTTGAGGCATTAAATAGTCGTTTATCATGGGGCAATAAGGGGCACCATTGACAGTTACGTTCTCACCGGCATTATTTTTGAAGAAATATAAACCAATGATTTTACTGGCTCACAAACCACACTAAGCCCTTTTTGTTTTTTTCTGGATGAAATGGCAGCTCTTGAATCTCTTCAGGTTGCTTCTCGTCCCGAATGCGGCAATTTTGCTTGTTTACATACCAATTGAGCCTGAAATGGCGCTCATCGCTAAACAATATTTGACTCGAAAATGTCGGATCTTTTTGGAACCTTTCAAAAGCCCATAGAGCGAAGTGGTGTCACTTGGGAAGGTCGAGCGGCTACAGTTCTTACACAAGCTGTATTTTATATGCTTTCAATTTAAGATCTAGACTTAAAAAGCATATTTTGTTCATCGTCGTGGACGTGATCTATGCGGTCGAATATTATCCAACAATGAATGTTGGGTCTCAAGATGAGTAAAGGTGTTGCGAATAGTACGCATAGCAGGCCGATTATGTTGACCATAAGTTGAGCGAAGCGCGCGAAATACATTCTCAAGTACCTCTCTTTGGATTACCCGTTATATGATAGGATAGACATTTATTAAAAAAATCTCTGTTTCAAACTAGCTGAAAATTCATACTGTCCTAGCTGATCTAAAAAAAGCTTTGCTTGTGTTGAACTAAATTTGATATCGACAAACATCATCTTTTTAGTTTAACATTAGGGATCACATCTCGAAAAAGTGCTAACGTAGTTCAAGTCCCACAATGATTGGGTATTTTAATACTTTACACTTAACAGAAAAGAGGTACGACCGATAAATTATATAGTATAGGAGACATAATCAAAATCTTGATATGGGCATAATACGGCATGACTCTGCTTGCAAGGTTGTAAAATTGAATCCACAACCACTTCTCAAATAATGCTATAAGTCCGTACAGTGGATACAAAACTCCATCATTGATAAAGATCGTAAAATGAAAATAATTATTAAGACTCTCCTTAACTCAGATAAAGAGTAAATATAGGTAAGAATCGATTGACATCACAGTCGAAACCTGATGTATTTTTGCGTCTCTTAATTTTCTGTTTTTAAATTTTTCTAAACACAGCAGTGCCATATCTTCAACAAAAAAAAATTTATTGCATAATCAAGTTTATACCTTACCCTACCACACATTTCCCCTTTCACCATTTAAAGTAATTATTTGGTTTAAAGCTCTTATCTTTTTATTGCTGAATTTAAAATGGTTTATGACTACTGCGGGCAACTAAACAAATTATCCATAAAATCATTTCCGCCGCTACTTAAGTAGATAAAATATTAGTTACATACATGTAGATATGTATCAATGAGCTTATAGTTGTTTTCATAGGAAAATAACACGGTGATAAAGCAAAAATCCTGGAATTATAAATATAATTGTAATTTTATTATTACGACGGCTGCTATATATATTTCTGACCTAATAATGAAAATAGGCATATTTATCAATGAAAATGTTTTTTTTTTCTTTTCGTTGGATTTGGCTCGTCTTGGAAGACCACACGGTCGATTGCTGTTTTGTTTCGGGCTCATATGCATAGATCCATGATTCGTCACTTGTGGTGATCTTATAAACGTCTTTTGAAGCACCGCAATCGTATTTTTTCAGCATTTCTTTATATCAATCCACACGAGCCTTTTTTTGAGCGATTGTCAAATTGTGCGGGATCCAACGAGAACAAACCTTTTTTACGGCCAGGTGTTCATGCAATATCGAATGTATGCTGGTGGGAGAAATGCATAGGCATGCCTCTATCTGAAGCTATGTTACATGACGGTCTTGCATTATCAGTTCACGTACGGCATCGATGTCTTCTGGCACAACGGCTGTTTTTGGACGACCTTCACGGAATTCGTCTTTGAGAGAGCGTCGGCCACGATTGAATTCGTTGTAACAGTTTTTCACAGTGCTATAGGGTGGCGCTTCATAGCCATACAAAGATTTTAGTTCATCGATGCACTCTTGTCGTGATAATCCACGTCGAAAGTTGTGGAAAATGATCGCACGAAAATGTTCACGAGTTAATTCCATTTTTTGGCCGAGATGAATTTTTTAATTCCCTGTAAATAAAACAATTCACGATAAAATGACAAAACGTTCTGAGTGATGTTATGCTAAAAAATGTCAAACTTTCCAATGGAAATGTCAGATTGCACCTGGCAACACTTAGTGTTGCCTAGTCCAGAAATATATATAGCAACCTATGTATTTAACGAGTTTTATATTTTTTTCTAGCGGTATTGGATGGACAGTATTTTTTCTTCCTCCACCGTTAATGCTAGATTTAGATACCGATTGAAATGTAAAGGATTTTGGGTCACTCTGAACTCAAATATTATTTTTAAAGTTACGGACCAGAAGACGTTCTGTTCCAAAGCAAATTTTTATTATTTAAAGTGAGATTATATAAAGAAACATAGTTACCGAATTCAGTTAAAGAACATCAGAATTTGACTAAAGAAAAGTCATCACACGCCTTTTTCAGGGAAACTATTGAGGGTACTAGTTAGCTCAAAGGTAAAATTTTCTGAAATTTATGCATTGTGGAATCTATCGAAATGAATTCTGTGGAACTTCAATACATTTTTCGAATTCCAACATATAAAAAGAGATCAGCAAGACTGATATCTGAGCTAATATTAATTGAAAATTCAAATGAGGTTCAAGGAGAATTAAGATATGACGAGACCAGAGTATCATAGCCGTTAGATTAAAAGATGGAAGTTTTACAAAACGACTTGGAAACGTTTTTTTTTACTCAAAGTATTAATTTACTAACTTAAAGGTAACTTTTTGATGTCGTAGTGTTTAACTGATATTGTGAAAGAATGTTGTTTGTTTGACTTTACGTGGGTGGAAGTTTTCTTTACTTGTATAATGTCACAGTTTCACTTTCAAAGCACTTAGTTTTATTCCACAATGTTTCTAGTATTACATAACTACATACGAAATCCATCTTCACATATTCTTTCTACGCACTTAACCCATATTTCAAAAACTGTTTCTCTATTATTTCAAACAATTAACCATCAATACATATTTTAATATTTACTGCCTTTATTTAGATTGTTTATCGTCTGCCAACCGATATTCGTCCAGTCAAGTATCGTCTGTATTGGCATCCGAATTACGAAACGAACACCTGCGAAGGTTCCGTGACCATACAAATCGAAATTGATGTACCCACAAATTTGGTTGTGTTGCATGCGAAGGATCTGGAGATCGGCGGTATTACAATTCTCAATGTAATGGCATATATGCGCATTCGTGTGAAGGCGTTTACCTTGAGTGAGGAACGTGAACTACTCATCATCGAATTGGAGGAGTTGCTGCGTACGGGCACACCATATGTGGTCAATATTGATTTCACCTGTCAATTGAGTGGCTTAAATGGCATGTACTCAAGTACTTACAAGAATGAAACAAATGCAGACAGGTGAGTAAAAAATATATGAAATTTATAATTACTACTTTAGGTGCACTATATAAGTGGTGTTTATTCCTAATATGCAATATTAAGTATTCCTGATAACGCTTAAAAAATTTTCGAAAACTAAAACTTTAAAGGAGAAAATATAAGGTAGTTTGACAGCCGTTAAAGGTTTTAAAATTGAAATGTCTTAACTGTCATTACAAAAAGTCTAAATTATTCAGCTTTTAATAGGACTTTTGCTTTCGAGTTATGGGATCCTTCCACTTCCTGTAACAATAAATTTCATTGAAAAAATCGAGAGTCGGATTGGATCAGGTAGACTTTGTATAACTGGGGCTTCTTCGTTTATCTTCCTTTTTTAGAGTTTGAGCGTTGAGAAAATGCAGTGTTCGTTAGAGCAGAGGTACACGATTAAATTCTGTGTGAAACTCTGTAAATCTGCGACAGAGACGTTTGATATGATCAAGCAGGTTGCTTTAGCAATAAGTGATGTGTTTCGGTGTCAGCAAGCCTTTTGTCAGCAAGCTGATGAAGACCGCAAGAAATCCAAAGGGAAAGCGATTCTCATTGTCTTTTTGACATCAAAGGCATCGTCCAGCATGAATTTGTTCCTATCGGGTCCGACAAAACATCGCATCCGATTGCTTGAAATTTCAACACGACAGCGCACCGGCTCATACTGCCTTTTTTGTGACAGCTACCTAACCAAAGCCGGCCTACTAACTCTTCCGCAGCCACCCTACAGCCCTCCTTGTGTGAAAAGGCCGATGAAAGGAAAGGATTTTGAGACGACAGAGGAGTTCTAAACAGCATACACCTCAGCTCTCAAAGCTATTCCGGAGAATGCCCTCCGTGACGCCTGCAATGATTGGATATTGCGCTGGCAGCGCTGCATCGACGCAAAAGAAGTCTATTTTGAAAGAATTGTAAAGATTGGTTTAATACATTTTTTTGAATCGAGTCCTATTACTTTCCGGACAAACTCTGTACTACCGTAAGTCCCTCATAGAATCCCTCGAAAGACCTCAAAGCAGACTTAATGGAAATACTGCTTCGTCTCGAGAGTTCCTCTCATGATAGATAAATATGAATTCTTTGAATTGAACGCTTCGAAAAGTAAATTATGAATTCCGAAGATTGGCATCAGATAAAGACAATAATCAGCGGGTATGGAGAAATTTAGTACAAGAAGGTATTTCTATCTTAAAAATTCATTGGCGAATCTCAGCGGAGTTATGACTATATTCAATTCTCTAATATTGTATATGAACAATTCTCTATTATCTTAAAAGTGATCAAGAATAGTATATCAAAGCTATCCATAAGTAGTAGGATCGCAAGCAACTTAGATGAGTGTGAGAAACCGAAAAAAAGGATTTGTTAGCTAAAATATTCTGAAGATGGCATTGAGAGGACTTGGAACCCAAAACTAGTACTTAAAATGAGCAAGACACTAAGAGTGGACCTTCAAAGGCGAACTGAGCGTAAATACGCGTGTTGCTTAAATGAAAAAATGCGTTCGGCTCGGCTTTATGCGTCATTACAGCCACTTCCTTATCTGCCAATATCTCCAAACTTCCTGCCAACTGCAACGCAGAGAGTAAGAAATTAGCGCGTAAGCTCAGTATTGCTCTCAGCCTGCCAACTGAAACGCTCTCCGCAAATAAATGCAAGTCTATCTTGTTTACCTTTTTTCTTTTTTCACTCTAACTCTTCCAATCTCCAATAACAATCGACGAACATAATAGCCAAGCAACAACCATTCAAGCTTAAAATGTCAAAGACCAGCTTTTTTACTGCTTTTTGCGACAGCAACTTGCATCGCTAAGTTCAGCTCAACGGCATTGGCAGAGCGCGCGGCGGCTGCTTGACTGCCTCGCTTTGGACGACCGCTTAGAATCCGCATCATCAGCAGCGGCTCCGACAGTTGAGTACGTGAATTTGAGCGCACCGGTCGTGTGAGCTGCGCGCACGTTGAACGAGAAAGCGGAGGATTAACTAGTAAACTAACGGCTCGTATTAAAACTACGACGACGCATAGTGACTGTGTAAATAGAAAAGCAAAACAAGAGTTAATAGTAAGCGATTGCATACGAGGCGCTGACGTGAGGTGTCACTGATCGCAGCTGACAAATTGACGGACTAGATATCACGCAGCGCAGTTATTCACGCCTTTCAATACACGATTTTTAACGCTGACATTTACAAAAAAAAAAAAATAAATTAAATAGAAATCAATAATTCGTGTGCCAATGCTATTGGCGACTTCAGAAATGTATTTAAAAAGCACAAAAAGTTTCGAGAAAAAATATAATTAAATTTAAAGAAATTTCATCGCCAAATTTGTGCAATTCTTCGAGCCACTCCGAGAAAGTACCGACAAAAACAGTTGGCAAATGTTTTGTTATTACATTTTATTTTGATATTTTTGCTTGTGTTGTTGTTGGAGAAAGGTTTTTAGCGCTGCCTGTGCGCCGTTGACTTGGAAAACCTGAATTACGAGCTTAAAAGAATACGAAAAAGAAAGCAAGAAAACATTAATAATACAATCAAAAAAGTTGCTATTAATCATATCACTGTTTTGCAACAACAACTGTGCGAGAAATAGATTTGAGCTGATGCTGCATGAAAACAATACAATAACAATAACAATAGGTGTTGAAAAAAGTCTGTTAAAGTGTAACAAATCAAGCTTAGCCAGCGAAGAATGCGGCGGCGACGAGGTGTGCAACCGCATTAGCGCGAAATTAGTTCATGATTTCAACAATAATAACAACAACAGCAATAGCAAAAAAAAAAAAAAACTCGTACCAGCAGCAGACAAGTTCTATTCATCACTCGTTATTATGCGATTGAATAAGTTCTAGTCGCTGCCATTATCATTTTTCGTACATATTCATGCATATATATCTACATTTTAACTATTTACCATATGCAGCTCTTACACAAGTTGAATGATGTGTGTGAAAATGTCGTAATTGGTGTGCTTGATGAGCTTGTGTGCCAAAAACGCCCACAACAAAACCGAATTACAATTACAATTCTTTGAGTCATCAGCGGTTGAGTTTACGTACAGAAGACGTACGAGGTACGAAGAGTTATGAATAAATTTGTATGAATGTACCGTATGTGTAATGCACCGTTATATGGAAGATATTGGGATGGGAGGAACTGTTGATAAATTAAGTCTCTCTTAATTGATGTAGGAAACATTTATTGGATGATAAATTTTATACTGAGTATTACAGATTTTGACATAACGGAACAAATTTTTACAAAATATATGTATGTATAATTTTTTGGACAAAAATCAATGAAATTTTGGCTGCATCGCTGCTTCTACTTTAAGGCGTTAGAGGTAGTCAGAGGCATGAAAAATAGGAATTTTCAATATTTTTTTGCTATTAAATCGTGTTATTTTAAATAAGTATGGTAATATTATAGAATATGTTGACTTGAAGTCACGAAAATTTCAAAAAAAAAAAATTTTAATTTCCAAAGTTCTAGTTGTTTTTGTTGATCCAGTTCCAAACAAAGGTACTTGCGGTGACAACTTGGAGATTCATCTAAAATCAATTGGATTTTATGTTCGGAAATTTAGTTTTATGAATAGATAAACTCGGGCCTGATTGAAGGATTTTTTTTTTTCAAAAATGAACAAAATAACGGCCTCAGAAAATTTTTGTCTAAATTTTTGGGAAAAAATCAACAGTTAATTGGTCTTAAAAAGTCGAAATTAAAAAAAAAATCCTTCGATCAGGTTCGAGTTTATTAAGTATTCTAAAAGCTGTATAAATTTCATTAAAATCTACTAAGCGGTTTTCGAGTTACAGTTGTCACTAGTTCAAAAAACCGGTTTAAAGTTTGCCTTTTTGCTTTGAAGTGCTCGAGCTTTCTTTGTTATTGTCGAATAACTCAAAAATTAATTATCGGTTCAACGTGGAATTTTTAGAGAATATTTTTAAGATGTCACACTTAACGAAAATACAATAAATACAAAATTAATACTTTGAAAATTCTGACTACCCCTAACCCCTTAACAGAGTTAACTTCCTAGATTTTTACCATCTAATCTAAAACCGGTATTGTCCTACTACCGCATCTTACCTTTTGAATAAAATGCCTGGAGTATTTTTTCAGCTGAAAGCACCGTTTTCTTTAATACAAATAACAATTACCTCCAGAGTGTAAAGACTAGAATCTTATCATAGAAAGATTTATTGGTAGCATTCATGCTTGAACGATCCGCATGCGCAATAACTGTGTTTATGGCCTTATCAAAAATATATATTAGAACTAATTCTGTGGCTTTTAAATAAATATTTTTGAGATATAATACGAGTACAATTATATCATCTCCTTTTTTGCTACATCTAAGTAGTTCTAGATAATAGATAATATTTTTTGTATGTATGGAGGATTAAAGCTCTACGTGCAGGAATAATTTTGGATAGCCTGTCTCAAGCTAATAACTCAGAACACGATTTTACAATTTTCAATGTGGCCACCAGTTAGTAACGTAAATCGTCCAAAGGAAGATTGCAGGACGAAGTAAGTAATTTTCAGTATTCTTGGAAAAAAATTCTTTCTGAGGTTAAGGGTTAATTTTTCGACTTATTTCCTTGATTTTTGCTGTTTTTCTGACTTAAGTTATAAATTCGTGATTTTCAATATTTTTTAAACCATTTTCTCTCTGAAGTAAGCAGTTAATTTTTTTATTTCTTTTTTCGATTTTAGGTTTTTTTCTGACTTTGGTATTAAGTTTGTGATTTTTAGTATTCTTGAAAACATTTTCTTTCTGAGGTGAAGTGTAGATTTTTCGTCTCTATCGCTCAATTCTTCCCTCAATTTCACTTGTTTTTCTAACTTTGGTTATAAGTTTATAGAAATTTAGTAGTGTATTTGAAAGAACATTTGACACGCTTATAAATTCAAGGATTTTTCCGGGATAAAACCTTAACCTGGATTCTGATAAAACAAATTTGTGTTTAAGTTTTTGACGCATATATTCCAAATATAGGCTGAAACTTAAGGCTCTAAGATTCTTCCATTTTTGTGAAATGTTTCGAAATGGTATCCGATAAATATATATGTGGTGATTCTTGAACATTTTATATGGCTGATGAATTTTCGTATCAGAAATATAATATTATATTATATAAGCCTTTGAGTTAACATCGACAGGCTTCATAGGAAGGCAACTTCTCTTTGCAATCTTAGTTTCTAATGTGGTTGGGATTCCTCTCTTATGTCAAAGAGTGAAGTTGTAGATAAACACTTTTAAAATTGCTGTCGCTTAAACACTCTTCATTCGTTGTGAAAGGTATTTTAGACGCAAAAAGAAAGCTAGATATCTACTTTTATCGGGTTGAGGAACCGATTTGGAATATATTCAGTATGGAGTGGGCTTAAAATCCGGGATTAATGTGTGCCTTGGTTGATGCTCACATAAATAATTGTATGCAAATCGAAAGATTGCTCATTTTGATTGCATACACATGTGTGCAAAATAATAATACCACTTAAAATATTTTTTTTTAATTTTAGATTATAATTAATTTAAGCTTAGCATACAATATATTCACTGACAGAAACACCCAGTCCTACCATTATTTTAATGAGAATCAAAACTAATAATAATCTAAAGTAATTTCAAACATAATTTTGATGAGCCTTCTTGTCAACTGCTTTCGCTCTTTCAAAAAAGTTTGTTCTAAATCAAAGAAAACTTTTTAAAATAAAAAATGATATACAAACTTTTGCGTACACCCAGTATTTCGCACAATACTGTATTTGTACACACTGTTATTGCGCATTCAGCCCACACACTGCACACACCTTCGTCACAATTACCGCCACGCATAAATAAACAAAGCCAACGCATGACTTACCTACGCCAACAGCAGATAGACAATCAACAATTCAACAACCGATCAACCCGACAAACGGGATTTATATACCATATACTAAATGCCGAGTACATAACCGAGCATTGTAAGAAAATTTGCATTCAATTATTAAGCGCACAAAAATGAATCAAAGACGCGGGCTGCGAAGTGGAGAATGTGGAAAAGCTTACTTGAGCGACAACCACAACAACAACAATAGCAACAAGTTGTAGTAAAATGCAATGAAACGAAACTGCTAGTCGCGACGTAGTAAAGCGGTCGCACTATGCTCGCTAACTTATCACTTTCTTTCGGAAAAGTGCGCAGGTGATGGCCGGTGAGGTGCTGTTGCTATTGCTGTTGATGTTTGCGCCCGCTAAGGCCGGTGTAAGCATGAAAATGTTGAAGTTGCTGAACCCAGCCGCGTGAGGTGGTGGTCACTTCGAATGTGCGCTGCGGCGAAACTGGTTTCCGTCATGTGGCTGGCAGCTTATGAGACGTTTTAATGCTCATTTTTCATCGCCACCACAACTCACGCACACATATACACACAAACAGTGCTGCTTTACTTGGCTCATATTGCATGCAACTTGCGTACGCTGTGCCACAAGAAATTTAGGACGCTTTGGGCTTAATGAAACAATAACAAAAACAAAAAAAAAAATAGCAAAAACAACAATATACATATATTTAACTGCTAATACTCGAAACTGTTTATAATAAATACGAACAATGCCCAAAAAATAGAAAATAAAAATTTAAAATTGGGAAGATAGTCTTCAGCGCATGTGGGTTAGAGAAAAAGTGACACCATTTCATTGTAAATTGTAACCGTTGTCATTACATTGTTTACATTTTTGTGTGGCTACCTAGCAAGCGCTGCCTTAGTTCGTTGGAAAAGAAAGCTGTTGACAGCTTAGAAAAGTTTTTGTTTTATTTCTTTTTACGCTTTAATGGTCTAAAATGATTTAGGGTAGCGGTTGGGTCAGTACATTTCCCATTCCAAGAATGTAAAAATGAGCTTAAAACATATAGTATGATTTGGGTAAATTCAGTTAAATGGCTTATTTTGACGAGTTAATCGTATTGCCTCTTCATTAGATGCTCGGTGCTTACTTAAAATTTTGACTCCCATAAATGAAGCTGTGGTGTTGGGTGTCTCTGCGACGATAATTAAGTTTTTATGACATGAAAGGCATTGAAGGGTTTAAATTCAGAAAATAGATAATAGTTAATTAATTATTTTGATATGAAAGCTTATATAAAGGGTTATCCATTCCGAGGTTCACTAAATACAGAAATCTCAAATTTAATGGGACATGTTCATTATCATTCGAAAGAACATACTTTGGCATTTAGTTTTTGAATGTTAACGCGGCTACATCTCAGATGGTCCATCCGTTGAGTTCAATTTTCGATGACTCGTTCGAACATTTTGATTGGTAACTGGCGAATGACACGCGTGATGTTTTGCGCCAAGGCCTGAATCGAAGCGGGATTGCCCATATATTCTTTAGACTTTACATATTCCCACAGGAAAACGTCTAACGCTGTAATATCACATGATCTTTGTGGCCAATCGAGTACCCAAAACGTGTAATTATCTGCTTATCAAAGAATTTTCTCAATAAATCAATTGATTGATGCGATGGGTGGAAAAAGACGCCGCTTTATTGAAACCAAGTACCGCCGATATCGCGAGCTTCAATTTCAGGCATCAAATAGTCAGTCATCATGGCAGGATTATGGTCGCCATTGACGGTTACGTTCTCACAAGCATCATTTTGAAGAGATATAGATTTTATTGGCCCACACACCACAGCAAACCATTATTTTTTCTGGATGAAATGTCAGCTTTGAAGCTTTTCAAGTTGCTCTTCGTCCCAAATGCGGCAATTTTGTTTGCTTACCTACCCATTGAGATAATCCTCATCCTTGAACAAAATTTAGCTTAAAAATGTCAGATCTTCTTGGAACCTTTCAAGAGTTCATAGAGCGAGGTCAGCGGCTTCAGTTCTTGCATGAGCTGTATTTTGTACGCTTTCAATTTAAGATTTCGACGTAAAGTTGCTGCAAACGGCGCCGAATCTCTCTACGGTCTTTGTGTACACTCTCAGCTACGGCTGTCATATTTTCTTCACTGCGTGCTGGACGTGGTCTATTCGGCCGTATATTATCGAAAAATTAATGCTGGATCTCAAAATGGTGGTGATGGTGTTGCTAATAGTACGTTTAGTAGGCCGATTGTGTTGACCATAAGTTCGTAATCAAATTGAACGATTTGTAAACGTCGTTAAGGCAAAGGTCTTTCCATGATGAATCCACGTGATCTGTCAAAAAGAGGCGATTGAAAATTATATTATTAAGCTATTTTAACACTAATAAAACGTTTAATGAGTTTTAGTAAAGTTTTGTCTGTAATACTCATAAGAACACGAGAGACTCTATAAAGTCCGTTTGTTTGCATTTATGTTCGGGAACTAGTCCCTTAGCTTTTGAAACATTTTTGCCGAAATTATCGATTACGGCATATAGCTGCCATATAAAGTGAACGATTGGAACAAAGACTGACAAGAGTCGGCAACCTTACATACGTATTTATTATTTTTGTTGTCGGAGGTTTTTTTGGAACCACTTTACGTGGTCTAGAAACTTGTAAGCCGCTTGAGCCATATGTAAAAGAATTGTTCCAGACTACTCTCAAATGAATAAAGCTCAGAGAACTTTCCTCATTTGCGTGAACTTCAACATGTGGCTCCATCCTCCACAAGGTTTAAGTCAAGGCGTCTCCCTATCGTGCGACTTCTTCAATCTACTGCGGGAGAAAATAATTCCTGCAAAACTTAATCGAGCAGGTGCAATCTTCTATAAGAGCTATCCTTTTAGAAAAATTTCTTGGCTGAAAAAAACACCCTATATAAACACAATTATTTGCACATACTTGTAGGTACATTTATAAGTATGTTTACATGTATGTGTTTATCGCCCATTTCACGACTATGAACAACCTATTAAGCCGAAGTTATTAAGCCAGCCAACCTCTGCGCGCTTCTCATTGACTTTCTAATTAACTTCGAGATAATAAAATAGTGGAAAAAGTCATAACGGCATATTACGCGCACAAAATTTGCTTACAGCATTTCCCCACGATTTGGCATTGGCTTTAGCTCTGGATAAGACTTCGTGGAAATTTCGTTAGTAACAGACCGACAAATGAATGCATTTACACAATCTTAAACGCCATAAATTTTTGTGTGTATCGATATGTACATTTATTTTTATTACTTTTGGCAGTGCAAAAATCAATTTGTACGTCCGCATAGCCACATATCTCAATCCAGTATTTGCCAATTTAGCGGTGAATAATTGAGACAAGCGAACAATGCCACGAATATTAACGAGGTATTTTGCAAATACAAATAACGCAAAACAAAAACAAATTATTCACGCATATATGTAAATAAAATATAAACAAATATTTTTGTGTGTTAACAAAAAACTGCATTTAAATTGCCATAAATTGACCCGTCGATATTTCGTTCCGCAAGAAAAAAATAAACAAAAATCTCTCTGTGCATTGAACCTTGTTTTTAAACTGAGAACTTTTTTTTGTAAGTTATTAATGATGATTTTATTAAGTGCAGACGATTTTAAGTATCAAAAAAAAAAAATAAAAATATCACAAAAACCAAAAAATTATGTACCGAAAAAAGTTAAAAAAAAAAATGTTGAAATGATAATTTTAAGGCTATGTCTGTTTTTTGTGACTTTGTTTGTATTTAAGGTTAATGGAGCGTTAAGAACACGAGTCATTTTTTGCAGCGAAAATTTTCACTTTTATTACGTTAAATAATTATACAGCAACGTATTTTTAATGCAAATAATATGCCACACATCTTCTCATATGACATTGCTATTCACACATTCATATATTTCTATCTGTATATTTGTATGATTTTACTAAAAAAAATTGTTTTCTTCATTTTTCTCGTTTGTGACAAGTTAGTTATTTCAACTGTCGTTAACGAACAAATTAACTTTGACCCACTTGCTGCCATTTGCGCTATAAAACATCACATTTAAAAGTTTTCAACTCGATTTGAATTGTAGAACTGTCACATCAAAAAAAAAAATAACTGGTTGCCTCTCATATTCGTGGTCAACTTTTTTAGCTCAATTTTCATTTAGTCAGGCTTTCTATTTTCCACTGGTTTTATGGTGCAATTATTTATATATATACAACTGTCTGCATATGACATATTTTGTATGTTTTGTATGATTACAATTATTTGTATAAAATTAAAATAATTGAATACAATTGGCGATAATTTCAACTAAATTAATTATTGCGTTGATTCCGGGTTCGACTATGTCAAGTGATACGTGAAAAACTTGTCTATATAGAAGTAAATTTATTGACCAGCTTAGCCACTCAACTCGTACTTAAGTTTAGGTTCATGGCATGTGAAAGCTATTGAAATATTATATTTAGAGTTTAGAAGTTTTATATTGGAGGTTACTAAATAATGTATGTTCAAAAGTTTCAACTATAAAATGTTTTTGTATGACATATCCATTCAGGAGGTACTTTTAATCTATTTTTTCTAGAATATGAAATTTATTTATTAGGTGAGTAGCGTCAAAATACGTTTTCTGCGTGCCATAAAAAAGTTAACTGTCAATCTAAGTCAAGGCCATAAGCGAAAGTTCCCTTTCAAAGCAAAAATATAATGCAAATTACCCAACGAATGGGAAATTTGCCAACTATTCTGGCAACCGGAAGAAGAGGCAAATTAGTCAGTTTTCACACAAATTAAGCTTCATTAAAACTATGTAATACAGAAATACTGTAAGTGAAGAAGGAAAGGACAATGGATTAAACTTAGTTAAATATAATTTTTTTCAAATAGTATGGATTGAAGAATAATTCTTATTTTTTAAGGTTGGGCCTAACAAGTCAATTGAAAAGTCTCCGGCCTACGATAGTAAAAAACATTTTTCGATACCGTTTTTGTAGAACGATTTGGTATTTACTTCAAAATAGACCTCACTTTCGGCAATCACCTCTTTATTCGACAAAAATTTCTTCCCAGGTAAGCATTCCTTTGAGATATGAGCACAAGAAATAATCTTTGGGGCCAGATCTGGAGCATGCGGTGGATGCGGTAACAATTCGAGGTCCAATTAAAGGATTTTTACCGTCGTTTTCACTGACTTGTGGAACGGTGAATTGTCTTGGTGAGATAGCTATTTTGCATTGTCACATAACGATAAAACACTCGGGTTTATTGTGCTTAAAACATCTCCAAACACAGCCCCGAATCATCAGAGCTCGCGCGATACCCATAGTGCACTAAGCCTTTCGTACCTAAATATTCATGAATGATATGTTGTAAACGTTCAGTTTTTATCTTTAGAGCGCCTGCTATCTCCAACAATTTCACTTTACGGTCATTAAAAACAATTTTGTGGGCCTTTTTGATGTTTTTGTGGGTGACAACATCTTTAGGGACCTCTTTGCGTTCACTATCTTCGGTGTTCATTTTACCGCGTCTAACTTTAAAATATTAATCCTTGATAGTTAATTTTCCTGTGGCAGTGTCCGGAAATTCGTCGTCAAGTTTTTTCGTCAACTGTATTTCTCTTCATATTTTATCAACACGCGAAACTCCTTTTTATCCATTTTTCCACAATAATAAGAAGTTGCTTCACTCAAATGATATGGTTTTAATTCTAGTGGTGTAATCTATGTGTCAGGTCGGTCAATTGATATGTTATTATTGTTTTGTTTAATCTACCCAAAATATTTCGAAATAAATCGTTTTGAATTTTTATGTTTTCAAGGAAATTTTAGAATAAATTTTTAGACTTATGAGTAGCTCACATTCCCATTCACAGTTAATTTTTCTTCAAATCAGAGAATTTCGACTTTTTTCTTCTGCTTGGCTTTAACTCATTTGATAGACTATAGATTTTTGTAAACTTCTGTAAGTAAATCAAGTGCAATATTTGTGTCTAAGGAAAACAAGTAGTGTGTATAGAATGTATTTTTTGGGTTTTTCTAGGTAATAATTTTTGAGCTTTTAGAGCATTTATCAACCTGAGATGTTAAGATAAGATAAGATAAATAGTTCAGCATTGCACCGCGACCTAAGTTCTATTATGTCATCTCCTTAGTTACAACGACTTTGCCCCAGCCAGATAAGTTCCAATATACTGCTGGGTGTTATTGAAGCGATGTGATCCTTTATCCTGTGTCTGCAGAATGTCAGTCAATTAGTAGGTGTCCTCTCGCAGATATTATATAGTGCTAGAGTTGTTTGCTTAAGAGGTTGATGGAGATATCAATCCTTAGAAATGCGCCGTAAATGGC
Source organism: Bactrocera correcta (assembly GCA_027475135.1). Taxonomy (NCBI): domain Eukaryota; kingdom Metazoa; phylum Arthropoda; class Insecta; order Diptera; family Tephritidae; genus Bactrocera; species Bactrocera correcta. The sequence goes on along the minus strand of CM050327.1, from coordinate 20,362,170 downwards.
ATACAATTTTTGGAAAACCAGAAATATTTTTTCTTGTTTTAACAGCTACCAGTTAAAGTTATTATTAAACAAAAATTGCTCGCTGGGTGTCTTTGTAATTTCATATTTTTGTATTTCATTGCATGCAAATGTCTCTGCAACAGAGTTCGATATACTCGATTGGACTTGCGTGAGCTTGAACTAGGTTAAGATTTCTGCAGAATTCATATTGTCTTGCTTCATATGAAAAGCGAGAATGCAATGAGACTAGCGGCAAAAAGCTCGAGTTTTTACAAATATTCATACGAATAAGCGCATAAATGCAACGATTGCGATTGCAATTATACAAAACTGAAATTTGCTTAATTACTGTGCATTTTGTGCGCCTGTGTGTGTATGTGTGAGTGCATTGCAATTGTCTGTTACTTCACTGCGATTTATTGCTCCAATTAATGCTTTGGCCCCATGCAACTACAACAACAACAATAGGAACTAAATTAACTATAATTTCATTAGTTATCTCATTGTCATTTCACACGAAGCAACAAAAAGCCATCGCGTGTCGATCGAGCAGCAGCCGAAGCGCACATTCACTGCCACATTCACTTAATTTCGCAATAAAAGCAAATAGATGCAAATGAAATGGCTCGAAACAGGCTTGCACACGTATGTATGTTTGTGTGTAAAGAGTTTATTAATTTCGATTTTAATGCATGCATGTATGCATGTGTGAGTGTGTGTGTTAATGCGCTTTGTCTAGTGTGAATTTTATCTGCTTTTAGAGCGTGTTTCTGCATTTGAATTAAACGCTTTTGAATGATTATTTCAGCAGTCGCAAAAGCTTTCGTATTGTTTGGCAATCTCTTTGATGCGCAGGCAAATATATAAACATACGTATGTACATTTATATGTATGAATGTAAAATAAGTTTTGTATGTGAACTGTGAAATACTTGCATTTTAATTTTTTTTATACCCTGAACTGGGTATATTAAGTTCGCCACGAAGTTTGTAACAGCCAGAAGGAAACGTCGGAGACCTTATGAAGACATCGGATCACTTAGCATATAGCGGCCATACAAACTGACCAATCAAAAACAATTTCTATTATGGAAAACTTTTTTATTTGAGAAGATGTATTCACCAAATTCGGGATGGGTTGTTGGCCAAGGCAACGCTATAATTCCGAAAAAAAAAAAATTGCAGATCGGACCACTATAACATACATATAAGTAGCTGCCATACAAACTGCAGGAAAAAAGTTAAGTTTTTGTATGGAAACTTTTTTTTAGTTGTGAAGGGTATTATAGCTTCGGTGTGCATGTGTAAATATTTATATTTTAATGGCATTTTTAAATATTCACTAGTATTCGATTTCAAGTTTAAATTGCTTCTTATTAAACAACTTGTGATGAGTTTATGGTTAAAAATTTTGTTGTACATAAGTACATATGGTACATATGTATGTATGTATGTATATATAAATTTTTTGAATTTGAAGTTGAAGATGAATAAACTTGAATTCTTTTTCTTCTTCACTGGCGTAGAGACCGCTTACGCGGTTATAGCCGAGTTTACAACAACGCGGCAGTCTTTCTTCCTTTTCTCTGTTTGACTCTAATTGGATATTCTAAGTGTAGCCTTGATCTATCCGACATAATAAGGGTCTTTCGCTTCTTCTGCTTCCGGCGGGTACTGCTGGAGTGTTTTCATCCATTCGGACAACATGACCTAGCCAACGTAGCCCCTGTCTCTTAATCGGCTGAACTATATCAATTTCGTCGTACATAAAGCTCATCGTTAATGCGCAAAGGACCATAAATCTTCCGCAGAACCTTGACTTGACTTGTAGAATTTTGTTTTTGTGCGTCGAGAGGGGACTTTACTTCTTACTTGCCTACTCAGTCATCTGTTGACAAGAGTTATTCTGCTTTGGATTTCAAGGCTGAGGTTGCTGTTAGTGTTAATGTTGGTTCCAAGATAACGGATGACAGGAGATATTTCGTCTTGATTTCACTAACTACCAGACCCATTTGTTTTGCTTCCTTGTCCAGTCTGGAGAAAGCAGAACTACCGGCGCGATTGTTGATGCCAATGATGTTAATATCATCGGCGTAAGCCAATAGTTGTACACTCTTATAGAAGATGGTACCTCTCTATTTCGTGCTGCAGCTCGAATTATTTTCTCCAAAAGTAGATTGAAGAAGTCGCCTTTCTGAAACCTCGTTTGGTATCGAACGGCTGGAATTCCCGATCCTGACGAAGCTTTTGGTGTTGCTTTGATTATTTATTGATTTTTCAGGCCTAAAGCCACACTGATAAGGTCCAATCAGTTTGTTGAAGGTGGGCTTTAATGTTTCACACAATGCGCTCGATAGAAACTTATGTACGATGTTGAGGAGGGTTATCTCACGGTATTTGACGCAGATTGTGGGGTATCCTGTTTTGTGAATTGGGCAGAGCACACTTAAATTCTAATCGTCGGGCTTTAGTTCGACTATATTTTACAAAAAAGAATGCTCTTCTTCAGGTCTATTCAAATAAGCACGGCCGGTAATCCATTGGCCCAAGCCACTTTGTTGTTCTTTAAACGGGTCCATTTAAATTATGCTCCTAAAACGTCAGAACGAATTATGTATGTTGAAGATAAAGCATAGAGTTGAAGGTACAAGTAGCGGCGAGTAAGGAAATTACTGGTTTGTAGTTGAATGTTAGTGACGGGTTATAAACAAAAATGATTGATGTATGAAAAGCACCTTCTAAAAACGCGCAAAGATGTCAACATTTAAATAATCATTCTTAAACCTATTAAAAATATGAATCTAAGAAGAAAATAATGAGGTAACTAACGGATCTCAAGAAACTCTATAAATTATAATGAATATTAAAGATAATTGACTGAGCCATAAATAACTTAGATAGATTGTTTATCACTGCTAATTAACCTTTATCTCGCAAAGTCTTGATTTCCATCCTAAGTTCTAAAAAGTCATATGTACGACTAAAAATTACTATCTTGTTGGCAGAAATGGTAAGCAACCTTTCTTTTTCTCCAACCTTTATCGATTTATATACTAGATTCGTGTTAAGTTCGGTAATATTAATTCGTGGAAACTGCTCGTTTTCTGGGTCTTGCGTTAAATAACTTTGACGACTTTACTTACAACCATAATGTTCTCTCAACCCTAAGTTTCAACCATTTCCTTGTTCACAATGTTTTACTCAATTAGTGGAAACTTTACCATTTTATAAATATTTGAATATTTAATCTACTATCAGAATAAGTTTGCATCTGACAATCCTCACTTTGGAAATAAGTAAAATGATACTTGACTATAGAATAATATCTTATGACTCTCAACATAGCCACAAAATATCTAAAAAAAAAGGCTTTCATAAAGAGCAAAACATTGGAAAAGTTTCAGAAATCAACCATATTTTTAATCCAATTTATTATGAATTCTTAAATTTAGCATCTTTAATACTTAGCAATGAAATGTCATTAAACTCAATGTCAGCCACTTTCGAATAGCTAACAATTAATAAAAACCGAAATAAGAATAGTGCAATAAAAAAAAATCACGAAGCTAAGTGAAAAATGTACCCGCAATCAAAAGTGCCACCGGTTCGGGCCGCGTTCCAGTTTATCAACAGACGATCATCATTACCGCATACGAGACTGTGATGCACGACATGTACGCAAAAAACCGAATAACGCGTTCATAACACTTGTCGGTTTTTGTTTGGTACTTTTCGTGCTGTGCGCATTCCTACTGGGTGCGCTCATTTACGTTGGTAGAAATATTGTGAACGCGCCCGCTTATACGTCAGCAGCTGTGGCAACGCCGGCAGCCGGCGAATATATGACAAACGAACAGCTGATATCACCAGCAAATTTATCAATTTTGCGAATTAGAACAACAACGGATTATTCCACATCTTCGGCGACGCATTCAACGTCCAATATCAATATGAAATCAGCAACTTTAGCCATTGAACCAGCCATAGCAGCCGCTTCCAAAGTATTGCAGAAATTGAGTTTTCGTCTGCCAAAAGAAATTCGACCACACCAGTATAAATTACTTTTACAACCCGATTTGGTGAATAAAACATATCAAGGCAGTATTACAATCAAATTGGAAGTGTTGAAACCGATTTCTTATATACCTGTACATGCGAAAACATTGAATGTAACCACAGAAGAGGTGGTGCAGCTGGATGAAGCTGATGCGCCACTCAATAAACTGACGCCCACTTTGACATTTGCACACCCAACTTTGGAATATTGGGTGACGGAATTCACAGATCCCTTGCAAGTCGGCAACTATTCACTGCGTTTGGCATTTAACGGTTCGCTAACTGACCGCATTGTTGGTTTTTATGCGTCTTCATATTTGGATACCAAAACAAATCAGCGCAGGTGTGGTAAAGCGTTTATGATATGCTGCAAAATTATTAATTCTAAAAATTTAGTTTTTGTATAAAAATTATATATGTATGTCTTATAATATTTAACTTATTTAATTGCAGATGGATAGCCACTACAAAATTCGAACCGACTTATGCCCGCACTGCGTTCCCTTGCTTTGATGAACCGGCGCTGAAAGCCTCCTTTATCATCACAGTAGTACGCCCCACCAATGGTGGCTACCACGCGCTGTCCAATATGCCTGTTCAAGTAAGTTTCCAAATACAAAACCAAATTGAATTTGTAGCAAAAATGTTTCTATTCAAAATATTTTAGAGTGAAGAGGTAAACGGTGATCTTACGGAAGTAACATTCCAACAAAGTGTACCGATGAGCACCTATCTAGCATGCATGATTGTATCCGATTTTGCGTCTCAATCTAAGACCGTTAATGGTACCTTATCTGGTGCTGAAGATTTTGAGATGCGCGTTTTCGCAACATCCAATCAAATTGAGAAGGTTTCTTATGCTTTAGAAACCGGTGTTGGCATTACGGAATATTACATTGACTATTTCAAAGTAACATATCCGTTGCCCAAACTAGATATGGCTGCCATACCAGATTTTGTATCGGGTGCTATGGAACATTGGGGATTGGTGACATACCGTGAGACCGCGTTGCTATATGATCCAACAATCAGTTCGAGTGCAAATAAACAGCGTGTGGCTACAGTGGTGGCGCATGAATTGGCACATATGTGGTTCGGAAATTTGGGTAAGATGTCTTGTTGTGTATACGTATGTATGTGGTGTGCGCTAATACCCAAAAGATGAAGTTATTTATCAATATTAACGCTGTGTGTATTTATTGTCCAGTAGTACCCTTCACATTCATGTGATTTGTCAATTGTGCTTATTTGTGTGCTTAGTTTTCGCTAAATAATTGTTTACCACTGTTTTTTCTGTTGCCGGCAGCAAAATGAGTGCAATTAGAAACGTGTTCGGAATTTTAATTGTAGTGGCCTCGGTACAATCACAACCGTTATGGCTCATGGCTTATAATTGATTTACCAATACTAGTTTTTATATCATCATTCCTTCCTTTTTTTTTATAGTGACCATGAAATGGTGGAATGATTTGTGGTTAAATGAAGGTTTCGCCAGCTATATTGAATACAAGGGTGTGAATAAAGTGCATCCCGAATGGGCTATGGTAAATTAATTTTAATATATTTACATAGATTTTTATACTAAATTGTTTTTATTTTCTGTTTTCATATTTTAGCTTGATCAATTCATTGTTGCTGATCTGCATGATGTACTCGAACTGGACGCCACGTTGGCGTCACATCCCATTGTGCAAACGGTGGAAAGTCCTGCGCAAATCACAGAGCTTTTCGATAGTATTACATATTCGAAAGGTGCATCCGTTATACGTATGCTTGAAGATTTGGTGGGTGAAGAGAAATTCCGTAATGCTACCACGAGCTACCTTACTAAATTCTACTATGCCAATGCTGAGACAGACGATTTCTTAACCGAAATAGAAGCATTTGAATACGATTTCGATGTGAAGTGAGTGCAAATAATATTTAGATATGTATATTCCAATCAGGAAATATATTCCACAGATTAATTATGCAAACATGGACTGAACAAATGGGCTTGCCGGTTGTTGAGGTTAAGAAGGATGGCAATACGTATACGCTTACACAAAAGCGCTTCCTAGCAAATCCAGAGGACTACAGTGCCGATTTCGAAGTATCCAAGTTCAAGTGAGTATATTATATAAATGTATAAAAAATTAAAAAAAAAAAAATGTGTGCAAGAATGAACGATTTATCGGTTACATTGAGAGCACGCCAGTTTGAGATTCTTCTGTTTTATGGTTTATAACACGCACTTTTTAAATTTTTATGTAATTATCACTTTTAATTTTTTTTGCAGCTATCACTGGTCGATACCGATAACATATTTCACCAGCGAGAACGCTGAGGTTGCACGCACAATCTTCAATTACAACGATAATGAAGGTAAATACACGAAATCACAAGTAATTTATTTATTGTTTTTTTTTTTTTTTTTTTTTAATTTCCGAATATTTTCACACTTGCAGTTAAAATAACGCTGACTAACGCTGTCGATTGGATTAAGATCAATAAAAATCAAGTCGGTTATTATCGTGTAAATTATGCACCCGAACAATGGCAAGAACTGACAAATGCACTGATTAATGCACGCGGCCAGTTTAGCAATGCCGATCGTGCGCATCTCATCAATGATGTCTTCTCCTTAGCAGATGCCGCACAACTGGAATATAGTATTGCTTTAAACTTGTCACTCTACTTAGAAAATGAACTGGATTATGTGCCATGGAGTGTTGCCAGTGCGCGCCTTTCCGATATCAGAAGTCTACTCTACTACACAGATTCATATCGCGACTTTGTCGTTTTCGGACGCAAATTACTTGCGCAGGCTTATGAAAATATTGCGTGGAATGTTAGCGGGGATCATTTGGACAAGTAAATTTTTTTGGATTAAAATTTTTGAAACAAATAGTTTATATAAAATAAAAAATCAATATTTCAGTTTGGTACGTGTCAAAATACTGAGTCTAGCTGGTCGATTCGAATACCAACCGATGTTGACTGAAGCCGCCACACGCTTTACGGAGTGGTTAAGTAATCCCAGCGTTAGACCCGATCCTGATATACGCACGACTGTATATTATTATGGCATGCAAAGTGTGGGCAATGAAAATTCTTGGAATCAAGTGTGGGAATTGTTTATCAACGAGTCGGATGCGCAAGAGAAAGTCAAATTAATGGAAGCTTTAGCGGCGGTGAATTCACCATGGATTTTGCAACGGTAAATACTGCAGATACAATTTATAATATCATTAGCAATTCTCATATTGACATTTATCACGCATATAGTTACATCAATTTGGCCTGGAATGAGAGCTATGTACGCGGCCAAGATTACTTCACCTGCCTTACTTATATTTCCAACAATCGTATTGGTCAAAGTTTAGTGTGGGATTACGTACGCGAGAATTGGCCACGTTTAGTTGAACGTTTTGGCATCAACGAACGTTATCTCGGCCGTTTAATACCATCAATTACGGCAAGGTTTGTTACACAAACAAAACTGGAAGAAATGGAAGCATTCTTTGCGAAATATCCAGAAGCGGGTGCTGGGACAGCTGCACGCAAGCAAGCATTAGAAACAGTCAAATTCAATATTAAATGGCTGCAACAGAATAAGGCGCAAATAGCTCAATGGTTGGCCGAGCAAAAAGCGGCAGATGCAAGTGCGACCACTGAATCCTCCACAACAACAACGGAAGCTAATCGCATTTAAAGCGTCGCCACGGCATTTGTTTTTGTTCCACCCAAAGTCATCATAGTGTGAATTTATGAAAGCTTTTGTTTATTTTTATATAAATATAAATAGTATTTTAACAGATGTATGAATTTATGTAAATACTTTAATGAAAGTGTATATATTGTTAACTTTTATTGAAGTCGAAAATTGGAAATGAAGACAATAAAATGAAATTGTTTGTACAACTACAAGAATTTGTTGCGAAATTTGAAGGCTTTTAATGCAATTGCATGGAATTATGTAATTATTGTAAGTTTTTGAAGTTGATAATAGCAAATGCATATATTAGAGTACATTTATTACAGAATAATATAGTAAACAACTATTATTTATAGCACTCACCACCTAAAGTTATACGAAATCAGCTTTTGTATTCCAAAAGTGTCCCAATTTTGTTTTGCGTTTGGTTTTAGAGATTATTAATATTTTAAAATTAATATATTTTTACTTATTTTATTTAGCATATTTATTTCGCTATTAACACTTTTATGCGTTCTGTTAAACAAGAATTTGATTGCTGACTCCTTCAAATGCCTTCCTTGCCCAAAGGTGGCTTATTTTTCACAGAACCACTTTATTCACTTGTTTTTTCTTTAAGGAATATGCTGTTCAAAGAACAATTGAAGATTTTTTTTTTTTTTCAAATATGTACATATGTATATTAACTTGTCAACTCGAAATTACAAACTTATCTCATCTTTAAGAAATACACATGCTTTTCATATACATATGTAAATATACTTCCGATCTGATAATCACTACATAAACTTTTTACTCTAAACCCTTGTTATATTAAAAAAGAATTATCCAAATTTTCACGATTACATTGTCGGTACGCTCGTTTAAAAACGCGGAAATTGACTAAAACAGCTGGAAAGCGGATACAGAGTGGTAATTACACTGGAAGATAAATATTTGAAACAATGGTTGGAATAGTAGATTATAATTTCGCACTAATAAATTGAATATGAAATTAACTAAAAAAAACAAATATCTTAAATATTGCATTTAAAGGTAAAATAAACAAAATTTAATTTTATCTTAATTGATGACACAGATATTGAAGTAACCTAAAATTTAAAATTTATAAATTGATTATAAAATCTTATACTTCTACGACCTAAAACTTTCATAATACTAATAATTGTATATTGCAATAATCGGACTATATATTTTATTACATTTAAAAACTTGAATACAACCATGTATTCGACTTCCAGTGCTTTTAGTTAGTTTCCGTATTTTCTAACGAGTAAGTGGGAGGTTTAAAAGTAGTTAGCAAAAATATTTTTATTTGTTTTAAAAATCGGGATTAAATTAATCACAATTCTTAAAATATATGCTTTTTGGCAAAGAGAGTGTGTTGTTCAGTTGGGAAATGTGAATTGTTGTTTTTGTGCGCTGTTAGTTAATAGAAGAGCATAATTGCTGTGAGTAAAGCTGCGCAGTCGACGAGTAGCGGACGAGTGAAAAATAGCGCTAATGTCATGTCAAGTTTGCTAGTGTTATATACACATGTGTCTAGTAAAAAAAATATGTGTATAGGCATGTATACTATATGCATGTATAATAAAAGTGAATAAATCATTCCAAGTATTTGCAATTCAAAGCTGCTAATGTGCAGTTGCATAAAGTGAAGTTCAAATTTCGTTTGAGTTTTGTTTTTACTTTAAAGCAGCGAGTAGCAAGGCTTTTTCCGTAATTAGTTGGAATGCGGCGATTAAAGTTAATTCCAATTGGATCGTTCCTCTCTTCAAAGTGAGACTTTCCACTTAATTTCTATAAAGTGAAAAATGTTGTCAGTTTATTAAATTTACTATAACAAAAAAAAAAAAAAAAGTAAAATATAATAAAATAAAATTAAACACGATAAAAGGGCTAGTAATCCAGAATAGATTTTAAGTTTTCCGTAAATCCCTCTATTTACCCACGAAGAGCTACAACTAGCCACTGTTTCAAGGCCAACAAATCAGAAATTCTTAAAATAATCGCTGCACAGCGACCAACAGTACTATTGAATGTGTACAAAACCAGGCTTGAAGCCAAAATATTCCCTAAATCCTGGAAACAACGGCTGGTGCTACTCCGTAAGAGCAAATGAGGTCTCAACTATGTATGCTTTATACAGCGGGGAAGCTCTATTTCAGGTTACTTAAACCCATATTCGAAACGGCTATAAACGAAGCTGCAGGAGTCTCCCCTAGACAAGAAGGCTTTAGACACAAAAAATCGAAATAATCTTTATTTAAAGTCTATTAAGTGGTAAGCAGCTAAATACACAGTACCACGAGCAAATTTCCGCAATTATTGCACTCGGCGACTCATCAAGTTGCTATGCCATTTGAAATGAGGTAATACTGATTTTTTATTTTTTCAAACTCATTTTAATGAAAAAGAAACTACTTGCAGATATAGAGGCAAAAAGTCGCCGAGTGCAATAATTGAGGAAATTTGCTGGTGGAGTAAGCTTGTGTGGCAAGACAGGGATGATCTTGATGATAAAGAATTTTCGGGAGATGCAGAAGGGCCAACAGTGGAGTCACACATTGACATTATGTGTGGTTCAGAAGCTGATGATAGCGATGAATGCCTGATGATAGAACGAATACCATCGAAAAAGTTTAGGCAATATTTATTGAAATAAATAAAAATAAATACATAAATAAAATAAAAACAAAAAATTATAAAAATGTTTACTTTATTTTTTTAGTAGTTTATGGCCAGAAGTCTGGAGTTATTGGGGAAAATTTATAAAAAAAAGGCGATAAATGACTCTTTTTTGTATAAAAACAAATAGAAATTGTAATTCTTAATTTTTCTAAATTTGTTTCATCAAAATCGACCAAGTGGTTCGCGAGCTATGTTAAACTACGTTTTTGCCAAAATGTTACAAATAAGCGAAAAAACATCAAGATAAGGAAAAAATTTAGAAGGTCATAAAAAAAACTGGCACATACGAACGCCAAATCTTTTGAGGGTTTTACTATACTGACTTAGTACCATCACCCTGCCTTGGAATTTCTCAGCCCCCAGACAATAATCCCAAAAATGTTCCACAGTGATATTAGAGGATAAAGCAATTAAAGCAAAAAGTAACCGCGAACTAAAAAAATAAATTAAAAATTGGAATACGAAAAATAACTTGTTAAGTGTTATAATACACACCTATAAATTATGCCTTATTGAAAATAAAATGTTTTTCAACTGCTAATTATTATGAAACCCTAAAATTTTGCCGAAATTAGAAACACTTGTGTATTTATTAATATGAGTTATTTTGTAATAAAATTATAATATTGTATCCAATTTGTTTACATTGCAAATTAATTTGTTCCGACATGTGCCATTGAAGCATTAACTCGCATTAGGTATAAATATCTATGTCCATAAAAACACATATAATTGTGTCATTTGCTTTATCGCTTTAGGACCCACAGAATTTGCCAAACAAAAGCATTAACCAGTGGCTCGCACAAACAAACCGACAAACATGCACTCACATTCAAAGTTTAATAACACAAGCAATTGAAACATAATATACATATGCAAATGAAACCAAAAAGTTCTGATTTGTTATTGTTGGCAAACAAAGTTTTGCCCCAAAGTGTGGCATATTGGCAAAATAATGTCATCAAAGCCACCGCATTCCACAAAAGCCGAAACTCGTGTATTAAATATTGAGGGGTGTATATACATATGTATGTACATATATATAAATACATACGTTGGAAAAATACTATGTCCACAAAACGCATACAATGTGTATTATTCTAAGTCCAAACAACACTTTGGTCACATTGAAAGTTTCAACAAATTTGCTACACAATATTATTATTGTACACACTCACCACTCAAATTTTCAATAACTCTGCGCAGCCATTAGTTTTTATTCAATTCATATAGTTTACCACTATAAAATTATGTTTATGTTTATGTTTTCTTAAAGAAGTCGTATATTTACATACAACCTTCAAATGAAAGTTTTGTTTTTTCCGGTTATATTGCGTTTTAGGAATTCTTAATGTGTATATGTATGAGAATATGAACGCTACATAAATACTTCAATATATTCAATGAACATATAGAATTAGTTTTTTAGGAGCGCAGAAGTTTTGAATTTTTATTACAGAAAGTGGATGCTTCATGCTAACATGTTGCAGGTAGAAGGAGGATGATAAAAGGACCAAAAAATCTGTGACTGAATGAATTGAGCTAACGTAAAGAAGCTGACTGAATAAGAGTCACATCCCACTCCAAATTGTATACGAGTATATAAATATACGGGCTGCTATTGTTAAAATACTCTCTAGAAAATAACTTTTGTAAAATCAGAGTAGAAGACCAACTTTGGATCTAATTTTTGCAGCTCCATTTAACAAATATGCTCACTAAACTAACTAACTAACTAAATTTAAAACTCCAGCGTTGTAATAAGTCAAATCACATTTATAGATTTCTAGAAATGTTTTTAAATGGCAAAATGTTTTAGTAATTATTCCCCAAGAATGATATCCAATATACATACATACAATTCATGGGGAGTCCTAAATTCCAAATTACCAATTCGAGATACCAAGTGCAGCCAAGTCCTACTCCATCTGATCTCTTCAACGAAATGGAGGGGCTCCTCTTCCTCTGTTTCCACCGGCGTGTACTGAAATGAAATCCTTCAAAGCTGTAGTGTTCTCTTCCGTCCGGACGACGTGACCTAGCTAGCATAGCCGTCTTTTGATACGCTGTATTCAGTCAATGTCGCTGTTTATCTTAGCAATACAGCTTATCGTTCCATCGACTGCGGTATTCGCCATAAATATGCCACAAAACCTTTCTCTCGAATACTGCTGAGATCAAATCATCAGATGATGTAAAAGTCCATGCACCATATCGCAGGACAGGAATGATGGGAGCCTTATACAGTTTAGAATTTCTTCGTCGAGAGAGAACTTAACTTCTCAATTGCCTACTCAGTTCGATGCAACATTTGTTGGTAAGAGTTATTCTGCGTTGGATTTCAAGACTGATATTGTTGTTTTTGTTAATGCTGGTTCTAAAGTAGATGGAATTATCTACGACTTCAAAGTTATCATTGTCGATGACTGTTTATTTGATGACAGGCTTCGCTTCCTTATTCAGTCTGGAGAAAGCAAAACTAATGACACGGCTGTTGCGGCCAATGATATCAGTATTATCGGCGTACCCCAGCGGCTGTACAATCTTATAGAAGCTGTTACCTTCTCTACTTAGTTCTGCGGCTCGTATTATTTTCTCCAGCAATAGATTATTTTCACTTGATATCAAACGGTTCGGAAGGGTCCTTCCTGATTCTGGCGTAGATTTTGATGTTGCTCAACGTCAGTTTATACAGCCGTATTAGCTTTGAGGGGATACCAAGTTCAGACATAGAGGCCGCTGTTCATTGACCTTTCCAAAAACCAATGGTTTCCTTAGTAGCTGTACGTAAGAAGCTTGAAATGCCGTCACACAGTTCCCTTATACCAAGTTGCTGATGGGTGCTCTCAGAGAGTAGGAATATTAGTCGAGTAGAGAACCATTTCGCTGTTGGTTGTGACAATAGCTTATCGTCTTCATACCTTCCCTGAGTTTGATGATGGTGTGCGTGGTTGTACAGCGGTAGGCGCGTATCTTCTCTAAAACGTGATAGTAGGTCTGAGTCGTTATGAGCATTCATAGTAATGAATTAAGGGATAAATATACTATACTAAGATCTTCACAGAATTCATTCTTTTGAAATAATTTACTTTGAGTTTATAAATTAATTTTCTTTAGTTTGCTAGGGTACTGATTTTCCTGGTACTCAACTTACGAATAATTGAAATACAAGCATTTTAAATTTTTCTGAACGGTTTGTTGCCTCACTGTATATACTCACCGAAGCTACCACCCAGTGCTTATATGCTATTTTTATCCATAACCAATTGCAACGGAGTTTATCTGTTTTGGCGGCAGCCAAGTTCAATCAGCAACCATGCATGTGCACACGCACACACTCATTACGAGATTGACCATTGTGGTGATTTTATGGCTTTCATAGTTTTTCCATAAAAGCATGCACGTAAGACACACACACTTATGCATGCATGTGCCACGCATAAAAAGCACTTAGGTGGCAATGAACGCTTAGAAAAAATTCTAATAATATATATAATATGAAGTGATGACCGATAATATAACATACATACATCCACATTTGTATTTGTTGGAAAAATATAATAAAAATTGTAGAAAATCATGACCAGTCAGACGAAATACCATGAAATGATACTGCACGCAGCTACGAGTCTCTGATTATGCATATTTAAGTAACCGTTAGCTGTTGCAAAAACAGCAAAATAAAATGAAATGTGAAATAAACTTAAAACAAAATGAGAAAAAATAGTATAATTTTTATATTTCAATAATCAGGTCAATAATCTACTATTTGAATATTGTGAAAACATGATAGAAAGTAACATTCCAGTATGTGCGTGTGTGTGTGTGCCTTACGAGCTTGTATTTGCATATAAAGCCTTGTGTGCTGGCTTAACAATGCAGAGTCCACCAAAACACAATAACTTTGAGCGGATTAGCAGAGCCAAGCAGTCTAACTGGCCTCAAAGGTTATTCACCAACGATTGTCCAACAAACACATACATGCATACTTACACTTTCAAACAGGCTTATAAGCATACAAATAATGTTAATACACTTGGCTTCATTTGTGTATGAACTGGATGGAAATCGACGCTTATCTCATGGCATATTAACGCACAGTGAGTCTAGCAAGGCTGCGCCAGATTGATATAAATATGTGTATGTATATGTGTTTGTAAGCATGTATTATAATCCTCTCCAGACAAATCAACTAATTTGGTTGAAAATGAGCCGCTTGGAGTTCAGCGGCAGCGTCTGTGTGTTGTTGGCCGCTTTTCAGCTCATCTTCGGTGTTGCCACAATTTGTAACGCCAACTCATCCACACACATATGAATATGCATGAGTACCATATATGTGCTGGCTATATACGTAATATATATGTGAATACGCATCTAAGTAAATATAACTGCGATATCAGCATTTCTAATATTTTTATGCGTGTCCTAAGTTGGTAAATGTACGCAGCAAACAACAAATATTAAGCTATTTTGTGGCAGCGTGAAAGGGCGTTAGGCTACATTTACTCTTTTTATTTCACTTTTTGTTTTACTATATATGTTTTTTGTATAACATGGCACTTGTTCTTGCGGTCTTGCCGCTCACTCAACACGACTGCATGCCGTTTTTTATGAGCTATTCAAAATTTTCAAGACTTTTATTGCATTATTTTGCTTGAGAGCGCCAAAGACATTTAACACGCACCCAAGCAAATGCCAACACATTCACACATGCATAAATACAAACAAACAGTTATGTGTGTATGCGTGTTGTCGCCGTAAAAATGTGCGGCAGTTGGAGTTGGCGTGTGTTAACCCTTTGTGCACTCATGCTGTTGATCACTCATACGCCCTGGCGTACGCTGTCACGCACAACCTTTTTGCTGCACGATTGTTTGCACTGAATTATGTCGTGCGCGATATACACACATGCGTTTAAATAAATAATACAACAGCATACAACTTGACTGCTCTTCTTGCACTCAAGCCTTCAAGTCGGTGCTGAAGTTGGTGAAATTGCCAAAGCAAAGTTTTTAAAATGTTTTGCATGAATTTTTAATGGCGCGTGTGAGTTTGCAATATTTTGTGTAAATGTTTTTTCAATTAGGTGCATGATTGTCTTGTGTGTGTGTGATTTGTGCTGTGTTTAACAGTTTTTTTTGTTTGATACAAGTGAAATTAAATTCTTAAGAAATTCGAAACTTCTTCAAAAGTGCCTTCAAAATCGTTGGTGAGTTTAGCGAGACTATAAAGACGCATTAGGAACTCAAAGTTGCTGAAAAATATGCAGGGTTCTTATTTCTGTCATATAAATATACATATTTATATTTCTCTATACAAAAAAATACAAATTAAGTATTGGATCTATAACTTGAGGGTTCGGAAACCATGTGTAATAGCATTATTTAAAGTATTGCCGATCTGAAGCTATGTAATACAATTCCCCATCATTGTGGCAATTCTTGGATTTCATCATGAAAGTGCAGCGCTCGACTTTTGGCTAAGAATGTATCAAGTTAATTTTTGATACGCTTTCCTGATATGGTGTACAATCCAGTGAATAATTTCTGTATAGACCGGAACACTTAGTACTTTGAAATAGAAGTCTGGGTTCTAAAGGGCCGCTGTTGTTCAAATATTACTCAGAAGGAGAAAAATATGGGCTAAAAGAAGCCGCTGTGGCTCAAGTAGTATTCAGAAGTAGCTTTTAACCGGCTTAACAACATGAGACCAAGCGTTGTTATGATAGAAAGTTGATTCGGGTAGCAAATTCTGCTCGTATTTCGACAAATGCTCGCTTCAAATTGATGAGTTGTTATCGGTAGCGTATCCCATTAATAATTTCACTCAGTTTTGGAAGCTCTTAATGCTACACTTTCTTCTGATTCCACTCTCTATTTCTCTTCAGTTCAGAATTTCTGACTATTGCAGTGTTTTTCAAGCGGAGATTACGGCCATTAACGTAGTAGAAGATTTACTGCCACGGAGTGCAAATTCCTTCAAATAAGTGACTATCCACTCTGATATAAGGGCAGCGATAATAAGCTGAAACTCACTAATTGTAAGTTCGTGACTGCTTAAAGAGTGCCTAAACTTGTTATCAATAGTAGTGAGTGACTTTGTGATAAAACTAGTATGGGGGCCAGGCCACAGCCGAATCGCCGGCAACTGTAAAGTTAATGAGCTGGCAAGAATGAGTACCACAGTCCGCAGTCAGTAGATAGGCTGCATAGTTGGGCTAAGAACTTGGTCAGCGCTGAGTTACACGCTCTTTTCCCTTAGTAAGGTGAGCCTCTGCTTGGTTCTGGGGGTTCTAACGGACCATCGCCTTATCGATATCTATGCCTTAAGATTGATAGACTTATTGGGCGCCATCTGTAGAAGCTATCTGGAAGAAGACGAGGTGAAAAATTCTCAGCACTCACTTCTTGATTGTCCGGCGTTGGCGAGATTAAGGCTCTCGCCAAACTGGCATAAGGCGTTCCGCTGAAGTTCGAATTACAGGAGTTCTATTTTATGGTTTCAATGAAGACTGCATTAGGTAGTCTAAGTGCAATCTTTGGAAAATCCATAAATCCTAACCCTAACAATCTGAAGGAAAAACGACTTCGTTTTGTGGCGTTCAAGCAGCATTTTTAGCGTGCAAAATTTCTTTACAAACAAGCCTTACTATAAAAGTTGTTTAAATATATAATGGTAAAGCGATTAAGTGTGAAGTTGGCTCTTCTCATCCAACTAAATTGCTGTGTTTATCCTTTATCCTGAATTACAAATCTGTATACTTTATTTAAATGAAGTAAAAAGAACCCACGAATATACATATCATTTTCATGCCAATTTCCATGCAATTTGTGCAAAGTACATGTTAAAATAGCTTGTGCAATTCCAATTAAACCCCTAACATTGGTAAAGTTCAACAGAATTTCGGATAAACAAATTATTCAATTATGTACTTGTATCTGCTTACACAGAATTCCATCTGCTCGTACATGAACGTTTCACAATAAAATGACATATTTATCTAAACAATTAACAAATCCATGCGCTTAAATACAGATTACACATAAATGCACAAAGCGGTTAGAAGCTTGTCGAAATTATTTTATGAATGAGATTCCTAAAAAAAATATCATTTCGAAGTATAAAAATTCCAGAGAATTGTCACATGCGTTTTTAAAGTTCAAGGTGAATTCTAAATTATTAATTGTGACACTTTCAAAAAAAGAATTTTTTATTTGTTTTTACCATAGATTATTTTTCCATAAATATCCCGTGAAATCGAGAAGGTCATATCTTCAATAGTTTTTGGATGGCAGCTAAAGAGCGACCGCTCAGAGGTGCAAACTTATAGTATATACTGGTAAGTGAATCTTTTAACGCGTTTTTCTCGAAACGACATTTTTCAAAATTTGCTGACATCATAACTCAACGTGAAATTAACCGATCGACTTCAATTTAAAACTGAATATTTTTGAATACATTTGCTATACAATGGTCTACGATCTTTTTGATTGGTTGAAAATTGTCAATTTGACATTAAAAATATGACCATTTTTTACCTAAAAAATTTTTTTTTCAAAATTTCGATATTTTGTTATTTTTGATATTTTTTAAAGATCGTAGGTCATTGTATAGGAAATATCTTTAAGTTTAATAAACTTTTAAACATTTTTCGTTTTAGCTACTAATTCGGCCGGAATCATGCCAACAGTTGGGCACTTTTTTTTTTGGCACCTCTGAAGACAGCGCATAACTCCGTTATTTTTAAACATTTTGTAAAGCAAAAATCTTAAAATATAGCTGAAAATATACCTTATTACGTTCAAAAAAGTTCGAAATATTCACCTAGTTTTTCATGTGACACACTGGTATAGCCCCTTAACATTGTAAGACTCTGCTTGCAGGTTTTATCCAAAGTAAAGACCAAGTATCCTCTAGATAGCCAAAGAACATCCGTTTGAAGGCGATCTATAGTGAGAAGGTGAAACATTTCCTCCATAGGGTTGTGCGCTGGGTTTGGGACTCGCCATGTAATGAAATAAGGCATGGCAAATGAAATAAGGATTACGATTGGAGGACATGCACCTTAATGTTCGGTCACTTAATTAGTGCCGCTGCTCAGCTGGTTGATGTCTTCGTTAGAACGAAAGACGGAACAAGGACTGAGGCGAGTTGGTCCTTGTGGTATATACTACAGTGGCCATATAAAGGTGCACAAATTCGGTGTGGAATTTTTGGTCGGTGAGAGAATCCGTCGCCGAGTCCTGGCATTCACCCTTGGGGTTAATGAACGTCTAGCCATAATCCACAGCAAAGTGAAATTTTTTAACATATCGCTAATTTTCGTCCACGCCCTGGCGGAAGAGAAGAGTACAATGTGATCTTCTAGGAGTGTTCGGAGTGCACCTTTGAGAGCTGCCTCCGCCACGAAGTCAACATCATGCTTGGCGACTTTAAGCCAGGGTGGGCAAAGAAGGCATCTTTGGTACTACGGGCGGTAAATTCAGTCTACACGAAGAAATATCCCCAAATGGATCGAGGCTGATCAACTCCGCCGGGGCCTGAAATATGGTTATCTGTAGTACTAGATTCCAGCATTAGAAAACTCATTAAGCCACCTGTCTATTTCCGGATAGAAAAACCACCAACCAGATCGATCATGTTGTGATAGACGGAAGACACATCTTCAGTGTTTTGGATGTGCGTGCGCTCTGAGGTTCCAACATTGACTCGGACCACTGCCTTGTTGCAGTCAAGATTCGCACCCGACCCTGTGCAGCAAAAAACGCACGTCAACAAACACAAGGAAGGTTCGACGTCGAGAAGCTGCAATCACAACAGACATCAGAACGATTTTCTACTCGACTTGCACACTTGCTCTCTGAGAGCACTCATAGGCAACTCGGTATAAGGGAACTATTGGAGACATTTCAAGCTTCTTACGTACAGCTGCAACCGGCTACAACTGATACTGCCTACCTCCCAACGTCATAATCGATCGGACAGATACCGAGAAATGAAGAAGGAAGCGAGACGCATCTGCAGACAAAAAAAGAGAGAGGCCGAAATGAATGGGAATGAAGCGATTGACAAGCTAGCCGACAGGGGCAATCCTCGAAAAATTTACGAAAAGATGCGACGACTAACAGAAGGTTTTAAGGCCGGTTCAAGGTTCTACTCTTGTAGAACCTCCAGAGATGACCTAGTGACTAATGCCTACGGCATACTAAAATAAGGAAGGGAACATTTTTCCAGCCTGCTGAATGGCAATGACAGTGTAACATCTGAAGATGGCTTACCCGATTCCCCAATCGATGACGATGGAGGAGACGTTCCATTGCCCGACCATGGAGAAGTTCGAATAGCAATTACTTGTATGAAGAATAACATAGCTGAAAGGGCCGATATATTGCGGACCGAGCTATTCAAACACGGCGCCGAAGAACTTATAAAGAGCATATATCAGCTTCTTTGTAAAATATGGTCGGACGAAAGCATACCCAACGATTGGACTTTAAGTGTGATCTGCCCAATACACAAAAAGGGAGACCCCACAATCTGCACCAACTACAGTGAGAAAGTCTCCGAAATATCGCAAATAAGGTTCTATTGAGCGTATTGTGTGAAAAATTACAGAGCACCGTTCAAAAACTAATTGGACCTTATTCGTGTGGCTTTAGACCTGGCAAATCAACAACCGACCAGATATTCCGCCAAATCTTCGAACAGACCTGTGAAAAGAGAATCGATACATTCGAAAAGTAGCTGCCTTTATGTCGCAATGTCTGAATTTGGTATCCCCGCAAAACTAATACGGCTGTGTAAGCTGATGTTGAGCAGTACAAAAGCTCTGTCAGGATTGGGAAGGACTTCACTGAGCCGTTCGATGCCAAACGAGGTTTCAGACAATGCGACTCCTTATCGTGCGACTTCTTCAATCTGCTGCAGGAGAAGATAATTTGAGCTGCAGAACGTAATCGAGCAGGTGCAATCTTTTATAAGAGTGTACAGCTGCTGGCGTATGCCGATGATATTGATATCATCGACCTCAACACCCGCGCCGTTAGTTCTGCTTTCTTGAGACTCATATATTGAGACTGGACAAGGAAGCAAAGTAAATGGGTCTGGCAGTGAAAATAAAGCAAGATGAAATATCTCCTGTAATGAAATACTGTTAATAGTCATAACGATCAGTTGTATATGATATACGGCGACATTGCCATAGTTCCGCAAATTAAGAGACAGCGGCTACGCTGGCTAGATCAAGTCGTCCGTTGGATGCAAACACTCCAGCTCTGAAAGTACTCGATGTCCCCACAGGGAGAAGCAAGGGAAGAGGAATCGCGTAAGCCATGTCTATGACAGTAAAAAAAAAGTATTATTGAAATACAATATCTTCACCAAGCTTAGCTTCGTACATACTTACCGTTATCAACTGATTAAAGTAATACCAACTTTTCTTGAATTTAAAACCTTTTTAATTTTTTTTTTTGTATTTTATGACTTTCATATTCGACTTCTTTTTGACTCTTATTGCTAAAATACATAATTACAGTTAAAACTTACATAAATATAAATTAATAAAATATACCATATATTATATAATAAGTACGCATAATTTCTTAGTCTGCTAGAAGCAAGTACAACGAGCTTAACTAAACTATAATTTCATTTTTATAAATTTATTTTTACATACTAACAAGTAATATTTCATAAACAGTAGGCATACATACTTATGTGCTCGGCACAAACGAACTATTTCGCTATGCACTTGAGTGTGTATGTGTGTGTGTAAATCGTGGGGCACAGCCATTTTCCGCAATTTCATAATCACGGGCATAATTAAACTTTCTTCTTCTTGCTGCCTTGCAATTCCGAGTAAATTCAATAACAATAAAACAACTACAATATTTCCTAATTGCATTACGCTAGGCAAAAGTCTCTTTTAAGCATAATGCAGTGCTACCATTACAAAGCCGGCAGATAGTTTAACAACAACAACTCGTAAAATACAACGTTAATAAGTGTTTATGCACTAAGTTGAGACAGGCGAACAAAAAGCAAAGCCGCCAAAGCTTAGAATATAAAATTCTTTATTTTGAGTTTCATTTTCGTTTTAACACTTAAAAGCTTAGTGGCAATTCGTAGGAGCGAAGTGCGTGTGTGGGGAAAAAGGCTGTGAAATGGAAGAACTATTCTAAATCTTATAAACTAAGTGGTCGCTGTTATCGCGTTTATTGTGCACGTATTTGTGTGAATGGATTTGTTTTTGTATAATTTTCGTACTCGTCCGTAATCGGCCGTAATTTAGTAGTCGGTAAGCAATTGAAGTTGGCAGTTCGAGCGCAACTGTGTCAGTTGTAGCAATCCTCAGCAACAGTGGTTTTGGGTACGAAAGTTTTTAGCGCCGCGAAGTGTTGAGTTGAAAATGTTCATTTTATGTCTTTGTTGTAGATTTTAGGTGGCGAAGAGTCTCAAGTTTATGTTCATGTTCAAGTTTTTCAAAAATCATACCAAAGAAAATATTCCTAAATGACTTTAATTCAAGTTTAATAAATATTTATTTTTAGAAATTTAGAAACATTCTCGTCAAAGTTGTTATGAATATACTGTTTTTTTTCGGCCTACTGAGCGTACTATTCTCAACAGCATCACCCATCTTGAGACCCAAAATTCATTGTTGGCTAATATTATACTGATAAGTTCGTAAAAGTGGGGTAAATATGAAAATATTGGCTTTATAATAGGATAGTAGAGTCTATGCCATCCGCCATGTCAGGTGTTCAACAGCTGGACGAGTTAGTAATCACCCAATACATTTCATCAATCGATATTTTTTATTGTTATCGACATATTTATCGATAAGCGCATACCCTTAAACACGAAACGTAAGCTCGTCAATCGATATTTTTTATTGTTATCGACATATTTATCGATAAACGAATACTCTTAGACGAAAAGTAAGCTCGTCAATCGATATTTTTTTATCGTTACGGAAAAACTTACATTTTCTCAATCGTTAGTTTTAATTATGGACATATTGTATTTATTGATATACATCGAATAAATATATTTTGAAAAAATTTACATGTTCAGGGTATTGTTATACTTTATCTATTAACAAAATACGAAAAGATTTTTCGACTACCCAATATTTATCGATAGACATTGCATAAATGTATTTTGAAAAAACTAACATATTCGGGGTATTGTTATATTTTATTTATTATCAATAAACGCTCAACCTTGAAGAAATATATAACATTTCTTCAATCGATATTTTTAACATTATTAGTATTATACATATTTATCGATTAATGTCCAATCGTGTGGGGAAAGCTTACAGTTTCTCAATCGATATTTTTTAAAACTATAGACTTATTTATCGATATATTATATATCGATATACATATTTACAGATATACATATTTATCGATATACCGATAAATCAAATATCGAATGAATAAATATCTTTTAATAATATTGACACGTTCCGAGTATTGCTTATAAAGCAAATTTCCTAAAACATTGCCTAAATATTCGTTAGTAAAAAATTACCTCAAAAAACTTGTAGTATTAAAATATACCTTCAAGAACTAGCATATAAAAAATAGCCCAAGTTATCAGTAAATTGAATAATATTTAAATGATGATTATTTTAAACGGTGTCAATGATATTTTATAGCAATATCTATTTTGTTGGTTTTTCCGACTAAAAATAGTTGGTCTGCTTACTGTTGAACACTCGAAAATAGAATACTTTTAATACTCGGCTATGAAATATCGATTTTTCTATATATTGAATTCGAAATATCGTTGCTTTTACCTAAATCTGAATAGAGATTTAAAATCATGACTAAACTTGATAATCATAAAAAAAGGCTATTAAAAAAAGCACTTCTTCATTGATTACCTTATCTCTGATATCTTATTAGGTATCTTAAGGGGTTATTCTAGTCTAGAAATTAAAAAAAATCGAATTTTTTTTGTATATATTTTTAAAGTTTAACTATTCAAGAATATGTGTTCAAGAGGATTTTTCAAAATTCAAATTATTTTCGGAGATATAGGCATTTTTCTGACGCGCCATCCAAACTGGTTCGGCCGGAACGCGAAACTTTAAACGCGTTTTTCTCAAAACTGACTTTTTCGGAACGATGACCGCGATTTCTCAGGTTCTACTCGACCGATTTACTTGAAATT
Organism: Bactrocera correcta; assembly: GCA_027475135.1. NCBI lineage: Eukaryota > Metazoa > Arthropoda > Insecta > Diptera > Tephritidae > Bactrocera > Bactrocera correcta. Next base: position 20,338,545 of record CM050327.1, on the reverse strand, counting down.
TTTATAGAGTCTTCTTTATAGGCTTGTCTATGGTTGGAACTAGCCCCATCAAAAAATTTTATTTTTATTATTTTTAAAAATTCGAAATAGTCAAAAAAAAGTGATAAAAAAAATTTTTTCAGGCAGCCACCATTTTGTGAAAAAAATGTTTCCCACTTTTCCGTAGTTCCGGCCATTGCGACATTATTCTAGATGAACAATCTTTTTTTTCTTTTTGGTTTCAGATAACTAGGAGGATTGAAATCATGGGTATGGTCACGTGGAAGTTTTTAGAGACCCTCCACTTCGTCAGCTCATAATTTTTGAAATTTTTTACTTTTTTTAGTTTTTAATTTTTTTCTGTACTCTTCAAAGATTAATAAATAACTAGTAAAAAAATGGATAGTAAAAATATGAATTGCCTTTTTTTACGATACTTTAAAAATTATCTAAAATTCATGCTTCTTGACTAGAATACCCCCTTAAGGTGTTCGATAAAGGTTAACCTAAGCTAGACAAATTAGTACCATGGCTTTATTGATAAACTATTTGAGATACCTTTACAGTCTCTATATTTTCGGCGAAGCGCTTTTCACGACACTGAGATAATGAAAATCGTAGAAAAATTCAAAGTAAATAAAAAAATTCAGTCCATTTTTGACGCTCTACAGAATATTAAAATATTATCGTATATATGTCGTTATGCTATGTTATGTTCTGCTATGTTATATTATATTATGCCTTCATATGATATCGCAATTTATCTTGTGAGAATGTTAAATGTCTTTTACTTTCGCTCTTCACTGTTGCTGAGGATTGTCATTTACATATGTCGCACTTCGAGCGGGGTTTGGGTGTGCTTTTAGTTAATGTTATGGCATTTGTAGCGATACGACTGTCTGACTAGGGATTTCTTACAATTTATTTTACTGCTGTATTTAAGCAAATGCGACGCATGGTAGCGACGCGACAAGACACTACAAATCTACAATGGCAAGACGTATACTATAAATATGTACATCCATGGCTGGGAAATATATGTGTTTGGTGTCGTTAATGGGTCGGTTAGATGTGACAACAAATTGCGGAGATAAGTGGCCTAACACGCTGATGCGACAGATTGCTCTGATGATTTAGGCAACTCGCACTTTTCCTTTACGTGACTGTGCAGATGAGGACGAAATGTAGACGGGGCAGTTCGTGTATATTGTTGTGAACCTTGTATGTGTCATTTTGTGTAGGTTTGAGGTTGAAGCGTTGCATGTGGATATGTGAGAAGAGAGTAAAGAGACAACTATATATACATGTACATGTGGGCTTGGTTGACTGCATGTCGCCATCTATGGTCTCGGTGACCGGACAAGTGCCATGTTCACTGAACTTTCGCGTGTTGAAAAATGCGCTGCAGCGTAATGCCGCTACGAGCGTGCGTGGGCGCGAGTGCATGCTGGCTATGCCGTTCACAACTTCTGGCCAATCATTTCGACATTAAGCGTTGACTCCAGCATTGCCGGCGACGCGGAGGATATGCTACGCATAAGCGCCATACGCGGTGTGGGCGTACCGGTTGAGCTTGTGTGCGTATGAGTTGCGGAGATGCTGTTCTGTCGCGACCCACTACTGCCAACTGCAGCCGGTACACCAACAACACCGCCAACATGTCGTCCATTCAGTTGCTTTTTACGAGAATGCCAATGAAAAATGCCGGTGAGTGTGTCAAAAGTTTTATGTGGACGTCCGCCATTTGTGTTACGCGCCTGCTTTTTCTTATCGTTTTCGTAGGTCGTAAACGGTGAGCCAGGCACATTAGGCATATTAGCGGAGCTGCGCATTAGTTCGGCGCGCGGCATGGACTTGGCCAACAATGTGTCCTGGTCACGTCGACTGATTATACGCGAAAGTTTTAGCCGTGTACGTGCCGGTCCATGCACGTCCAATTCCGCTATGGAGTTCACCGGCTGTATGGTGGGCGCTAATTGAGCACCAGCCATACGCGCCATTGTCAGACTATTCGGTGTATCGGGCCTAGCCAGTTCGGACTCAAGTTCACCCATACACAGTGTGTCGCCCAGTTCATATTGACTGGCGCCACTATCCCACTCTTGCGAGTTAATCGACATGCGATCATCGGTGAGTGGTCGCGAATTGCGCGCTGCATGCACCATACTATTGCTAATGACGGAGCGTCGCAAATTATCACTGCGATTGCAATTTATGGCTGAAGACTGCGGATGAGCGTGACAAAAGTTATGCGCCGTGCCCAACTCCATGTCGAGCAGAATATTGCTATCGGTGCCATTGGAGCGTTGCGATAGTTGAGTTTGTAGCATGTGATGGTGTTGCTTTTGCTGTTGTTGTTGCTGTTGTTTGGCTGCGGTTGCTGCAGTAATGCCATTTATTTGATTTGCGACGATTTCATCGCGTTTGGTGAGCGTTGTTGTTAGCGGGGACTGCGAGCCAAGGGAGGTGTAACGTGAACGATGCGATGAATGACGACTAACGCTGTTGCCACCCATTCCGCCGCTGCTGTTGATTGTTGTCGTCGTTGTTGTTGTTCGGATGCTGTCCTGCAGAGAGAGATGATGTCTTTGGTCACGACAATGTAATTGCATAACTCGGTAAGAGTGGTAGTGATCGAGAGCATTGTTATTCACCGTTGTATGTAGACGCATGGAGCCATTCTGACGCAGCAGGGCGCTGTAGTTGTGGCTTTGACTCTGCGAGCGGCCGGGAAAACCAAATTGACGAGCTAACGTTACCTGCGAAGGACAAAATAATGCATTTTTTTAGTTCAGAAAGTTATCCGAAAACAGGATTGATGAGAGATGATATGAAATGGCAGGATAAGATAAGACGAGATAAAATGAGGTAGGATAAGATGAGATCAGATGAGATGCGATGATATGAAACAACAGCATAAGATAAGATTGGATGAAATGAAAGGGGATGAGATGAGATGAGATGAGATGAGATGAGATGAGATGAGATGAGATGAGATGATATGAGATGAGATGAGATGAGATGAGATGAGATGAGATGAGATGAGATGAGATGAGATGAGATGAGATGAGATGAGATGAGATGAGATGAGATGAGATGAGATGAGATGAGATGAGATGAGATGAGATGAGATGAGATGAGGTGAGATTAGATAATATGAGATCAAATGATATGACATGATATGACAGGACAAGATGAGATTAGATGAAATGAGATATGACAAGATGAGATAAGATAGGACAAGATTAGTTGGGATGAGATAGGATTAGATGAGAAGAGGTAAGATAAGATGAAATGAGGCGAGATGATATGATATGAGATATAATGAGATGGGATGAGATAGGATGAGATGAAATGAAATGTGAAGAGATGAGATAGCATGAGATGAAATAGGATGAGATAATATGAGATGAGATGAGATGAAATGAGATGAGATGATATGAGAGGGCATTAGGAGATGAAATAGGATGAGATAGGATGATATGACATACGATGGGATGACATAAGATTAGTTAAGATGCGGAAGGAATGTTAAATAAGCCAGTGGGATAACTTTAAACGACATGAGAATAAATCGGAATGTAATATCTGTGTCCATTACTGCCTTTCACACATACGAATCTACATATTTCTTTTAACTTAGCTCACCTTGAAAGCATCACGAAATTTGTGACTCATGATGTTGTACAGCAACGGATTAATGCAGGTCGAAAGGTAATACAGCACGCCGGATGTGAGGTCGACAGCTTCGAAAACATCTTTGAACAGTTGCGATTCAATGTTCGCGCTGCTGCCATACACAGCCATCAGGCGTTGTGCGTGGAAGGGCGCCCAGCAAAGGAAGAAGGCCACGGCGACGGCAACTGTTGTGCGCGAAAATTACGAAAACGATTGTAAATTACGCGATATGTAAGAAGAGAAAAGAAAAAAGGAAAAAACACAAAATGGAAGAAACAAAAAGAAAACATACAAACGAGTAAGCATGCAAAAGTTAAATTTAAGATATTTAATTGAATTTCATTTCGTTGGAAGCGGCATGAAATCGTAACGATTTTATTGTGTCGAAATTAGAAACCATAGTTTACCACACATATATGCCAATTTTCACTACCCACTAGGCAATGCTAACATGTGGGCATGAAAATATTAGCCAAAAATTCAACTAGAAAATAGGTTGAAATAAAAACCAGTGAATCTACGGTAAGGCTGATTAAGCCCATGTTTCTTACATAAAGTTTACCAAAGTGTTGAACTTTCTAAGTAATTGTTGACACAGTACCGTTGCGTACAATATTCAGCCATCGCGTGATTAGACAACACAAAA